>JAQPPZ010002135.1:3672550-4896733 GCA_028583015.1 Wollemia nobilis
ACCAGCCATCGTACTTGATTTTTTTGTTCAATGGCCTTACCCATTTTCAAGCCAAAGACTTAGATACATGTGGAAAATTTGTCTCAATCACTATCTTTGGCAGGTGTGGTTAGAAAGGAACCATAGAGTCTTTAATGAGTCTATCCATGATCATAAAACTATCATTGCCAGGATCCTATCCTTTGCCAATGAGAATGTGAACCTTATCACTTTTGATAGTTGTAAACCTCATCTGCAAGAGACCACGATTGCTCAATATTTAAGCTTAACCTTGTTAGATGAGTTTGTGCTTAGGGTAGTCAACCCCAACGCCAATGTTAAGTGGTCTCCACCTCCTACGGGTTGGTTTAAGCTTAATTTTTATGGAGCATCTAAGGACAATCCTGGTAGAGCAGTCACTGGTGGTATTGTACGAGATCATAATGGGAATATGATGTTTGTATTTTCCAAATATTTGGGAACAAGGACGAACAACAAAGCTGAAGCTAGAGCTATGTGGAGAGGCCTTCAAATGACTCAAGACTTAGAAGACAATTTGATCGTAGAAGGAGACTCTATGAATGTTATAAATATCCTTAATAATTGTAAAACACCTCCTTGGAGGATTAAAATAATTGTTGAAGAGGCTAGGATCCTTTTCTAGGGAAGACAAGACAGAAAAGCCCAACATGTCTTTCGAGAAGCTAACAAAATTGTTGATAAGCTGGCCAATTTGGGTGTCGATGGTGACAAACTTTTCAAATGGGAACACGATGTCCCAAGTGAAGTAGAGGAGCTTATTCAACAAGAATTCCAATAATGATAGTCGAATTTACCAACAAGGAAGGCATTGTAAGTTCAAAGGCTAGGAGTATTCCCGTCTCTTTTTTGAATTGGACTCACAATAAAAATTATTTGAGTTGTCAGTCTTCATGGATGCTACTTGGAAATACCATAAAGACTAATGGGGATAGTCACATGTCATATAACATGGCTCCTAGTCGTATTAGTAATTTGAGGTTGGTTGATAATCACAGGGAAGGAAAGAAACGACAATATAAGACTTCGAACCAAAGCCACGTGGACCACTAGATAGCCACTACCATAAATCTATCCAGCAGGTTCACTTCTCCAAGGTTGATTGGCCAAGATAGTATGTGGTACCAAAGCATGTCATATACAAAAGAAAGTAATTACCAAAGAATTATTAAGAGTAACTATCAATACAAAGCTTGTGGGAGTTTTTTTTAGTACTCTACTATGTGTGTCTGCAGCTTTTTGTTTCTCCATTGTCTCAAGGAAGGGATCCGTGTCTGTTTATTTTTTGTAATTATGATGCATGTGTGTTTTCTCGGGGTATACCCAAAATGTTGTATGGGAAGTTTCTTTTTGATAACAGGCTATGTGCCTTACCGAATATAATGGCTTTGGCGGCATGTAGACTTTACATATATAGGATCCTTAGTAAGGATATGTTCATCAACAGCCCTGGGCTGATTTTTGTAAAAGGTTTTGGTTCAACCTGTAAAACCCGATATTAATGCTATAGTATCTTATCTACCAAAAAAAAAAAAAACTTATATTAGGTGATAAAATTAATAATGAATTGTAGTTCAATTATAATATTAATTAATCAATTAAATATTAATAATATAATATGTATGATTATAAATCTAAAAATTATAGAGTAGGGATTGAGTTTGAACATAGCATAAACAAGGGATACATGTATGTGCAAGTAGGAAATGAGTGTCAATGAAAGTGGAAGAAAGAAGTGAATATAAGTGTTAATAGGAAATAAAGGTAAGTGTGATAATGAAGAGAGTGTATATACAAGTAGAGTGCAAGCCTCACCTTTAAGGTTCTTATTCCAAATATTTTAAAAAAATGACTAATAGAGGTTTTTCAAGAGAAAAATCTAAGTAGAAGGGAAGGAAAGGAAATACCATTAGGGAATCTCTAAGTGGAATTAACAATGACCTAGTTTAGAGTAAGAGAGTTTTAGATGGAATAAAATAAAGAATCAATATATAACAATTTTTATTGGGTGAGAAGATAAATATGCAAGTTCATTGGATAAGCAAATTTATTCAAATATTCAAAATTTGATTATGCGAAAAAATAATTGAGTTCAAATTATTTATTGACACTCCTTTAAATTTTTTTTGTTTTTATCATGTTCTTCAATTTTGAAGTTAGGGAAAAAATAATAGGTGGGCCTATGGTTTATAGGAAATATGGCTTCTATTTATGACTATGGAATGATATTTTTTGTGTAGAAATAAAATATACTAAAACAATTCTTTTTAATTTTAGGCCTTTTAGAATATGAAATTATCAATAAATATATTTAGTTGAATACTAGTCTCTTTAGGAGATTTCACCAAGAGCAAGCAACCACCAAGCAGAGATGTGGGCCAACTATTGAGAAGTAAAAGCATTTTTTGTATACCTTGATGTGCATACATTAATTTTTTCAAAATATTTGTCCATGATACAAACTTTTATATGAAGCATGAAGTTCATATTATTGTAGAATATGGATTAGATTAATGACTTTCTATTCATACAAAAGTAACAACTAAATACCTTTAAATTTTAATGAAAACCAATAATAAAATAAAATTAAAAAGATGTAATAAATGAGTAAGTATAATGCATAAGTTTAAATTTAAAAAGGATTAAAAAAATAAATGATGATATGAAGAAATTACCTTCTAGTCACAACTTCCTAGTCAGGTTGTTCGGTTGGTGCATGGGCAGTCTCCTATTTATCTGATGTGGGTGGTGGTTTGGTGGGTATTTTTCTCTATATTTTTTTGGTTTTTGAGGGGAGACCAAGGGCTTTCATGTTGCATCAACAATAACAAAGCAAAATAGGTTTGGTGGAAGTAGCCCCTATGGTTTGAACCCTATGCTCATCAAGTACTAAAAATAGTGTGGTTGTGACCAAATCTCTTATGTAACCAAAAAAAAAAAGAGGGTATACCAAGGGCTTTTACAATAGCTATAGATATTGACTTCTTGTGATAGCTTCCTAGTCAGGCTATTTGTTTGGTGGTTGGGCGGTCTTTTTTTTGTTTGTTATGAGTGGTGGTCATAGTAGCCCTATTTCTTTGTGGTGTTTTATGTTTTTTGAGGGGATACATGTGCTTATACTAAGAGGAGGGGTGAATAGTATAAGATAAAACTTTTTTCTTTTCAAACCATATGATAACATCAGCAATATTAAAGTAGTAAACATTACACAAAGCATCACACACATGAGAGACATGATTTAACGTGGTTCACCCAATGTGGGCTACGTCCACGGAGAAAATATTCCTTACTAAAATTTTCTCAATAAATTCTCTTGGGAATCCTTCCCTATTACAATGTTTATGGACCTCTGTCCAAAGGAGATACCAATCCCCTAATCAAGTTCATGGATCTCTATCCACAGGAGAACTCTTTCTCCTCTGCTTTGGTTGGTGATCTCTCTAGAAGACTACTGCCTCCACTGCACTAGCTTGTGGATCTCTCTCCACTGAAGACCCTTGTCCTCACTTAGAAGACCTCTGTCCTCACTACCCTGGCTAATGGATCTCTATCCACTGGAGACTACTATCCTCTGCTCTATCACCTCCAAATCTTGCTCTTACTCTGCTCTATCTCTATCTCAGATCTGTACTGAACACTGTCCTCTGCCCTGCACAAATCTGCTCAATCTCTATCTCAAATCTGCACTAAACACTATCCTTCGGTCTAGCACAAATCTACTCAATCTCTATCTCAAATATGCACTAAACATTGTCCTTCGGTCTAGCACAAATCTGCTCAATATCTATCTCAAATATGCACTAAATATTGTCCTTCGATCTAGCACAATCTATGCTCAACAAGTCCTCTCTAGAACTTGTCCAATCTTCTCAACAAGTCTTCACCAAGACTTACCTCAAATATTCTTGTAAGCTTCCACAAAAGCTCACACAAATCTATCCTTAAGTCCCCTCTAGGACTTACTCAAAATAGTCCACAAGCTTTCACAAAATCTTATTAAAATCAATTGCAAATCTTGCATACACAACTCAACTTAATCCTTTCAGAAAACCTCTTCAATCACACAAACAAGTTTCACTCAAAATCTTGTTTAACCATAGAAACATATAGAGAATGGTAAGAGACTCAATATGTTTCACACTCACAAATCACTCTAACACTTTCAAACTCACTTTCAAATCAATTCAGAAATAAAGAATAATTTGTTTCACAAATCTTGAACTATCACTCCAATGCTCTCAATCAATAATGCTCAATCAACTTTACTCAACCATCCACTCAATGAAACACAACTTGCATACAAACCCTAACCAAGTGTTTCACTATACTTCCAACAATTCACACTACAAACCTTGACTCAAGATAATTCCAAATTCACATAACAATGATACTCATGTTCTTTCAAAAACCCTAATCATGCACATGAACACTCACTCAAATATTTCCAACAATGCTTATCAAACAATCCTTTTCACTCCAACCTTGCATTTCACAACATTCAATCCAACAATATTTCACTCATAAGGAAGATGTGCCCATACCTTTTGTTTTGATGGAGATATGTCTTCAAAACCTGTCTTAACCACAATCAAATCTTCTTTGCCAATTTTAAGGTTAGGTAACAACAATCTTTCTCAAAATCTCCTTGCAAATATTTTCCCAATAATTATTTTACCATACAAAAATAACAAGTCTCAAATACACCTTATAATCTCCAAACTTTCAAAATATAAGTCAACAATTTTATTAAAGGAAAACAAACACAATAATTTCCTTTATGCACCTTATTTCTCCTCTCAAAATAATTAACACAATATAGCTTTATCTCAAAATATAAAATATAATTTTCCTTGCAAACCTTATCACTCCTATCTCATAGAATAAATTCTAACCACCAAAATTAAAATAAAATATTTTAATTTTCTTACACCTTATATCTCCCTTAAAAAACTCACAAGCTATCCTTTCAAATTTCACGCAACCCTTTAATGCAGATTTTCGAATATCAAAAACCTTTGAAAAATCAAATCATAAATTGCATACCTTTTATTTTAACTCTGCCCAAAAATACTTCCAGCCAAATTTGAACTCACAACCTTGCCTCCTCAACACCCTAGCCCAATGCTAGGCCACCGGTTGGGCTATGCACCCACATAAAAATCAAGAGCGCACGAGTTTCCTTTTATTCCTTATCTCCTCTCACCTTTAGCATGAAAAAAAAAAATATTTTCCTTGCAAAGCACAATGGCATGAATCGAACCCACGTCCTTGCCCTCACAACGCTCTAGCTTGGCCTCAACTACCACCTACGCTAACGACGGCGGTGGAACCTCTTCCCCACACGTTTGCACATAAACCCTTGTCTTTTCTTCAAAATTAAATGTGAAATATTTCTTCTTTCATAGCAAGGCAATGCACGAAGTCTTTTTCATAACATAGCATAGCATTCGAATATCATGTATTCGGAGGAAAATAATGAAGATTATTTCCCCTTTAAATATGTTTGCCTTTTTTTCCTTACACATCGGCCCAATATTTGAATTTTAAAATTCAAATTTAGATTTAAATATTAAATTTAAAAACCTTTGCCACCCATTATTTATTTAAATTAAAATTTTAACCATGGGTTAAAATATTTTAATTTAAATAAATTAAATTAAATCCTTTGCAAGTTGCTTAATGGGTCTTTTCAAGGATAAATTATTTTTAATAAATCCTTGGACCTCGTTTTCTTCACCTCATCATTTTGCTCAAAAATATTATAATATTATTATTTTTAATTTAAACTTGCTTCTCCTTCCTTGGGTCTTCAACCTTTTAGGCCTTTTTAGGCATATAATATTAAAAATAAATATTATATCCTATTCCTTTTAAAACCTTTCTTGCTTTTGGAAAAACCACATGATGACATTAATGATGATGAAACTGAAACAATACTCTCTTGACATCAATGACAACAAAACTACTCAAAATTTCCAACAATCTCCCCCTTTGTCATTGATGGCAACCCTTTTTTTTAACCATTCCTTTTTCTTTTTCAAAATTTGCTCCCCTGAGAAACTGCTCCCCCTAACTGAATGCTCTCCCCCTAACTCAAATCTCTCCCCCTTTGTCATCAATGGCAAAGGGCCACCTATGGGGCTTGGGGCTAAAGATAAGACTCTTAGCTCAAGCCCCTCCCCCACCTCCTCTCCTTGAGGTGGTTAATTTTGGGATGGGAGTAAAACTACTCCCAATTTTCCTTGAAGATACTCAAAAGTCTCTCTCGGAAGTGGCTTAGTGAAGATGTCCACAATATGCTCCTTTGTAGTAACATATTCCAACCTGACCTGCTTATCTATCACCTGCTCTCTCAAAAAATGATATTTGATCAGAATGTGCTTGGTCCTGGAATGCATCACCAGATTCTTTGAGATATTTATAGCACTTGTATTATCACACAATATGGGAATAGGGTGATCATGCTTTATCTTGAAGTCCTCTAAAGTTTACTTCATCCATAATACCTATGTACAATAAGCAATTATTGCAATATACTCTGCCTCTACTGTGGATAAGGATATTGATGCCTGTTTTTTGCTTAACCAAGAGACTAAATAGTCTCCAAGAAAGAATGCTCCTCCACTTGTGCTTTTTCTATCATCAATGTTGCCAGCCCAATATGCATCTGTATAAGTTGTGAGAGTGAAATTGTCACTTTTGGGATACCAGAGCCCAAAATCCATAGTCCCTTTTAGATACCTGAGAATCCTCTTTACTGCTACTACATGTGTCTCCTTGGGTGTTGCTTGAAACCTTACCACTAATCCCACTGCCTGCATGATATCTGGTCTTGTAGTTGTGACATACAATAAGCTTCCAATCATAGATCTATACAATTTCTGATTTACCTCTAGAGATTCATCATCTTTACTTAACTTGCATCCTGTAACCATGGGGGTACTCACTAGTTTACAATATTCTAGCTTGAATTTATTTAGCATATCTTTTATATACTTGGTTTGTGAAAGAAATACTCCTTTCTTTGATTGTGAAATCTAAAGTCCAAGAAAGAAGGACAACTCACCAAGCATTGACATCTCAAATTCATTCTGCATGCTCTTTGAAAATTTTTGACACATCTTATCATTGTTGCCTCCAAAAATAATATCATCCACATAAACAACCACAATTAGTAAGTCATTCCCTTCATTTTTTATGTATAAGTTACTGTCCACTATTCCTTTCCTAAAACCCTGTTCCTGTAGGTACTTATCCAATCTTGAGTACCAAGCTCTAGGAGCTTTCTTTAGTCCATAAAGTGCCTTCTTCAATCTGCATACATAGTCTGGTTTATCATTCAAGTTGAATCCATCTGGCTGCTCAATATAAACCTCTTCTTCTAGAACACCATTTAGAAAGGTTGATTTAACATCCATCTGATATACTTTGAAGTTTTTGAAACTTGAGAAGGCTAAGAACATTCTTATAGCTTCAAGTCATGCAACTGGAGCAAATGTCTCATCAAAATCAATTCCCTCAACCTGTGCATAACCTTTGCATACTAATCTTGCTTTATTTATGACTACCTAACCATCTTCATTTAACTTGTTTTTGAATACCCATTTAGTGCCAATCACATTCTTGCCTTTTGGTCATGGGACAAGTTCCCAAGTCTTACTTTTCTCTATCTGATCTAGTTCCTCATTCATTGCCTTAATCCAAAACTCATCTTCACTTGCCTCATTGAAATATTTTGGCTCAATCTTTAGATAACAAAGAGAAATTTGCTTGTTGATTTGATGCTATTACCCTTCTCCTTGTCTGTCTCTCATCTGGATTCCCAATTATTTGATCTCTTGGATGATTTTTTTGTACATACCTGGATGGATTCTTAGGAAAAAGTCTTTGTGTTTCTTCTTCTTCTTTTGATTCTTCACATAACTCTTCTTGACAACTTTCATCTTCTTGATACACAATTTCTTGAACTGGTTCTCTTGATCCTATCTTCTCATCAACTATTACATTTATACTTTCTATAATAGTACATGTCCTTTTGTTATAGCATCTATAGGCCTTTCTCTTAGTGGAATAGCCAAGAAAAATACCCTCATCACATCTTGGGTCAAACTTACCCAAATTTTTCTCTTCCCGTCTTATGTAACATTTGCTTCCAAAATTTTTGAAGTACTTTACAGTGGTTGGTCTTCCTTTCCAGAGCTCATATGGAGTTTTGTGATGGTTTACTCTTACTTGAGCTCTATTGATGATATATGTTGTTGTATGTACTACCTCTTTCCAAAAACCATCTAAAATATTAGACTCATTTAACATGGCTCTAGCCATATTCTCAATTGTCATGTTTTTCCTTTCAACTACCCCATTTTGTTGAGGAGTTCTTGTTGCTGAATATTCTCTTTTGATCCCATGTTGTTCACAAAAGTCTATGAATTCATTTGAGGTAAATTCTCCTCCTCTGTCTGATATTAAACTCTTAATCCTTTTACCTATTTCATTTTCCACTAACTCTTTAAAAGCTTTAAACTTCTCAAGAGCTTCTGACTTTTCTTTTAGGAAGGCTACCCAAATCATTCTGGAATAATCATCTATGAATAATATAAAGTAACTTTCACCTTGTAAACTCTTTGTCCTTGTAGGACCACATAGGTCAGTGTGCACTAGCTTCAATGGCTCAGATGACATAAATCCTTTTGACTTGAAACTTGTTCTAGTTTGCTTCCCATGTTGACATTGTGAACAAATTGTGTTTTGTGGCCTTTTTAGCTTTGGTAAATCTCTGACAGTCTACTTGTTGCTTATGTTTACTATATTTTCAAAGTTCAAATGACCCATTCTTCTATGCCACAACCAACTCTCATCTTCTTGTGATAGAAAACACTTTTCCCCTTTAATATCACTTAGCATGTAGAGGTTGTTTGTAGTTCTATTTGCATTTGCAATAAGTTTTCCAATTTTAGACTTTCTAATCTCACACCTACTTGGATGAAAAGTAACCATGTGCCCTTGATCACAAAGTTGGCTCACACTTAGTATATTGTGCCTCAACCCCTTGACATACAATACATTCTCTATTTTTGTTTTCCCATTATCTAAACTCAAGGTTCCTTTCCCACAAATTTTTGTTGATCCATTATCACCAAATCTTACTGATCCTCCATCAGTTTCTTTGAGTACAAGAAATTTAATTTTGTCTCCTATCATGTGACTAGAACATCCACTATCAAGAAACCATTATTTTCCCTTATCCTGAACATGAAGAGTTGTTTGTACTAACATTGATCTAGCTTTCTCATGCCCTTTTCTCTCTTTCCTAATTGTTGAAGTTGTATTATTTTTACTTGACTTAGGAAATACCATTTTGCACCATCTAGCCTTGTGCCCAAAATTATTGCACTTATAACATATGACATCATTATTCATAAGAGGTGCAAAAGAATTGAAATTTCTATCAACATCATTTTTAACATAACCAGTGCAATGTACAACTCTATGACCATATTTGTTACATGAAAAGCAATAGCCATGGAAGAGATTATGTAACCTATTTGAATGCCTTGGAAAATATGGTCGAGTGCTTCTCCTTTTGTTGTTCTTGTGATTAACTCTTGTCCATGGTTCTTCTTTGCCTTCTTCTTTCCTGATGTCTTTTCCTTCCAGAGTATGAGTCACGAGCTTATCTTTGTTTGATGTCTCTGCCTCATGAAAGCTTGACTCCTCTTTCTGTTTCCCTAACTTTATATCTTGTTGTAACTTGGTCTTTTCAACTTCATTCCTTAGAGAAACAATTTCTGCTTCCAATATTTCACACTCTGTTTCCCTTGCTCTTAATAGATCTATCATATCTTGTTCAATTTTCTTTCCTTCTTCTACCTTTATCTTGAGTTTTGTGAGACTCTGTAGAAGTTCTATCTTTGCTTCTTCATCCTCTTGAATTTGATCCTTCAAACTTGAGTTCTTCTTTCTAACCTTTTCCAAGTTCCTGAGAGCAGCAAATAATTCCTCTTTTATGTCAAACATGGTCTCTTCTTCATTCTCTGAAGTCATGTGTGTTTTTGATGGATCTTCCTCCAAGTTGTTAGTCTTTTCATGGAGAGACCCACTCTGATACCAATTGAAGAACATGTGCTTATACTGAGAGGGGGTGAACAGTATAAGATAAAAAATTTTCTTTTCAAACCATATGATAACATCAGCAATATTAAAGCAATAAACATTACACAAAGCATCACACACATGAGAGACATGATTTAACGTGGTTCACCCAATGTGGGCTACTCCATGGAGAAAATATTCCTTATAAAATTTTCTCAATAAATTCTCTTGGGAATCCTTCCCTATTACAATGTTTATGGACCTCTATCCAAAGGAGAAACCAATCCCCTAATCAAGTTCATGGATCTCTATCCAAAGGAGAACTCTTTCCCCTCTACTGGTTTGTGGATCTCTATCCACAAGAGAACTCCTTCTCCTCTTCTCTAACTAGTGATCCTCTTAGAATACTACTACCTCCACTGCACTAGCTTGTGGATCTCTCTCCACTGAAGACCCCTGTCCTCACTCAGAAGACCTTTGTCCTCACTACCCTAGCTAATGGATCTCTATCCACTAGAGACTACTATCCTCTACTCTATCACCTCCAAAGTCTACTCTAACTCTACTCTATATCTGTCTCAGATCTATACTAAACACTATCCTCTACCCTACATAAATATTCTCAATATCTATCTCAAATCTGCACTAAACATTATCCTTAGGTATAGTATAAATTTTCTCAATCTCTCAAATATGTACTAAAAATAGTCCTTCAGTCTAGCACAAATCTGTTCAATCTCTATCTCAAATATGCACTAAACACTATCCTTCGGTCTAGCACAAATTTGCTCAATCTCCGTCTCAAATCTACTTAACAAATCCTCTCTATAACTTGTCCAATCTTCTCAACAAGTCTTCACCAAGACTTACCTCAAATATGCTTGTAAGCTTCCACAAAAGCTCACACAAATTTGTCCTTAAGTCCCCTCTAGGACTTACTCAAAACAATCCACTAGCTTTCACAAAATCTTTATTCAAATTGTAAATCTTGCATACACAACTCAACTTAATTCTTTTAGAAAACCTCTTCAATCACACAAACAAGTTTCACTCAAAATATTGTTTAACCATAGAAACATATAGAGAATGGTAAGAGACTCAATATGTTTCACACTCACAAATCACTCTAACACTTTCAAACTCACTTTCAAATCAATTCAGAAATAAAGAATAATTTGTTTCACAAATCTTGAACTATCACTCCAATGCTCTCAATCAATAATGCTCAATCAAATTTACTCAACCATCCACTCAATGAAACACAACTTGCATACAAACCCTAACCAAGTGTTTCACTATACTTCCAACAACTCACACTATAAACCTTGACTCAAGATGATTCCAATTTTCACATAACAATGATACTCATGTTCTTTCACAAACCCTAGTTCAAGATAGTTCTCAACTTCACATAAAAATGATACTCATGTTCTTTTATCACTCACAAATCATGCACATGAAAACTCACTCAAATATTTCCAACAATGCTTATCAAACAATCCTTTTCACTCCAACCTTGCATTTCACAACATTCAATCCAACAATATTTCACTCATAAGGAAGATGTGCCCATACCTTTTGTTTTGATGGAGATATATCTTCAAAACCTGTCTTAACCACAATCAAATCTTCTTTGCCAATTTTAAGGTTAGGTAACAACAATCTTTCTCAAAATCTCCTTGCAAATATTTTCCCAATAATTATTTTACCATACAAAAATAACAAGTCTCAAATACACCTTATAATCTCCAAACTTTCAAAATATAAGTCAACAATTTTATTAAAGGAAAACAAACACAATAATCTCCTTTATGCACCTTATTTCTCCTCTCAAAATAATTAACACAATAGATTTATCTCAAAATGTAAAATATATTTTCTCTTGCATACCTTATCACTCCTCTCTTATAGAATAAATTCTAACCACCAAAATTTAAAATAAAATATTTTAATTTTCTTACACCTTATATCTCCCTTAACAAACTCACAAGCTATCCTTTCAAATTTCACGCAACCCTTTAATGCAGATTTTCGAATATCAAAAACCTTTGAAAAATCAAATCATAAATTGCATACCTTTTATTTTAACTCTACCCAAAAAGTGTTTCCAGCCAAATTCGAACTCACAACCTTGCCTCCTCAACACCCTAGCCCAACGCTAGGCCACCAATTTGGCTATGTACCCACACAAAAATCAATATCGTAGGAGTTTCATTTTACTGCCTATCTCCTTTGTACTTTAGCATAAATAAAAATGATTTCCCTTTCAAATCACAACAACATGAATCGAACCCATGTTTGTGCCCTCACAACGCTCTATCTTGGCCTCAAATGCCACTTGCACTAATGATGGTGGTGGAACTTCTTCCCCACATGCTTACACATAAACCCTCATCTTTTATTTCAAAATTAAATGTGAAATATTTCTTCTTTCATAGCAAGGTAGCGCATGAAGTCTTTTTCATAGCATAACATAACATTCAAATTTCTTGCAATCGAGGAGAAAAATAATGAATATTGTTTCCCCTATAAATATTTTTGCTTTTTGTACTTGCACGTCGGCTCAATATTCGAATTTAGGCCTTTTAAATATTTTAGGCATATAATATTAAAAATAAATATTATATCCTATTTCTTTTAAAACATTTCTTGCCTTTGGAAAAACCACCTGATGACATTAATGATGATGAAACTAAAACAACAATCTCTTGACATCAATGACAACAAAACTACTCAAAATTTCCAATATAGCTTGGGGTGGTCTTCTACTCGACTAATGTGGGAGATACTCTATTTGACCTTAGTCTCTATGGTCATTGTCCATAGAGGAAGTGTTTTGCTGATTACCTCCTAATTAGGTTACTTTTTGGATTGGGGTTACATGGTCTTCTCTTCATTTGATGTGGGAAGTGGTCTAGAGGGTCTTTCCTTTATCGTGTTTTGTGGTCTTAGGGAGGATACCATGTGCTTTTATGATGATAACAAGGGAGAGGTTTTGTCAACAATTTCTAGGTTAGACAAATCCTATAGGTATTGGAGGCTCTATTGGATCTTTTTTACATCTAATTTGTATCTTTTTGTGGTCAACCTATTTATCTTTTCTACAAAGTGGTTGATAAAGGATCTTTTTGTGCAAGTATTTATGTTTCATTTCTTGTTATTTTCTTACAGGAAACACTTTTCCATTTCTTCAAGAGCTAATGTGTGTTTTAGAGAGTTTCTTTTGTGTTAGTTTGGGTATGGAAGACCTTCCAACTCAAGTGCTTTCCTCTTCCTAGTCCATGGCAAAATTTCTCGAATAGGAAAAGGTTATCTCAATTTTATTTCTATGAGCAAGAGTATTCGTTTTGCTTTAAAATAGAGAGTTTTTATTTTTATCAATGCTTGAGTAGAATTTTTCTGTAAGATTCTGTGTGACCTGAAGTAGGAGGCTTTCTACCTAATTTCCTTTCAGGTGGTACTCTTATGAGGTAGGTCCAAATATGAGCAATTTGTGAGAAAAAAACCATTTTTATGCTTTTATCCAGGTAGTAATTTTCATTTCCTTTGCATTTTTTTGGTCTGTTGGACCTTCTAGTGCATGAAGATTCTCCTAAGTGGGAGAATTTTTTTTTCAAATTCAAATTCAAAAGTGGTAAACTTTATTTTAAATGTTTGGGGCATTGCCAAAGCCCTGTTGATGGGTTTCCTATAGTAAGTACCTCTTTTGATGGGCTTCTTGATTTGTGGACCTCCCAGGTCAAGAGTTTCTCTTGGATGGGAATCTAAGATTTATTTTTTATTTTTGAGCAAGAATATTTATTTTAATCTTTAAGATAGAGAGCTTTAATTTCATGAGTGGGAGTCACTATTTTCAATTGTGTCATGCTAGGTGAGAATCATTATTTAAATTTTGAAGCTCATGTGCTTGTACTCTTTTTTTCTCTTGGGGACTTTCTTTCAGGATTCCCTTAAATATTCCCTTGTAAAAGGTTTGGGGTTCATTTCAAAACCCCTTCCTCCAACAAATCAAAATAAATATGAAGAAATTTTTAAAATAATAAGATAAAAGAGATGAAATTTATTCTAGGCAAATTATCTCCTTTTAATATGAATGAAACTAGTGTAGAAATTATCCCTTCTACTTTAGTGTTTTATGAATGACATAATAGACAAAGTAGTATGGCATTTATGCACTATAATTTTGGTTTTATAGAGTAGCATAAGAAACTAGGAACTATGGACAATGGTCCATACACTTTAGGATGTGTAGGAAATCATTAAAAAAAATTAGGATATTTATTATTCTACTATTTCTCTAGGATAGCATAAATATGTAGATGATGGAAGGCTACGCCTTTGGGATTTCTATAAATGAATTAATTATTAATATTCAACCATGCAACAGAACAAATAATCGATCGAATACGGAAATGCGAAGAAGCGGATAACAATAAAATTTCTATTGCCACTAGGAGGGCAGATCCCGCCGTGAAGGCAATGCCGAAATGCAGAGATTATATAATAAAAATGATGATATAATTTGGAATAATCTAACTACTATATATATGAAATATTATACTCTTGGAATACCTAGCCGACGGCTAGGTTTGGTGTGTAACATGACTCCCCTCCTCGGAAAGCTTTGTCCTCAAAGCTAGAAATGTCTGGAAGATACTTTCAGGTTCCCATGTGGCATCCTCCTCTGGTAAATCTTGCCATTTAATGAGAAATTCTTGAATCTAACGTGATCTCAGTCTTCGGATTCTATGTTGTAGTATATCTTCAAGTTGGAGATGTATGCGTCCTTCCTCATCGAGCACTGGTAATTCTGATTGACTTTGTACTTTCTGACCAATTACTTTTTTGAGACATGAAACATGAAATACCAGGTGTATTCGTGATGATGTAGGTAGCTCTAATTGATAGGCTACTTCTCCAATGCGACGCACAATTTTGTAGGGACCATAGAATTGTGGAGCCAACTTTTGGCTGGACTTTATCCTTAACGATGATTGTTTGTAAGGTTGCAACTTTAGGAAAACCCAATCACCTATATTAAAAGTTCTCTTTGATCGGTGCAAGTCGTATTGTTGTTTCATACGATTTTGTGCTTGGACTAAATTCTCTTTGAGGATGGTGAGTGTAGACTGCCTTTGTTGGAACCAATCATCCACTTTGGCTACTTTGGATGATCCATGTACGTAATCTATGACTGTTGGAGGTTTGGTGCCATACAATGCTTCAAATGGAGACATCTTAATTGAGTAATGGTGAGAAGTGTTGTACCACCATTATGCCAATGCTAACCAATGGCTCCATTGGTATTGTTTATCTTGAGCGAAACATATTAAGTACATACCCAAACATTTGTTAACTACTTCTATTTGACCATCTATCTGTGGATGGTAGGCTAAAGACATGTTCAATTTGGTACCACTAAGTAGAAATAATTCCCGCCAAAAGTTACTAGTGAAGATGGGGTCTCTATCACTTACAATATTTTTTGGCATACCATGTAATTTGAAAATTGAATCCATAAATACCTTTGCCACCTTGCTTGCGAAAAATGGATGTTGTAAAGCCTGAAAGTGAGCGTATTTGGATAACCGATCTACGACGATGAAGATTACTGTCCTGCCTTCTGACTTTGGAAGACCTTCAATAAAATCCATGGATATATGTTTCCACTATCGTTCAGGGATGGGTAATGGTTGTAACAATCCTGGTGATTTGACTGTTTCTCCTTTATTGCGCTGGCAAACTTCACATTCTGCTACCCATTGTTTGACTTCTGCTTTTAATCCTTTCCAACAAAATGATTGTTTGACCCTTAAATATGTTTTCAAAAATCCTGAATGTCTTGCTGATGGAGAAGCGTGTGATTCATCGAGGATATTCGATTTGAGTTCTGAATTGTGTGGAATGTAAATGTGGTTCTTCTTCCGGAGGATTTTATCTTCATAAGAGAACAAAGGGTGTTTAGAGAAAATTATGTGCCGCATTGGAGAAGTAGCCTATCAATTAGAGCTACCTACATCATCACGAATACACCCGGTATTTCATGTTTCATGTCTCAAAAAAGTAATTGGTCAGAAAGTACAAAGTCAATCAGAATTACCAATGCTCGATGAGGAAGGACGCATACATCTCCAACCTGAAGATATACTACAACATAGAATTCGAAGACTGAGATCATGTCAGACTCAAGAATTTCTCATTAAATGGCAAGATTTACCAGAGGAGGATGCCACATGGGAACCTGAAAGTATCTTCCAGACATTTCCAGCTTTGAGGACAAAGCTTTCCGAGGAGGGGAGTCATGTTACACACCAAACCTAGTCGTCGGCTAGGTATTCCAAGAGTATAATATTTCATATATATAGTAGTTAGATTATTCCAAATTATATCATCGTTTTTTATATAATCTCTGCATTTTGGCATTGCCTTCACGGCGGGATCTGCCCTCCTAGTGACAATAGAAATTTTATTACTGTCCTGCCTTCTGACTTCAAGAGTATTCCAAGAGTATAATATTTCATATATATAGTAGTTACAAAGGGTATTCCAAGAGTATAATATTTCATATATATAGGAGTTAGATTATTCAAAATTATATCATTTTCCGCAAGCAAGGTGGCAAAGGTATTTATGGATTCAATTTTCAAATTACATGGTATGCCAAAAAATATTGTAAGTGATAGAGACCCCATCTTCACTAGTAAATTTTGGCGGGAATTATTTCGAATTAGTGGTACCAAATTGAACATGTCTTCAGCCTACCATCCACGAGACGGATGGTCAAACGAAGTAGTTAACAAATGTTTGGGTACGTACTTAAGATGTTTCGATCAAGATAAACAATACCAATGGAGCCATTGGTTAGCATTGGCAGAATGGTGGTACAACACTTCTTACAATTACTCAATTAAGATGTCTCCATTTGAAGCATTGTATGGCACCAAACCTCCAACAGTCGCAGATTACGTACATGGATCATCCAAAGTAGCCAAAGTGGATGATTGGTTCCAACAAAGGTAGTCTACACTCACCATCCTCAAAGAGAATTTAGTCCAAGCACAAAATCATATGAAACAACAACAAGACTTGCACCGATCAGAGAGAACTTTTAATATAGGTGATTGGGTTTTCCTAAAGTTGCAACCTTACAAACAATCATCGTTAAGGATAAAGTCCAGCCAAAAGTTGGCTCCACGATTCTATGGTCCCTACAAAATTGTGCGCCGCATTGGAGAAGTAGCCTATCAATTAGAGCTACCTACATCATCACGAATACACCTGGTATTTCATGTTTCATGTCTCAAAAAAGTAATTTGTCATAAAGTACAAAGTCAATCAGAATTACCAGTGCTTGATGAGGAAGGACACATACATCTCCAACCTGAAGATATACTACAACATAGAATCCGAAGACTGAGATCACGTCAGATTCAAGAATTTCTCATTAAATGGCAAGATTTACGAGAGGGGATGCCACATGGGAACCTGAAAGTATCTTCCAGACATTTCTAGCTTTGATGACAAAGATTTTCGAGGAGGGGAGTCATGTTACACACCAAACCTAGCCGTCGGCTAGGTATTTCAAGAGTATAATATTTCATATATATAGTAGTTAGATTATTCCAAATTATATTATCGTTTTTTATATAATCTCTGCATTTTGGCATTGCCTTCACGGCAGGATCTGCCCTCCTAGTGGCAATAGAAATTTTATTACTGTCCTGCCTTCTGACTTCAAGAGTATTCCAAGAGTATAATATTTCATATATATAGTAGTTACAAAGGGTATTCCAAGAGTATAATATTTCATATATATAGTAGTTAGATTATTCCAAATTATATCATCGTTTTTTATTTAATCTCTGCATTTCAGCATTGCCTTCACGACGAGATCTGCCATCCTAGTGGCAATTGAAATTTTATTACTGCCCTGATACCACTTGGAAGGCTACGCCTTCGGGATTTCTATAAATGAATTAATTATTAATATTCAACCATGCAACAGAACAAATTATCGATCGAATATGGAAATGCGAAGAAGCGGATAACAATAAAATTTCTATTGCCACTAGGAGGGCAGATCCCGCCGTGAAGGCAATGCCGAAATGCAGAGATTATATAAAAAATGATGATATAATTTGGAATAATCTAACTACTATATATATGAAATATTATACTCTTGGAATACCTAGCCGACGGCTAGGTTTGGTGTGTAACAGATGATGTCACATTATGAAAAGTCTACAAAATTAAAATATTTTTATCATGATGAAAGCATTAGTTAGAATTGAAACAGAAAAGGAAGACCCTCAAAGTAGGAAAAAATAGAGGACAAAACATAGAGGAATATTGGTTTGGAAAACCAAAATCAAATACCACAAGTGTTAATAAGAAGGGCTACACCCATAAATAAGAATAAAAAGTGTCCATGAATATGGTAGCTTGCAATATTAGGGGATATAAAAAATTACCTAAAAATTATTTATAAATAAATTAATATGTTTTTATAGTGCATTCTGATATTTTTATTAGCTATTATATTTCATAGTGAGATTCTATATAATAAAGTGAATTTCAATATCCAAGTGATGTTGTAGTGTATCCTAATATTTCAAAAGATGTTATGATTATTTTGGTGAGGATTTGGGATTCATTGTACATAAAAAAAAAATTAATTCAATATTTGTACATGACATTCATTTAATGAGAATATTGTGTAACATTTGGTTTGAGTAAATTTATTTGTATGATCTTATACAAATAAAATTTCCAAAGTTACTCAAAGATTAAATTTCTAATAGTCATATTGAAATATGTGGTGTTAAAATTTACTTGAGGATACAATTTACCTTATATTATAGTTACTTATGTAATGGTCTATGTGTCTTTATACACCTTCTAAGTGTATATTGACTATAATATTTTAATAATTAGCATTATGGTTGGCTCTTTAACTTGACCTTAGGTCACTTATGATTTATGTTTTTATAACCCTTTGAGTCCAACCACTTTTTCATCTATTGGACACAATAATTATTTTATTATTGTGATTTTTTTATGTCTAGGGCATATTTCTATATTATCTTATGCTTATATTAAATTTAAATTTTATTTTTAGGTAATGTGTTGATTATATTCATTTCTATGAGTATTGATAAATCTAAAGTAGGTGTAAATATTCATTACATATTAAATTTTGACATTATTTTATAGTTATTCAAGAAGCAAGTTTTTGGAATGCATCTTATGAGAAATTTTGTATGTTCATTAATCCTTTTAAGGTTTTAGTAAAAAAAAAAAACTAATTTGGAACTTGTGTTACAAGCATCTTTCTTTATTACAATAGTTGATTGGCTTAGAAAAATATTCATTGACATCTCTACCATATTTTCTCTTTCACATTAATCTATTTGAATAATTAATTTTGCAATGATGGAATATTCAGATGATGACTTTGTAAATAAAGAAACAATTTTACTAAAAAACTAAAGGAATGATTTTTTCTATTAACCTTATTTATCTTTTACAAAATTTTGTTAAAACATTCATTTTCTTTTATACATTAGATTTTTTGGTATTGATATATTATAGATGTTGGCAATTTTGGGTTTGAGATCCTAGCTTCTTGTCTATGAGTTGTCATTGATGTCAAAAGGAAATGGCATTAATGTTAAGAGGATGTGTTGGCTTCAAAGGTGGAAGATTCCAAGAGAATCTTTTTAAGAGAATCCGAAGAGATTCCATTGGCAATGGTTTTTATTAAAACCAATGGAGGTTCTCTTTATTATTTATTTAATTATTATTTAAAACCCTTCAAGGTTTTAATTAATTAATTATTTAATTAATTAAGAGAGAAATTATTTTTAATTTATTAAAAATACTTTAAGGGTTTTTAAACCCTTTAGAAAGAAAATTTCGATTAAATTCGAAATTACTTTTCTTTGCAGCCAACGTGTTCTAAAGTCCACGTATGAACTATAAATATGAGAAGGTTCCTAAGGTTAAACCGACTTGGAAAATCGAAGGCAATTAATTGGTTTTGCTACGATCGAATGTTCTGTTTATGCTGCGAAAGAGGAGAGCTCGTGGTTTGAAAAGCTTTTAGAAAGCTTGACCGTTTATGTGGAAGGAAGTCCATCTTGGACTTCGTAAGCCCCTTGTGGGCTAGTGGCAATGAAGGCTACGTTTGGGCCTTGCGTAGGTGGAGGTCTGTGTTTCGATCCCCACGGAGGGAGTTGTGCATGGATTAGTCACGTTTTTATTAAAACGTGTTTTGTGCCGCGAATTTCAGATTCTTCAAGGGCAGCCATTATAAGGTGTGATTATTTTCTTGATATGATTTTTGGCATTGTTTAGCATTGTTTAAAAGACATAGGAGAAATAAGGGGATATTTCTTTGGTTGTATTTTTGAGATTAGTCTTTTGCTATGCTAAATTTAAAAATGAAGATATAAGGTGTAAGTTTTGGTTGTTGTGTTTTTGGCTTCTTTGGTGGTTGTTTTTAAAGAAGAGGAGCTAAAAGGTGTAATAAAGGAAGTTTATATTATTGCTCATTTCTTTTTTATTCTAACCCTAACTTGGTTGGAAGTTTGAGGGTTGTGTGTGGTGATAGCTTTAAGGATCAATTTTCTTCTACTCCAAAAAGGTATGGGCACATTTTCCTTATGAGTATGATTGGTGTATGTTTTTCCGAAATAAGGTTGGAGTGAAAAGGTTTTCAACTAGGTTTCCTTTGGTTGGGTGTAAATCCTATTTTCTGGTTTGTTGAAGACTTCTTATGCATTGTTATCCTTGATGAGAGTTTTGGTGAATGCATAATTATGGTTTGAGGTAGTGGAAGCATTGTGCACTAGGGTTTATATTTGTGAGTCTAGCTACTTGCATTGAGTTGGTGGAACCCTTGGTTGGCTGTTTTGAGTTTGATGGTTGAGTTGCTTCCATAGAGGTTTTTTGATCAAGTTATTGCTTTACTTGATTCATGATATTGGGCATACTCTATTGAGTTGATTTGAGCAAGTTATTCTTTGCATTTGGTGATATTGTGTTGGTGGCTGTTTTGTTCAAATATCTTTGGAGGGAAAAGGATTTCTACTTGTTTCCTTTTCTTGTGATGATTGGTTGAATGCTTCAAGGTTGATGTTGAGTTGAATGGTGTTGGTTGACTAAACCTTGTTTGATGAGCATTGTTGTTGAAACCCTAATTGATGGTGAAAAGAACATGAGTATCATTGTTTTGTGATTCTTTGCATAGTTGGCAATTGTTGGGGTTTCATGTTCTTGAAAGAAAACATTCTATTCTATCCATTTCAGATATTGAGTTGAGTTTTTAGATTTGAGATTGAGATTGAGCTGAGTTGATTTGAGTTGAGTTTTGAGATTGGGATTTGAGTATAGAACATATTGAGTCTCTAAAAATTCTCTTTATGCTTCTATGAGTTTGAAAAATCACATTGGGTCTCTAACAATTCACTTTTTGATTTCCTACTAAGAAAGTTTTTCTTGGTAAGCTTGCTGAGTTTTTGGACAGGTTCCAGTGGGGACTTGTGAGCAGTTTTGGATAGGTTTTGATGGGGACTTGTGAGCAGTTTTGGACAGGTTCCGGTGGGGACTTGTGAGTAGATTTGGACAGGTCCTAGTAGAGGACTTGTGAACTAAGTTTGATAGTTCTATCAGAGAACTTGAGGACAGAGGTGCATTGGTTCTATGAGAAGAACCTGAGGACAAATTTGGCAAGTATTTGAGAAGGCTTGTATGTAGATGATTGATTTATTCAAGAGTTGGACAGATCTGACAGACAGAGGAAGACTTGTACTAGACCGACTGACTATGTTTGGTACAGGTTGTTGAGCTACTATGGACGTGATCATAGAAGGCAAAGGTCTCTTAGGCTAAGCATTGAGGACAGGAGGTCTTCGATGGAAAGGAGTTCCATGTGCTGGCAAGAGGTAGAGGCAGTTGATCTTCTGAGGGATCATTTCCAGAGCAGAGGGGAAGGTATCTCCTTTGAGCAGAGGCTCATAAATTTTGATTAGGGGAAGGTATCTCCTTTGAGCAGAGGCTTATAAATTTGATTTGGGGGAAGGTATCTCCTTTGGGTCGAGGCTCATAAACATTGTAATTGGGAAGGATTCCCAAAGAACTTTGAGATAACTTTTAGAGAAAAGTTTTGTGGACGTAGCCCAACCATTCTAGGTGAACCACGTTAAAATTGGTGTCACTTTGTGGATGATATTGTGCATTGCTTTGATATTGCTTTGGGTATATTGCTTTAATGTTTTGAAGTATAAAGGAAAAAGTAAAAAGAAGTCTTTTATTGTTCACCCCCCATCTCAGTATAAGCTTGTGTTATTCAATTGGTATCAGAGCAGGTGCCTTCGAAAAGTTTAACAGCTTGAAGGAAGAGCTAGTAAAGAACACAATGGATCATTTAAGTGGCAATGCAACACCTATTCTTGATGGGTCAGATTTTGGTCTTTGGAGTGCAAGGATGAAGGTTCATCTAATGGCACTTGGGAATGAGGTTTGGGAAGTGATTGAAGATGAGTACACTATTCCTGTACATGGTCTTAATACTAAAGAAGAAAGGCTTCTACATCACAACAATTCAAAAGCAATGAATGCAATCCTGAAAGGCTTACGGAAAGCAGATCTCACCAAAGTGATTCATTGCAAGACAGATAGTGAAATGTGGAAACAGTTGAAGGTGGTTCATATAGGTGATACAAATGTCGGAAAGGCCAAGTTGAGACACTTCAAAGGTATGTTTGAACAACTCCAGATGAATGATGATGAAAATATTAGTGACTACATGCTTCGTATGGATGAGGTTGTTAACTCCATGAAAGACTTAGGTCTTGAGCTTGCTAAAAATGATGTTTGTGATAAGATTTTAAGATCTCTTCCTAATATATTTAGTGAAAATATTTCTGCTATTGAGGAAGCTAAATATTTGGATAAGTTGAAAAAGGATGAGCTCCATAGTATACTTGCAACATTTGAGTTGAGAACTCAAATGAAGGTTGATGTCAAGAAAGAGGCAGACTTTCAAGGCTACCAAGGAATCCAAGGGTAAACAACTTCAAGATAGTGATGAGTCTTCTAGTGATGAAGAGGCATATTACAGCAAGAAATGCAAGTTCTCTAGAAAGCACAAATGTATGAAAAATATAAGATGTTTCAATTGTGGAAAGTTTGGTCATTATCCTACTGACTGTACTATTCCCAAGAATGAAAGTGATGAAGATAAATAGGATTCTAAGAGCAAGGATTTTGAAAAGCACAAGTATCATAGGAAAAACAAAGATGAGCACAACAATCAAGGAAAGAGGTATTCTCACAAGCACAAGAAGAGTTTCTACCTAGACAAAGCAAGTAAGTGTTCTAGTAGTGATAGTGAAAGTTCTTCAAGTGATAATGAAAATGAGATGTTGTTCATATCAGAAAAAGAGGAAGAACCGAAACATAGATTCATTATCATGAAATGTCTTAGATGTGGAAATTTTTGTCACCTTGAGGATGATTGCACAAATAATGATTTGGTTTCTAGTATGTATGAGGATGCTTCAAAAAACTATAAGGAAGATGCATGTATGGTTTTTGAAAAGGGTAGCACCTCTAGTGATAAGAAATCTGAAAAAGGCTTTGATAATTCAAAAGGAAATCAAATAAAGGATCTTGAAAGTGAACTTATTAGTGCTCTTAGTGTTTTGGAAAAGGAAATAAAGAAGAATGCTAGACTCAAGGATAAGTTAGATGAATGTTGTATGGAGAGAGATGATCTTATAGAAAGTCTTGACTTCTCTATAGCTAAGACACAAGAACTCAAGGATAAGTTAGAGTCTAAGGTTCTTGAGTATAATGATTTAGAACAGAAAATTGATTCTTTGAAAGAGGAAACTAAAGAGTACAAGGATAAGCTTTACAGGTTTCAAGATAGCTCCAAAAATGTTAAGTCACTCATCAAAGGTCAAAGAAAGACAACAGATAAAACAGGCCTTGGTTTTGTTAAGCCACACAAGGAACAAGTTGGAGAGTCTAGTAAGAGACTCCAAAAGGAAGAGATTTCTGATGAGGAAAGTATTTCAGAAAAGGAGTCCTTGAGTGATAGATGCACAGAAACAAAAAATAGGAAAAAAAAAAAGGGGAGAAAGTTTATAGGACCTCGAAGGTCATTTAGAGGAAATTTTAATGGTAGATGTTTTGCTTGTCACAGGTTTGGTCACATGGCTTCACATTGCATGACTCAAGTAAGGAAGGTAAATGACAGTTTCAGAGGTGGTAATTTCTTTCAAGGGTATTGCTACTCTTGTAAATAGTTTGGGCATAAGGCAATTTTTTGCAAGGCTAATAACAGGAACAGGGTTAGTCAAAATAGGTGGATTCAAAGAACAGATATGCCTAAAAGAAATAACATTGTTACTTGTTATAAGTGCAACAATGAAGGTCACACAACTAGACAGTGTAGATCTAAACTTCCAAGGTACAGGAATAGGAACAATGGTATGAACAGGTCTAAGGATCAAGGCATGGACAAGAATAGGGATGAGAACAAGAACAAGAACACTGATAGGAACAAGAATATGGACAAAGAGTTCAAGAGAAGGCCAGACAAGAAAGTTATAGACACTGATGATGATCAGTGCCTAATGGGAGTTTTACTCCCACCCCAGAATTAATCACCTCATCAGGAGGTGGGGGAGGGGCTAAGCTAAGAGGCTCATTCTTAGTCCTGAGCCCCAAATGTGACCCTTTGCAATTGATGACAAAGGGGGAGAGATATGAGTAAGGGGGAGAGCCTCAAGACAGGGGGAGTTATTTATGTTGGGTTTCTGTGTTGTTGAGAAGCATGGTTTGCCATCAATGACAAAGGGGGAGATTTTTGGCAATTTTGGGTTTGAGATCCTAGCTTCTTGTCTATGAGTTGTCATTTATGTCAAAAGGAAATGACATTAATGTTAAGAGGATGTGTTGGCTTCAAAGGTGGAAGATTCCAAGAGAATATTTTTAAGAGAATCCGAAGAGATTCCATTGGCAATGGTTTTTATTAAAACCAATGGAGGTTCTCTTTATTATTTATTTAATTATTATTTAAAACCCTTCAAGGTTTTAATTAATTAATTATTTAATTAATTAAGAGAGAAATTATTTTTAATTTATTAAAAATACTTTAAGGGTTTTTAAACCCTTTAGAAAGCAAATTTCGATTAAATTCGAAATTACTTTTCTTTGCAGCTGACGTGTTCTAAAGTCCACGTATGGACTATAAATATGAGAAGGTTCCTAAGGTTAAACCAACTTGGAAAATCAAAGGCAATTAATTGGTTTGGCTGCGATCGAATGTTCTGTTTACGCTGCAAAAGAGGAGAGCTCGTGGTTTGAAAAGCTTTCGAAAAGCTTGATTGTTTATGTGGAAGGAAGTCCGTCTTGGACTTCATAAGCCCCTTGTGGGCTAGTGGCAGCGAAGGCTGTGTTTGGGCCTTGCGTAGGCGGAGGTCTACGTTTTGATCCCCACGGAGGGAGCTGTGCATGGATTAGTCACGTTTTTATTAAAACGTGTTTTGTGCCGTGAATTTCGGATTCTTCAAGGGCAGCCATTATAAGGTGTGATTATTTTCTTGATATGATTTTTGGCATTGTTTAGCATTGTTTAGCATTGTTTAAAAGACATAGGAGAAATAAGGGGATATTTCTTTGGTTGTATTTTTGAGATTAGTCTTTTGCTATGCTAAATTTAAAAATGGAGATATAAGGTGTAAGTTTTGGTTGTTGTGTTTTTGGTTTCTTTGGTGGTTGTTTTTAAAGAAGAGGAGCTAAAAGGTGTAATAAAGGAAGTTTATATTATTGCTCATTTCTTTTTTATTCTAACCCTAACTTGGTTGGAAGTTTGAGGGTTGTGTGTGGTGATAGCTTTAAGGATCAATTTTCTTCTACTCCAAAAAGGTATGGGCACATTTTCCTTATGAGTATGATTGGTGTATGTTTTTTTGAAATAAGGTTGGAGTGAAAAGGTTTTCAACTAGGTTTCCTTTGGTTGGGTGTAAATCCTATTTTCTGGTTTGTTGAAGACTTCTTATGCATTTTTATCCTTGATGAGAGTTTTGTTGAATGCATAATTTTGGTTTGAGGTAGTGGAAGCACTATGCACTAGGGTTTATATTTGTGAGTCTAGCTACTTGCATTGAGTTGGTGGAACCCTTGGTTGGTTGTTTTGAGTTTGATGGTTGAGTTTCTTCCATAGAGGTTGTTTGATCAAGTTATTGCTTTACTTGATTCATGATATTGGGCATACTCTATTGAGTTGATTTGAGCAAGTTATTCTTTGCATTTGGTGATATTGTGTTGGTAGCTGTTTTGTTCAAATATATTTGGAGGGAAAATGATTTCTACTTGTTTCATTTTCTTGTGATGATTGGTTGAATGCTTCAAGGTTGATGTTGAGTTGAATGGTGTTGGTTGACTAAACCTTGTTTGATGAGCATTGTTGTTGAAACCCTAATTGATGGTGAAAAGAACATGAGTATCATTGTTTTGTGATTCTTTGCATAGTTGGCAATTGTTGGGGTTTCATGTTCTTGAAAGAAAATATTCTATTCTATCCATTTCAGATATTGAGTTGAGTTTTTAGATTTGAGATTGAGATTGAGCTGAGTTGATTTGAGTTGAGTTTTGATATTGGGATTTGAGTATAGAACATATTGAGTCTCTAACAATTCTCTTTATGCTTCTATGAGTTTGACAAATCACATTATGTCTCTAACAATTCACTTTGTGATTTCCTACTAAGAAAGTTTTTCTTGGTGAGCTTGCTGAGTTTTTGGACATGTTCCGGTGGGGAGTTGTGAGCAGTTTTGGATAGGTTTCGATGGGGACTTGTGAGTAGTTTTGGACAGGTTCCGGTGGGGACTTGTGATCAGATTTGGATAGGTCCTAGCAGAGGACTTGTGAGCTGAGTTTGATAGTTCTATCAGAGAACTTGAGGATAGAGGTGCATTGGTTCTATGAGAAGAACCTGAGGACAAATTTGGCAAGTATTTGAGAAGGCTTGTATGTAGATGATTGATTTTTTCAAGAGTTTGATAGATCTGATAGACAGAGGAAGACTTGTACTAGACCTACTGACTGTGTTTGGTACAGGTTGCTGAGCTACTATGGATGTGATCATAGAAGGTAGAGGTCTCTTAGACTAAGCATTGAGGACAGGAGGTATTCGATGGAAAGGAGTTCCATGTGCTGGCAAGAGGTAGAGGCAGTTGATCTTTTGAGGGATCATTTCCAGAGCAGAGGGGAAGGTATCTCCTTTAAGCAGAGGCTCATAAATTCTGATTAGGGGAAGGTATCTCCTTTGAGCAGAGGCTCATAAATTCTATTTGGGGGAAGGTATCTCCTTTGGGCCGAGGCTCATAAACATTGTAATTGGGAAGGATTCCCAAATAACTTTGAGATAAATTTTAGAGAAAATTTTTGTGGACGTAGCCCCAGCCATTCTGGGTGAACCACGTTAAAATTGGTGTCACTTTGTGGATGATATTGTGCATTGCTTTGGGTATATTGCTTTACTGTTTTGAAGTATAAAGGAAAAAGTAAAAAGAGGTCTTATACTGTTCACCCCCCCTCTTAGTAGATGCTTGTGTTCTTCAATAGATAAGAGGGAAATATATGACTTCTAGAAAAGATAATAATATTATAAATATTTTCTAATCTTCCCATGTTGCTAGAAACGTTTTGTAAAGAATTCATTCCGTAAATAAGATCTTTGAGTCATTTGACAATGTCAAAATAATGGTTTAACAACATTTATATTGCTTGGGTAAGAGAGGACAACTTAATTTAGTGTATCCCAAAAAAACCTTATACAAGAAAAACCTTGATAGATATGGACAAAGCATCATAAGTTTTTGATTTCTTGTGAATTTTTAATGGGTATCCTAATTCAATACTTTTTAATATTTTATTATTTGGTGCCTTCTTTTAGTGTTTGAAAGGTTTCATATTTTCCTCCAATATTTAAAGTCTATTTCTAAAAATATAATATTCCATAGAATATTCCTTGGATTTATGGGTGAGAGATGCAAAGAGTAGTTATTTTGGCACATGTTATGCTTTGGAGGGTCCCCTTGGATGTAGGGAATTCTATGTCATAACCATACACTATGATACAATGATGAGTGGCTTGTAGACTAGTACCTTGAGGAGGTCATCGTTTCGACCCATAACACTCCATACCCTCCACTTCACTTTTACAACATATTATTTTTAAAGAACACATATTATGTGTAGTTAAACATAAATGGTAGCATTAACAATGCTAAAGAGTTCAATGGGATAATATGGACATATGTACCCTCATACATATAAGAAGAGTTCCATGATTGCATGAACCTCATATGCAATGGTACAATTATTAGGTCTATGTGGTCACTATGAGGTGCACAGATGATTTGGAACAAACAATATGTAGGTTCAAAACCCACATGTTATTATTTTATGAAGGAACATTATCTATCATGTTTTAGCTGAGAAATATCATGTCCTTGTGACCTCCATTTTTTCAATGATGTTTAAGTTAAAAGTATTGTGGCATGATTTCCTTATTGAGTGGTTTGTGAACCATGTGGCTAGTGGAAGAAAAGTAAGGGTTTGGCACTTGATAGTCCCTGATCTTCCACTTTGCTATGAACACATTTCTAACATGGTTATTGTTAGTTGAGATATATCATATTTACCTAGTCACTTGTATTATAATCAATAGACATAGCATGTGTGGCACCCTTAGTTTGATGATATTTTGCAATAGTAATTGTACAAAGGTATACGATTTTAAAGTTTTTTTTTAATTATTGTTTTGTGTGATTTAATGACCAAACTTCCATAGAATATAAATTCTTCATAAATAAGCATTTTGATCCATTTTTCAAATTATACATTTTTTAGATCTCTATATGGGAATGATTATATTGACAATTTTTCATATAGGAGATTATATCTTTGTTGGGAAACAATGAACCATTCACCAAAATTTCCCTTGCTAAATTATAAAAGTATATCTCACTGATGGTCAAGATAGAAGCTCTTTTACACAACAAGGTACTATAGAGATATGCTAATAAGGTTCCTAGTAATATTAATTATAAAGAGGGGGATAATTACTTGATAAAGAAAGAGGAAATACATGGTTTGACTGCTCTTTATGTGGATAAGATTAATGATAATCCATTACTCATTACTCTGATCTTAAGAGCCCATTGGATGCCTTCAAAATAATATTGACCAAGTGGATTCCTTTTAGAGAAATTGATTTGAATCAAACCTTATTACTTTAAGTATTGAAAACTTGTATATGTTTGAATTTTTGGAGTTCATAATATTTCTAATAAATCATATCAAGTATAACATTCACCATAAGCTATTCAAAATAGAAGGTTGCTTACATGCGTAATGTCTGCAATATAATAAATACCAATCACAACCTATGTTATATGAATCACAACATGTAATTCCTCCTTCTTGATATGGTATCCCATAATATAATAAATCATTCATTGATAAATTGATTCAATGGATCAATGGTTGGGGTGTATTTATAGTAGATACCTAATCCCTAACTTAGTATTACAATTATATTAATAAAGGCCAACATAAGGCTCAAGGTTAAGTCAAATTACTAAACCTTTAATTAAGGTTTATTTTAGGTTAACCATCAAAGCATTTTAATTAATCCCATAAAGGATGAATATATAAACATGTAGGTAGATTAAAATATTCCACAAAGGATGAATACAACAATATTGCACCAAGTAAAAATAACAAATTGCAAATATTTGATACGAAAGTCTTAGTTCAAACCTGGTGACAATGGGTGGATGCAAAAACAATATTATAGAAGTATAAGGAATGTGAGAATTCTACTTTGTGATGCTTGGATGACCCTTAAACAACTACTTGATATGTGATCATTATTGATGACTCAAGTTTAAAATGTTTGTCAAAATAAATTTTAATGTTGTCACAAAATTGTCTAGATTCATGGTGGCTACCGATTCCACCATGTAAATTCAAAAAAAAAAGTTGTCAAAAATTGGTATAAGTATGGATCATGGTGCAACTTACATATGTATAATGTCTACAATTATTATTAGTTAATAGATAGATATAAGGTGGAACTTATTTATCTACAATCTTCATGTTATGTTTATTAATTAATAATAAAATTGAAAAAAAATGGTTACATAGGAGAGTTGGTCACAACCACACTATTTTTAGTAACTAACAAGTGCATGGTTCAAACCACATGGATTGCTTCCACAAAACCTATTATGTTTCAATATTTTTGACCCAGTGTGAAGGGGACCACTAGTTTTTCAGGATTCGTACCATCATCATTGGCCTGGTGCACACTCAGAGGATTAAGATCAGACTACTACCTTTGCAAATAGGCTAAAATAATAAAATTGAAAAATATTAAAATAATTTTTTTTAATCATGTTCTAATGTAAATAAAAATGTGCTAAAACGATGGTCCCTTTAGCCAAAATTATTAATAGGAAAGTCTCTCATGACACAACTTACTGATATTAATGACTAGGAATGATAAAGGAACTAAAAATCGATTGTGACCATGGTGGAGTTAAAGTGATAAAATTAGGTCACCAACAACACTTTTACATCATGTTTTGAAGAGTGTTTACATAATATGTATTAAGTTATATATATAGAAATATTCTTACTGATATTAATGACTAGGAATTATAAAGGAACTAAAAATGGATTGTGACCATGGTGGAGTTAAAATGATAAAATTAGGTCACCAACAACACTTTTACATCATGTTTTGAAGAGTGTTTACATAATATGTATTAAATTATATATATAGAAATATTTAATATATGTAATTTAATACATATTATATAATGAAATATTTTATATAATATGGTTTAGAGGAGACTGCTTAGACCTATGTGTAGATCATAGGGATAACACTACCCAAATAAATTTTTATGAGACTGAGATGTTGGGTGGAAGGTTGAGGCTGAAGGAGCCATAACATGAGGTTGAGATGCTAAGTGGAAGGCTTGGATTGAAAGAGTAATAACATGAGGTTGAGATGCTAGGTGAGAGGTTGGGGCTAAAGGAGCTACAACATGAGGCTGAGATAATGGGTGGAAGGCTTGGGATGAAGGACTCACAACATGAGCTTGAGATGTTGGGTGGAAGGATTGGGTTGAAGGAGCCACAACATGAGGTTGTGATGCTAGGTGGAAGGTTATAGCTAAAGGTATCACAAAATGAGGTTGTGATGGTGGGTGGAAGGCTAGGGTTGAAGGAGCTACAATATGAGGCTAAGATGTTGGGTGGAAGGCTAGGGTTGAAGGAGCTACAACATAAGGCTAAGATGTTGTATAGAAGGCTAGGGCTGAAGGATCACAAAATGAGGTTGAGATGCTCGGTGGAATACTGGGGTTGAAGGAGCCATAAAATGAGGCTGAGATGTTGGATGGAAGGTTGGGTTGAAGGAGCTACAACATGAGGCTGAGATTCTAGGTGAAAGGTTGGGGCTAAAGGATCTACAACATAAGGCTAAGATGTTGGGTGGAAGGCTTGGACTAAATGATCTATAGCATGAGGCTGAGATGTTGGGTGGAAGGCTTGGGTTGAAGAAGCCACAACATGAGGCTAATATTTTGGGTGGAAGGCTTAGGTTGAAGGAGTTGTAGCATGAGGTTGAGATGTTGGGTCAAAGGTTGGGGCTAAAGGAGCCGCATCATGAGGCTAAGATGTTGGGTCATTTGCAAAGTTTATGTGGCTTTATTTTATTATTTTGTGTGGTTATAGGGTTATAACCCATAGGTATTAGGGGTGTTCTCATCCCTTTTGGATATTTTAGGGTTTTTATCCCTAGTTATTTACTAGGTGAGGATTACCCTTGAGATTTATAAGGCAATGCTTGTGGTTTCTAGGGTTACAATTTTAGTTTTCAACTTGTTGGGCTTTGATCATTCATGTCAGCTTTGGTTGATGATAGTGATCTTGTTGGTGTTCAAGGTGTTTTTCTAATAGATTATTTATTTGCCTTGCCTTGGGGGTCATTTTGTATATCCAAGGCTTCTCTAGATCTTACGGGTGTGGGGTTCTTTAGTGGGTCCTACGCAAAATCCAGTGTTGGATTTTTTTCTTGGGATAAAGAGGGTTGTAATCTCCTCTTTTATTTCAAGTTTTGAATTATTTTGAGAGAAGGTTCTGTGAGCCTTCTCTTAAGATCACTTTTTTGGGTTGCTAGAATATTTTGGCTGGTATAGTCCAAAATTCTCTAGCTAGTTTCATTTTAATCCCTGATCCCTATCTCCTAATAGTCAAGTTTCAGGATTTTAGTTTCCAAATTGATCCCAATTGTTTGTTCTTCAATTTGGGGATTTGGGACTCAATATTATTTCTTGCTAGTTCCAACTATAGGATTTGTGTGCCTATTTTTGGAGGTCATATTTTCTAAATTTAGGATTCTTGTTTTGGGTAGGAAGATATTTAATCTAATTTTTATTCAAGTTTAAATACTTTGGGTTCTAGATCATTGCATTCCATTTTGGGTAGGAAGTTTTTAAATTGGATTCCTTGTTGTAGGTTGTTTGCCTACTATCAGAGGTCTATGTTTGTGGATGCAGAGTTCTTGATGGACAAAAATTTCATTAATTTTTATTTTGATTCAAATTCGAGCATTCTTGGTTCCAGATAGTTGCTTCCTATTTTAGGTGAGAAAGATTTGATTTTGAATTCCAACTGCAAGTTGGTTGCACACTATAAGAGGTTAGAGTTTCCTCAAATAGGGTTCATGTTGGGTGGGAAGATCTTTATTTTGATTTTTTATTCAAATTTGAGTGCTATTGTTTGGGTGGGATATTTTTAAATTTGATTTTTGAATCAAATCTTAGCACTCTTGGTTCTATTTGGGTGGGAACTAAATTTTCCCACCTCTTTGCTTTGTTCATCCTTGTGTTTGGTAGGATCCAGGTCTCTAGATCTCTTGGTTTTCTCAGATCCCCTAGATCTTAATTTTTCTTGGGATTTGGCATTGTTTCCCTTAGGGGTTTTGTCCCTTTTGTGATCCGCTTTGGTGCTCATTGAATATTTTTGTGGCTTTGTAAAGGTTTGGGGACCTTTCCAAAACCCCTTTATAAAAGGTTTGGGGACCCTTTCAAAACCCCTTATTAATACCTTATATATATATATATATATATTATTTTCATAAGTTTTTTTAGATAACAAATTTACAAGTTAGGTTTACATCTTTAAAATATTTTTAATTATTTTTTTGCTTTTGTTATTTTATTAAAATTTAATTAATATATTACTTTTAATTAAAAATTATGAAGACAAAGTGTTGCAAAATTTTTATTATTATGCATATCATATTTTATAATATAAATTTATTAATTTTACTTATATATATATATATATATATATATATACATTTTTTTAAAGATATATGGGATAGGTTCATATCTTACTTTAATTGCAAGTAACACTTAATGTTGATGTGACACTTATATAATGAGAAATGAAATTGATGAGTATAGGTAGTCTTTGCAACATTTTATTTGAATAAATATTTACTATTTTGAAAATAAGAAAAATAAATATGCATTGAAAAGAGAATGTGATTTGCTATAAATTTTGATGAAGTATGGGTCTTAAATTAATTAAACAATGTTCAATGTCCTTTATATATTCTTATAAAATAATAAACTATGCAAGGTTGAAAATGTTTATTTTTATGAATTTACACATAGTAATAGTTCACTTTAAAAAGTGCATTGATGTAATGTTAATAAATGTTTTTTATATGTTGGTAAAAATTTATTGAATGAATAAAACCATACAAGAAATTGAGAATCCCAAAACAATAACCCTTACAAGGGTCAAAATAAAGAGACACCCAAAACCATCAAGCACCCAACCAAAAGACACTCAACAAGCAACAACCTCAACCACGCATATCCGCAGCAAGCAAATTAGCAAGAGAAAAATCCAATGGGAGTTGATCCCATTCCCTAAAATTCCAATCTTCCTGAAACATAGAGGCCTATTTTTCCAAGAAATCAGCCACATCATTCCATTCCCTATGAATATGAACAAAGGAAATAAACTCCAGATGCCAAAAAATTTGAATGATTTGCCAAGCCACTAACGCTAGCTAGTAATGAACATTAGAAATATTATGAGTCTTCAACAAATTAATAATAATTTTAAAGTTTGACTCAGATTATCTTTCGTCATCCCAGAGCATAACCTTTTTCCAAAGTAAAATTAATAGCAAGGGCCTCCATATATTATTAGTTTGCTTTCCTTTATAACAGGAGAAAATGAAAAGAGTTGCACCACTACTATCTCTCCCAACACCACCAATACCTGCATACCCAGTATTCCCTCTAGAAGAGCCATCATTATTAATATTAAACACCCCCAAGGTAGAGGATGCCATATGCCATCTCTCCACTTTTTTATTGAGGCCTCTCCTCCCAATTGATAAAGAAGGATGAGGGACATTCTCCACTAAACCCAGGTCTCGCATCATCAAAATATTAGACTGCTCCAAAGGAATATTGATCTAACATTTAGAAGAAATATTTTCTTGGATCATACCAATAATCATCTACCAAATTTGATAAACAGTTAAATTTCTACCTTAAAACATTCTTTAATTTCTTTCAATCCAAATCTGCCATATAATATATGAGGGCCCAATACTCCACGCAACTTGAAGAAAGAAAACATTACTATGAGGTCTTCCTAAAATCCTTTAGAACTCAACAAGAGAAGAGGCATGAGAAAAATATTGTTTCCACACCCTCCATCAAAGATGCCAAATTTCCCATACAAACAAACACTGTAAGTGCAAATGCCCTAAATATTTATCACTATTCTCACAAAGGAAACAAAATTAAGGGCCCTAAAAACCTCTCTTTTGGATATTATCCCAAGTAAGACATATGTTCCTAGTAGCCAACCACAAATAGAAATTGCATTTGGGTCAGGAAAACTTATTCCAAACATGTTTCCACCAAGGAACCTCCTCATCCCCAAAATGTTGCCTATCTAAAACATGGTAACTAGAAGCCACCGAAAAAACCCCTCTAGGATCTGAATCCCAAGCAAAAAAATCATCATCCTGTAAATAAGAGAACTCCCTAATAGCCAAAATATGAGCCAACTCTTCTCTAGCCTGAACAGAACCACCTGTCGGCCAATCTCTAAGATCTTTCCACTAAACTACCTTCACCTACCCAACTATTTTGGCAACTTTATAATCCATCACCCTGTACCAACCAAAAATAATTACATAGCTCCTGAATATTAGGGAACATAGATAAAATTATAGGGAATTTACACAAGGATATAAAATAATATATAAAGTCCATTTTTTTAATAGGTTATATATGGCTTTTATTAGAGGTCATTCCCATCAAAATACCAAAATATTACATTTGTTGAAGCATACATTTTTATCATGGTTTTTTCATGTCTTTTTTTCTTAAATATATTCTTAAACAACCTCAAAGTGTTATGTTTTCACAATCAATTCCATGTCATCATTTTAATTAAGATATAAATTCTCACTTGGCCAGCTGCCTTCTAAATTTTGAATTTGATCAGGATGAAGATCAACACCATAATTCACTAATTTATCTGTTACTCAATTTCCTTCTCTATAAATATGCTCACATTGCTAGGAGATTACCTCTAATAATAGATAATGAACATCAACAATAACATTATTTTTTATCCAATATCTAGATCCATTTTTGTTAATAGCATTGATGATAATTTTTGAGTCCCCTTCAATTGAAATATATTTCCATCATTTTTTTGTTGTAATTTTAATCCCTATAAGAAGTACCCTAGCCTCTGCATAGTTGTTAGTTGAAGTTCCATATGATTATGAATAAGTGAGGAGAATTTTGCCTTTATTATTTCTAAAAACATCACCTCCACCTGGACTTCTTTTAGAAGCACCATCAAAATTAATTATGATAAACCCAAATTATGAATATTTCTATTTTACCATAGATTAAAGTAGATCCTTTGTTTTAATTCCATTGTCACATATGACTCTTCCATGCATGTTCAAATATTGTAGCCAAGTTATTAGCACCTATTTTTCTACAATTAAAAATTTCCATGATGAACACCATATTTGTAGACATTCTGCAAGAGAGGCACTAATGACTCTTCCATGTGTGTTCAAATCCCGTAGCCAAGTTATTAGCACCCATTTTTATACATTTGAGAATTCCCATGATGAGCATCATATTTGTAGACATTCGGCAAGAGAGGCACTAATATGGTTCCAAACTTGGGCATGGTTTTGATATTTATTTTTTTAATTCTATTTTTCCTTTCAAGCCATAAATTCCAACAAATAATGGTAGGGCCAATCCTCCAAAGAATAAATAATGTTTTAGCTTTGAAATAATTTATCCAAAATTTTATCAACTCTTTCAATGCTAATAGAGATACCCAATATAATTTCATATTTTTTTAAAATAACCTCAAATGTTGTGAACAAGCGAACAATGAATAAGTAAATGGTCTGACATTTTTAAACCCTTATCACACAAGGCACATCTAAAGGGTCCATAATATTATCTTATTTTTAAACTCTCTCTCATAAGAATCTTATTTTGAAATGCTAACCAAAGAATGTTGAGGCCAAACATTATTCCAAGGAAAATATTTAGGAGAAGAAAATTTTTATTGTTCTAAATCCTCATATCCCAACTTGATCGAGTATCCACCATACTTTGATAAATTCCAAACCAACTCATCATTTCATGTAAAAATTGGTAAATAAAAATCTCAAAGCATCTTTTGAAGTTCATATACAATTTTTTTGAGTTCCTCTCCTTCAACTAGGTTACTAAAAAAAATCCATGATTTGGAGTTTTTGCTCATAATAATATAATATTTAACCTTTGGACTTATACATGCTAGGCATGCTTGAGCCAATGGTTTCCATTTTGAGTTAGAAATAAGAGGATAAGGCTTCAACCAAGCATCAAACCAAATGCATAATTCCACTCATTGACTGGCCATCTAATATGTTTCTTTATCAATTGCAAACTCTCTAATATGAGGTTCCATGTTGACGATCCTTTAGGTAGAGTTATTTTCCTAAAAAATTCGATTGCATCAAGATAACCTATATATTTTAGAATTAATATTGTTTCCCAATTCTTTCCTTGATCTCTAGATAATCTCCACCCAATATTTGCTCCTAATGTCAAATTAATAAGTTTGTAATTCCACAAGTCTGCTCCTCCAATATTATTTCCTTTGTAAACCCTATCCCACTTACAAATAGAAAACCTAATTTTTCCTCACAACCTTTTCATAGAAAGTCTCTTTGAATTTTATCAATTTTTGATGCAATACCTATTGGCAATCTTGAAAGTGACATCATATAACTAGGAATTGATTGTAAAGTAGTCTTTATGAATTGTAGCCTTCTTTTCATGGTTAATAACTTACCTTTCCAACCTGCCAAGCAAGATTTCATTCTATCCAAAAAAGAGATCCAAAGCTCTTTTTTATTTCCTTTATTAAACAAAGGAATACCCAAGTAGGTTGATGGAATTTTTTTAATTTTAAACCCTAAAATATTCACAATAATTTGTTGTAAATCTAGGGTTATATTAGTGGAAAAAAAACATGGATTTTTAAGTATTTACCAAATGTTTAGTAGCCTTCTCATAACATGATAATATTGATTTAAACTCCATGCCCTCACTAATTGAGGGATGGCCCAAAAGAAAAGCATCATTAACAAATTGGAGATGATATTCAAAGGGACCAATTTTTGCAACTTGAATACCCTTAATCTTTGAAAAGGCTCTCCCTAATGCTTTCGCTAGATTAATGAGTATATAAGAAGAAAGAGGATCACCTTGACAAAGTCCACAAGATGACTTGGAGTACCCAACAGGAGAACCATGGATCAAAATATAAATTTTTATAGCGCTATAACAAAATTTAATCCACTCACACCACCTATAATCAAAGACAAACATTTTAAGAATAGCATGTGATGAGCACCAGAAATGCTCATATTTTGTACATATTTCTTTGATCAATATGCGGCTGTATAATAAGGATTGCGTACTTTTATGAATTATTATATAGATATTTGATATAATTATGCGTGTTATCTAATTTGTGTGTTTTTAGTATGTTTTGTGGAATTGCAGTTGATTTAGTTAGATTTGGAATGGTCAAGGTCCTTTTGATGGACCTGGCACTTTATTTCATCGAGGGTTAATGAAGAGAATACGAGTGCCTCCCTACAGTCGAAAGGTTCCAACTGAATATGAACACCTCCTCCCTACAGTCGAAAGGTGCCAACTGAATATGAGCACCTCCCTGCAGTCGAAAGGTGCCAACTGAATATGAGCGCCTCCCTGCAGTCGAAATGCGCCAACTGAATATGAGCGCCTCCCTGCAGTCGAAAGGCACCAACTGAATACAAGAACCTCCCTGTAGTTAGAAGGTGCCAACCGAATACGAGTGCCTCCCTGCAACTAGAAGGCACCAACCAAAGACAAGCGTCTCCCCACAGTCGAAATGCACTAGCAAAAGGCAAGTGCCTCCCCACAACTAGAAGGTGCCACTGATTCTTTACCCGTTGACCAGATTTGAATGACGTGGACGGCAATGGCTGGTGCAGTTCCAGATCTGTGTCATGCAGAGTTAAATTGGAGATAGCACCAATGTATCAAAATGTCTTACTGATGCCAAGAAAAGCATGAATCGAAACAAACATGCCACCATCAAAACAGAATGCCAGATGTCGATTGCATTCACAGAATGTTCTAATTTAGTCTGGGAAGAATCGACTGTTGCAACCACCTCTGTAACAGAAGTTCTGCGGGTGTGTTTTATAGATCGTTCTAAGAGATATATAGAAATAATTAATAAAGATCCATTTAGAGTTACAGAAGATAGATTGTAATACATTAATAAATATATTACAGTTCCAAAAGTTCTAAGCGCGTGTTCGATCAGGAAGAAGCTGCTGGAGCCTGGGCCCACTCGAAGACAGTATTTCTTCCCCATTTCCTTTTCATTTATTTATTTTAATTAGTTTATTGCTTTTATAGGAACATTTGTTAGTTTACTAGTTCCAGTATTTTTAGTAGATTTATTTTCAAGAATATGTACATGATTTATTTCTATAGATTTAATTCTGTTCTTCTTACGTAATTTATTGAGGAGTGCAGGAATGATTGAAAACCATTTCAAGAACACCCCCCAAAATGTAGGATTAGCAGATTCACCTCTAGTGGTATTGTAGTAACCTAATTCCAACTCTTCGCAAGTTTACGAAGCTCCCTGGGTTGATAATTAAATGCACGGGCATGTGACAAAAATAGGAAACCATTCACCTTGTTTGGCCCGCAACATTTTGGCACTATTGCTGGGGAAGTGTCTTAATAAGATTACTTACAATACCGTAAAACATTCCATCTAACCTTGTATGAGTTCTTTGAGAATAAGAGGACTTGACAATCGCTTTATAAGAACTAATCCATCAGGACCTGAGTCAGCCGAGCATTTTGGATTTGAGTTAGACTCGCCCGACCTACCAGTAGTCCATTGGAGTGAGGAACCGCACTTTGTGCAAAGTGTCACCTCATCCCATCAACAAGGGGACAAATGAATCATTATAAATCCCTTGTTTAATAGGACTCTTCTAGAGGAAGTCCTATTGTGGAAGGTTGTGGAGGATCAGACGATCTCGCCAGACAACCTTAGAGCATTGAGTCAAAAATTTTTAAATGACCGAAAGGCCATAAACGTTGCATTAGAAACCACATTTCCTAAAAAAATGGTAGATAACGATGAAGTCTCATCTAGCTTTAGTTTCCCAATAGAGGAGGGAGTAGGAGATACCAAAATGAAAAACATATCCCCTACTCACCTTTCGTCCTTCAGAGGACACCCGACTGAGGACCTTGACCTATTTTTATTCAAGTTTGATGTTTTGTGCAGGTCTGTGGATTACAAATCAAACACGCAAAAGTTGAAATTATTTCCTTCTACATTAGACGATGTAGCTTTGCGATGGTTCATCGATCTGGGAGACAAACACATCACCACCTGGGACCAGATGAAGAAGCTCTTTCTAGAGCAATATCAAGATTTCGGGAGAGCAAGAGACTCTAGGGAGGAGGTCCTGAGCATGATACAAAGAGAAGATGAGTCTCTCAAGGAGTATTGAGAGAGATTCAGCTTTAATATTCAATAGTCCCCTCACTCAAAGCTATCTGATAAGTCCCTCAAAAGCATCTTCTTGAGGGGACTTACCAATGAGTCACTAGAGGCTCTCAACATGATCTTTGGAGGTGATGTCTATCAGCATGCTATGGATGACATCCGGAAATTATGCCGGAACTACTCAAGAAGGTGAGGCAAAATCATCGCCAGGACCATGAAGGCGACTTCTTCAGTCACTAAAACAAAAATAGGCAACATGCTGGAGGATTTGAAGAGTGAAATGTTCTCATCTCTAGCACTACAGATGGATACGCTACTATTAGAAAAGAAGAAACAATAAAATGATGCAACATTAGCCTATTTCTACCCAAAATGTAGAGGAAGGCACACAAAGAATGCATGTCCAAAAAAAAAGGTTAGAGTATGCATAGTTTGTAGGCTAAATCATAAAACTCGATTGTGCCCACAACTTCCCAGTAACCAAGAAGTGGCTGAGAGCACGGAGGCCTACTTCATAGGCAATAGGAAGAGTTGGCCACAGCCCCCCACGGGGAATATACCAACTGGAATGCCATCATATGGGGGAGGGCCATAATGCACCAAGGACCCCCTCAACCACCTAATATGGGGTGGTGGGGACCATCACCCTGGACTAACGCACCCCCAGTAGCATTTCTAAATCAGCAACCATGGATGCCATATCCATATCCTGGGCAATAGTGGAGAGGCCACAATGCGTGGAATCAGACTCCATAGAGTGTAGCACCTACTCACATCCAATAGAACTTACCAGCATTTCCAGCAGTGAGACCTGTGTAGCTACCAACACAACCGACAGCAAACCCAAACAACAGAGTAAATCAGTCGACATACAATGTAGAATGTGAGATGTATCATATGTACAATATTCATCTTAAATCAGGTAGGAAGCTAGGAGTAGAGACACCGCCTCTGGTAGAAGAGGAGGAAGAAATAGTAGAGACACCTCCACTGGTAGGAGAGGAGGAAGAAATAGAGGAGACACATCTGGTAGAAGAGGGAAAAGCACTTGAGGGAGTGGAGGCTCCATTTCCTAGCCAGCTGCAGGAACAAAGAAAAACAACGCAATCAAAATTCGACATCTTATTGAGCTTGAAGAATCTCATAGTGACAATCTCAATATTTCAAGCAATTCAAGATTTCCCCATTTACACCAAGGCAATCAAAGAAATGTGTCTAAGGAGACTAGGATGAAAAGCTACCCAGACTATCAATGTCATGGGTAAACTGGCAGATCTAATGATGGGTGGAACACGTCATCCGAAGTATGCAGATCTAGGCAGCCCTGTGCTGACCGTAAAAATTGGAGGACATTCCCTGTCCAACACATTGGTTGACCTTGAGGCAGCCATCAACGTGATGCCTCAAGAGACCATGTAGAGGCTACAGCTCATGAACCTGAATCCAACCATGATAGTGCTACAGTTAACCGATCGATCAACCGTGTCATCAGAAGGGATGCTAGAAGATGTGATCATAACAGTCAGTGCATGGGAATATCTAGCCAATTTTTTAGTTTTGCAAACCAAGACCAGGTTGGGCGGTTACCCGCTCATTTTGGGGAGGCCATGGCTGGCAATAGTTGATGCTTACATCAGCTATCGAGATGGGCTAATGACCATATCCAACAAGAAAAATGTCAAAAGGCTGACCATTTCATTGCCAGCTCAGTCTATGGACTCGACAGAAGAACCCAGGATCACCGAGCATGGAACTACGAAGTTGTCCATAATCCATCCAATGATGACCTTGGAGGAGGTGGCAAAAGAGGACGAGGATGGTGCTATCATGGAGTTTCTCCATGGAGAATCGTCCACCCCCACACCTAGATCATTGTTGACTGGCACCCAAGATCAGCACATCTGACAAATACACATTGGGACAGGGAGGATATTAAACATCAATAGCAGGTTGACGCCCACATAGCTAGAAAAATTGGAAGAGCTTCTGGTAAAACACCAGTAAACATTTGCATGGGACTACGCAGATATGCACGACATCAGCACAAAAATATGTACCCATCAGATTTATTTGGATGACCAGGCAACTCCTAGTCGGCAGCCACAGAGAAGGATGAACCCAACAATGAAAGACATTGTCAAAGAACTGCACAAACTTCTGGCTGCCGAATTCATATATCCGATTTCTGATAGTGAATGGGTATCACCATTAGTGGTGGTCCCTAAAAAGAATGGGAAATGGTGGATCTGCATGGACTACCAGGCATTGAACAAGACGATTAAGAAAGACCACTTCCTGCTCCCGTTCATCGATCAGGTCTTGGACACACTCTTAGGAAGAAAATACTTCTCCTTTTTGGATAGTTTAAGTGGTTACAACCATATCCAGATAGGGGAAGAAGATCAAGATAAAACAATGTTCACCTATCCATGGGGAACGTTTTCCTATAAGGTATTGCCTTTTGGACTATGCAATGCATCGGCCACATTTCAAAGGGTGGTGCTTAGCATATTCTATGATATGATAGGAGACGGGTGGAATTATACATGGATGACTTCACCGCCTATGGAGAAACCTTCGAGGAGGCAATGACAAATTTGGAAAGAGTGCTCGATAGGATCAAGGAAAATCATTTGTCCCTAAGTAATGAAAATTTTTTTATGATGATGTAAGAAGGCATCGTGTTGGGACACCACCTCTCTACGAAAGGAATAAAAGTAGACAAGAGGAAGATCGAGGTCATCAGAGACCTACCTAGCCCCATAATGCAGAAGGAGGTAAGAAGTTTCCTTGGATCAACCGGGTACTACCGATGATTTATCATCAAATTTAGTAATATTGCCAAACCACTGCACACCCTACTTTCTAAGGACGTAGAGTTCAATTGGATAGGAGACTACGAAGAAGCATTCCAATTGCTTAAAGAAAAATTGATATCTACACCGGTCTTAAGAGGACCGAATTGGGCCATACCGTTCCATATTTACTGTGATGCATCTAACGATGCGATCGGAGCAGTCCTCGGGCAGAAAGACGATGAAGAATTTTATGCCATCTATTATGTCAGTAAAAACTTGGCGGGAGCAGAGCTCAACTATACAGTGACAGAAAAAGAATTCCTCACAGTTGTCCATGCAATAAATAAATTCTGCCACTATATAACAGGATATAAGGTCTTCATCCATACGGACCACGCGGCTATCAGGTATCTGATGAGCAAGTCGGAAATAGGTGGTAGAATTATTAGATGGCTGTTGCTATTGCAGTAATTCGACATCACTATAGTCGATAAACTGAGCAAGGACAACGTCGTGGTGGATTTTCTATCCAGATTGATACCAGCAAATCATCAAGAAGTGGAAGATCAATTTTTGGACGAACATCTGTTCGCTATTAGTGAACAAACTCCATGGTATGCAGACATAGCCAATTACTTGGCCATCGGAAGGACCTCACCTGCTCTCTCCTATCGAGAAAAGCAGGCGGTCATAGAGAAGAGTGCATCATTCCTTTGGATGGATGGTCTCCTATTTAAAATAGGATGGGACCAAATTATAAGAAGATGCATAGCAGAACAGGAGTTTTCAAAAGTGCTCAAGGCATGTCACGATGAGCCATGCGGAGGACACTTTGTAGGGAAATGAACTACCTACAAAATCTAGCAGACTGGGTATTTTTGGCCCACTCTGTTCAAGGACGCGATAGTGTCTACCAGCAAGTGTGACGAGTGCTAGAGGATGGGTAGACCAACCCATCGAGATGAAATACCCCTACAACCCTAGGTACACCTGGAACCTTTTGATAAATGGGGCATGGACTTCATGGGACCATTTAATCCACCTTCGGTGGGAAGGAGGTTTATTCTGGTCTGCACGGATTACATCACCAAGTGGGTGGAAGTGCAGACATTAAGGGAATCAAAGGAAATAATGGTTGTCAATTTCTTATTTTCCCATATTTTCACATGATTTGGGGTTCCTCGAGAGATAACAACAGACCAAGGGCCCCAATTCACCTCCAAATTGATTGAGGAGCTGATGGAGCAGTATAGAGTTCGGCACAATAAAACCATGCCCTACCATCCACAGGTGAACGGGTAAGTAGAAGTGACAAACAGGGAGATAGAAAACATCCTGACCAAAACCGTGTAGCAACACAAGAAATATTGGGCCACACGATTGTCGGAGGTAGTTTGGGCATACAACACCACATGGAAATCCACCATGGGATGCACAAATTTCCAACTGGTCTATGGAAAAAATGCGATGATGCCCATCGAGTTCGAAATCAAAACTCTGAGGACAGCTTCAGAATTAAATTTGATCTTGGACGAAGCTCAAAAATAGAGGATTTGCCAGCTAGATCATCTGGACAAAATCTTACTGGATGCTTTGTAGAGGACAGAGATTATACAGAAGTAGACAAAGAAGTGGCATGATAACCACATAAAGCTAAAGAAGTTCTAGGTAGAGGAATGGGTACTGTTGTACGATTCCTGGTTCCAGGAAAGGAAGGACAAACTTATGCAGAGGTGGATGGGGTCGTATGAGGTGGCAGAGCTCATTAGGAATGGGGTGGTGCACGTTAAGATAATTGATGACAGCAACACCATGTTCACAGTCAATGGCCATCGACTACGCACCTATAATACGTCCAAAACGTTACAGGTGGAATCTAGAGTAGGTGTGGGGGAAACCCCATGTTGCTAGATCTGGACCGAACTATCACAAGTGAAATGGTGGGCACGAAAGTGCTCACCCAGAATTTTTTAGTTAATATAGTTTTTTTTTAATGTGTGTTTTTGTAGGGACGACGCCTGCATGCAAGCTACAGGAATCCTAATCCAAGGCCTAACAGGCACGAAACATGTCTAAGTGCCTTTATTTTCCTTTCTTTTTTGGTTCCTTTTTGTAGGTGGAGGACCTGACAGCATGAGGGATAGGTATCTAGGAAACCAAGCCTGATTCGGCTCAGCATTTCGACATTGGCTCGTAGGTAGAATCTGTGAAGCGTGAAAAATTGGGGAGGCTTGATCACCCTTTTTCCAGTCAAATTGCCATCTAGAAGAAGGCACCTTACTGCATCCAGAAGGTGCCAAGTCTAGAAGAAGGCACCTTACTGCATCCATAAGAAGGTGCCAAGTCCAGAAGAAGGTGCCTTACTACATCTAGAAGGCGCCAAGTCCAGAAGAATGCACCTTACTATATCCAGAAGAAGGTGCCAAGTCCACAAGAAGGCACCTTACTACACCCGAAAGGTGCCCATCCAAAAGAAGGCACCTTACTGCATCCGAAAGGCACCAAATCGAAAGATAGCGCCTTCCATCCATTCAGAAGTTCTATTAAAAAAAATAAAAAATAAAAAATAAAAAAAATGATATACATATGTAGGCGCCTTCCGTGGCAGGAAGGCACCAAGTCAAAAAAAAAGCCAGCCGAATACGCCTTCCAACATCAAGAAGGCGCATTCATCTAGCCGAGATGCCTTCCAACATCAAGAAGGCACATTCATCCAGCCGAGATGCCTTCCAACATCAGGAAGGTGCATTCATCCAACCGAATATGCCTTCCAACATCAAGAAGGCGCATTCATCCAACCGAGATGCCTTCCAACATCAAGAAGGCGCATTCATCCAGTCGAGATGCCTTCCAACATCAAGAAGGCACATTCATCAAGACAAACGCCTTCCAACATCAGGAAGGCACGAACTAGAAGGAGGCGCCTCCCACATTGGGAAGACACATGCAGGCAAAAGTGCCTCCTACCAATCAGAGGCACCTCGTAGCACCGAAAGGCGCATTCGTTCGAGGAAGAGCATCGACAACGTCAGAAAGGTGCTACAAGAACACCATCCACATGGGAAAGGTACCAAAGAATGCCTCCCACATGCAACATGTACATCTACTGGACGCCTCAAGTGGAACGAAGCATCACACAAATGAGTGGCATCAAAGGATCATACCCCTCCCACGTGTCACAAGTTAGCAAATCAGTAGCTACCATGATGACTGGAATGATGAATCAGGTACACACATACTAAATCAAATTGTTTATATAATTATTTATAAATATGCAGTACCGAAAAATATACCACCATCATAGAGATCGTATCCCCCCATAGCCGAAATCGCATGCCAATGATAGGGCGTCTTCCATAACTGCTAGGGTTAGGCATCTTTTCTATAAGAAGGCGCCTTCCTGAAGAAGGAAGGACAAAAAAAAATATACAGCAGTAGAAGGCACCATGGGAGGAAGGTCCAAGAACCACACGATCAAGAAGAATGAACCCAGTGATACTGATGGGATCAGAGGGGCAGTGAAGACCCAATTTGAAGCCGAGGGGTGGCTCGAATACTGCACCCTGGTTAGTTAGGGCCAGGACGTGGAGGCAGCTAGAGAATTCATCGCCTCTTTGAGGGGCGATGCGGCCCAAGTACGAGAGGTCGAAATTCTAGTCAAACCTGAGTTCATCTCACAGGTGATTGGATTGCCTCTCACGGGGGAATGTACATACAAGGGCGGAGTGTTAAAACTATACGCCGAAATACTACTTCCAGGAGGAAATGTGCAGATAGACAAGGAGGGGTTACTCAAAAATAGTCTCCCCATGAATATGCAGAAGATGTTCGAGCAGATTGCTTGATTTTTCACATGCACAGGAAAGTATACCCATCTGCACATTAATCATGTGCACTTCCTCAATCACCTAGTGCATGGGAGGAAATTAAACATACCTTTCTACCTGGTGAATGCTCTAAAATATGAAGCGGATCGGTACCAGAAGGGGCACCGTCCGCCTTAGCCCACCATGGGTTGATATCGGCATTGGTCCGCCACACAGAAGCACAAGGACAGAACCATGATGTAGAGGGAGATGGTAGCCAAATAGAGCAACACAATGCGGTTGTCGAATTAGGGCAAGACGAAGCATCCCCTATAGAGGAGATAAAAAACATCGAGCAATTGGCATTGCCCTATTTTCCAGGAGGAGCAGAGCAGTCACCGGTGCCCGAAGACATAGAGGACAAAGAGCATTCCCTAGTGCCCGAGTATGAGGAGGAAGGAGCGCTACTCGCTGGTGGTGAGGACGAACCAATCCCCAAGAGGAAACATCTATGATGATTCCTCTTGATAGAGGAAGGATAGAGTGACCCATAGATAGATGTTACCGCCCAAACCCTCTGAGAATTAATGAACTAGAGCCCACGAAATGAAGGAACTTCTGGGAGTGATGACCAGATCGATGCAGCATTGGAGGAGGCGCTCAAATGGCAAACCGATTGCTATATGGCACAATAGATTTTGGAAGATTGCCAAAACCAGCATAAAAGGGAATTAGAGGAAAGAGATAGGCAAATTTCTCAACTCGAGAAGTTGGTCTGACAGTTGCAGGAGGAGAATCAAATGCTTCAGGACAGAGGAACATCAAGACAGGAGGTGTCCACTCAGACTGATTGGGCAGAATAAGTGCCGATGAACTCTCCCACATCCACTGAACAAGTATTCTCTTTGGGGGAGATTTGATCGGACGCTCGATAGAGAAACCCAAAGGCAGGGGAGGATTCCTCTATTTTTAGGGGTGAAAAGAAAATAAGTCCTACCATGCCCCCTATCATTGTCCTGAGTGACACAGAGTAGGATGAAGGTCTCCAGCAATAGATAAGACCAGAGGATAAGGAGGACCTCCCCAGGCCTGAAGAAGGAGAAGAGCCTGAGGGGTCGACACCAGGTAGACAGGTGAACGAAGGATCACCCCCGAAGATAGTAGCACAGCCGATCCTTCAGAGCAAGGAGAAGTCCCCGAAGGAGAAAGGAGAGACCCCTGTCCAAGCCACCGCATTTTCTATAGAAGCCAAGGCAAAGAGGCCTAGGATGGCTTGATAGAAGGCAAAAGTGACCTTCGTCGACTTTGAAGAGGACGAATGGGACATGCAGCCATTTGTCGAAAGGCAAAAATATTTCGAGCAGTGGTGCAATGAAATGAAAGCAGCCAAGGAGGCCAGGAAGGCATCCTCGAGGGTAAAAGGAGATTCTGGCATCTGCGTCAATCCGACAGAAGACATCCAATTTTGGGACATCTATGGTTCATCCCGAGGGTGGCCTTCCATGATGAGGAGGTACTTGGAATGGTGGGGAGTATATGGCCCACAATTGGAGGCCACTGCAATTGCAAAGGAGAATGCAGGGCTTACCCCTAAAGTGGCCGGATTATACAAGGCCCAAGTAGTGCCTTCTAGAGGGGATAACTCGGATATCCCTTTGGCAGTGGTCAAACCTCTAGACACCGACCTCTGGCAAGCTTCGAAGCTACATTTCAATCGGCAGGAACAACACTAGCTAGACCACCACCAGTAGCGGCCAGAACAAGAAGAGGACAATTGACAACCGTAGTTTCCCATAGGCAAAGGTGAACCACACCTTCAAATGTCGACACGAAAAGATAGACTTGGGCTGTAGGGGCAGTAGAATCCTCTAAGATATGGTGACGATGAAAAGTCAGAGGGCTACCTGTAGCTTGGATGCCACGAGGGCGTGGCATATGTTAGGCATGGGGGGATTATGAGCACCATAAATGCTCATATTTTGTACATATTTCTTTGATAAATATGCGGCTGTATAATAAGGATTGCATACTTTTATGAATGATTATATAGATATTTGATATAATTATGCATGTTATCTAATTTGTGTGTTTTTAGTATGTTTTGTGGAATTGTAGTTGATTTAGTTAGATTTGGAACGGTCGAGGTCCTTTTGATGGACCTGGCACTTTATTTCATCGGGGGTTAATGAAGAGAATACGAGTGCCTCCCTAAAGTCAAAAGGTACAAACTGAATACGAGCGCCTCCTTACAGTTAGAAGGTGCCAACTGAATACGAGCGCCTCCCTACAGTCGGAAGGCACCAACTGAATACGAGCGCCTCCCTGCAGTCGAAAGGCGCCAACTGAATACAAGTGCCTCCTTGCAATCGAAAGGTGCCAACCGAAGACGAGTGCCTCCCTGCAATCGGAAGGTGCCAACCAAAGACAAGTGCCTCCCCATAGTCAGAAGGTGCTAGCAAAATGCAAGTGCCTCCCCACAACCAGAAGGCACCACTGATTCTTTGCTCATTGACCAGATTTGAATGACGTGGATGGCAGTGGCTAGTGCAGTTCCAGCTTTGCATCATGCAAAGCTAAATTGGAGATAGCACCAATGTATCAAAATGTCTTACTGATGCCAGGCAAAGCACGAACCAAAACAAACACACCGCCATCAAAACAGAATGCTAGATGTCGATTGCATTCACCAGACTATTCTAATTTAGTCTGGGAAGAATCGACTATTGCAACCACCTCTGTAACAGAAGTTATGTGGGTGTTTTATATAAACACATGTAGATCGTTCTAAGAGATATATAGAAATAATTAATAAAGATCCATTTAGAGTTACAAAAGATAGATTGTAATACATTGATAAATATATTACAGTTCCAAAAGTTCTAAGCGCGTGTTCGATCGAGAAGAAGCTGTTGGAGCCTGGGCCCACTCCAAGCCAGTATTTCTTCCCCATTTCATTTTTGTTTATTTATTTTAATTAGTTTATTGCTTTTATAGGAACGTTTGTTAGTTTACTAGTTCCAGTATTTTCAGTAGATTTATTTTCAGGAATATGTATATGATTTATTTTTGTAGATTTAATTTTGTTCTTCTTACGTAATTTATTGAGGAGTGCGGGAATGATTGACAACCATTTCAAGAACACCCCCCAAAATGTAGGATTAGTAGATTCACCTCCAGTGGTATTGTAGTAACCTAATTCTGACTCTTCACAAGTTTATGAAGCTCCCTGGGTTGATAATTAAATGCACGGGCATGTGACAAAAATAGGAAACCATTCACCTTGTTTGGCCCGCAACAGCATGTAGAAAATTCTAGGAAACCGTATCATATGCTTTGTTCATAACTAATTTCAAAAGCATACCTAGTTTTTCATGGAATGAAGAGAATTTATGGCCTCTTGTGCAATAATTATACCATCAAGAATTTGTTTACCTTGAACAAAGCCGCTTTGTTCCTCTAATATAAGACACCCTATAATACCCTTCAACCTACTTGCCATAATTTTTTAAATGGTATTATAAATCATATTACAAAGGCTTATTGGATGAAAACTATCAAAATATTTTGTGTCACCTTTCTTGGGAACCAAGATAATAAAAAGCATTGACATTAATAATTATAGCCATCCTTTTTCGAGTCTTTTCAACCACATCTAACATATCACTCTTCAATAAATACTAAAATTTTTGAAAGAAAATTGCAGGAAATTCATTGGGGCTAGGTGCCTTGTTAGGATGGAAAGAGAAAATTATTTCATGGACCTCCTCCATATATATCTTCTTCATCAAGCTTTCATTTTTTCCTTGAGTGATAATTAATGGGATATTTTGCCAATGTTTTTCTCGTGCCTCCTTATATTTCCTAGAATCTGACAAAATATTTTTGAAATAATTTATTGTTTCCTTCATCATATCTTCTTCATCCTCAATATTTCTTCCATCTGGAGTTATAATATTTTTGATATGACAAACAAAATTTTTTGGTTTTGTTGTAGCATGAAAAAATTTGTATTTCTATCTCCTTCCTTGAGCCATTTCTTTCTAGATTTTTGGAACCAATATGACTCTTTTTTCAATGCATTATGATAATTAGAAAGTAATTGTTTTTATTTCACATAATAATCCTATTCCATTCCATTAATTTCTACTATCTCTTGTAAATTTTTGAGCTAGGATTCAATTTTTTTTTTCTTTAAAAATATTACCAAAAGATTTGACATTCCATATCTTCATTTCCCCTTTTAAATATTTCAAATTTTGAATAAAATTTTACATACATGATCCTTCAAATTTTGATTCATCATAGAAAAAATTAGGGTCTTGGAGCGACGTATACTGAAAGTGAAATGGATTTGGATGACCATTGTTAGGTGACTTACAAGTCAAAATAATGGGTTTTTTATCTGATCCTACTTATAATAAAATATCTAAAGAGATTGTATACTTTGTTTGCAACCATTTATTGGATAATAATAATCTTTCCAATATTTCTACTATATGAATTTTTCCAATACGTTTATTATCCCATGTGTATTGAAAGCTTGAGGTACTAACATCCCAAATTTCATTTGAAATGACGAATGAAGCAAAATATTCCATTGATTTAGACCATCCTAGAATGACAACCTTCTTTTCAAAAGGAGATATAATAGTATTAAAATCACCCCCAAGAATCCATAGATCATAGTGAATCATCATTGTATTTGATAAAAATATACTACGGTCCTTCCAACATCTTTCACAAGGAGTAACTAAAGTTGGATCATATACATTTATAACCCCAGATTTGATGTTTTCCTCTTTCCTGCAAAATAATGCAACAACCCAATTACTTTTTGCTTCTAATAAGTGTCCATACCATTTGCATTTATCCCAAATTATTGCAATACCACCTAAAATACCACCTAAAGCTCCTATAAATGAATCTGGTAAACAATTACTTGTCTTCCAAATCTTCTCAAATGCATCCTTATATTCCTCACTACTTAATTTTATTTCTTGTATTAAAATAATTCAAGGCTATAACAACATACTAATTCCTTAATAACTCTTTTTTTAAGGGTTTTATTCATACCCGTAATATTCCATTATATCATTTTCATCATCAACACTTTTTATTTTTGTTAGTGGACATAGCCCCACTTCTTGTTAACACTTGTGATATTTTATTTGGCTTCCCAAATCAATATCCTTTTGTGTTTATTTTTCTCTTAGTTCCTACTTTTATAGCCGTCCTCTCATTTCATTCCCCCCAACACTCTCATCTTCATCAATCTCTTCAAATTTTCATATTATTTAAAATGAGACTTATCTTGTAAAGATTTATGTTTCCCTAAACATTTGAAAGTGCAAGGAATAACCTTATTATCATTTTCTTCTTTATGTTATCCTAAAAATTCTAAACTACAGAGATTATCCTCCATAGTCATGACTTTCTTATGTTGACCTAAAAACCCTAAATTTCCTTGGATATATTCCGTAACATTTTCTTTACTATAATACTCTTGAAAAACTAAAGTGCAAGAAATACACTTTTTACTACTTTTATTTTTATTGTAAATATAATATTTTAAGCTACTTGAGGATAATAAAAATATTTTATCTAGATTAATAATTACCTCCTTCACCTCATTATCTTTAAAATTTATCTCCCCATATTCCTTTGTATAAAAAATTTCCTTCTCTCTTCCTCCACACCTTTAGCTCCTTCTATATTTGAACTTGCACATTGTACTTCCTCATCCCCTATATCATTTTTTTCTTCTAATGGTTGACTTGAATGAATTATAATGGCCTACCATCCCTAAAATTTACTAGCATCAATGACCAAATAATGGAGAGGAACTAATAATGAAGTGGGTTCATAACTAAGTTAAATTAATAAAATTAGGCCAACGACACCACTTTTCATGAGGTGTTGGAACATCCTTTATATAATATGTATTAAATTGCATATAATAATAAGTTTATATTAATTCATTATTTAGATAATAAATTTATAAGTATCTTTAAAAAACTTTATTTGGTTTAACATTTATTTTTTAAAGGCATTTACCAAGAGGAGATCTAGGTTCAAACCTCGGGGTATTAATGGCAGTACCAACCTTGACCCCATCACTCTAGGTAAATATGGAGGTAAGGTATCTGTTATAGTGGTAGCACCATGATTTTATGCTATGATCAGAGGCAAAACGACTTGACCCTATGACCAATTATTCAAAAAGAAAAGGTAGTTGATGATTCCTCTATGAATAAAAAAAAAATATATCATAATAAAATAAAGATGCAACATATATAGAATGAGGTTTACTGTAGATTTTTATCAACTAAGGTGATATAATGGGATGTAGATACTAGCTAATTATTTTTTTAATAGGTTATATGTGGCTTCTATTGGGGCCAATCCCATAAAAATATCATAATATTGCATTTGTTGTAGATAACATTTTTATCATTATTTTTATTTTCTTTTTTCTCTAAAATATATTCTTCAACTTTCTCAAAGTGCTATGTTTCCACAATCAACTCCTTGAATTCATTTTTATTAAGACATAAAATATCATTTGTCCAGTTGTATTTGAATTTCATGGGGATGTAGATCAACACCATAATACGTTAATTTATCTACTACTCTATTTTCTTCTCTATAAATATGCTCACATTGTCAAGAGATTGCCTATAGTAATAGATGATGAACATAAACAATAATATTATTTTTTATCCATTCTCCACATCCATTTTTTTAATAGCATTGATGATAATTTTTGAGTCCCCTTCAATTGAAATATATTTCCATATTTTTTCAATTTTAATACCAGTAAGAAGTTCCCTAGCTTCTACATAGTTTTTAGTTGAAGTTTCATATGATTCTGAATAAGTGAGGAGAATTTTGTTTTCACTATTTCTAAAAACACCACCTCCACCAACTTTTCCTGGATTTTCTTTAGAAGCACCATCAAAATTAATTTTGATAAACCCAATTTTTGGATATTTCTATTTTACCATAGATCAAAATAGATCCTTTGTTTTAATTTCGTTGCCACAAATGACTCTTCCATGTATGTTCAAATCCTGTAGCCAAATTATTAGCACTTATTTTTTTGCAATTGAGACTTCCCATGATGAGCACCATATTTTTAGACATTCTGCAAGAGAGGCACTGATACGGTTCCAAACTTAGGCATGATTTTGATATTTATTATTAAAAATTCTATTATTCCTTTCAAGCCATAAATTTCAAAAAATAATGGCAGGGCCATCCTCCAAAGAATACACAATGCTTTATATTTGAAATAATTTATCCAAAATTTTATCAACTCTTTTAATTTTTATGGAGATACCCAAAATAATTTCATATTTTTTAAAAAGTAACCCCAAATGGTGTGAGCAAACATACAATGAAGGAGTAAATATTTTGATTTTTCTAAATCCTTCTTACACAAGGCACATTTGAAGGGTCCATAATATCCTCTTCTTTGTAGACTCTCTCCTAAAAGAATATTACTTTGAACTGCTAACCAAAGAAATATTGAGGCCTTAGGGAGAGCCTCTAATGACCAAACATTCTTCCAAGCAAAATATTTGGGAGAAGGAAATTTTGATTATTCTAAATTTTCATATCCCAACTTTACTGAGTATCCACCATCCTTTGATAAGTTGCAAACCAATTCATATTTTCATGTAAAAATTGGCAAATAAAACTCTAGAAGCATATTTTGAAGTTCATCTACAATTTGTTTTTGTTCCTCTCCTTCAATAAGGTCACTAAAAGAAATCCATAATGTGGAGTTTTTGTTCATAATAATATAATATTTGACCTTTGGACCTTTACATGCTAGGCACCCTTGAGCCAATGATTTGCATTTTGAATCTGAGACAAGAGGATAAGACTTCAAACAAGCATCAAACCAAAAATTTGCATAACTCCCCTCATTGAGTGACCATCTAATATGTTTCTTTATCAATTGCAAACTCTCTGATATGAAGTTACATGTTGATGATCCTTTGGGTAGAGTTATTTTTCTAAATAATTTCATTGCATCAAGAGAACCTATATATTTTTGAAGTAATATTTTTGTCCAATTCTTTCCTTTATATCTAAATAATCTCCACCCAAGCTTTGCTCCTAATGCCAAATTTATAAGTTTGCAATTCCATAAGCCTGCTCCTCCAATATTCTTTCCTCTTCAAACCCTTTCCCACTTACAAAGAGGAAACCTAAATTTTTCCTCACAACCTTTCCATAGAAATTATTTTTAAATTTTATCAATTTCTGGTGTAATACCTATTGGCAGTATTGAAAATGACACCATATAAATAGGGATGGATTACAAAGTAGTCTTTATGAGTTGTAGCCTTCCTTCCATGGTTAAGAACATATCTTTCCAAATTACCAAGCAAGCTTTCATTCTATCCAAAAAAAGAGATCCAAAGATCCTTTTTATTTCCTTTATCAGACAAAGGAATACCCATTTAGATTGATGAATATTTTTCAATTATAAACTCCAAAATATTCACAATAATTTGTTGTAAATATAGGGCAGTATTAATGAAAAACATCCTAGAATTTGAAGTATTTACCAAACTCCAGTGGCCTCCTCATAACATGACAATATTGATTTAAAATACATGGCCTCACTGATCGAGGGATGACCCAAAAGAAAAGTATCATCAACAAATTGGAGATGATATTCAAAGGAACTATTTTTTGCAACTTGAATACCCTTGATTTTTTCTTCCATTTTTGCCTTTGAAAATGTTCTCTCTAATGCTTCTACCAGAATAATGAATAGATAAGGAGAAATATGATCATCTTGATGAACTCCACAATATGACTTGAAGTACCTATTAGGAGAACCATTGATCAAAACAAAAAAAATTGCAGTACTATAAAAACATTTAATCCACTCACACCAACTATAATCAAATCCAAAATTTTTGAGAATAACATGTAAAAAATTCTAGGAAACCCTATCATATGCTTTGTTCATATATAATTTCAAAAGCATACCTAGTTTTTCATGGAATGAAGAGAATGTATGGCCTCTTGTGCAATAATTATACCATCAAGAATTTGTTTACCCTGAACAAAGCCACCTTGTTCCTCTGAGATAATACACCCTAGAATGTCCTTCAACTTGTTTTCCATAATTTTTGAAATGATCTTGTAAATCATATTACAAAGGCTTATTGGATGAAAATTATCAAAATATTTTGTGTCACCCTTCTTGGGAAGCAAGGTAATAAAGTAGAATTGATCTCACTTATTATAGCCTTCCTTTTTTCGGGACTCTTCCACTACATCTAACATGTCACTCTTCAATAAATCCCAATTTTTTTTAAAGAAAATTATAGGAAATCCATCGGGACTAGGTGCCTTGTTAGGATGGAAATAGAAAACTCCTTCATGGAGCTCCTCTATAGATATCTTCTTCCTCAATATTTTATTTTTTCTCTGAGTGATAATTGATGGAATATTTTGCAGAAGTTTTTCTTGTGCCTCCTTATCTTGCCTAGAATGTGATAAGATATTTTTGAAATAATTCATTACTTCCTTCCTTATATCTTCTTCATCCTCAATATTTCTTCCATCTAGAGTTATAATATTTTTGATATGACGAAAAAAATATTATTTTTGTTGTAGCATAAAAAGACTTTGGAATTCTATCTCCTTCCTTGAACCATTTCTCTCTAGATTTTTGGAACCAATATGACTCCTCCTTTTTCAATGCATTATGATAATCAGAAAGTAGTTGTTTTTCTTTCACATATGAATCATGGTCCATTCCATTAATTTCTACTATCTCTTGTAAATTTTGGATTTTGGATTCAATTTCTTTTTTCTTTAAAAATGTTACCAAAATATTTGAAATTCCATATCTTCTTTTTATCCTTTACATGTTTCAACTTTTTAACAAACTTGTACATACATAATCCTTCAAATTTTGATTCATCCCACCATAACATAACCATATAGAAAAAAATAGGGTCTTGGAGCCACATAGAATGGAAGAAAAATGGATTTGGATGACCATTTTTAGGTGACTAACAAGTCAAAAGAATGATCACTATGCTACGATCTTGCTCGTAATAAAATATTCAAAAATATTGTATACTTTCTTTACAATCAATTATTGGATAACAAGAATCTATACAGTATTTTTGCTATATGATTTTTACCAATGCGTCTGTTATCCCATATGTATTGAAATCTTGAGGGACTAACATCCCAAAGGTCATTTGAATTGAAAAATGAAGAAAAAACTTGCATTGATTTAGACCATCCTAGAATGCCACCCTTCTTTTCCAAAGGAGATATAACAGTATTAAAATCACCCCCAAGAATCTATAGATCACAATGAATCATCATTGTATTTGATAAAAATATACTAAGGTCCTTCCAACATATTTCACATGGAGTAACTATAGTTAAAGCATATACATTTATAACCCCAACTTTGATGTTTTCCTCTTTCCTACAAAATAATCCAACAACCCAATTACTTTTTTCTTCTAATAGTTCTTCATCCCATTTGTATTTATCCCATATTATTGCAATATCGCCTGAAGCTCCTATAGAAGAAACTTCTAAATAATCAACTGTCTTCCAAATCTTCTTAAAATCCTCCTTACATTCCTCATTTCTTAATTTTATTTCTAGTATTAAAATAAAGTCAGGGCTATAACAACCTATTAATTCCTTAATAACTTTTCTTTAGGGGTTTTATTCATGCCCCTAATATTCCATGATATCATTTTCATCATCAATACTTTTTATTTTTGTTAGTGGGCTTAGCCCCACTTCTTGTTAACACCTATGATATTTTTTTTGGCTTCCCAAATCAATATCCTTCTGAGTTTCTTTTTCTCTTATATCATGGTTTGATGGCATTCCTATCCTTATTCCATTCTTGCCAACACTCTAATATTCATCACTCTCTTTCATTTTTTCATATTGTTCAAAATGAGACTTATATTCTAAAGGTTTATGTTGCATTAAAGAGCCAAAAGTGCAAGGAATAGTCTCATTAGCATTTTCTTCTTTATGTTTCCCTAAAATATTTAAACTACAAAGATGATCCTCCACAGTCATTGCTTTCTTATGTTGGCTTGAAAACCCTAAATTTCCTTGGATATCCTCCATAATATTTTCTTTAATATACTTCTCTTGAAAACCTAAAGTGCAAGGAAAACACTCTATACTACTTTTATTTTTATTGGAAGGAGAAGATTTTAAGCTACTTGAGGATAGTAATGGTAATTTACCTAGATTAACCTTGACCTCCTTCTCCTTATTTGATTTAAGGTTCATCTTCCCATTTTCCTTTGTATTAAAATGTTACTTCCCCTCTTCCTTCACACCTTGAGCTCCTATATTTGAACTTGCACAATGTACTTCCTCATCTTCCATACTATTTTATTTTTCTTCTAATGGCTGATTCGAGTGAAGTGTAATTGTCTTTTCCATTTGATGATGTAGAGGAATTTTTATTGCCACTTTATTAGGAGTGGAAAATCCTTGATTTGACCTAGCTTCTCCTATGATATGGTCTACTTGTTTTAAATTAAAATTACTCTCATGCCCAAAAATCTCCATATATTCCTACATTTTTACATTGCAATATTTTGCCATGTGCCCAGTTTCATGACATTTGCGACATCGAAATGCAATGTTTTCATAATACACCTACTGATCCCATTTTATTGATTCAGTTTTAATCCTAATTTATTGTTGTAAAGGTTTAGAAATATCCATGGAAACACATATTCAAGTGTATACAACATGTCTTATCTCCTTACTAGATGGTCCTAGGATTATGCATAAGGGGTTAGCCCCAAAATCTATTTATAAAAATTTGGCGAATCAATCTCAAAATCCAAGTGAATTGTGTCCAAACGCATGTAGAAGGTTCACTATTATTAGGGGTAATGTTGGAAATTTAAACTTAAATGGTCAAATTATTATAAAATTGGGGCGAATCGACACAAAAATGTGCACCCAAATTTTTTTTGCTAATGGGCCCTAGTCAAGGGTATCAAATATTAGCCAATTTCAAATTTTGAAAATCCAAATTTTAGCCAATTTGGCGATAAATACCACTATGCATAACCCTGGATGGTCCCTCTTGGATGAATTTGCCTAGAGTAATACCAATACTCTTCAAAACCTCATTATTGATGAGTTGATAAGGAAGTCCAAAAATCCAAATCCATATTGAACCCTTTTAATATTTTTGTGTCCACATAAAAAATTTCACTCCAAGGTATTAAATATAATGTATCTTTACCCTAAACCATGGGCCTCCATCCATTATTTTATCCCTTATTTCTGAAGTGGAGAAAATAATGAGGAAAAATCCTTTTGAAATAAAATTCATGGAGTAATTTGAATTCAATCCCCACTTCTAATTAATCCAATTTTGAATCTCAAAAAAACCTGGCTAGTATCCATGAAACTTACAAATTAACCCTCTAGTTTTAAGAATCATTATATCATGCTCAATCATCTCATATTTGATAATTACTTTTGGTGTAGAATCTGTTGCCTGGACTGTGTTTGCCATAGATTATCTCTTACACTTATTGCTAGCTAGGGCATCCAAAATTCCAACTTGGTCATTCATAATTTCAGTAAGGACTTTCACAAATGACTTTCTTTCCATGTTACCTAGGTTTTTTTCAAATGAATCCTCTAAATTTTCTTGAGATCTAAAACAAGAAGTGACTGGTCACACTTTTCTTTTTACTGTTTACTTTCCTGCTCACACTTCCTCCTCACTCTCAGCTTGTGCTCGCACTTTATTTTGGAAGCACTCACTCCTAGCTACATGCTCAATGTTGACTGCACTCACACCCAGTTTGCACTCGCACTCTTGTTTTTGCTATATTCATTCTTTCATTATGATCACATATTCTTATGGATACATTCACTCCTAACTTGTGCTTGCACCTACTTCTGGTTGCCCTCACTCTCAGCTTGTGCTCCCACTTGCTTTTGGTTGCATTTACTTATGGTTGCTCTCACTCTTTGTTGCCCACTCCAATTGCGCTTGCACTTCCTACTGCACTTACTCCCTCTCACTCTCACTCAGATACTAACTAATTATTAGTCTATGTTATTTTTATATTTTTATAAATAGTTAATTAAATTAAATTTGAAAAAAAGTAAGTATTAATATAAAATGGTAAAATTTTGCTTTAAAAGTGTGTAAATTTAATAATATAAACAAAAAACTCAATTATATATAAGAATCTATTTTATGTATATATTTTTTATATATTTTATATATTTTACTAAATTTAAAATCAAAATTTTAAATGATGAAATAATAAAATTTGATATTGTAGAACTTATCAACAATTAGGTAAACTATTATTTCAAAACCCAAGATCTAACCAAAATAAATTTTTGTTTTATTTTACTGTTTATAAGTTGTTAATATACCCCCTAAACAACACTTATTCTTAACACTTTTTATTAAATATGTAAATGACATCCATAAGTACTCATGGATTGGAACAAAAGTTAGACTTACATTTATCCCATTGAGGTGGACTTAAAACTCTAAATATGAATATAAGAGCATTTTGAACATGGGTGAGATGCATCAAAGCCCTCATTTTATTGGTCAACCTATCCACTTTCTAGTACCATGATACATAATAATTATAAACTTTAATTATAACTAGAATTAATTTTTGACCTATGCAATATAATGATGTGATTGGTTAGAGAATATAAATTTATAAATTTTATTTTTTTAATTGATTGTGTGATATTTGAAATAGGTCCTACACTTATTACATCACAACCAATTAGTCATTTATACATGTATAATTTGAAAAAATTAAAAATTTGGTCTCCTCATTTAAGAGATTGAAGAATTTAAGCTTTATAACATTTAATACTTATATTAAAAAATTACATTCAAATTTTAAGTTATTAAAGTGTCCATTTAATTGAAACAACAAAATATTACATATAATATTAAGCCATTTAGACCACATCCAACTTGTCCTTTTATCAAAATTATTTTGTACTTTTGTTAAAATTTTAATTCTATTTGTTCCATGGGACAACCCAATAGTTCAAAACTTGACATTTATGTGTGTATGTGGTTGTGTGTTAAATTCCCTATTGCTAAGCTCAGGTATTCCCACTATGAGGGGTCATGGTGGGATAGGTATGTCTAATAGGGGTTTCTCATACTAACCTAATCCAAAAATAAATAAAAATATTGTCCCATGGGACAACATAGTAGATCAGGTTTTGGCTCTTTCATACAAGGTCTAAGGTTCAAACCATAGTGTATGTGTGTTAGTTCCTATTAATAAATGTAGCACTCATACTTACGAGGATTCATGGCTAGGAGGGGATTGGGCATCCCTATGTGCTGATCAAAGGTTTTATCACATAAAAATAAAATAATGTTAATTCTATTCTATCAAATTCTCAATTTAATTTTTTTTATATACATAGGGGAGTTGGTGACATCCACACTATTTTTAGTAACTTTCAAGTGTAGGGTTCAATTTCATATTTTTTTTTATACATAGGGGAGTTGGTTACATCCACGCTATTTTTAGTAACTTCCAAGTGTAGGGTTCCAAACATAGGGTATGATCCCAACAAGCCTATACTACCTCATTATTGTTGATGTAAAAGGAACCATCGATCACTCGATATTCATACCATCCTCATTGGTTTGAAATTCACTTAAAGAATTGAGATCAAACTACTACCTTTGTAAACAAACAAGTATGCCCCCAAGCTTTGAACCTAAATATATTTTTGATAAGTATCTAGCTAGACAGACAACTACCAAAAACTTTTAGGTTAGAAAGAAACCTAAATATGTAAATATCACTTGATTAGGTTAGGTTTTTAAAATATGATATTTTCTGAGGTCCATGATTTGAACCTCTGTAATGCAAAGGGAGACACAAAGTTTGTGTGTTAAATTCCCTATTGATAAGCATAACTCTCAATTTTACGAGGGTTCATGGTTGGGAGGAGACTTCTCAACACATGGTTGGGAGGAGACTACTCAGCCCTATGCGTTGGTCATAGGGATTTCTCACACTAACCTAAAATTTAAGTCACAAGGGGATAGCGTAACAGTTTAGGCTTTGGTTCTTCTTTGGGAGGTCCAAGGTTCAAACCGCGATGTGTGTGAGTGTGTGATGGGGTGGGTGTGTGGTGGTTGTGTATTAAATTCATTATTTATAAGCATAGCTCTCGACTTTACGAAAGGTTATGGTTGGGAGGAGATTGCTCATCCCTGTGCATTGGTCATAGGGGTTTATCACACTAACAAAAAAATGATATTTTCTAAAACAAATATTACTTTTAAAGTTAATTTATTTACCACTATATATCCTTCTTTTAATTGTGAGGACATTTAAAGATATTGCATCTATAAATATCCAATAAAAATCTAGAATCAGGTTAATATTCATTTAAACCTTGCATTGTTATTTGGTAATATAATTAATAATATTTGAATCCATTCAATTTATAAATGTTTATAGGATTTCTTAATACCATTTAATCCTTATAATATATATCTAATATTTGTAAAATATTTTTAAAAATTTAAATGCTTAAAGTACATTAGGGAGACAATTAGTACCAAAGATCTAATTTTGAATATTTTGTAAATATTTTACAATGTCAATTATTATAAATAAATATAATATAGAATTCATCTTGATCCTTATAAAAAATGTCTAATACTTAGAAAATATTTTTAAAAAATCAAGTATTTGAAGAGCATAGAGAGGTGAAATTAATACTAAAGATCTAATTTTAAATATTTTGTAAACCTTTTACAATGTTTATTATTGTAAATAAAAATTATTAAAAGGGAAATATGATATTACAATTAGTTATGTCACTTAATCCTACAATAAAAGTTACATATTTTTTTGATATATTCCTCTCACATAATTTATTTGATTCCAATTCACTTGGGTTATTTAAAATAAAGTGCATTCAGTTTTATTTGTGTTAATTTAGAAAAGCGTAATTGTTATATAATTTTCTATAATTTTTTTTGCTTGATAGGAGAGTTGGTTACAACAACACTATTTTTAGTAGTTGGCAAGTGTAGGGTTCAAACCATAAGGGCTGCATCCACCAAACCTATTCCACCTCATTTTTTTATATCCTGGCATAAAAGGGATCACTAGGTGCTTGGGATTCATGTCATCATTGTTAGAATTCAGATCATACTACTACATTTACAACAAGCTTCCCACAACGTTTGAACTAGGGTCTCTTCTTGGTAAGTTCCCAAATAGACTAGCATTTACCAATCCACCTAGCCCTTAGGGGTTAAATTTCTATAATTTTATTATTTTTTCTTTTATTTTATTAAATATAATAATCTTGATATTATTTTTGATAAGGATAATACAGTGGTCAATGAAGAACACAAGCTTATACTGAGAGGGGGGGTGAATAGTATAAGACCCATTTTTACTTTTTCTTTCAATTCAATATTATGCAGTGTATAGATAGCAGTATCAATAGCAGTAATCAAAGCAATGCACAAAACACCATACACAATAGAGACACCACAATTTACGTGGTTCACCCAATGTGGGCTACTCCACGGAGAAAATATTTTACTAAAATTTTCTCAATCAATCTCTTTGGGAATCCTTCCCAATTACAATGTTTATGGACCTCTGTCCAAAGGAGATGTTGATCCCCTAATCTCAAGTTCATGGATCTCTTCCATAGGAGAACTCTTTCCCCTTCTACTCTGGCTAGTGATCTTCTAGAAGACTCTATCTCTCTACTGCACTGACTGGTGGATCTCTCTCCACTTGAAGACTCCTCACTCATATCTATCTTCAATTGTCTTGGCTGTTGGATCTCTATCCACTGAGACTTTGTCCTCTATACTTTATCACCTCCAAAGCTCTGTCTCAATAGGTTCACTCAGAACCTTCTCAAATATGCTCAACAAGATCACTCAAAACTTGTCCAAATTTGCTCAACAAGCTCACTCAGAACTTGTCCAAATATGCTCAATAGGTCCACACAGAACCTGCTCAAATCTGCTCAATAGGTCCACATAGAACCTGTCCAAATCTGCTCAACAGGTCCACATAGAACCTGCTCAAATTTGCTCAACAGGTCCACACAGAACTTGTCCAAATATGCTCAACAAGTCCACACAAAACTTGTCCAAATCATTTCAATAAGTCCTCTCTAGGACTTGCTCAAATCTGCTCAATAAGTCCTCTCTAGGACTTTCTCAAATCTGCATAGCAAGCTTCCACAAAAGCTTACTCAAAATCAGTCCACAAGCCTTCTCAAAGACTTGTCTCAAATATGCTTAACAAGCTCACACAGAACTTGTCCAATCTCATAGAATCATAAAGAGAATTGTTAGAGACTCAATATGTTCTATACTTAATGCTCAATCAATATCTCAACTCAATCTCATAGAAGCATAAAGAGAATTGTTAGAGACTCAATATGTTCTATACTCAAATCCCAATCTCAACTCAAATCAATCTCATAGAAGCATAAAGAGAATTGTTAGAGACTCTATATGTTCTATACTCAAATCTCAATCTCAACTCAAATCAATCTCATAGAAGCATAAAGAGAATTGTTAGAGACTCTATATGTTCTATTCTCAAATCTCAATCTCAACTCAAATCAAGAATATAGAATAGTTTGTTTTATGGAACTTGAACAACCACATGCATCCACTTGACTAGGCTCAATCAACTCAACTCAACCAATCACCTCAATGAACAACCCTTTCTCACAAACCCTAGTCCAAGCATGTATCAACCAACTCAAAATATTTCCAACAATGCTCAACAACAAATCTCACATAACAATGATACTCATGTTCTCTTCTAACTCAAGTTCAAGTTATTTGCACAACCAATGGGCTCCAACAACAATGCTTATAAAACAAGGTTTAATCACAACTCTAAATCTATAAAACCTTGAAGCATTAAACCAATCACTTTCAAAAAGGAAACCACAATAAATCCTTTTCACTCCAAAGATATTTTTAGAAATCAACCACCATAATCAATCAATAGGAGAATGTGCCCATACCTTTTATGAAGATGAAGAATCCTCTTTGGAAATATGCCACAATCACAATATTCTTTTGCCAATCTTCACAAGGGTTAGAAGATCACAAAATAATCAACATTACTCCACTTCACAATTATATTCACCAAGGCTTTTAATTAGAAAACCTTCTTAAGAATTAATGCACAACTTCCTTATCACTCCTAAAACCACTTGTACCATAAAATAAAATAAATCAAAACATTGCATAACCTTGTCACTCCACAAACCACTTATACCATAAAATAAATAAAATATTTTATATCCTTCCTTTCAACACTTTTGCACTCAAAAATAATCACAAAGCTTTCTTAGGCAATATCTCACATTAATAAAATATCAAACCTTATTAAAATATTAAAGCTTGCTCAACCTTATATCTCCCACAAAAATCATAATCAAACCTTAGCAAGAAAATATTTTAATTAAAATATTTACCCTCGCAAATATCGGAGTCAGAGTGCATACCTCAAAGGAGCCCTCGAAGGGCCTTGGCGTTTCGAACCTTTGCCCACCATGCTTCCAAGTGGCAACTAAGCCGCATGAGCTAACACTGCCCATGTGAGTGCCTTGGGCACTCTCTTCCTTAAATTGCATGTGCTTTCCTCACAAGGTACCAAAAATTTGACCATCCATGACTTGACTGCCCACGTCACACTCCATGAAATTTGCTATGCAATATTCGGATGCAGAAATACTTTGGATTTTTGAAAATCATGCGACACTACTTAGGTTTATTAAATGGAAAACCTTTGGCTTATTTATATAAGCCATCCTTCAATGTGAATATGTCGGCCCTTTTAACATTGCCCTCATGATGTCGACGACACCAATAAGAAAGGAGGAAAAAACCTTTTATTTAATTTTAAAATTTTAATTTTAATTTTAAATAAATTAAAATTTAAACTAAACCTTTAAAATTAAATTTCTCCATCACCGGGGCACCTTTTTCGATGAAACGAAAAGCCAACTTGGGTTTTAAGAAAAACCCATTTCAAATCTGCCATCCATTGGTTTTAAATAAAACCTTTCCTTGCCTTCCTTGGTTTTCATAAAAACCTTTTGCTAAGCTTCCCTTGAAGCTCCTTTTGGAACCAAATGCCATGCATCCCTTCTAGAACCTTTGATCAAAACATTTGCTTCTCATGAAGCTCTTTGTGGAGGAAAATCATAGTGCTTACTTACATAGGTCCTTTTGACATCAATGACAACTTTTAGCTTAGGGACTCAAAATGTCCAAAAATCTCCCCCTTTGTCATTGATGGCAACCCATATTCATTTTATTGAAACCTGACCTTCTTTTTGGTTCCCTTGGGACTTTGCTCCCCCTGGCTCAATGCTCTCTCAAATATCAAATATCATATCAAATCTCTCCCCAATACACAAATCTCTCCCCCTTTGACATCAATGGCAAAGGGTCACCTTTGGGGCTTGGGGCTAAGAATGAGCCTCTTAGCTTAGCCCCTCCCCCACCTCCACATGAGGTGGTTAATTATGGGGTGGGAGTATTTCTACTCCCCGAAAGCATAGATCTGTACCTTTATATTTCTCTCTTCTTCTGTGAGTCTTCTGAATCCGCTCATTGTTTCTTTCCAAGTCATCATCCTTGTTCTTGTCGTCACTTCTTTTCCTATTCCTGTTCTTGTTCTCATCCATGTTCCTGTTTCGGTTCTCATCCTTGTTCCTATTCTTATTATTTTTTGAGTCTCTATTCCTATTCATATTCTTTTTTCTGTTCATATTCTTTTTTTTGCTCCTTTTCTTGTTCCTTTTCATGTTCCTTTTCTTGTTCCTGTTCATGTTCATATTCCTGTTCATGCCTATTTCTAGAATATTTGCTCTACACCATCTTGCTATGTGACCATCATTATTGCACTTATAACACTTAATGTTATTATTCCTTGGATGTGCAATTGTCTTAGGATTTCTCCTAATGAAGCCATATCCTCTTCTATCATTAATCCTACAATTCATTGCCTTGTGACCAAAACCATTGCATGAGTAGCAATAACCTTGGAAAAGTTGTTCTTTTCCATATACTTATCTTTCATGAGTCCTGCATTGTGAAGCCATGTGTCCAAACCTGTGACATGAAAAGCATCTTCCATTGAAGCCTCCTTTTCTTGACCTCATTGGTCTCTTGTTCTGATTGTTGTTCCATTTGTATCTTCTTTGTGCATTGTTCCTCTCTTTGTTGAACTCTTTGTTGTCCAACTCATCCTCTGATGTCCCACTTTCACTTAAATTGTCTTATTTTGATGTATCTTCTTCTGAAGTTTCTTCTTCATCAAGACTTGAAGTAGATTATTTTTCCTATTTCTTTTGAATCTTTTCAAAGCCAAGACCTTTTGAACATGATGTTCGTTGTTGTCCACATATGAACTTATCCAAGTTCTTAGAGCTATTTGTGAAACTCTTCATCTTGATCTTGGAGTCCTTTAAGTCTTCTTTTAGAGTAGCCACTTCTTGTGCTAACTTCTCACATTCCAAAATATTTGCTTCTAACTTATCCTTGAACTTGCTTGCCTTAGCCTTTGACTTCTCTAAATCCTCTATGAGCAATAACCTTTCTTCATCACATTCTTGAAACTGAATTTCAAGCTTGGAGTGTTGCTTTCTAACCTTATTTACTATGTCAAGGGCATAGATAAGTTCTCCCTTGAGATCATAACCATTCTCTACTGAATAATATTCTATTTGTTTGCATTTGTCCTTATCATTACTTCCTTTTGACTTTTATTCTATAGGATCACTTTCTTTATCTTCCAAAGCCATTAGAATATTCTCATATGGTCTTTCAAGTGCATCTTCAAAATCATCATCAATTAAACTATAACCATCCCTAGTGCAATCATCTTCAAGATGTCCAAATTTACCACATCTAAAACACTTGAGAATAACTGGAGTCCTTTTCTTAACTGGATCTTTCTCTTTAACCATAAATAGGACTTCATCTCTATCATTATCTAAAAAATAGCATCACTATCAATTGAGTACTTACTTGCATTTTCTGCATAGTAGCTTCTCTTTTGTCTCTAGAAGAACTTCTTTCCTTGTCTGCTTTGTCCATCCTTGCTTTTCTTCTGGTACCTGTGTCTTTCTGATTCCCTGTATCTGTGATCCTATTTTTCTTCATCATTGTTATTCTTTGGCTCTTTGCATTCTGTTGCATAGTGTCCATACCATCCACAATTGAAAAATTTGATAGATCTTAGATCTATGGGTCTTCTAGAACCTCCATCTCTTTTGTCATAATTTAGTTCTTCATCACTGGATGACTCACTACTTGATTCTATCTTCTTTCCCTTTTTATTTTTGTCTACTTTGAAAGCAACTTCTTTCGGAGGAATAGGATCTTTTGTTCTTATCTCAAAAGTAGTAAGCATGCCAAGCAAATAATTCCTTGTCAAAGAATCACTATCAATTGATGTTTCTATAGCAGAAACATTTTCACTATACCTTTTTGGAAGAGTCCTCAAGATCTTATCACAAGCATCAGATTCATCAACCTTCATTCCAAGACCTTTCATCTCATGTACAAGTTCATCAACCTTGTTGAGATAGTCACAAATATTTTCATCATCCCTCATTCTTAGGTTCTCAAATTCTCCTTTGAGATTTTTGATATTAGCCATTCTAACTCCTTTATCTCCTTCATATATTTCATGCAGAAGTTCCCACATTTCTTTTGTTGTTTTACATTCCATAACCTTCATAGATTCTGATCTATGCAGCCCTTTTATAATTGCATTCATAGCTCTTGAATTTGCATGCATTATAAGCTTACCTTCCTTATCTATAGGAGGATTGGTTGTTGAATCATATCCAAGTTCCACTACATCCCAAACTTCATTGCCAAGTGCCATCAAGTAAAATCTCATCAGCATACACCAATATAAGAAGTCACTTCCATCAAATACTAGTACTACATTATTGAAGGATCCGTCTCTTTGATACTTTTGATCCATTGTGTTCTTAGACCGCTTTTCCTTCAAGCTGTCAAACTCTTCTAAAGGAACCCACTCTGATACCAATTGAAGAACACAAGCTTATACTAAGAGGGGGGGTGAACAGTATAAGACCCCTTTTTACTTTTTCTTTCAATTCAATATTATGTAGTGTATAGATAGCAGTATCAATAGCAATAATCAAAGCAATGCACAAAACACCATACACAATAGAGACACCACAATTTACGTGGTTCACCCAATGTGGGCTACTCCATGGAGAAAATATTTTACTAAAATTTTCTCAATCAATCTCTTTGGGAATCCTTCCCAATTACAATGTTTATGGACCTCTGTCCAAAGGAGATGTTGATCCCCTAATCTCAAGTTCATGGATCACTTCCATAGGAGAACTCTTTCCCCTTCTGCTCTGGCTAGTGATCTTCTAGAAGACTTTTTCTCTGTGTTGTACTGATTGGTGGATCTCTCTCCACTTGAAGACTCCTCACTCAGATCTATCTTCAATTGTCCTGGATGTTGGATCTCTATCCACTGAGACTTTGTCCTCTATACTCTATCACCTCCAAAGATCTATCTCAATAGGTTCACTCAAAACCTTCTCAAATCTGCTCAACAAGATCACTCATAACTTGTCCAAATCTGCTCAACAAGCTCACTCAAAACTTGTCCAAATCTTCTCAACAGGTCCACACAGAACCTACTCAAATCTACTCAATAGGTCCACACAGAACCTATCCAAATCTGCTCAATAGGTCCACATAGAACCTGCTCAAATATGCTCAACAGGTCCACATAGAACCTGTCCAAATTTGCTCAACAAGTCCACACAGAACTTGTCCAAATTTGCTCAATAAGTCCTCTCTAGGACTTGCTCAAATATGCTCAATAAGTCCTCTCTAGGACTTGCTCAAATTTGCATAGCAAGCTTCCACAAAATCTTACTCAAAATAAGTCCACAAGCCTTCTCAAATACTTGTCTCAAATATTCTTAACAAGCTCACACAAAACTTGTCCAATCTCATAGAATCATAAAGAGAATTGTTAGAGACTCAATATGTTCTATACTTAATGCTCAATCAATATCTCAACTCAATATCATAGAAGCATAAAGAGAATTGTTAGAGACTCAATATGTTCTATACTCAAATCCCAATCTCAACTCAAATCAATCTCATAGAAGCATAAAGAGAATTGTTAGAGACTCTATATGTTCTATACTCAAATCTCAATCTCAACTCAAATCAATATCATAGAAGCATAAAGAGAATTGTTAGAGACTCTATATGTTCTATTCTCAAATCTCAATCTCAACTCAAATCAAGAATATAGAATAGTTTTTTTTATGGAACTTGAACAACCACATGCATCCACTTGACTAGGCTCAATCAACTCAACTCAACCAATCACCTCAATGAACAACCCTTTCTCACAAACCCTAGTCCAAGCATGTATCAACCAACTCAAAATATTTCCAACAATGCTCAACAACAAATATCACATAACAATGATACTCATGTTCTCTTCTAACTCAAGTTCAAGTTCTTTGCACAACCAATGGGCTCCAACAACAATGCTTATAAAACAAGGTTTAATCACAACTCTCAATCCAGAAAACCTTGAAGCATTAAACCAATCACTTTCAAAAAGGAAACCACAATCAATCCTTTTCACTCCAAATATATTTTCAGAAATCAACCACCATAATCAATCAATAGGAGAATGTGCCCATACCTTTTATGAAGATGAAGAAGCCTCTTTGGAAATATGCCACAATCACAATATTCTTTTGCCAATCTTCACAAGGGTTAGAAGATCACAAAATAATCAACATTACTCCACTTCACAACTATATTCACCAAGGATTTTAATTAGAAAACCTTCTTAAGAATTAATGCACAACTTCCTTATCACTCCTAAAACCACTTGTACCATAAAATAAAATAAATCAAAACATTGCATAACCTTGTCACTCCACAAACCACTTATACCATAAAATAAATCAAATATTTTATATCCTTCCTTTCAATACTTTTGCACTCAAAAATAATCACAAATATTTCTTAGGCAATATCTCACATTAATCAAATATCAAACCTTATTAAAATATTAAAGCTTGCTCAACCTTATATCTCCCACAAAAATCATAATCAAACCTTAGCAAGAAAATATTTTAATTAAAATATTTATCCCCGCAAATATCAGAGTCGGAGTGCATACCTCAAAGGAGCCCTCGAAGGGCCTTGGTATTTCGAACCTCTACCCACCATGCTACCAAGTGATAGCTAAGCCGCATGAGCTAACACTTCCCACATGAGTGCCTTGGGCACTCTCTTCCTTAAACTGCATGTGTTTTCCTCACAAGGCGCCAAAACTTTGACTGTCCATGACTTGACTACCCATGTCACACTCCACGAAATTCACTGCGCAATATTCGAATGCAGAAATACTTTTGGGTTTTCAAAAATCATGCGACACACTTAGGTTTATTAAATTGAAAACCTTTTTCTTATTTATATAAGCCATCCTTCCATGCCAATACATCGGCCCTTTTAACATTTCCCTCATGACATCGGTGGCACCAATAATAAAGGAGGGAGAAAATTTTTATTTAATTTTAAAATTTAAACTAAACCTTTAAAATTAAATTTCTCCATCACCGGGGCACCTTTTTCTATGAAACAAAAAGCCAACTTGGGTTTTAATAAAAACCCATTTCAAATCTGCCATCCATTGGTTTTAAATAAAACCTTTCCTTACCTTCCTTGGTTTTCATAAAAACCTTTTGCTAAGCTTCCCTTGAAGCTCCTTTTGGAACCAAATGCCATGCATCCCTTCTAGAACCTTTGATCAAAACCTTTGCTTCTCATGAAGCTCTTTGTGGAGCAAAATCATAGTGCTTACTTACATAGGTCCTTTTGACATCAATGACAACTTTTATCTTAGGGACTCAAAATGTCCAATGAGTCAAGGCTTTGGCCTCTCTTTGGGGAGGTCCAAGGTTCAAACCATGATGCATCAAGAAAGAGATAGAATAGATAATAGTAGGTTTATTGCCCCTAAATAAATAGTAGGTTTATGGTTGGGATGGGAATGCTCAACCCTAAATAAATCAACAAAATTTAAAATTAATTTTTTTAAATGATAATAACAATATTTAATATTTTTTAAACATTTATATTTATATATCATTTATTGACTTATTATTTAATTTATTCCAAGGTTCAATACCCTAGTGGCTATGTGTTAATCCTCTATTGATAATTTTAGCTCTTGGCCTTACGAGGGATCATGGTTGGGATGGGAATGCTAAGCCCTAACTAACTTAAAAAAATTATTATTTTTAAAAATAATAATAATAGTTAATATTTTTAAAACCTATTTCTCTAATAGTCCACAAAGAGTCTATTTCTTCAGCTATTTTGTGGTTGATATATCTTCTACCAACCTTATTCTCTTGTAAAAGGTTACGAGATCCTTTCAAAATCCCTCTTACCAATCCAAAAATAATAATATTTAATATTTCCTAAACATTTATATGTATATATATTATTTCTTTACTTATTCTTTATTTTATTATTATTTTTTAGATCATGTTATTTTATTTTAAAGAGGAGTGCACTATGTGTTTTAATGTTAGTGCATTTTATTTTTGTGTGGATTATATTATATTTCCTTAGACTATAGTTGTTGGATTATTTTCTTAGTATTTAGGTTTATGTTTTATTTAGTTTCCTTTTTTATTTAGGTTGCTTTTATATTTTATGTGATTCCTTTTAGTTAGTTTTGTCTTCATGTTATGGTTATGTAAATTTGTCTTTATGTTTAGGTTAATAAAGTCCTTATGTTAAAATTCCCTTCGTTAGTATCACCCCACTATGTTCTAATGTTGAAAATATGAATACAGAGACGACCGTTGACAGTGGAGTAGTGGACATGCTAGCTGAAGGACAACAAAGCAATAAAGTCAAAGTATCAACAATAAAGTCAAGGCAAACTAGCAGAGACAGTAGGGTAGATATGTGGCAGTATACCATGTGGATAGGTGAAAAATGAGGGGATCTCAAAACTGAGTGGCACAAGGGGAAGATTTATTAAACATAGTCAATAAATTACGGGTGGAGTCCACCTTATGAAGCACTCGAAATTAATGATAGGGAGCAGGTGGGATAAATGAATCTCCCATGTAGACCATAATGTCATGTGCAAGTGTGGCACATCCAGGGGTCATGATTGTAGAGTAGTAAAGGTCATTCCAAATATTTGTTAGTGATAATGGAGGATAATGTCCCTCACCAAACCACTACCGAAGGACAATGAGAAACAGGTGATAGGGACATCGTCAGTTAGGACAACGAGATAGAGGAATCTTAATGCAAGCCCTAACATCTCTCATTCACTTAAAAACACATTGAAGTGGTTGGTTGATAAATATAGGCAAGTGGAAGAGATGTCTAATGTCAAAGGAGGGTCTGGAATGGCCATCAAGTAGAGTGTCACATAGAAGGAATGCAAGGTAGAGCATAGCACTGCATGAGAGGATCCATGACACAAAGAAGCATCGTTTAGACAAGCACCGCATAGTGAGGAGAAATAAAATGGTGGCCACAAATTTTGGTTCTCAACCCAAGCTTGGGTGCAACAGTAGGGGTAAACTAGTTAGGGCTTATGTCCCAATAACTCAGGTTCGAGTCGTGTTGGCATCACTCGATGAAGGATGAAGGGAAATTTTTATCGCAGGTTTAATTTTTATTTATTTTTGTTTGTGTTTAATAATTTGGTGAACATTATATGCCCTTTTTATATATCCCATCATGGTTATGGGTATTTAGGGGTATGGATAGAACCCATGATTATGACCCCTATTCTTTTTGTAAGGGTTAAATATTTTTTTTGGATTGTTGATTAATATTATTGTTTAATATTTGGAATAGGGACCAAAGGGTAAGCTCAAATTCAGAAGGAGATATAAGGGAAAATATGAGCTTTATCCTTTTGTTTTTATTGTCATTTTATTTTGTAATATGTAAAATGTTGGAAGTTGTTTCATATTACACTTCCATTTTTTTGTGTGGAGGAAGATGAAATGAAAGGGTCCCTAGAAATTTTAAATACCCATGGAAGCCCATGTTGAAGGGGCTGGAATTTTTGTAATAAAAGAATACCATTTTGATGCATATTGATCCGAAAACTTGCACCTTGTGAGAAAGAGTGAAGAAGTTCATTTCTGAGTATCATTGTATTAATATCCATTATTTTTGCTGCATTTTTTAAACTTATATCTAGTGTTGAATGCTCTTAGGAGGTTACACTATGTGAAGGTTTATGTCGATGCAGGTTCTATTTTTCCTTCGAGTCTAGCACTTGATCTAATCTGATTATGCTATTGTAGGTTTGATTAGTTTGAGTTATCCTCGTGAGTGACTCATGATATTCAGTTTAATAGGGTAGGGGAGCATGATACCGTATTACATTTGCATTTTTATTCCAGCTTTAGCATAGTTAGTTGCAGTTTCCTCATGCAATTTTTCTTTGTTTTGCACACCCCAAAATTTATTTTTGCAAGTGCTCAATCTATATATCATAATCCCAAAAGATCCTATTTACATAATAAATCTGATCTAGGAAATCTAGAGTGTACATGATCCAAGTAATTATTTTTCTCAGCTTTTAACTTTACAATTATTTGGATAATATTTCAAGTGTAGAAATGAATCTGCATAATTTTCACATGGCATAAGCAAGATAAAATTAGTCTAGGAAGGAGGGTTACTAACCTAATATGCCATATTAAATGTAGATAAAACAATGAATGCTAACTTGCTAGATTTCTAAAATTCTAACTTTCTAACCTACTAACTTCTAACTTTTCATTTAGTGGAATAATAATCTGAATATAAAATTGAACCTACTAACTGCAATGACTAGCTGCAATCTCACATTAAATACATGGATTCAAAATTAAGTAGATAATTCCAAAGCACTCTAACTTTACATCTTAATATGAAGATTAAAATGAACCCACTAATAGGGATTCAGGGTAAGACAGATTAATGCAAATATAATCAATGAAGCAACACTTCATTTTATGTATTCATATTAAAGCACAACCATGGAAATCTAAGGAAATTAATTACAAAGCATGAATGAAATAAACCAATAGGCCCCTTTTTTACAATCACTTGCAAAACACTTCGTTGTTTTTAGCACTTGTTATTCTTGAACATTTTACTTTCAAATATACTTGTGTAATGCTTATATAGTGAAACCTTGGAGAAGTTTTTTTCTTTGTTTAACTTCTTTGCAAGAGAGGGTTTTCGGTTTAATAACCTGACTGTGGTGGGGATTTTGCAATTGGGAAAAATATTCACTCAACAAGTTCTTGAGGCACCAGTACTCTATAGGCATCATTGAAATGAGATAGGTTTGACTTGTTTTGAGGCATTGAGAGTGACCTACGAGGGTGATGAGGAGATGGATCTCCTAAATATGGATGATACAGGGACTACTACAGAGTACTATGTAGGGTTCACTTCACAATCACCATGGGTATCAATTTCGGTAGTGGATGGGGGGAATGGGGATGAGGTAGAGGTCAAGGATGTTGATGAGGCTCCTAAGAACCAGAGGCACCTTCGATATAGAAATAAAAGGAGGCAGGCTAGGGATACAGTAGAGCAGGCTCCATATATTGGAGAGAATGGATATGGTAGGGATGAGGTTCTAGAGGGATCTCCTGGATAGAGCAAGGAGGATTGGTTGAGGCTATAGTAGCTGGTGATAGAGTGGTATGCGATGGTAGTGGCTTGGAATACAATGGTGATAGCTCAGTATGTGATGGTTATGGCTCAGGATGTGATGGTGGTAGTTCGAGATGTAAATATAGCTTGGCTATGGGTAGAGTTGGAGGTACGACCAACTACATGTGGAGGTGATGACAAGATTATGAGACTTCATGAAGAGCCACTAGAGAAGAGTCTTCGATAGATACATGATGTAGCATACCTTTTGGCTTGTGATGAATATATCCGATTGTTGGAGGATCAGTTGATGGAGCATGATATTGGGCTTCTAGATACACCCTCCTCATCCATATCTAAGTCTGTTAGTGTGACCACCAAAACGGCCTCACACCTATGCTTCCTACTGCGTAAAATGAAATAAGAGAAACAAAATAGACGCATGCGAAATTGACAACAAATGGGAAGAAGAAAAACACTTTTATTCCATTATAAAGAAGCCAATTCCAGTTACAATTACGTCCCTCTTAGGGATACCATTTTGATACTCTTATTATAGTAGGAAAAAGCAATGTTCCCTCTCAAGGGTAAATGTGAGTTTTAGGCCCTTCGGGGTGACACGAACTGCTCTAGGGTGGAGTTGACCCTCTTCTCCGCGTTGAGGAAGGAATTGGATGGTTGAATCTCCTTTGAATCTGCTTTCCTACGGTCAATAAACAACATAAAAGCATTAAAAGCATAGGCAACCTCTCATGATGAGGCCCTTTAAAGAATATGAACATAAAGATGCCATAACACTAATGAAATCAAGAAAATGAATAAAGCATGTTAAGCCTATGCAATACTTGAAAATATTAATTGAAACATATAACTGGAAAGTACAACTATCTATCTAGTGGATTGATTGCATGAAATGAAGCATGATAACATGAAAATGAGCTAATTATGTCCTATTTGCCATAATGAAGTAAACTTAATGAAAACCCTAATTCTATCAGTCAGAGTCTCTAAAATGCTAAATAAACCACTAAGATGCTTAATCTAACCTAGTGAAATACAATGCAAAAAGAACAGTAAGGAGATCTTTCACCGATTGCAAACCATGGCTCAAATGAGCGGTCTGCACTGTACACCATGGTTGTCAACCACGGTGAGCAACAGAGTAGCTTTGCCCTCCAAATCCAAGGTTGTGGGCTTGATCCTCCTTGTCAAATTGATGATCAAGGGTCGCCTTGATGTCCTCTGACTGGTTTGGCGGTTGAATTGCACAATTGGGCCTCCATTTGCTCGAATTTGCGTTTCTTGGCGTTCTAGCTCCTTAGGGCATCCATGGCACAAATTGACATGATGCTTGATGAATTGGCAAATGAATGGCAACAAAACTCTCTCTCAATACACTCAAGTGAGTCTACAATCTGATAGGGCTTCACTATCACAATGCACTATATATTTTGCCCTAATTTGAAGGGGTACTTATAGGATTACCCAAGGGCTAGGGGTGGCTTCATGGAGAAGCCAAGATCAAGAAGAGGTGGTTGGGATAGTTGGATTGGAAGCCTCTGGAATCTTTCATCCTTCAACTACCTTCTTCTAGAACAAATGGTCATTCAAACCGATTTGGCTCGGATGAAGGCCAACTGAACTTCAGTTCTAAACCATGGGTGATAGTTGTGGCCTAGACTGTGAACCATGGGTGTCAGCAGTGGTTCAGACTATAGACCATAGGTCTCAACAATGGTTTGAGCTGATTAGGCCAAGGAGCCCAAATTGAGTGGTTAAAACCATTGCTCTATCTTGGAGTCTATCCAAGATCTTCCATATGGTCTTGTAGCATGTCCCATATGAGTAGTCGCCATCGACATGACACATTTTAGGTGTCTATAGATGCCCCTTTTGTGATGCATTGTGAGATCGAACAACACGTGAGAAAAAATACACCACCTAAAATGATGTCGAAGGTTGCATGATGATCATTGATCTGATCAACATTAGATGCCCCAAGTCCTGCAAAAGGACATGCATCCTGGAATCATTGCTTCCAACTCATTGGAGGCTTAAATTTGAAAGAGTTTGCACTCATCATCAGGCATTCGGGTAGCTTTGGTGCTACAATAGGAGTTAGGCCTATATAACCGAAAGGAGGAGAGCTACAAACTAACTATCATATATGCTATTTTCCCCAAGCAAAGGGGTAAGCTTATGATAGTCGTTGACAATGATTCGCAAGGATGAACACAATTTGACAAGATCAAGGGATCTTCTACTAATTTTGATTATGATTATGAAAGTATGACTACCCCCTCAAGCGACGAGTCGATGAGGGTAATGACAATTGAATGAAGTGACGAGGTCGCTTGACCACTATGAATGATCTGAACAAACTTAGAATTTAGCATTTAATTACTTGACTAGGCTTAGTTCAACTTATGATTGCAACTGTTAATAGTAATTGCACATTTCTATCCCATGGAGCGGTCGGGCTGCAATAGCCTTCTTAGGGAATCAAAATAATACAATGCCAATTAGATTTATGTTGAATCAATTTGTCGATGATCTGATGAAAATATGTCATAGGAGAAATGACATGAAACACCTCATTCCCGTGGAGCGGTCCAGCCTCGAAGGCCTTCTTCGGGATTGAAAAGAAGCATATCAAATCAACGATGACAATTTTACCCCAAATGTCCTTATGGTTATTTACTCATCTCGTCGGATTGCATGGAGCGTCAGTCACTACAACTGCCAAGTGTCTAGGGTAAATAACTGAATACGAGGTGCATTTGGCTTTTGACTTGTTTAATAATATTTTTTTTGACTTTTTGAGTTTTTAATTGATCCTAGTGCTTGAAAATCACCAAATTTGCTAAATTGATTGCTCTTATTGAGATTCTGATCCATTAGGAATCATTAATTTATCATTTAAAACCTTCCCACGATGGGATTTTGGTGCATTTAATGCTAGTTGCAAACCGCACGCATGGGCAGTAGTTAGAAATATCAAATTTGGGAACCATGGCTCAGAGCTACGATTGGAAAACCCTAATTCTAGGACCATGATTGTCAAATGTGGTCCACCAAAATTAAGAAAAGTATATAAATTTTCCCATTTGAAAATTTCATTATTATTCCTTGAAAGCGATTGCAACTGGAGAGCTCTGAGAGGTGAGGAAGCAAAATTTGATGTGAAACATTGCTAAAACAACTACCTACGACCTCCCACACATCCCGATGGTAGACCCTATGCAACCTTCATCCAACAGAGGCATCGGTGTGGGAAAGGTAACTCGAAACCGAGTCCTCGCACTCCTTACCAACTTAAAAAATGAACCACATTAAGTAATGGGTCAAATTAACTTCACTAAACTACTAGTAAAGAACCTCACATTAGTTTAGGCTAGATTAGGACTTTTAATTTTTGGGTGCTAGGCTAGGAAGTGACCCTAAAAGGGTTACATTCCTAGACCATAGCTAGCAGATGCGACTCCCAATTATCATATTGAGAACCACAACTATCAGCCACGATGGGATTCAAATCCCAACGATCAAATTTTGACCGACATGCGAACCACAGATTTGACCCACAGTTCCAAAACTTTTGAAAAATTTTCAATTTTAATTTATTTTTTATTTTTTTAGCAATTTTTGATTTTTTTGATATTTTTAGGTCAATTTTTAACTATTTTTAGTTATTTTTAGTCACATTTTCCCTTATGCATTGCTTCTTTTCAAAAATTGACCTCTAGAGCTAGGGAGATGGATCTCCTTCGCACCCTCCATAGATAGCTCACTAACCAAGAGCGAGAGTGGTTCAATGCGGTTGGCTTCGAATACATGCTTGATCTACCCATGATCAGGGTAGACCAGGCATACATGACTACATTGGCCCAATGTTGGGATGCATAGACCAACACATTTCACCTACCCATAGGTGAAATGACTATGACACTAGAGGATGTCTACCGGATCTTCAGGATCTCGATCGATGGGGAGCCCATCACCTCCACTCCATTCACCAGTAGAGGAGCTATCTTTGATGCCATATTCGATGGGCATAGTGAGGATGCTCAGACCAAGATTGATCATGGAGGCATCCATGTCGGATATTGGTAGGAGAAGGGCGTCTTCTCAATCCGAGAGGTCATCTTCATGCACTTAGTCATTCAGATTATGCTTCCAGACTCCTCGGGCATGAGGATCCCCTAGAACCTCCTAGCCATCATCAAGAGAGTTACTCAGAGTTCTACATAATAACCTTTACTCTTAGCCTAGGGGAGCACACTGCTAGCTCATCTATATCATGAGTTATATCAAGTTACCCATAGGAGTTAAGTCAGCATTAGCTACAACCTACTACTTTAGATCTAGGGTAGCACATTCAGATCGAGCAACCCATAGACCTACCACTCAGGATTACTACTATTCTTACTACACACTAGTGCTATACGACATGCTAGCCCCATGAGGAGGAGGGGTTCTAAAGCAGGTCTCACACTAGGGACCTAGACCACTACATTGCTAGATTTGCATAGCTTCGGGTGGATGATATAGAGTGGCGCCCATACATGGATTACCCCACATGGTAGGAGGCTAGCAAGTGGCTATGCTAGGTGAGGAGGGATAGGTGGTTACTCAATCATAAGGTCGAGATTCATGAGTACCAGTACTACTCACATGTCCTACACTAGTTTGGTCTTGTTCAAGATATTCTGATGCTTCCTATTATCTATAGGCGCCTAGTACTAGAGAGAGATCTACCATGGGTCCAACTGACACCGCTAGGGGATGAGGACGATGACTTCTAAGAGTCGAGCATGGACAGGGCTAGCACCACCATAGCGTATGACACTTGGTGGTCACTTCTACAATGGTAAGGAGAGGGGCCCCTCGATTAGATAGATGATGGAGCAGAGGCTGATCCAGATGGGTGCAACATGCACTAGTATACCGAGGGTGGATGGGGTATAGAGGCCACCACAGAGGAGGCTCCTTAGGTTGAGGTAGAGGAGGACACAGCTAAGGAGGGTGAGGCACCTCCTGACAGTGAGATTGGGTAGTTGAGCCTAGAATTTCAAACTCCAGAGCCAGGTTGGGAGATTGTAGACTCAAATTTTATAGTGGGATACATCTATCACCACTCTAGAGGTAAAGCTAGCATAGGGAGAGGCAGTAGGGATACGAGGAGGAGAGGATAGCTCTCCATGCATAGGTACTTGTAGATAAATCACATAGCTCACTGGAGATGTGGCACAACTGAGTGCCATGACTACTGAGAGGGACCTACTAAGGGTAGTGATGGGGGGCCCTCAACTACATAGGCTATGATGCCACCTCTGACAACACCATATTCTTTACTACTAGTAGGTCATGACCCCATGGCAGAGATCAAGAGGCTTCATTCCCTCATGGAGGAGGGTAACAAGTGAGATACAGTGTGTGTAGCTCGCATCTCCCAGCTGGAGGGCCATATCAGAATGATAGGTGGGGAGGTACCAGAGGACACCCACACTATAGGGTCCCAGAGGACCAGGTCTAGGACCAGGGAGATAGGGCAGTCTTCTGCCAACTCTAGCCAGAGGATGCACAGGACTGAGAGGACTCATAGGTCCTCGAGTACTCATGGTGCTAGCTCATAGAGGACTCACAGGGATGGTGGAGGTGATGAAGGTGCCTCATAGACTAGGGGCATAGGCCCTATTTAGTATATATCTTAGAGATACTTTGTACTATTTTTGAGTGTAAGGTCGAGGACCTACATAGTTGTAGCCTATGGGCATTTTGATATACCCTTGATGTACTCATTTTGGACACACACACACACACACACACACACACACACACACACAATATATATATATATGAGATTGATCATTTTGGCTCATTATGTGTACTTGTTTATTTTTTATTTTATGTTTATGTTATGCACATGGATGCAGATGTTCATATTGATGCTATGCTTATATGATGTGATGTATGGATGACATGCACTAGATAGCTATTTTAATTTATGATGATGATGGTATGCAGTGATCTAGATGCTTAGATGTGCTATTTATGATGGATGCATATGGATGTAATGTTTACTTTTAAATGCATATTTAATTTTGCTTTATTGTATGCATTTAATTTATGATGATGTCATGATATGCTGGTGCAATGAATGTAATGCATTATTTACATGATGGTAATCTAATGTAAATGAACTTGTATGCTTTAATCACTTAAAACATAAGGAATGAATGTGATATGTGTTTAACAATCTAATGGATGACACCACAAAATGTGTAAAAATCATGAATGTAATTGAAAATCCTCATTACAAGAATTTAATCAATTAATCACCCATATATGAAATGCAATGATATGAAGTGGTATGATGCGAATGATATAATATGTCACTCTATATTCCTTTTGCAATTTGAAAGATATGCACAATATAGTCAATGGTCATCTAAATATCATTTATGATATCCATACGGTATCTATCCTATATCTTGATTGTGCTCAATGTAATGATGTATCATGGATTCGATACTTTGCAATTTGATGATTGAATGACTTTTATTTTTGATGGTTTGTGATATTTGGTATTTTGTTGCTATTAGAGAAATTTTTGAGGTTTTCCATGAGACTCAAACACCCTAGTAGACTTATCAAAAGTTGTATACTGACCAAACTAGACTTCTGAAATGTAAGGCTTTTGCTAGGATAGGCCCTAACTATTCATTATCCCTGTGTGTGCAAATGAGTATATTAAGATAAAGCATAAGCATACCCCGATGTCAAGCGAGATTCTTTCAGCCCATTTCTAAGATAGGGGATCCTCATATGTTTATCCAATCCTAGGTTTAGATTTCAGTTGGACTAGACCACTAGGCGATACAGGACACCTGAAGCTAGCTCTTCCACATTCAAACATTGGTCTGTACATAAGCGAGGTGCTAATGCATCAGACATATCATCATGCGTAAGGTACAGTAGTGCTGAAAATTCTAGGGATTCAAGTTCACCCCCTTCTTTTCTTCAATTTTTTGGGATACTTGCTCATATAAAGTGATAAAAATCATTGTTTATTTTTGTACTATAGTGATAAAAATCATTGTTTATTTTGTACTTTCTCTTTTTTCTTTTGAGCAAGGGATTTGATACTGATTTTACTTCCTTTGTACAATTTGATCTTCATTTGACTTGACTTTTGGAATTTACATTTGATAATTTTCTTCAGAAACTTCCTTTGGGGATTTTACTTTGGGAAACTATTTTTGGGATATCGATCTAGGATATCGATCTTATGATATCAATATGGGATATCAATATGGGATGTCGATCTATGATATCGATCGAGGGTATCAATATTGAGGATTGATGTGGGATATCACTCTGGGATATTGCTCATTTTATCATAAGCAAGGGATTTTGGGTAGGGAATAAACTTGTCCTTTTTCCAATTGCCAACATTTCCCATACCATCCGCATAGGGGGATAAGCAAGAATAACTCTTTTCACCTCAGGATACCTGGTCCTACTTCGTGGCTTTCATATTCCCCTAGTCCTTATTAGGATTTTTTAATTTGTTGATTAGTGATAGGATTATGATATGCTAAGGGCTATACTAACTAGACCTCATCTACAAAAGCAAAGCAAGCTTTCTATCAACTCTTGAGAAGACCTCTAGGTATGGTTGAATGACCGAAAAACCCTAGTATATTCTTCATAGCAACAAAATGGGTTGTGTTGAAAAACATAATTACTCACATGAATGATGGATTATGATAAATGCAGAGGTGCATGATTGAAACACAACGTGGCATCATTTGTAAGACTGACAAACACAATCCATTCTACTACGGAATGCAATGGATGAAGAATGCCTACATGCAATGTGATGAAGTGAATGCATGTGTAAATGAAAATGCATAATGCAAATGCAAATGTTTTTGGATTTTATGCTTTACCAATTTTTTTGGATTTTATTGCTTTTTTAATTTTTATGGATTTTGAGCCTTTATATTTGACCAAATGGTGAGTACATGCCCTTGGAGCCTTTAGGAGTGACCAAAGCATGGAAATACCTTTGGAGCCTTTAAATTGACCAAGTTTTTTAGAAAACCCTTGGGGCTTTTAGGTTGACCAAAGGGATTATGAGCACCTTTGGAGCTTTTAGGGATGACCAAGTGGTTCTTAGGAACCCTTGGAGCCTTTTGGGATACAAGCATTTAAGCAAACCCTTAGAGCATTTTTGGTATTGACCGAACGATTTTAAGAAAACCCTTGGGGTATTTAACTGACATGACCAAGTAGTTTTGGAACCCTTGGAGCCTTTTGGGGAGGGTATGCTACCCTATGTACCCCCAGTGTGCATGCTATCCACTGAAATGTAATCAACTTGTTTAGGAAGAGTGATAGAAATCAACTCTCCCAAATGAGGAATGGACCTCAATGGAGTGCCTATGTCTTGGTAGGGTTGAACGAGTGAACCATCCTCGTGGACCACGTCTCATTCTACTAGGTCTTGGATGACCCTCTTAAATGATTGACAATCTTGAATGTCATGTCCATGCGCTCGATGATACACACAAAAGGGGCTCTCATCAGGTGACCCAGTCTTGGATGCCCTTTGCTTGACTTCGGGCAATATGAATGCCTTTACCTCGTGTAACTTTTGGAACAAAGTTAGAATAGTCATCTGAAATGAAACTATTCGTTGCACTGGCTTATCGGGCCTACGAGGTGACTGACGACCTTGGGGTCGCACATGAGGAGGTGTGACCTCCACTTCAGCATGTTGGAGTACTATAAGAGAACCATCTACATGATAAACCCCCTATCTATAATATTTTGCACCACACTCTTGAATTCATGACAATCTCGAATGCCATGACCCTCTATTCGATGATAGAGACAATAGTGATGCTCCCTGTAACCCATAGGTTTAGCTCTATTTGGGTCTAAAGGGATGATATCAGGTAAGGTGATGACCTTAGCCTCTTGCAGCTTCTGAAAGATGTCAGACATAGACTCTTTTAAAGGAGTCCAAATGCACTATGACTATTTTGGGTGCTCGACCCACATTGGTTTGCTTTGAGGACCCAATGGTTGGGTTGGCCGCATGGGCTCTTGCTTTTGCTGAGGTTTTTCCTATACTTGCACAGGAAGTGGTTCGGCCTCAAACAAGGGATGTTTTTGTGATCCCAGTTTCCCAAGTTGGTTCATGATAAAATGCAACGCCTTATCTTGCTCATCCATTCGATGTTCCATTTGTTCTAGATGACTTAGAATGGCTCGCAAGACTGACAAAGAGTTCATATGTATTTCCAATGACTGATTCGAAATACCTTTGTCTATTGAAGGAAATAGAAAAGTGGATGCTAGAGATCCATTAGGTAATTGCAAATCACCTATTTCCTTCATTTGGGTTGATGCGGATGCTTCTTGATGATACACTTCATCAGTGCTATCCACATGCTCATGCGCATGACTCAGTTCATGCTGTTGCTTGACTTGAAAGAATTGAACTGTGTCAGATTTAGTACCCCCAGCCTGATATGGGGTACACACTTGCTCTTGTCCTTGAGAAGGTGGCACAAGAAATGAGTCAGGAGTGACTAATTTTAAAGGTTCGGACCCCTTCGATGTGGAAGCAATGTCTGATTGCCCCATCTCTTGCTCTATTTTCTCTAGAGTCACTCGATCCTCTGACCTAATGTCAACCATTCCCACAAACTCATGAGAAGATGACTCCACAATTGCATGAGTCGTAGGTGACTCATCAACCTGTTGGGGTTGTAGCATCTCAATTGCAACAACTAACTCTTCCTCATGCTCAAATGATGCATCAAGGATAGGATCAATAGGTAGAGACTCGACAAGGAGCTGACCTAAATCCTCAATGGTCTCCATGATGGGTGACATCATGGTGTCTGCCTCCATATGCTCTGTATATTCACCATCATCCTCATGAGGTCTACCTTGTGACATGATGGATGATGAGGGTATGATACACTCAGGTGCATCCATGACCATGCTAGGTATTCCCCCTTTGATAGGAGTATGAGGGTCCTCTAATGACACATCCAAGGTAGCTGTGAGCATCTCTATGATTGGGTTCATCAGTCCTTCCCTACTAGGAAAGACCAAATATGAAGGAGTCATAGGTGACTCCACAGGTGATAGCGGTGGTGATGGTAACTCCACAATAGTCTGCAAGGTTGCATCCAAACTTTGGATAGACTCATCATGTTTAGTGTTCGGATGCGTGGGTGCCCCACTAGGTTCCTGTGGATGATCCCCCGGTTTGTAATACTTGAAAGGATCTGGGTCTACCTCAACCACATGGACTTCATTTGCATGGGTGTACTTAATGCACTGATGCACTATGGATGGTACGCACTCCATGGCTCTTATCCATGACCTTCCAAGAAGTAGGTTATACTATCTTGAACCCTCTAAAATGTAGCACAATGTAGAAATAATATTTTATCCCACCTCGATGGGGAGGACTATTGTGCCTACTGTAGGGGATTCCACATCATTAAAATCTTGTAGCATGAAATTTGATGCCTTGATGTGGGAAGGTGGAATTTTGAGATGTTTGAATGTAGAGGTTGTGATAATATTGATGGATGATCCTGTATCAACCAACACTCACTTATACGCAATCTGATTTATCCTCACTATGATGTGCAATGGAGGATCAGATTCCTTGACAGGGATAGGTTTGACTTCCTATTTATGGAAAGTAATCACAGGTTCCTTATATGGTAGAATAGACTGTATATGCATCAAGGATTGTGACAACTTCCGAGCATTGACATTGCTCACCTGTCTGACTTGCCTACTCTCAACCTCATGCTTGAGCATGGGATCCTTAAGCATGTCTTCTTGTTGCTTATCAATAGCCGATGATATGTCTATCTGTCTAAGAGAATGGCTATCTACTTGCTTAAGAGGTAACTCTTGATGATGCGTAGGGTGCATCACGTTGACTTGTTGCCTAAGCACTCTAGGTATGAGCTTCTTTTCAGGAGTTACCTCACATGATTGTTCTTCACATAATTTTTATTGGTAAATCCTCCCTTCACATTGTTGGAGCCTATCCAACCTTTGTTGATGTGATCTCTTCTCCTCTGAGTACTCATGCTCTAGGCATTCCCGCTCAATGCGTGCTTCCTCCAATTGACTTTGGAGTAGTCACCCACTATGGACTGTATGAGACTCAGGTTTCCTATATGACCGACTCATGGAGTAAGATCCACAACTCTCTATCTCACTAGGGGGAGACCTAATGACATGGGTTCTCTCTATGTGTGAAGAAACCCCATGGCCTGTATGGGTGGACCCCCTACATGATGAAGGGGGCTCGCGATGACTATCAGAATGTCACACTGGGAGGATTAGATCCTCAGGTGAATGATGTGTATGATACCTAGCAAGGAGGCATGCGAGATCTAAAATATCCTCAAGGGAATATCGAAGGCATTGAGGGCCTCTCCATGCATATTTTGAGTCATTAGCTCATGATTGAGCTCGACTATGCCTAGTTGTCATGATGTGCCAACTACACAAGTCTTGAGAGGAAACCTCTCTTACTAAAAATTTTGGCCTCAAGGAAGGCCTTATCTTGATGAATTAAGCAATAAAGAAGCATACAATGTAAACAATGTGATTATCTCCTTTACATTTTAAAAGTGAGCCCTAAACTATTTGATGTTGTTTCATGATTTGTTGTATCAGTATTAGAAACTCTTATCGTGTTTGAAAGCTTGTTGGATGATAATATTAGTTTAATTGGCTTTCACCTGTATACTCATAGCTCGACAACCTGGCTATGAACTCCAAGTCATGTAATCCAACCTATAATGTGTGGTAATGAAGCCCACACATGGTCAGGGAGCACAGGTCCTCCCAGATCCTCACCCATTTTCACCCAGTCAATGTCATACCCTCCGAAGAGGAGTATATGCAAATTTTCTAGGCTATGAAAGGTTCTTGGATCCGGTATTGGTCTAGAACATAAGGTACGTGGGATTTGGGCCAATGGATGGAAATCACCTCCACCATCGTTGAAACCCTACTAGTGGTTGGATGTCACTTCCAACTCACTAGCGTTTAATTGAAACGTGGTGTGTGGTTCATTTTAATTGTTGCATAAAAATAAAATGCATCATACAACATTCATGCTCATTTCCTACATGATATGCAATGAAAGAACTTTTCAAATTTAAAAAATGCAAGCTACATACTACATGCTCTTTTGACAATGCACCTTACGATGTAAATGGCCACTAATTGGGCCTTAGACATGCAAACCAACACATAATTTAATCTAGCACGCTGGATTCTAGGGCGGACTACACTCAGAGGTCCATTGTTCCTAGCAGCGCCTAGCTAAAACGTAAAAAGAATTGAAACCCTAGGACCTAATCCATTTTCCTTTTCTTTTATGTGTCCTAATTAAATTTCCTTTTCACGCAAACTGGAAAAACACAAATAGTAAAAATAGAAATAGGGGTTAAAAATGGGACCTACCTCTGATCCTCATCTGATAAAGCTTTGAATCCCTATTTCTACTATGTCTACTGTAAACCGTAGCTCTATCGCATGGTTGCTACTATAGACCGCATCTTGAAGTCGTGGGCCAACAATGAGACCACAACTATCAACCGCGGTTTGCACCTGATATCCAAAAACACAAAAAGGTCAAAAATCAAAGGCTAAAAATATGGAGTTCCACCGTGATCACCTTCTGTGACCACCAAAATGGCCTCACACCTATGCTTCCTACTACGTAAAATGAAATAAGAGAAACAAAATAGACGCATGCAAAATTGACAACAAATGGGAAGAAGAAAAACACTTTTATTCCATTGTAAAGAAGCCAATTCCGGTTACAATTACATCCCTCTTAGGGATACCATTTTGATACTCTTATTACAGTAGGAAAAATCAAATGTTCCCTCTCAAGGGTAAATGTGAGTTTTAGGCCCTTCGGGGTGACACGAACTGCTCTAGGGTGGAGTTGACCCTCTTCTCCATGTTGAGGAAGGAATTGGATGGTTGAATCTCCTTTGAATCTGCTTTCCTACGGTCAATAAACAACATAAAAGCATTAAAAGCATAGGCAACCTCTCATGATGAGGCCCTTTAAGGAATATGAACATAAAGATGCCATAACACTAATAAAATCAAGAAAACGAATAAAGCATGTTAAGCCTATGCAATACTTGAAAATATTAATTGAAACATATAACTAGAAAGTACAACTATCTATCTAGTGGATTGATTACATGAAATGAAGCATGATAACATGAAAATGAGCTAATTATGTCCTATTTTCCATAATGAAGTAAACTTAATGAAAACCCTAATTCTATCAGTCAGAGTCTCTAAAATGCTAAATAAACCACTAAGATGCTTAATCTAACCTAGTGAAATACAATGCAAAAAGAATAGTAAGGAGATCTTTCACCGATTGCAAACCATGGCTCAAATGAGTGGTCTGCACTGTACACCATGACTGTTAGCCACGGTGAGCAACAAAGTAGTTTTGCCCTCCAAATCCAAGGTTGTGGGCTTGATCCTCCTTGTCAAATTGATGGTCAAGGGTCGCCTTGATGTCCTCTGACTGGTTTGGTGGTTGAATTGCACAATTATGAATAGCTCTAGGTCTAGGGCTCCTTTAGGGTCACAAGGGTCCTCTTATAGGCATTAGCTAGTGCTTAGATGCACTTTTGTATATGAGCCTTGGTGCTCCATTGTATATAGCCTTTGGGCATTCATTGTACATACGATATATATATATATATATATATATACATGGATTTTACTTTTGTGTTATGCTTTTGTGTTAATGCTTTTGGCTGGATGTTTTTTGTGAATGCATGTGTATATGGATGATTAATGCAAATGATAATGTGTATGAATGCAAATGTTCTAATGATCATTCATAGTTTAGATTTTGCTTGGCCATGTTTAGCATTGTTGTTTAATCAGGGGCACCAAAATGGTGGCATGTGAAATGGATGACTCATGAAATGATATGGATGTTGACATGGAAGAAGATATGGATGTTGATATGGAAGAAGATATGGATGTTGATATGGAAAACTGACTATTTTTAGAGACTCGGACATACTAGTGGTATCAAACAAACTCACTAAATACTGCCTAATTTCTCTAAGACCAAATGTGTGTGCAGTGAATTCATTTACCGAATCATGAGCATGGTAATGACTCGAGGCAATCAAGAACCAATGTGTGTGCAAGTGAGTTCATTAACCCATATTGAGTAAATTGAGATGAAACATGTTATGGAGGAGACCAAGAAGCTAGCTTGTCCTTATGTGTGGTCAGAGGTCTCTTTAAAAGAGATGTGTCACCACATGTGAGTGTACTCCACTGCTAGTCAAGCGTCTATAGCCTCGATGGAGATTAGCTCCATAGTCCAAGAATTTGATCTCTAAGTTTTGGGGATGACTACCTAACCGTCTGACTAGAAATGTAGTACTATCCTTACAACTTGAGGATCAATGGTGTGTGATGTGTAAAATATTTAGAGTTTTTAGGGGTTTTACCCTACTCTTTATTTTATTTTGAAATTGTGATAGTGGTGAAAACCACTATTTTTGTGGACTATGTTGCATGATGGGACAAGCAAGGAATACCCTTTTCACTTCGAGGTACAACCCAAGTATGGTGTTATCCCTCTTTGACACAAGATGTTTTTAAGATGTGTAATTGTGTTTGGTTCAAGAATATTTAGAGTCAATTCCCAAAACTCAAGATTTTCTTAGTGAAAATGTGTCTTGGTCCTAAAGAAAACTCGACATGTATTTGGAGGTTGCTAGAAACACTAGGAGTGGTTGAGTGACCAAAAACACCTAGGAATTATGGACATGTGGTTTTGCAAATGATAATTTGACTTTATGGAATGATGCAATGAAATGGATGATGATTTGAAGGTGCCCCTGATTAAGGCAACATGACTTTATTGGACCAATTAATATCTGAACTGAATAAATGATCCCTAATATGAAATGTGAAATGTGGTTGTGAATGCAATGTATGAAATGCAATTTGTGAAATGCAATGTATGAAATGAAATGTGTGCAATGCAATTTGTGAAATGAAATGTGTGAAATGCAATGTTGTTTTTATGTAATAATATATATATATATATATATATATATATATATATATATATATATAAATCACATTAAGCATAGAATGCTCTCAAGTGTATAACATTAAGTGGTTCGGGCTCTTCAACTCCCTCTAGACTGGCAAGCCTATAAGTTCCTTTACCCACTTTTTGAGTAACAATGTATGGACCTAACCAATTAGCCATGAATTTATCATGAAGATGCAGTAATGCATTGGTATTTTGTTGATTCTCTTTAAGAACAAGATCTCCTACTTGGAATTCATGTAGATGAACTTTGGCATTGTAAGCACGCTTTAGGCGGTCTTGATAAACTCGTAAATGCTCCAAAGCATTGACTCACCTCTCATCAAGAAGTGTGAGTTGGTCAAGATGTGCTTGTCTAGAAGTATCATCATCTATGAATTCCTACAATGAAATTTGCAAGGAGGGGATCTCAAGCTCAAGAGGCATGATTGCTTTGGCTCCATAGACCAATGAAAATGGTGTTGCCCTAGTAGGCATGCGGATGCTTGTTCGATAAGCCCATAATGCCAAGGGAATTTGAGTATGCCAATCTCTATGATTTTCTTTGACAAGTTTCTTGAGAATAGCAATTAAGGTCTTGTTGGTAGCCTCAGCTTGTCCATTTTCTTGTGGGTAATAAGGAGTCGAGAAACTATGTTGGATATTATATTTCTCACAAAGTGCTCGAACATCCTTGTTCTTGAAAGACTTGCCATTGTCAGAGATGATTTTTGAGGGAATACCAAAATGACAAATGATATGATGAAGTATAAACTCCACAATTCTTGGTCCTATCATACTGGTTAGAGGAATTACCTCAACCCACTTTGTGAAGTATTCAATGGCTGTGATGATGAATGTATGTTATCCTAAGGAAGGAGGTGAGATTTTTCCAATTAAATCAAGACCCCATTGTGAAAAGGGCCAAAGGCTTTGAATAGGCTGTAATGCTTGTGATGGCACATGAGTTAAATTAGCATGCTCTTGACATTGCTTACAATGCTTGACATAAGTGCAACAATCTCGTTCCATGGTGGGCCAATAGTAACCCATGCATAAAATACGCTTTGCAATGGCCATTCCACTAAAATGACCACCACAAGTACCATCATGAGCTTCAGCTATGGCTCTTTGTGCCTCTACAGACTCGAGATAATGAAGGAGGATTCCATCATAACCACATCTATACAACACATCCCCCAAGAGAGTAAAATAAGCTACCTTTTGCTTGAAAGTGCATTTAGCAGTCCGTGACATGTCAGATGGGAGTGTTCCAAACTTGAGAAAGGCTATTATTTGGTTTGACCAAGGCTCATATGGCTCCGAATGGATAAAGCAAACATCCTTTTCATCCTTAGATTCAGCATGGACAATTGCAGATTTAGAGATCATTGTGACAATGAGTGGTTGTACCTCTCCTAAGGAGTCCTTTGGAATCAATGATCCAAGAGAGGCCATCACATCTACAAATCTATTAGTCGAACATGGCAAACTATCAATTTTATACCAATTAAACTTAGAGAGCAATTTCATTGCTACTTCATGGTAAAGTTTTATGGTAGGTTCTTTGCATTGGTATTCTCCATTGATTTGTCTAACAACAAGTTGAGAATCACCAAATATCCTGATATGCTTTATGCCCATAGCTATAGTTGCTTGAAGACCTAAGATTAAGGCTTCATACTCTACATTATTGTTTGTGCATTGGAAGTCTAGTTTGAATGATAAGGGGATAGGCACCCCTTGGGGTGTATGAAACATGACTCCAGCACCTTGACCTTTTTTGCACTTAGAACCATCAAAGAATAGTGTGATATCGACATCTTCCTCTGGAATGACATCTTCTTCTTGTTCAGTGAAAGTGAATACCGAATCATCTGGGAGCTCAATAATCAAGGGTTGATCACTAGGAAGTGGAGCTTCTACAAGTTGATCGGCTATGACCTGACCTTTAATGGATTTTTGGCTAATGAACTCAAGATCAAATTTAGTGAGAAGCATTATCCATTTAGTGGTGTGGGTGTTATTGTAAGTGCGAGACATCATATAACGTAGAGGATTTTATCTAGCTATGACATATGTGGTGTGACTAAGCATGTAATGTCTGAGTTTCTTAGTGGTAAAAACCACTACTAAGCATAATTTTTCCATGTAAGCATATCTAGTTTCATAGCTTACCAATGTTCGACTAATGTAATAGACAACTTGCTCTCGATTGTTTTCATTCTTTTGTGCAAGCATTATCCCTAATGCAAAGTCTATTGCTAAAACATAAATATGGAAGGGGACCCCCAGACGAGGAGGAGTTAAGACTGGTGGAGAAGCCAAGTATTGCTTAATATCATCAAAGGCATTTTTGACATTCATCTATCCATGAAAATGTCACCCCCTTTTGTAGCAGGTGATTGAATGACCTGCATTTATCAAAAAGTTGTGCAATGAAATGATGGATTGATTGAATATTTCCTTGTAAACTATGCAATTCCTTCAAGTTTTTTGGGGAGGCATCTCCATGATGGCCTTGAATTTGTTTGGGTCCACCTCAATGCCTCTTTTGGAGACAATGAACCCTAGTAGTTTTCTAGAGGTAACACCAAAGACACATTTCTTGGGGTTCAACCTTACATTATGCTCTAAAAGTTGATCAAAGACTTTTTCCAATACACCAATGTGCTCTTGTCGAGTTTTAGATTTTTCCAAGAGATCATCCACATAATATTTGATGATATTATGCATGTAATCATGGAAGATGTATGTCATGGCACGTTGATAAGTGGCACCTACATTTTTGAGGCCAAAGAGCATCACCTTGTAACAAAAATTCCCCCAAGGTGTAGTGAATGTTGTTTTGTGTTGGTCATCAGGATTTATTCGAATTTGGTTGTATCCTAAAAAACCATCCATGAGAGAAAGCATTTCATGGCCAACGCAAGTGTCGACAAGAGTATCAATGTTTGGAAGAGGAAAATCATCCTTAGGACATGCTTTGTTAAGGTCTCAAAAATCAGTGCAAATGTGTATCGCCCCATTAGGCTTGTGAATGGGTACCATGTTTGAAAGCCACTCAGGATAGTCAATGGGGACAATGAAACCCACATCTAAAAGCTTTTGAAGCTCTTCTTTGACTATGAGGGCCATGGTAGGATGCATCCTTCTAAATTTTTGTTTGATCGGCTTAGCATTAGAATGTAAGGTGAGATTGTGGACAACCAAGTTAGGGTCAAGGCCAGGCATGTCTTTGTAGGACCATGCAAAAATATCCTTCTTCTTCTTGAGGAGAGCAATTAATTGCTCTTGTTCATCTATGGATAAAATTTTACCAAGTTTGACAATTTGGGGATTGTCTATGTCTGAACTAAGGTTCACATCGATGGTATCTTCAATAGACATGTGAGAACCTTCCTCAAGTTGATGGGGTATTGGGATCAGATGAATGTCATCTATGATATCATCAAAATCTTCTGACTCAACCTCATCTATGTCTACCTAGAAAACCTCAAGATCTGAAGGTGAAGGTGAAGGCGAAGGTGGAGGTGATGGAGGAATGTAGTTGGTTGAAGCCCTTAACAATTCCTTGGATAGGACAAACTTGGAAAAGGATGGTGGTGAGGAAATCTGATCCATATCAATAAGGCTCATGTCAATTGGAATTGGCTTTGCCAAATCGTATGGATTATGGAGTGGGGTGAATAAGTCAATAGGATTCATGTTGACTTAAGGGGAAAATGGATGGTTGGAAAAGGTGAATGGATGGGTGGATCCTATTTGCTAGAACCGATGCTAGAACTCTAGGAACCTGAATCAATAACAAGCAACACAAATAAATGCAATTGGAAAAAAGCCATGTATATGCAATGCAATTTTTGTTTTTGTTTTTTTATTTTTTTGTGTTTTTTTTTTAATTATGTACATATATTACAAGAAAAATGGTCGGTGATGTGGATCAATGAAGTGGAGGTGGTGGTTCACCGATTGGTTTGGCTCACTCTTGTGGAAGAAGCAAGTGAATGATGGGTTGATGGATGGGGAACATTCTGAGGTAAAACTCATCATGTTTAGTGTGTGGAATGATGGGGTTTGATTCCTTCATGATTCATCAGAAGCTATTGACATAAGGTCAAATTCTTCATAGATTTCATCTTCAGAGTCATCAATGTGATGGATATCTTCTCCTGAATTCAAATGTAAACTTTGAAAGGCTTGTTCAAGAGAAGAAGTGGATGAAAGTGGATGATAACCTAAACCTGAATGGTCATGCACTTCTCGATATGAAACATCGATAATTTCATGCATTCCCTATTCATGCCATCCTAGGCCATGTCCTTGCCAATTAACTATGTGAAAATACCGAGATGGAAAACCCGACATATGTTGTATATTGGTAGGTGTTGGTTGCTTGGGTTCATCTGGGGTAACTAGATTGGATGATGAATCAAGTCCTCCATACACAAAATTAATGCTATTAGGTGTTGAACCCATGTTATATACCACTCCTATAGATAAGGGTGGGTCATGTGGGTGATCGTAATCCTTAGCAGTTTGAATGTTGAGTGGTGTGACTATGATGTCTTGGACCACATATTCACCAATACCAAGATTAGTGAGGTGGACCTTGACTTGGGATGATGTGGATGGATTGGATGTGGATGTGGGAAGCTCATGGTTGGATGAAGGCTCGAGGAATGGAAGATGTGTGGACTAGGATGGTATCTCACAATCTATCAATTTGACTTGTGAGACATTGGCTGATGGGGATGGAGATGGATTTGGTTGTGGTGATTGTTGAATGGGTAATGATGATGTGGAAGGAATAATTGTGGAAGATGATGATGTTGATGATGTGGCTGATGTGGATTGAGTTTGACCACATGTACATGTAGTCAAAGGTGATGGAGATGGGGGTATGGAAGTGGAAGCTTGATGTGAAGTGGTGATGGGGAGCTCTTCAGGAATGGGAGATTTTGATGAAGATGTGGATGGTGTGGTTGATGATGTGAGAAAAATATGAGTGGAAGGCAACATGGATTCATAGGGGTTTGAAATGAAATTGCAATACTTGAATGGTTCAACATCCATCGGTATGCAATGTACTTGTCCCTCATGTACATATTTCAAGCATTGATGGAGTATAGAAGGGACACATCTCATTTCCCTCATCCAAGGTCATCCAAGGAGTACATTATATGCCATGGACCCTTCCAAGATGTGAAACATGGTATGCAACATTTTGACCCCCACTTCAATGGGTAAAATGATAGTGCCAACTGTAGAGTAGAGAGCATCATTAAATGCTTTCAAGGTGAAAGTGGATTTGGTGATGTGATCTGGTGGAAGCTTAAGATGTTGAAGGGCTGATGTGGTGATGATGTTGATGGAGGAGCCGATATCAATTAAAACTCATTTAAATGGCTTCCTATCAATTTGAGCCATAATATGCAATGGAGGGTCCACCGATTTCGATGATATTGGTTTGATCTCAAAATCATAGAATGTGATGGAAGGCTCCATACATGTTTGGATGCTCCCCAAAAAATTTCTAAAGGCATTAGGATCTTGGGATTGAAGTTCAATGGACTTTAAAATATCCATTAATACCTCATGATGTGGAGGATATTGTTGAATGAGCTCATATATAGACAGTTTTGTTGAAGCTATTTTTAGGCTAGTAGTTAACCGACTACTCAAGGAGATGATTGGCCTTGGGGGGTGATTGATGGGATGAATTGGTTGAGATGGATGACTTGGAATATGAATGGGTTGGGATGGATTGGTGGAAATTTGTATGGGTGGTGATGATGTGGTAGGTTGAGGAGACACACTTGCCTGTGGTGCTATGGGTGGTTGAACAGGTTGTTGTTGTGCATTTTGTTGGTTAGTGTATTGTTGACCTCGGGTAACTACATGTATAGCACCCACAAAACCTTGATATTGTTGCACATGATTGACTTGATTTGGAGGAGTCTTGGTGTTAGTCCCTCCCATTGTTGGTTGCACCTCCTCATGATGAGGAAGTGGTGTTTGATAAATACCAAGGTTTTGATTTTGTTGGGCTAAGGGACTATCAAGCTTGATGGCCCCTAAATCAATGAGATCTTGCACTATGTCTTTAAAATTGAAGCAACCATTTATGTCATGCCCATTTTGCCTATGATAAGGGTAAAATAAATGTTCCCTATAGTGTTTGCTATGCTTGGTAGGGTCATCTGGTTTGACCTCAGGTAAGGCAAGTTGGTTGGTGTCATACAACCGATGGAATATGGAAGCATATGATTCGGCTAATGGGGTGTACTGATGGTTTTGTCAAACAGATTATCGATGTGGGTGGTTTTCTATAGTTGGCACTATGTTTTGACTTGATTGAGATATTGAAGGAACCACATGATATTCAATTTGTCATGGTTGTTGTTGCATAGGTTGTTGTTGAGCCATTACCGATTGGCTCATGACCACTTGATTAACTTGATTAGCTAGGTTGGCTTGGTTAGCCTGGTTTGGTTTAGATTGGCCAGAATAATTACTTTTATATTGGCCCTTACTTTACCATTATTTCTTTTTAGGCTTAAGTACACCTTCTTGGATTTTTATTTCCTCAATGATGCTAGCCTAGGCAAGAGCTTCCTCAAATGATCGGTATTGTTGTAATTGTAACAACCAAGAGATGGGTTTTAAGCAACTCTTAGTAAATAGTCTAGTAAGCTCTTCCATTGGTAGGGAGAATGGTAGTTTGGTAATAATGGCCCTCCAACGGTTGCCAAAGTCATATACAGACTCATCATCATATTGTTTTAGACCATATATATCAGATAATGAGACCTTCTTTCTAACATTAAGGGAAAATATTTCAAGAAATTGATCAACCAATTGCTCAAAAGTATAAATACTATGGTGAGGCAAATGGTTGTACCATTCTACAACATCTCCCCCCAATGTCTGAGGAAAATTTCGAAGCATTAGAGCATCATTACTTTGGATTCTGAAACATGAATGGATAAATGTGCTCACATGTTCTCTAGGGTCCTCAGTCCCTTTAAATTTGTCAAATTTTGGTACTGTGAAGTCTATTAGATATGGCGGTGATGGTACCAAAAAATGGATTGGTTGATTGATCAACTGCCTGAGCGTTGGTTTCTGGTTCATCATACCAGGAGTGTGTTGTATCAGGTTGTCAATATATTGTTGCATAGCTTGGATTCTAGGGTCTTCCCTAGGTATGTGGAAGCCCTGAATTACTTGATGATTCTATGAAGGTGGAGTATGAAGGTGTTGGGGTGTGATGAGATGATGATGGTTTGGTGGAGTGGATTGAAATTGATGATGTGGAGGTTGGTGAAGAAATGATGGTGAATGTTGAAATGGAGATGATGTGTGGGGGCTATGAATATGATGATTTATGGGAATGGCATGGGTATGGGTTGATGGTGGTGTGGGGATGGAAACCATAGAATATTGTGGTACCCATGATGGACTTTGGGTGACAAAGGTGGGTTGAGTGGAAATAGGTTGAGGCTTAGGATTGACCACCTAAATTTGTTGTTGAGCATTCTATCACTTTTTAAGCAATTTGTTAAGGTGTTCCCATGCTTCATGTATTTCCATATCTGAGGTAGATGGTATGGATGTGGATGGAACTGATGAAGTAGGTGGGGGATAAGTTGCAATAGGAATTACAACTAGTTGGGTGACATTGGATGAGGTGGATGCTAACATCTGTGAAGCAGCATTGACATGTGCTTCATACAAAGGATTGCCATAGGTAGTAGTGTATGAAGGTGGAATGGAGGTACTTGGAGCACTTGACTATTGAGGGATGGATGAATGATGGGAAGGTGTAGTTGATGCCTCAAAAAGAGGGTTGTTATACACCTGGGTAAGGCTAGAAGGTTAGGAAGAGGTAGGTTCCTACTGAAAAGAAGGATCATGCCTAGGTGAGCTATGGATTGGTTCTAAGACATAGTTAGTGGATCTATAAAGAGCTTCCACTTTGGCCATGTCTATATGGGTTATGTGGTGGTCAATGGTAGGTGAAGATGATTCTATTTGTGGAATGGTTGTGTGGATGACACAGTGTGTGAGGGACCCATAGAAAAATCTGAACAACTTGTCTATATCACACTAGTGGGGTTGACCATAGAAGTGGTGGGGAAGGATGATGAACAATCCATGGATGAAGTGTTTTGGTGGATGGAAATTTGATTCAATACTTTTGTTTGATTTCTAGTTAACACCATAAGCTAATGAACCAAATATGTGCAATGTGCAAGAAAGTAATGCAAATGAAACTTCACAAAATCAAGTAAAGAAACTCAATCCTATGTTTTTGCAATAGATGTGTCTTACCTCTTTTTTATTATCTCATTTTTAATAATTTTTTTTTTGTTTTTTGTGTGTTTTGGATGTACTAATATGAATTATGAAGGGTGAAATCTATGGCTTGGTTGGGAAATGAGATTCTTTCTAGTGATGAAGTCCAGAAATTTTGCTCATGGGTATCCTATGGTGGCTAAGGGTAGAGATTGATGGATGGAGATGAAGCCCACCATCACCAAATCTCAAGCAATGGTTGGTGATGAAATCCAACTCATTACTATTTAATGTGAAATGTGTTGTGTGTGATTCATTTTAAAGTTTTATGTTTTCTAATGTGTACATACAATGTCAAAAATAACCAATTTTACAGGCCTAAATCAGAAGCCAAAAATAGAAATACTAAGTTACTCAAAATATGTAGGGTACACCGCTTAAGACCCACTCTGAATAATGGAGGGTTCGCCTACTCTTCCACTCTGAATCAACAAGGGATTCCAACAATAGGAGTATACTTGAGTATCCTGATTTTATTCCTACTTAGACAAGTAAAAGAGGAATTATTAACCCTATCATGCAAACTATTTTATGCAGTTGTCACTTCATATGAAAATAATATGCAGAATATTGAGTACAACACACCAAAAAATAATAAAAATTTAAATTTGAAATGTGACCTATGGTGAATGTGTAAATGCAAGGCTACTCTAATGTGCAAAATGAATGCAAGTGCCTAAAAATACAAATATAATATGATTGTTTTTAATAGAAATTGATTGATGTTCTTTTTATCACTTTATCTATAAAAACGTAAAAAAATGAAGTAGAGGGGTTAGGGTTTTGAAGTAGACTTACAGAAAAGCCTACGTATCCTTTTCCCACTCTATGAAATGCACCCCAAAGCCTCTAGAATGTAGTAGGGAATTCACTAAGCATTGTAGGGCACCCCTCGAGCATCGTAGGGCATCTACGCAACTTTTGGTTGACTTCTACAACTCTTCAAAAACCCTAGTTCTACGAAATTCACACGAACGAACTTTTGAAAACCTGCAAAATAGAAAATAAAAATAAAAAATTAGTAACAAAGTAAGTTAGCATAGAGAACCCATTGTGGGTCCCACCGTGATCACCATTTGTGAATACAAAAATCAAGCAACACCAAATATAAACTATGAAATAATAAATAAGCAAAGTAACACAATGATTGCACAATACAAATGAACTCTTTTATTATTGTTGGTAGATCTCAAGTGTTACAATCAGTATACCCCAAATGTGGGGTTTTACACTACTTATTTATTTTGATACAATTGTTACATGTACTAGGGTTCTCCGAAACCCTAGTTAAAAATAATGGTGGTGTCTTCATGCTTGATTCGATCCCAACAGGTTGTGGATGGGCTTGTGTATCCTATGCAGGGCCACCCAAGCTTCAACAACCTTCAATAAATGTTGTTCTTACACCTGCACACAGAAAAAAATAACAAGGATCAGTAATATCTATGAGGGCTCCACTACGTGAGACCCTCAAGAGAAATAAAATCACTAAACCCTAATATTGCAATGAAAGTTATAAACAAAGCATAAAAACATGAAATAAGTGCAATGAAATTTTACCTTGTTAACGAACTTACTATCTCTATTTTTTGCTTACATAAATACTACTAGTGAGGGTTGCGAAGATGCCCTAACGGTGCCCGAGGGTCGTAGGGCTATAGATCTGGGATGGGAAATGCCCACGGGTGCTTGATGATGACCAAAAATACCCAAAGGTGCTCTGGAAGCTTAGGAGGGTATTCGAGAAGCTTTGGTGGGTGTTTGAAGGGTAAGGGAAAGGTTGTAGAACCAGATCTGGTTCATGCAAGGTGGGTGGTGGTAGATGCAGGTAAAGATAAAAATGAAGGTGGTCCTTAGAGAACTTCAAAGTGTTAGGGTACTTAGGCACTCAAAGAACTTAGGGGTTGAGTCATCAAAATGACTCCTCTTTATAATCTTCCCTTAGACATGTTAGGGTTTTGATGACACAATTTGAGTGGCCGAGATTAAAACATGAGGAAGGGTGGAGATTAAATCTGGGTAAGTGGCATGGATTAAGGTGGATGAATGGCTAAGATTAAAACATGATGGATGGTTGGGATTAATTTATATATATATATATATATATATATATATAATATATAAAATATTAATATTTAATATATATATTAATAAATACATATATATATATATATATAATGGATGGTGGGGATTGGGAAACATGGATGGATGACAAGTGGCTAGATTTTGGTGTCTACAAGAGGATTGGTCATAATGGTCCATGGAGAATTGGGCTTGGGCCTTGACTTGAATGTGGGTCAATATCATAAGCTATTAGAAGTGGAATGGGATGCATATTGAAAGTTTTCGGTGATGGTGTTTGTGGTTTTGAGGTAGTTTTCTATTATTTTATATTTTATTGATTTTACTAATTTATTTTGTGTGTGTGTGTGTTTAATGTATCCTAAACCTAAGAACTACAAAAGGGATGGATGGAGTGGAATATATAAGGGTTTTTTATGCTCACTCCTATTATGAGAAGTAGTACACAAATGGCTAATGTGGTTTCATAGGATGGAGGGTTGTCTTGGGGTATCCTAAAGGGGACCAAAAAGAACCTCTCAAGAGAGGCCATGCTATCTAAGTCCTACTACTTTCCTAGCCAAGCTTTTGCTTCACCCTCGATCAGGCTCAAATAGAAATGATATTTGCGAGTGTGCTAATTATTAGGCCTCGTGCGTGGAGGGAATCTAACCTCAAGATAACCCCAAGCTAGTCCAAAAGGTAGCTAGTTTTATAATGATGAAGTCCATAAAACTATGCGTACTGACTATGGTATCTAAGGGCTTGACCGGTGGTTGGGGATGAAGTCCAACTCACCAAGAGGTTTTCCTCACAAAATATATTTGTGGAATACAATTGTGCAAAATGTGTGTGTGAATTTTGTTTTTGTTGTATTTTGTGTTTTTATGTTGTGCAAATATTGAATGCAAAACTAAAAGTGATCTTAAAGATGCAAAATGTAAAATTAATAGGAATCCTAAATGTGATAAATGCAATGATTAACGCTAAGGATGTTTTTTTTTTTCATTTTTTTGATAATAATTCCTACTTACAATGCAAAATTACTACTTATAATGTAGTCAAATAATTTCATGTATCTAATTGTTGAAAAGGGCTCAAAGTTAGCCCTGCAATGCAACTTTCAGATCTGAAATATGATGCCCCAAATGAAAGTTATGCTAAAAAGATTTTTTTTGTTTATATATATAATTATGTTTTATTTATTTTTTAAATGTTTTGAATTTTTTTTTTAATAGAGGGGGGGAGATTGTGGCAGGAGAGGGGGTAGGGGGCCATGCATGGAATAGCCCATGATGGGAGAGGTGGTGGGGTGGGGTGGGGTTAGAGTTTTAGGAGAACACAGGTAAGGGTTGCGAGGGTGCCTAGCCATAGGAGATAGGGAGAGGGGAGGGGTGGCTAGGAAGTGGGGGGTGTGGGGAAGGGTCACAGGGGGACAAATGAGGAGTAGGTTGTAGGGGAATGGGGGAGTGGGCCCGCTCAAGGGGTTGCTCGTGCACATCCATAGGACAACAAGGGGGTCGCTTGGTATTTTTTTATTTATTATTTATTTTAATTAATAGAATAAAATAATAACCATAATAGTAATTTTTTAAATAAAGATAAAAAACCATATTTAAAAAAAAAAAAAAAAATCAAAAAGAAAAAGAACGTAAAGATAAGAATTTTTGAATTTTTTTTTTAAATCATAAATAAGAGAAAACACCATAAGAGCTAAGGAATTTTCTTTCTTTTTTTAATAAAATGTGAAAATACCAAGGGTTCTTAACGGTACCTTTTTCAGCAGTTTTGAGGTTGTGGATGGTTGTTTTGTGTGTCACAAAAGTTGGTTTTTGTACAACAAACCTGTAACCATGGAAGACAAGAAATTAGTGTTTGTAAAAACAAAAAATATTAACTATGATTGTCATTTTGTAAACAAAAAAAATGCATGCATCCATAAAATAAATAAAGGGAAATGATAATGATATTATTGAACTTATTTTATTTTTTTACAAAGAGCCCTCTTGGGGCTTTACAATGGAGTCTCCAACGTGGAGGACTCTTTTCTTAACAAGATTGAACAATGAATACTAGGATGCCTCCATGATGTTTTTCTTGACTACAATCAAGTGTTGGGTGGGTTTTTGGTGACCACCATTGGTTGAATAGATATTCACAATGCCTACACACATGCAAACAAAAATGGATTAGTAGCACCTGCTAATACATTGAACAAACTAAGAAAAGAAAATAACAAATTGAAATGTAAGCATGCATACTTTGATCTAGAGAAAATTTGGTAGCATTTGGTTATATTTAAGTTTTGTGTCCTCTCCTTTGATGATGTTGAGATCTCAAAGGATGTATGCATGTTCATAATTTCAACAACACTTCGCTTTGATTTATTTAAATGCTCTCCATAATGGAAGAAAATGATGATTCATTTATAGAATTTTTAGTGAATTTGTGAGGGGGATGACTTGTCTAGTTAAGTGGAGTGATTTGGAGTTTTCTCTTTGGAATTAGCAAAGTGGATATTTGCATTGGAATTATCACCAGTTATACATGCATTGGCATTCTCACCAAATATGCATGAATTTGAATTATCACCAAGGATGTGCATGCATATTGAAATTATTAATGAATGTGCACACATTAGAATTATCACCAAATGTGCATGCATTGGAATTGTCACCAAGGAGAGGTGAGAGTGGAGGTGTGACTAAGAGATGTGGAAAGTGAAGTGGAGATGGGATAAGGGTGAGGTGTACACATAGGATAGGGGGATGGGGAGTCACATGGTGATTAACGATTTAGTGATGGTGAGTACTTAGTGTAAGGAAATGGAAATTTAGAAACATTTATTATTTATTTAATTATTATTATTTAGTATTATTATTATTTGGGGGGGGGTTTGGGACAATATTACATTGATCATAATTTGAGATAATATTATGTCTCCTTATCAAGTGTCACATCAGTCCCATTGCATCCAACCTTAAGCATCATCATCATCCCATTGCTCAAATTATCTTCCCCCACCCCAACTTCATATTCCATTATTTTTATTTCCTCCTATAATTCCCTTAGACATCACTCCTAGTTGTACAATCTATGCTCCAAGTGGCTATATACCATGGACCAGTGTGTTTCCCTCATTCTTCTTTCCCCCTTTCCCCCTTTTTTTTTTTACTTACCTCTTACCATCTTCCCTTTCTCCTTCATTCTCTGTCATCTTTCACTCCATCGCCTCATAACCAATTTCTTCATGTTTTATTTTAGTGTTCCCATTTGGATTGAATCCAATGCTACATTGGTCATCGTTCTATCATGTTTGGTACATGTCATCACACAAGATGTTTTTGTAGTAATCAAGGGAATCTTCATGATTGTATTGGTCAAACCTATTTATATGTTATTCTCCCCTATTTCCATTTTTCTCACATTCATCCCTCACCAGTATTTGTCTCTTTCCTCTCTTAGGTTTGGAGAATATTTGGGTTCTTTCAGTCGCTCAGCCATACCTAGTGTCTCAATCAACCTCCATTGAATATAATTTAGTCCTTAATTGCTACAGGCCTTCCTGGTTACCTCAAGTTTTATACTGGACCATGCACATATATCACATGTTAATCATATTTTGAGTCTATAGAAGATCAAAACAATTATCCCTCTTGCCATAAAGTGAATGGTTTTCCCTGCTCATCCTATCATGTGCATAATCCAAACCTAAGGATCCAAATAACATCTATGTAAAGAAAAATCAAGACATAAAAGAAACAACATAAAATCATTTTGATACTTCATTATGGATCCTTGAGTATTTTGTATGTCTCCATCAAGGCTATAGATGCATGTTTGGCAGTGGAGAAACATCAAAGTATTGTGGAGCTATCTCCATTGGGGATATAGATTCTTTACTAGCAATATAGTATACCCTCCACGCGGTGACATGTTTGTCACATTAACAACATTTTGTACAAATTTCTAACCACTTGTGAATGAGCTAGCTTATAATGGCTCGAGTCATAATTGGTTAGTCATACCTTACTCAAAATTATAAATAAACATCACTACACACATTTTGGACTTTGAGCAACATGAATCACTTGGTTGGTCTTAGCATCTTCAAGTGCATATTTTCTTAGTAGATAAATTTGATCGATGTCACTAGGGTGTTTGAGTTTCTTGAAAGCATTTAGCAATTCTTCCTTCCTAGGATAGGTGAAATGACAAATCATGCCACTTTTTCTTCTATATTCTAATCATCCCATGCATTCATTATGTCATATTTCTTCCACCCCATTTAATAGTTACATCAGTACCATTTTGTTGATGCCCTTGATGAATTAGTCAAATCATGAGTAATAATACATCACTAGGCCTTTTCGAATATTTATCAAATGTGCATATCTATCTATCTATTTATCTATATATATGTATTAATATATTTATTTCTTTATTTATTTATATTATTACATTCTATCATATTATAATCACTACACATTACATTATTTGTACCTATCATCAATCACCCAAAATTATTCCATATATTTATTATCGTCATGCATAGATCACATCATATAAATCACATAGACCACATCCATATATGCATTTATCACACATAAAATAATCACACACAAGGCACATCATTTCCATCAAAGTCACGTATATATATGTATCATGTCACAAACACTTCATACATCATAATCACCATTGCCACTCCATTGTCAAAAATAACACAACCACCATATCCCACACATCCCATCTTCTTTATTCTATTACCCATTCCATATTTTGTCAAATGTCTCGTTGTTGTCGTTAGTCCCTTCCTCGATCAACTCATCACTTGAGGGGTAGAAAATATCCATAAAATTTTGTCTCAAACAAGTCCAATACCTAAACATCCAATCCTAGAGTCACATGTGTTTAATAATATTTATCGTAAGACTATCATGAACCCTACTCTACTAGGTCAAAATGCAAAATTTCTCTTCTCAATAAAACTAATTAAATTTAATTTGTTACATGTCATGCTTATGTTTGTATGGGTCTACATACCTATACTAAAATCAAGGTGGCAAAACTGACAACCACTTATAATCAATTAGAGCATCATGAGGACACCTAGCATATAGTTGGCTTGTTTACCACATCAATTGATCTCATCAATCTGTAAAAGGTAAATATTCAAGGGTATTTTTCAATTTCATGATTGGGGTATCCTACATTGTCCTTGATTTGAGGTAATATTACATCACCATCCTCAATAAAAAATTTATTTTGATCATTCTCCAACAATTATTATTACCCATCATCAATCTAACAACCAGGTATCATTTATTTTTGCATTGCATTGTATTTTCACACAACTTGGTACAAAAAGGGGCATCTTTAGAAGCCCAAAATGTGTCAATTTCATAATTACCTAAGGTCATTTTGTTCAATTCCACATAAATACCAAACCCCCACAAAAAATAATAATAATAATAATAATTAAATAAATAATAAATGTTCCTAAAGTCCCCTTTCCTTCCACTAAGCACTCACTATCACTAAGCCCCTAGTCACCATGTGACTCCCCATCCCCCTATCCTATGTGCACACCTCACCCTTATCCATGTTAGAAATAAAGTATATTACATCATTTGGGTCATGTAAATGTATCTTCCAAGGTACATACTTAGGACATTAGACTACTTTAGGTGGAAGTTATCTAGTTACTTCATCCAATATAATAAATACACAAGTGTCAATGTGCAAGTTGTATATTTGCAAGTTATCCCTTGCATAGCTAGGTAGAGTGTTGTCCAAGGAACATATTTTACCTATGTAAGAAAGGCCTCATTGTAATACGTATAATAAGATATAGAGATTCAGGGACATAATAGCTTGGAGCATAGTATAGTTCTATGTAGATAACCATCCAATGGTGATGGGTGCAATGTAGTTTAGTAGCTTTATTAATGGAGTGTTCATTTCCTCCATAGCTACATTGTATTCATTTATATCATTTCTATTTATCACATATCTTAGTCATCTAGCAGATTTACTTTCTTTCATATTATTCTACATCTCATGATTGTTATATCCCTTTGGCCATTACATCAAACGTTAACAGTGGTATAAGAGCCACGATATATATAGTATATATAGATCAATAGGGAAACCTTCATTATCATTCATCCCGAGTGTTTTGTCAACCTAATGTGCTTCTAGACCAACCACTGTCAAAATATCTCAAAAGAATATAGGTGGTAGAATTAGGGAGAGTCACAAATGAAAACTAAAAGAAATATTAGTTCAAAAAAAACTAAGATTTCATTTGACTAGTCTTTCCACATAGTTACAGGAAAAACTCGTGAAGACCAGGACTTATCATTCAATCCACTATATTGATAGATCATCTAGTGAATGTCATACAAGAAATATAGAACTTGCTAACTATTGCCCAAAGTTTCTTTTGTTGTAGATAATTAATTCTTAGAATATTGGTACTCCTACACCAAAAATCTAGGAGACTCCAACTTTGTTGCTTGAAGATCGATGTGCCCTCATAGTACAAAGATTAATTCCTTATGCAATAGAAGAATACCGTGGAAGAAGACTTCTAGAGAAGATTCATGGTGAAGTTAGGAGACTAGAGATCTTCGTTTCTAGATTAAAGAACTTCACAGTTGAAGAACAAGCCATATAAGCCTTGATACAAAAAGGCCATAGAATACTTGAATATAAATCCACAAAAGCCTTTAGGAAGAATCCACAGATGTCTTGATACTAAAAAGGCCATGAAAGCCTTGATATTGAAAAGGCCACAGAATCCTTGATACTAAAAATGCCACAGAAGCCTTGATACTAAAAATGCCATAGAATCCTTGATACTAAAAAGGCCACACAAGCATAGAAACTGAAAAAAGATCCAAAATCCTTGATCCTGAATAATAATTCTAAAAGAATATCTAATTGAAAAGCAGATTGAGATTTTAGTACTAATATTTTTATTGCATGGAAAGAAGATTCAGTGAGTTGAGAAACTTCCTACAAGAAATTTAGGAAGAGTATCCTCTTCATTATCAATTCAGCACTTGAAGAAAAAGATATTAAGAGAAGATCTCATTGAAGGACTTCTAGAATTGGAAGAAGAATAAGGACTAGAAGAGTCCTGCTTGAATGCAGAAGCAGCAAAATCAAAGATCTAGAAGATCTCACCAACAATACTTCCAAGAGCAAAAGGTTGAAGAGGTCTCAAGGAAATACAAACAAAAGCTATAATATTAAAGAACTTTGGAAGGTCTCATCGAGCATCCAGTAAAAGTCTAGGAGAGCCTTAATAAATAAATCATCAAAGAAGAACTCACTGGAGAAATCCACTACCAAGGAGAAGCTCCTAATAGTGAACGACTTGGGACAATTATTGTCATCCGATAACAAGCCCAAGAGAAGGATAATTTGGCAAGGAGTGCTAAATATAAGAAGAACAATTTGGAAAGGAGTGATAAATCCCAAAATAATAATCTAGTGAAAGACCTCAAGATATTCAAAATCTTGAGAAGAAGGTTCTGCTTGAAGTTAGAATTCGACAAAAAGACTTGAAGATAGAAGAAGCTCACCAAATCTAGGATATTTGAAGATTACCTATTATATCAATAAGGCACCTATTTAGAGACAAAGAATTCTCCAAATCTATAGTATAATGAGGATAACACAAGAGGAGAACAAACCACTAAATATTAGGCTCATGAAAGAAATTTCAAGACCATATTTTTGTGAAGGAGGAGTTGTTCAAGATAGTCTACAAAAATTTGCAAGATCCTACTCGAAGTAGCAACTTGGTGATATTAGACACCAAGATCCACATCCTCTATAGAAGTGGAAAAAGATCTATAGAAGCTTTTAAAAAGGTATGCAACTATTGGTGCTAGCTAACTCATTAATTAGATTACTTATCATATTCATTGGAGCACCTTATTTGGATTAAAGTTGTAATAAGAGAAAGCAAAATTATAGTCTTCAAAAGTGCAAAAAATAAAAGGTTCATTTTAATGTTCATTTGCACATTAAGGGTTGATTAGATTTTAGAGTTATATATCAACTACCTATCTTATACTTTGAAAAAAAATATAAAAAGAAGAATTGATCCTACAACTGTGTTTGTAGTGAAATATGCATGGGTTCATTCCATATTATGCTTGAAAGGTTGCAGTGAATTTATTAAGTGTATTTTTTAAGATATTAGTGGAGCAATAAGATGATATTATTGTTACCAATAAAAGGTTCATTGTTAAGCACTATACTAGTCTATTTTTTAACTAGTTATCTCAATTAATTTATGTTGTTGAAAGCATAAACATTGGCACAAAATTTGTTGCACTTTCGTGGCCTATAAAAGCCACCATTGGAAGTAAAAGGTGAAGAAGAAAACCACAATTAAAGTCCTTTATGGAAGCCTCAAATCAAGACCTTGGAAGTATCAATATTCAAGGAAATTATAAGGGGTTCATTTCAATGCAGAGAGTAGGAATTCCTATTCAAAATTAGCATTAGCTTGGATCATCAATCATCCAAGGAAAGAAAAAAATGACTACATAAAAACTCTTCATTTTTGTGCAAAAACTATATATTACAAAAGGCACCACTTTTGTTCTTTTGGAAGGAAAATTTTTTTATCTACAGGGGGGCATAAAGGATATTTTATCTAGCAAAATAAAGGATCCATCAAAAATCCCATACATCCAAGGAGTCAAGGTGTTTACAAACAATGGTTTTCAATATTCAAATCAAGCCCTAAAAGAGTATGTATCACCTGTACCATTGGAAGCATAACAAGGAGCTAAAAATCAGTCAAATATTACATAAAAGGGTATCCTACAAGAAATAAATTACCTGCATAAGAGGAGCATTATCAAAATCAGGCAAAAGAGAAGCATTCAGTTGTTGTAAAATGAAACAACAACATATTACAAAGAAAAAAGAAGTGCTATATCCAAGGAGAGCGTTCACCATTGAAGACTACAAGGAGCTACCATAGGAACACCATGGAGGAGCACCAAATATCCAAGAGCCAATACATAGAAGAAACCAAGAACGTTCAGAGATTACTTGCATTTCAAGAAACAAGGCAAGTTTACGTAGAAGGCAAGATAAAAGGCTCCAAGAAATATTACAAGGGAGGCTTACATGCATAAGCCTTGAGTGCCACTTGGCACAGATGCTCTACACTCTTCAATGTACATTAAGAGTCAAGAACTCACCAAAAATACATTACACATGCTTGGAAGAAGTTACAAATCTTGGAATTTTACCACTAACCTCATCATTGCAAGGTTTACATTGAAGGCATCTACAAAAAATATTTCAGGTGACACTTGTCACAAAGTGGAAGAAGCTCATCCTATTTAAGGTACCAAGGAGGTCAAACAAGTAATACAAAAGGTAATACATAGCTCATTTGGAAGGAGAAGACTACTTTTCCAACCATTCACCATTCAAAGGTGTAAGAAGTGCATTTAAAGCACTATCATAAACTAGCACCGGAATTTTGAAGGAGAAAGCATATTTCAAGGAGGAGAAGGAGTGTCATACGAGGGAGAAGAAAGTACAGGTCAAAGAAGAATTTGCATCACATAAATGCCTATGTTCTAGCATTGAAGACCAGGAATTCCAAAGCATATTCATTGATTCTAATGCCAAAGGTAACCTTAATATTGATCTTATATCTAGCCAAAAAAAGTGTTGAATAGTGAGGAGATTTAGCATCCAAAGGTAAGGTTTAATACCATTTTATTATTGCTTTCATTTTTGGAGATATAAGGGTTATAAGCTAAGGTTAAATCTTAGATTTTGAAAGCAAAATATATAAGGTATAAATTATCAAATTGAAATAATATTTGCAATTTATCCTATTTCAAAGGTAAAATAGAATCTACTATGCAGATAAAACAAGTAAGTACTCAAGTGATAGTGATGCTAGTTTTTCAGACAATGATAGAGATGAAGTCCTATTTATGATTGAAGAAAAAAAACAAGTTAAGAAAAGGACTCCAATTATTCTCAAGTGTTTTAGATGTGGTAACTTTGGACATATTGAAGATGATTGTACAAGGGATGGTTATAGTTTCAGTGATGATGAATATGAGAATGCACTTGAAGGACCGGATGAAAATCTTCTAATGGATTTAGAAGAAGAAGTAAGTGATCCTATAGAAGACAAGCCAAAAGAAAACATAATTGTGGATAAATGTAAAAAAATAGAGGAATATTCATAAAAGGATGGTTATGATCTAAAGGGAGAACTTATCTATGCCCTTGACATAGTAAAGAAGGTAAGGAAGCAATAATCTAAAATTGAATTTCAGTTTCAAGAATGTGATGAAGAGAGAAGATTGCTCATAAAGGATTTAGAAAAATCAAAGTCTAAGGCAAAGAGGTTCAAATATAAGTTAGAAGAAAATATCTTGGAATGTGAGAAGCTAGCACAATAAGTGGCACTACTAAAATAATATTTAGAGGAATCCAAGATCAATATGAAAGGGTTTAAAAATAGCTCAAAGAACTTGGATAATTTCATCAAGATACAAAAGCCTACATCAAGCAAAATATGTCTTGGATTTGAACAAGTTCAAAAGAAATGGGAAGGAGAGTCAACTTCAAGTTTTGGAGAAGAATAAAATTTAGATGAAGATACTTCAGAAGAAGACAATGTAAAATAAAGTGAGACATCAGAGGATGAGTTGGACAATAGAGATTTCAACAAAAATAGGAACAATGCACAAAGAAGATACATATGGAACAACAATCAGAATAGGAGACCAATGAGGTCAAGTAAAGGAAACTTAAATGGAAGATGTTTTTCATGTCACAGGTTTAGTCAAATGGCTTTACAATGCAGGACATATGAAGGACATAAATATGGGAACATACAACTTTTGCATGGGTATCGCTACTCATGTAATCAGTTTGGTCACAAGGCAATAAATTGCAAGGTTCATGACAAAAGAAGATATGGCTTCACTAGGAGAAATACTAACACATTTGTACCTCCAAGTAATTATAACATCAATTGTTATAAGTGAAATAATGATGGTCACACAAAAAAATGGTGTAGAGTAGATATTCTAAAAATAGGTATGATCTGGAACATGAACATGAATAAGAACATTGATATGAACAAGAACAAAAATAGGAACATGGATATGAAAAAGAACAAAAATAGGAACATGGATATGAACAGGAACATGAATATGGTTATGAACAGGAACAGGAACAAGAATAAGAATAGGAACAGGAACAGGAACAGGAACAGGAACAGGAACAGAAGTAGGGACAAGAATATGGACATGGAAAACAATTAGAAGAATCATATAAAAAGGAAAGAGGATAAAGTCAAAGAACAATAACTTATGGTATTAGAAATACTCCCACCCCAGAATTAACCACTTCAAAAGGAGGTGGGGGAGGGGCTAAGCTAAGAGGCTCATTTTTAGCCTTAAGCCCCAAAGGTGACCCTTTACCATTGATTTCAAAGGGGGAGATAATTGAGTAAGGGGGAGAGACTTGATACTTGAAAAGAGCATTGAGCTAGGGGGAGCAATGTCCCAGGGGGATCAGGACAAAAACCAAGTAATTTTTTGGTAAAAAGAGTTTGAATTAACATCAATGACAAAGGGGGAGATTGTTGGACATTCTGAGTCCCTAAGTCAAAGTTGTCATTGATGTCACCAAATGAAGTCATCATTAAATTCAAGGACTTCGTCAAGAAATAAAGTTATCAAAGTTATTATTTGATATCCAGGAAGAAGGCCAAAGTTCAAGAGAATCAGTGTAGAAGTTAAAGGCAAAAGGGCTCCATAATATCTTAATAGTATATGGAAGCTTAGTTTAAAATATGTTTCATAAAAATCCTAAGGAGGCTTGTGCAAAGTTAAAAAGGAGAAATAATATTTTATAAATTATTTAAATTTAATGAGAATTTAAATTTTATAAATAAATATTATTTACACCATGGTATGTAATGAGAAGGAAGCAATAAACTCAAAAGGATATAATATTATAATATTTGTTATTATAATATTAAGTGATATGGTTAAAAGCCCAAAGTAAAATATTTATAATATTCATTATAATATTTTACAATACCCAAAGATGGGTTTGGAGTTAAAAATATTCAAAGTGCCTTTATTAAGGTCCTAACCTTCATCGACATTACATGGTGGTGAAAGAATTTGAAGCGTCGACGTTTTACAAGCATGGAGGAAATTAATATATATACCAATGCCCAAATGGCATTAAACTTTATCCTTGCTCGATTGATTAATATTGCATGTGAATTGGAAAGAAGAGCTCGTGAGAAAGTTTACGAATTTTGTGTGTCGACAAACAAAATAAAGTAGAAGGCATCGATCGTTCAAAAGCCAACTCGATAGCTTGACCTAGTGGCAAGTGGGTAGTGGCCAGAGTGCTTGTAGGTAAGGAGGCCAATGTTCAAAATGTGGTAGATGTGCTTGCAAGTCGTGTTGGTTGAAGGTGCCAAAGATGCACATTTTTAAAGGTGCAAGGTGGGAGACAGGATTTGAAGCATGTGGTGCATATTAAGTTTCAAACGATCACGTAGCTCGTGTGGCAGTTGGAGTCGCAACAAAGGTGTTTGTCGTGGGTAATGTTGAGGGTTCAAATCCCTCCGAAGACGAGGTAAGTATTTTTACATTAAATTTAATTATTACCTAAGTTGGGAGATAAAATGGGTGTTAGTCAGATTTGCTTAGAAGGGTTGCTAGTTGGATAGTGATGATTATTGAAAAGTGTCAATTAGGAGTAATAAGGAGTTTTGAATTTAGTTTTTAATAAAGTATCAATTATCATATTGGCATATTGGAGAATTAAGACTTTTGAGTATTGTTTTAATTTTAATAAGGGGTTTTTTGTGTTAAAGAAGATTATTGTGAAGGTGTTGAATATTATTTAATTTGGAGTGATAAGGTGTAATTTTGATATCATTTTGTATTGTGTTTTGTTGAGGAAATTATTATCTTCTAACCCTTATTGATATTGAAAAAGAAGTGAGTGTGAGTGTGGTAGATTTGTGAGATCAACTCCTTGTCAAGCAAAAAGGTATGGGCAAATTCTTCCTTGGTTGAGTTGATTGATTGGATTTCTAGAAAATAAATTTTGGAGTGAAAAGGATTTGATTAGGATTTCATTTTCAAAAAGTGTTTGAGTTAATGCTTCAAGGTTTTATGGAATTAAGTTTTGTTATTAAAACCTTATTTTATAAGCATTGTTGTTGAAGCAATTGGTTGTGTGAAGAACTTGAGTTAGGGTTTTGAAAAGAACATGAGTATCATTGTTATGTGAAGATTGATTTATATGCATTTTTGTTGAAGTGAGTTGTTGTGCAAAGAACTTGAATTAGGGTTTGAAAAGAACATGAGTATCATTGTTATGTGAGATTTGTTGTTGAACATTGTTGGAAATATTTTGAGTTGGTGTTTACATGCTTGGACTAGGGTTTGTGAGCAAGGGTTGTTTCTTGAGTAATTGGTTGAGTAGAGTTGATTGAGCCTAGTCAGGTGGATGTATGAAGTGATTATTCAAGTTCCATAAAAAAAACTATTCTATATTCTAATTTGAGTTAAGAAAGTAATTGAACATTGAGTGTAGAAAATATTGAGTCTCTAACAATTCTCTTTATATTTCTATGATATTTGGACAAGTTTTGAGTGAGCTTGTTGAGCAGATTTGAATAAGTTCTATGTGGAATTATTGAGAATATTGGACAAGTTCTGAGTGAGCTTGTTGAGTATATTTGAGCAAGTTCTGAGTGGACCTATTGAGCATATTGGACAAGTTCTGTGTGGACTTGTTGAGCAGATTTAAGCAAGTTTTGTGTGGACTTGTTGAGCATATTTAAGCAAGTTCTATGTGGACTTGTTGAGCAGATTTAAGCAAGTTATATGTGGACTTGTTGAGCATATTTGAGAAAGTTCTATGTGGACTTATTGAGTAGGTTTAAGGAAGTTCTATGTGGACTTGTTGAGTAGATTTGAGCAAGTTCTATTTGGACTTGTTGAGCAGATTTGAACAAGTTCTATGTGGACTTGTTGAGCAAATTTAAGCAAGTTCTGTGTGGAATTATTGAGTAGAGTTGTGCTAGATCAAAGGATTGTGTTTAGTGAAGATTAGAGACAAATATTTAGAGGTGATAGATAATAAAGGACAGTAGCCTCCAATGGATAGAGATCCATCAACCAAGGCAGTTAGGATAGGTCTTTTGAGTGGGGACAAGAGTCTTTAGTGGAGAGAGATCCACAAGACAGTGTAGTGGAGGTAGTAGTATTCTATAGGATCACTAGCCAGAGTAGAGGAGAACGAGTTCTCTTGTGGATAGATATCTATGAACTTGATTTAGGGTATTGATGTCTCATTTGGACAAAGGTCCATAAACATTGTAATTGGGAAGGTTTCCCAAGAGATTGATTGAGAAAATTTTAGTGAAATATTTTCTCCATGGAGTAGCCCACATTGGGTGAACCACATAAATTGTGGTGTGTCTATTGTGTGTGGTGATTTATGCATTGCTTTGATTACTGCTATTGATATTGCTATCTACACATTGCATAGTATTAATTTGGAAAGGAAAGTAAAAAGTGGTTTTATACTGTTCACTCCCTTCTCAGTATAAGCTTGTGTTATTCAAACCCATTTTATCATAAGTCTTCTCGACTATATTGAAATAACCACACATCAACCATACCACGAAAGGTAAGGACAAAGTACACCATATCCACAAGGCACATCTATCTTGGACATCATTAGAGGCATAAATGTTAATAATCTCAAAGGAAAGAATACCAAATTTGAGCAAAATCCAAACCGCATGGTAAGAGGGGTAAGAACCCCATGTGACAAAATTGCTCATCTACTTATTATTAAGCAAAAATATAGTGCCTATGCTTCCATGATTGTGGTTGGTAGTATACATCTGACTGCCAGGCCATAACATATAACAAGTAGATTGCAAATTGAAACCTGCCACTTTGACTTCTTGTAAACACACAAAATATGGATGACCATAGAGACTAGAACAAGTCGAGAGTTCATCCAAAACCATGTAATGACAAACGAGGTCCGTCAACTCACGTACATTCCAAGAGAGAAACAACATTAAAAAGAGTTGAGTTGCATACCCCCACTGGCCTCAGTCGCATTATCCATAAATAGGTGATAGAGATTATTCCTAAAGGCATCCATGGTGGCAGAGGAGAAAGAAGTTTACCATCACTTATACAAATGAGCCAGTTGGTCACCTTGTAGAGGGCTACATGACTGCCATCCTAAAATCTAAGAGAAACTTCCTTCAACCACTGCCTCATCCAAAGAACCTAAGGACATAGTGGACCAAAATATTTTGTCATGGCCTACAGACTCTATGATCGATGGAGGAGAGTGGACAAAGGCCAATTCCATAATCGACTGCTACATGGGAGGCTTAGGTGCTAGGTCTTGATCATATGTTGCCACTGTATGCCCCGTCTAAGCAAGATTGCCACCTTTCCCTTTCTTACGTGAAACCTTAGTTCACTCGCCATATTTTGAAGGACGGTGTAGGTGGTGGGAGAGAAAACAACACTAGCTACTAGGGTAGATGCCTTGGCCTTGAATTTTTCAACCATTAAGTGTAGAACCAACTTAAATGTCAATATACTCCTTTAGGATTTTAGCCAGGTCAACCTTGACACACATTCTCCTACTCGGATAGATCGACATGAACCGAGAGGGTTCATAACAAACAAATTCATTGAGGGTGGACACCAAAATTTTCAAAAAGGCCCAACATGTAGTGGGGAGGTCCGATAATTCTATCCAAACAGGCACGACCAAGGAAACAAAATTAGAAACCGTGAAATCCTAGCTCCATGACTGAGAAATGAGTAGTGAACTATTAATGTAACTAGGACCCTTATTGAGGACCTTTTGGGCTTGGTCGGGACTACCAAAATAAAAATGAAAAAAAACCCTTGGAGAGATTTTGGACATGGTCGACTTGAATCCCATAGAATAGAATAGACCTTTTAACAAAAATACAAAATATTTTTGATAAAGGATAAGTTAGATGTGGTTTAAATGGCCTAATATTAAATGTTTGTTGTTTCAATTGAAATGCACCTTCTTATAGCCTAGAAAATCTTAGAATTTAAATGTATATATTTTTTATAAGTATCAAATCTCAATCTTAAATGGTTAAATTTTTCAATATTTTAAAGGAGACCAAATTTTAAAATTTTCCAAATAATACATGTATAAATGACATGTTGTACCACTTTGTGGTCATGATGTAATAAGCGTGGGACCTATTTCAAATATCACATAATTAATTAAAAATTAATACCTATAAATTCATATTCTCTAACTAATCATTTTTTTTTTTTTAATTTAGCAAAAAATCCTTTGTGGGGCCACCTTGGTCTGAGAAATCACGACCACTAACTAATCATTTTTTTTTGAATTTAGCGAAAAACCCTTTGTGGGGCCGCCTTGGTTTGAGAAATCATGACCAAGGAATTCTATACCATCAAAATCACTTGAGAGTCATGCCCGGCCCTGATCGCACCAACATTATCAACTGGCTTTTGGGTACTTGATGTGCATTTGGTAGGGTGGAGATTCTAACCAGGGACCTCCATTAGAGGATTGACCTACCCTCTCCAACTCAGCTACAACACGTGGGTAGGTCAAAATTAATTTTAGTTATAATTGAAGTTTCTAATTATTATGTATCATGGTACTAGCAAGTGGATAGTTTTGCCATGAAATGAGGGCTTTGGTGCATCTTACCCATGTTAAAAATGCTATTCTATTCATATTTAGAGCTTTACATCCACCTTCATGGGGTAATTGTAAGTCTAACTATTGTTCCAATCCATGAATATCATTTGCATCCATAATCAAGAGTTTTCAAAATAAGTGTTGATTAGGGGGTATATTAGCAAACTTATAAACCATAAAATAAATCACAATTTTTTTTTTCAATATTTACCATTATGTTTGGTTAGATTTTAGGTTTTTTTAGGGGAATATTAGCAACTTATAAACCATAAAAAAAATTACAATTTTTTTTTTTTAATATTTACCATTATGTTTGGTTAGATCTTAAGTTTTGAAACAATAATTTACCTAATTGTTGATAAGTTCTACAATATCAAATTGTATTATTTGATCATTTAAAATTATCATACTGAACTTATATATATATATATATATATAAATCTACACATAAACTAGATTCTTTTATATGTAATTAAAATATTTATTTATTTTATTAAATTTATACACTTTTAAAGCAAACTTTTACTATTTTAAATTAATACTTAATTTTTTTTCCAAACTTTTTTTTTTAGAAAAGCGAAAAACCCTTGTAGGGCCGCCTGGGTTCTACACCGTCAAAGTCACCCGAGAGTCGCACCCAAACGCACCATCATTATCAATTGGATTTTGGATACCCAATTCAACTTTTTGGTAGGGTGGAGATTTGAACTTAGGACCTCCTTTGGAGGATTGCCCTCTCCTCTCCAACTCACCTGCAACACCTGAATCCAAACTTTAATTAATTAAATATTTTAAAAATATAAAAAGGACATAGAGTAATAATTAATTAGTATCTACATTCCATTATATCACCTTAGTTAATCAAATTTTAGAATGGATTTTATAATGAACCTCATTCTATATATTGCATCTTTATTTTCATTATTATGGAAAATAAATATTGATCAAATAAACTTTTTCAAAGTTACTATAAATTTATTATTTAAATAAAAATAATAAATTAATAATCTTATATATTTTTATAACTAATTAATATAAATTTATCAATAAAGGTGTCCCAGCCCTCATGAAAAGGTAGTGTTGGTTACCTAATTTTCTTAATTTAACTTAATTATGAGCCCACTTCATTATTAGTTCCTCTCAAGTATTTGTCCATTGATGCAAGTAAGTCTTAGGGATGGGAGCCCTGTGGTTGTGGTTTAATTTTTTTTAATACTTAGATTTAGTTGATTTTGTTTTATTTATTAATTTGAGGTATGATGTTACGAAAAAAACATATGGGACAATTTGTTGAGCCCATGCATTTATTTACACCAGAACATGATTAAAAAATCCATTTTAAAGTTGACATATTTCACTATTAATTAATCAACACTAAGGGATGGAGATTGATTGAAGATGGTAAGCACCACCTATATGTACCTATTAATTAATAATCCTACACAACAGATTGTGCATAGGGAAGCAGCGCCGTGATCCATAATGACTCCAAATCTGCCCTAAAATTTAATTTTATCTTCACAACCATCTGACCCCAGTCACCACCGACTATCACAACGTAGCAGGTAGTTGATCAAGGGTCATGGAAGCAGCACCAAGCAGGGTACCCACGTTCCTTCTACTACTATAAAGTTGCGTTCCCATTGTCACCAAGTTTTCACTAAGCATTTCGTATCAAATCCATTCTATTGAGTTTCTGAGTTTGAAGGTCAGAGCCCACTTTGGAAAACGATGGCGGAAAACAATGCACCAGGGCAGCAAGATCGCAGGCTCCTCAACCTGCTTGGTGGGCAGAAGAAGGAAGAGGAGAAGCAGCCACAACAACATACAATGCCTGTGAACAATGCTTCAGGGCAGGAAGATCGCGGCCTCTTCGGCTTGTTTGGGAGTAAGAAGAAGGAAGACGAGAAGCAACATCAACAGCAGTACCAGGATATTTATTATAACCCTCCATCCCCAACTCCTGGCTCTGCTCCTGCAGCAACCGCGGTTGTTGCCTCATCTCACAATGGTCATGGTCAGGAGCACCGCCCAGTAGATCCACAGGTGCATGCAACCGGCGTGACTCTACCTGGATTTGTGCCCTCTGTGGACTCTAATTGTGTACAATCCCAAGGCCATGTTGAAGGACGGGCTGAAAAGAAACATCACTCTGGGTTGCTGGGAAAGCTTCATCGCACCAATAGCTCCTCGAGCTCTGTAAGTTCATAATTTTGTAGTCATATGAAATTATCCTAATTAATTAGACACATATGGATACAGATGCCAGATCTGGTTTTTTCTGAACATTGATGTTGTTTGCGTGGTTTTTACAGTCCAGCGACGAGGAAGGGGAAGAGAAGAAGGAAAGGAAGAGGAAGGAGATGAAAGAAATTATGAAGGAAAATGAGAAGGAAAAGGCGAAGAAAGAAAAGATGACGGAGAAGGAAAACGAGGAGAAGGAAAAGGTCATGAAAGAAAAGATGAAGGAGAAGGAAAAGGAGAAGGGACTGAAAGAAAAGATCATGGAGAAGCTTCCCTGTGTCACTGGCAAGGAGGGGGATGATGAGAAAGAGAAAGGACAAGGACATTGAACCGCCCCAGACTCCATCAATCTCTCTTCTTTGTCTTTGTCTGTTAAATAAATGTGTTGCGGTTTCGCATACATTTTGTGTATGCTATGTGATCTGTGACTGATGTGAGCGCTTGTGATCAGACTGTGTTTGAATCTCTACTATAAATAATACAAGCTATGATGCCTTCTATTTTAGTAGCACATTTTGCTCGGTCAGAAAACAATATAATTAGCAAAGCTGGCAATGCCAACTCCACGTACTATCCTGGAACGAAAAGATACCTAATTAATTTTAAAACAACTTTTGGAAAGATTATGGATGATAATCTCTGACTACTTCTGGATGGATATTATTTGGTTATCCTATATACAAATTAAACCTCATCACCTAATTATATTTTAATGGCTATAGGTAATATATTTGTTAGATGGACTTAAATATTTTCATAGTTGGCTTCCTACATAACATTATCTATAAGAATAATTCTTTCTAGAAAGATCATTAAACAACCATGTAAAGTTAATTTTGTAGATTTGGATAGCATGATAAACCTTTGATACTGTTGAGTAATATTATTTTACTATGATTAGTTGATTTGTAAAGTTAATTTTGTAGATTTGGATAGTATGATAAACCTTTGATACTATTGAGTAATATTATTTTACTATGATTAGTTGATTTCTAGTAAATATGAGAGCTACGCATACCCACTCCCTTATACACTAGCCCATCATCACACACTTAATAGGAAATTTAACCCATAGCCATCACACACCCACCCCCTCACACACTTGCAATTTGAGAGCTACACATATCCATCTCCTTACACACTCACCCAACATCACACACTCAATAGAGAATTCAACCCATAGCCCTCACACACCCACCCCGTCACACACTTGCCCACCATCACACACCCACCCATGTTGCAGTTTGAGAGCTACGCACACCCACCCCCTTGCACATTCGTCCACCATCACATATTCAATAAGAAATTTAACCCATAGCCATCACACACCCACCCTCTCACACACTCGCCCACCATCACACACCCACCCTCTCACACACTCGCCCACCATCACACACCCACCCACATTGCAGTTTGAGAGCTACACACCCACCCTTTTACACACTCGCCCACCATAACACACTTAATAGGGAATTTAACCTATGGCCATCACACACCCACCCCCTCAAACACTCGCCCACCATCACCCACCCATCTACGTTGTAGTTTGAACCTTGGACCTTCCAAAGAAGAACCAAAGCCTTCACCCACACTACAATTTGAACCTTGGACATTTCGAAGAAGAATCAAAGCCTGAACCATTGTGCTAGGCTTATTAATAGGGAATTTAACACACAATCATCACAATTTGAACCTTGGACCTTCCAAATAAGAAAAAATTCCTGAACCATTGCACTAGGCCCCCACTAAAGCCTCCATCCACGCTGCAGTTTGAACCTTGAACCTTCCAAAGAAGAACCAATTCCTGAACCATTTTGTTGGGCTTATTAATAGGAAATTTAACACACAACCATCATAATTTGAACCTTGGGCGTTTTGAAGAAGAACCAAAGCCTGAACCATTGCAATAGGCCGCCACCAAAGCCTAAACCATTGCACTATAGGATGTTGTAGTTTGAACCTTGAACCTTTCTTTTGTGCTAGGCTTATCATTAGGAAATTTAACACACAACCATCACAAATTGAACCTTGGACCTTTCGAAGAAGAACCAAAGTCTGATCCATTACACTAAGTCCCCACCAAAGTCTGAACCATTGCATTAGGCCCCCTCACATGGTTTGAACCTCACATGGTTTGAACCTTGGACCTCCTAAAGAAGAGCAATTATTGTTGTGTCCCCATTGGACAATAGAGTTTATGGTGAATCAAAGTGATTTTAATTGGAGTTGCGTAGATAACACCATATGTTCCTCAATTGACCTCCTCACACCAACTCTACTACGCACCACCCTTTAACAAAAAGTGTATTTTATGCATGGTATTTGGTATTCATTATACAACATAGTTTATGATTCGAGAATGTGGGAGAACATTTTAGTATTAATTTTTTTTATGCAAGTGAATGACAATTTAGTTGATAAAGATTTAAAATTATTACATTATCTTAATTAAAATTTAATAATTTTTATAATTTAATTAAAATTTGAATATATATTTCACAACAAAGTCTTAAAATTCAAAATTTTACTATTAATTTTAACAATTTAAATATTTTAAGTTTATAATAATCTAAATTCATAAAATAAAGGTAGTTTCAAAATAGATTTTTTTGGATGAAAAGACCATTATATTAATAAAATAATGTTTAATCATACAAAAAATGGTGGGTGGGATTAATACACCCCGTAAACTAATACACTAACCACTATGGTTAGGAGTATACAAGAGTGTTAGAAACAGTCCACAAACTTCCAGATAACAACTTCTAAAATAGTGTCAAATGTGCATTTAGAAAGAAAGAATCCTAGAAATCACTGCCACCTAGAGGGGACAAGAAGAGGCACATGACTCATAATGCAGGGTGCATTCCCCAAATGATCCATGAGGGTGCGTAAGTAATGTATCTCCACCTGTACTTTTTCGACTTGTACTTTAATCTGTAACCAACAATAAAAGAATATATCATATTTATCAACAACAAAGAAGACACACCTAACATCTTGCTAAGAAAAAACAACTCTATTTCGAGACTTCCATAGATAAAATAGGATACCAATTCTAAAAATACTCCAGACAACACCTAAGTTGAAGGAAAATGGAAAAAAATCTATTCTATTTACATCTAATAAAATCGTAAAGGTCAATCATATATATAGATCTTAAGAATTGATAAAAACAAAAATTATATAGATCTTAAAATTATAAAAATAAAAATTATGGCTATGTTATAATAATTAAAAAAATTTATTGTCTAAATTAATTTCCTTCTCTTATGAAATCTATTACAAACCATAACTTATTCAATATTTTAAAATTTATCACTTAATATTAGACTTTAAGAGGAGAAAGCTAGATTGGGGGAGCAGGGGCTTGGCCTTGTTAAGACACCAAAACTTTATGAAAGTGCTTATCAATATTTTTATTCGTAATACATTTTAAGTTTTCTTTGAAAGTAGACAATAAAATTTGAACTTTAAATTTTCAACTTAATTTATTTAAAATAATTATAAATTATAATAAAAGTATAATTTTTTAGAATAAAGTTGTATATTAAATAACTAAAAATTTATGTAAAATTTATGATTTGTGTGCTTTTATTTTTTGTGGTCTTGTTTATACTTTGCAAATCTAATTAGTAAATCTCCTAATTGAAACTAACTACTTATATTGTTGAAATCATAACTTATTAATTTTAATGTAATCAAGATTGTTAAATAAAATATCACTAAATAGTGGATGTTAAATTATAAACTCTATATATATATATATATATATATTGGTAGATAAGATACTATAGCATTAATATCGGGTTTTACAGGTTGACCCAAAACCTTTAACAAAAATCAGCCCAGGGCTATTGATGAACATATCCTTACTAAGGATCCTATATATGTAAAATCTACATGCCGCCAAAGCCATTACATCCGGTAAGGCACATAGCTTGATATAAAAAAGAAACTATCCATACAACATTTTGGGTATACCTCGAGAAAAAACACATGCATCATAATTACAAAAAAGAAACAGACACTGATCCCTTCCTTGAGACAATGAAGAAACAAAAAGTTGCAGACACACATAGCAGAGTACTAAAAAAAACTTCCACAAGCTCTGTATTAACAGTTACTCTTAATAATTCTTTGGTAATTGATTTCTTCCATATATGACATGCTTTGGTACCACATACTATCTTGGCCAATCAGCCTTAGAGAAGTGAACCTGCTAGCTAGATTTATGGTGGTGGCTATCTGGTGGTCCAAGTGGATTTGGTTCAAAGTCTTATATTGTCGTTTCTTTCCTTCCCTGTGATTATAAACCAACCTAAAATTACTAAGATGACTAGGAGCCATGTTATTTGACATGTGACTATCCCCATTAGTATTTGTGGTATTTCCAAGCAACATCGATGAAGACTGACATCTCAGATAATTTTTATTGTGAGTCCAACTCAAAAAAGAGACGGGAATACTCCTAGCCTTCGAACTTACAGTGCCTTACCTGTTGGTAAATTCGACTATCATTCTTGGCATTCTTGTTGAATAAGCTCCTCTACTTCACTCGGGACACTGTGTTCCCATTTGAAAAGTCTGTCACCATCGACACTCAAATTGGCCAGCTTATCAGCAATTTTGTTAGCTTCCTGAAAGACATGTTGGGCTTTTCTATCCTGTCTTCCCTGGAAAAGGATCCTAGCCTCTTCAACAATTGTTTTAATCCTCCAAGGAGGTGTTTTCCAATTATTGAGGAGATTTATAACATGCATAGAGTCTCCTTCTATGATCAAATTGCCTTCTAAGTATTGAGTCATTTGAAGGCCTCTCCACATAGCTCTAGCTTCAGTTTTGTTGTTCGTCCTTGTTCCCAAATATTCAAAAAATGCAAGCATCATATTCCCATTATGATCTTGCACAATGCCACCAGTGCCTGCTCTACCAGAATTGTCCTTAGATGCTCCATAAAAATTAAGCTTAAACCAACTCGTAGGAGGTGGAGACCACTTAACATTAGCTCTAGGGTTGACTACCCTAGGCACAGACTCATATAACAAGGTTAAGGTTAAATATTGAGCAATCATGGTCTCCTACAGATGAGGTTTACAACTATAAAAAGGGATAAGGTTCACATTCTCGTTGGCAGAGGATAGGATCCTGGAAATGATAGTTTGATGATCATGGATAGACTCATTAAAGACTCTATGGTTTCTTTCTAACCACACCTGCCAAAGATAGTGATTGAGACAAATTTTCCACATGTATCTAAGTCTTTGGCTTGAAAAGGGGCAAGGCCACTGGACGAAAAAACCAAGTACGGTGGCTGGTTTAACCCATGAAATATTGAAGGCCTGAAAAACCCCACTTAGGACAGTCAAGGAAAATGTGATAAATGGTCTCCCAATTAGCCCTACTCAGATAACAACAATTAGTGATAAAAATACATTTATGCATCATATTATTAATGGTTAGAATTCTTCCTTGGATAACCAGCCATGAAAAGACTGCAATTTTTGGAATTAAAGTTTTTATCCAAACTAAGTCCTTTTGGAGGACAAAATCCTTGTCATCAAGCAGAAGATTGTAAACTGATTTAATAGTGAATTGCACGTTTTTCGTAGGAGCCCAAGTCACTTGATCTTTCTTGGGTCTCATGGGGATAAACTGTTGCCAGAGAATGTTACAAATATCATTTGATTCCACTTGAAATCCCTGAATTCTTATTTGTTTCCACTTCATTCTACCTATGTCCTCAACCATATAATCATAGAGTTTTCTACCAATGAGTTATTCCGTGATATCTCTGATTCGGGCTAAGTTAGGATATTGTGTCAGTGGTTCGTCCTTAGCCCACCTGTCATTCTAGAAATTTATCCTCTCACCATTGCTTAAAACCCATCTTAAACTTTTTTTGATGATTTCATTACAATTAAGAATTGCTTTCCACAAAGCAGAACCTCTGATTGGAACTGAGTCACTTAGAAATTCCATATTTTGAAGATACTTTCATTTGATGATAGCTATCCATTCATTTTCTTCACCAGAAATGAGATGCCACACCTGCTTAGCTAGTAAAGCTAAATTTATATGAGAAATTCTCCTAATACCTAAGCCCCCGTTTTCCCTGGGTCTGCACACTTTGGTACATCCTACAAGGTGTATCCTTTTTTTCTCCTCTGATCTAGTCCATAAAAATTCTTTTTGGAGTTTCTCAATTTTTTGGAAAACCTTCATAGGGGCTTTGAAAACGGAGAGGAAATAGACTGGAATGCTCTAAAGAGAGGCCTTAGCGAGGGTCAGATTTCCTACTTGAGATAGAAGATGACCTTTCCATCCAGGAAGTTTTTTTTGAATTCTTTCAATAACTCTATCCCACATTGACTCTCTCGAAGAACCAATGAAAATAGGGAGACCAAGATACGAAGTAGGGAGGTTTGCTATATCACACCCTAAAATTTATGCAATCCTTCCTTGCCTTTGAATGGGGGTGTTCAAGAAATATAACTTGCTTTTACTAAAATTAACTTTCTGACCAACAGCATCCTTGTAGAGTTGCAGGATGTATTTAATTATTTTGGCCTCAACCATTGATGCCTTAGTCAAAATAAGGGTATCATCAATGAATGTTTGGTGAGAAACAACCCTAGTGAGATATGTTGCCTTGATTCCCGATATTAGCCTTGAACTACAAGAATTTTTGATGGTTTTGCCTAAAGCTTCTACCACAATGATGAATAACATGGGGCTGATAGGGTCTCCCTACCGAATTCCTCTGTGACTTTGAAAGTAACCAGCAGTTGTTCCATTAACTAGAATCAAGAACCATGCTTTAGAAATATATTCTTTGATCAAATTAACCCATTGGTGGTGAAAACCAAACTTAAGGAGGATAGCAATCAGAAAGTCCCAATTTAGCCTATCAAATTCTTTGTTCATATCAATCTTGAGGGAAAAAATAGACCTGTTAGTCTTATGAGCAGAGTGCAGAGCTTCATGAACTGTGATAACTTTATCCAAGATTGACCTGCCCTGGACAGAGATTTATTGGCATGGAACTATGATGTGGGGTAGAATATCTCTCATTCTATTTACAATGGCTTTAGTTAGAATCTTGTAAGAAACATTGAACAGACTAATTGGCCTGAAGTCAACCAAATATTCAGGGGTTTGCTTCTTAGGAATTAGACAAAAAAAAGTAGAGTTGATACCTTTTGGGATATGATTGCTTGCTTAGAATTCTATGACAAAAAAAATTACATCCTCACTTACGATGTCCCAAAAATCTTGATAGAAACGAGGGGGAAAGCCGTCGAGTCTCGGGGCTTTGTATGGCTCCATGCTAAACAAGGCTTTCGTAATTTCCTCATCAAAAAATGGAGCTAGAATCTTAAGGTTTATATCCTAATTTATTATGCTAGTAATGGATTGCAAGAGAATATATTTGGCCTCCTCATTGCACTGCGATTCCTAACCAAGGATTAAATTGAAATAAGTTACTGCATCCTTTATGATTTCTGTTAAGTCTTGAGTAATAGAACCATCTGCTTTTTAAAAAAAAATATCTTGTTATTGCTTCTATTTCTAAGCGTGGTGACGTGAAAAAACTTGGAATTTGAATCTCCATATTTCAACCAAATATCCCTTGATTTTTACCTCCAATAGATTTCCTCACAGGCCAAAATGTTATGAAACTCTGCTAGTTTTGTTCGTTCCTCCTGCCTAGTAGTTTCATCAACATCACCATGTTGGATCCTCTGATAAATTATCTTCAAAATTTCAACAACCTATTTTTTATTTTCAAAGAGGTTTCCAAAGACCTCTTTGTTCCAAGTTCGAAGCTTTTCCTTAAAAAACTTTAATTTTCCAAAAAGTTTAAAAGTTACACTACCCCGACAGGCTGCTGCCACCATTGACTTAAGTTATCTCTGAAACTGGAATGTTTGATCCACATAGATTGAAATATGAAAGGTTTATTGAAGGACAGAGAGTTAGGGATCTCCAACAAAATGGGATTATGATCAGAGGCAATTTTAGGAAGGGCTTGTAGGGTAGAATCACCGAATAAAGTTGTAGCCTCCTTTGATAAAAAAAACCTATCAAGCCTTTCTTGAATGAGATGACACCCTATCCGTCGATTTCTCCAGGTATAATTCACTCCTCTAAGTTTTACATCCATCAACATGTTGTAGTTCACAAAGTCATTGAACTCATCCATGCTCCTGATATGTGGTCCATTTCCACCCATTTTGTCTCAAGGGTAAAGAGGAGTGTTAAAATCCCCACCGTAATCCGGGGGATATTATGGAAGATTTCACTCAGATTGCCTAAGTACTCCCACAGTAGATCTCTCCCTTGAATTGAAGTCGGGGCATAAATATTTGAAAGGATCCATGACCTTTTGCTATTTATTTCCTTAAATAAAACACTAAGAACCTTGCCATTTTTTTGAATAATGGTGCCTTCTACTATCCGGGGATCCCAAAAATGCATAAGGCCTCCAAATGTTCCTCTGGATGATTTGCAAACCATATCCCCTTGATTCTAGTTTTTTTTTGCTATTTTTTTAACTGAATCTCATCAGTTTTTGTTTCTTGCAACATGATAATAGTTGGATTCACTTGATTTCTTATTGCACTGACTTCCCTATGTTTGGGTAGGCCATTGAGGTCTCTCACGTTCCATGAGAGGAACTTCATTTAGATTGTTTGGGATTTCTTCCTCTCCACCTCCCTTGAGGGGGTTTTACTAATTTGTTGTCTTCAGAACCTAAAATAACCTATTGAAACAAGGTTCTCTGTTTTCCATTGGCAACGTCATTATTAGTTTTAATTTTTGATGCTCAGCATTTGATATTCTCCCTCTTATTTTTTCACTGCCAAAATCTATAGGAGACTTCATAGTGCTCCTGGTTTGTTTAGGACTAAAATGAGGGGAGGTAATTTGTTGTAGAACCGGACTGCCATATTCCTCAGTCTGAAGAGTTTCACATATCTCCACCCCTACATCCAAATATCCTTTTTTCATGTATTCCCCTATTTTTTGGGATGGCCCCTCAGTAGGATTCACTTGGCTCCTAGTGATGATGTTAAGGAGATGAGATTTTTTATTTTCTAATGCCTTAAATTTCTTCCTAAGTTATTTAGCACTAGGGTTTGGCTTTGGGATGCCCATTGGGCTTGAAGTATTTCCAGCATTGGGGTTTAAGGATCCTGACTTGGATTTGGATTCTAGAGATCATGCATTAGGGTTTGGATTTGTGATGCCCACGAGAAAGTTTAGCCTGAAGGTGCTGGGCTTCCATGTCTTATGATAATCCTCCTACTCCCATATTGGATAGAATTATAAATTTATTTGAAACTAGAGGATTGGAACTTACCTGAGTATTTTGGTTGCCAAAAACCTATTGTTTTCCTTTGTCTTGCTAGGACCCTGCACCCTCTCTTTTATTTTTTGGTAGACATAGTTTTCCTGATTGAAATCGCCTTTGCTAGGGAAACTCCTCAAATTTCCTCTGTCTAGCATTTCCTACTTTTGCTTTTCTCTATTCATTGCCAGGTTAGGGCACTGATTGCATAGATGTCCTTGATTTTTACATTCTGCACAGAATTTCGATCTATTCTCATATTCTACCAGTTGTTTTCTATAGTATTCTCCATGTCTAGCTCCACAAACCTTAGCAATTCATTATTCAAATTAGCATTTACGTAGATTCGTGCATGAGTCATCCTTATCCTAGCCAAGGTCATATGGTCAATGGAGATCAGGTCCCCTATAGTTTTGGCTATGCCCTGCAACCAATATTCATTGAAGAACTGGGCAGGTAGTCTCGGGAGATGAACCCAAATAGGGGCAATGTTAATATTTTTCTTTTCGAGGTCGAAATCTTCACCCCATCATCTAAGAAAAAGGCTCCTTTTGCCTAGAAACCAAGGACCTCCTGTTAAAATGTGGTTAGCATCCTTCATATTGTTAAAATGGATAATGAAGAACCCTCGAGTTAGACATACCAACTCCAAGCTGCCTACCAGTCACCATTTACCTATCGCCCAAGCCCTGATAGTCTCCATGTCCGACCTACCTCCCAAAAACTTGCCTACCAGGGAAAATTCTTCCATTAAAAGAAATGGGCTCATGGAACTTGTCGGGGCTAAAATTTTATTATTTACTGGAACTAGGGGCGGAAGAGAGAGAACCTCATTTCTTTTTCCTCTAAGAGTATCAGCAAAAGACAACCACTTCTTGGGTCCTGCATTGTCCTTTGTATCTTTTTTTTTGGGGTCTTTCTAAGGAGGTTCGAGCCCTTGTGTGATGTCGGCCTCCAAATCTACCGTAGCCTGACTTCCTTCCTCTGGATCCTCACTTGATCCATGCTCGAGGTTCCCACCCACCCCTGTTGTACCTACTCTACCTCTACCACCTTGGCTGAGATTCCTACACAAAAAATTCAAACCCTCACTCCCGTCACACCCGCTAAACCTCAGCTCACTCATTCCTCTTGCTGAAGAAGATTTCAAACTAGGTTGTTGGATTCTAGATATCGTGCATTAGGGTTCTCTCTCTATATATATTAATATTATGTGGGTAAGGAAAAAGTGCAAGATGTGGATCTAATCATATAGATCATATCAGAGCAATGTGGTACTCTGTTGTGTGAGTGAGGTTGAGGCGGTGGACGAGGATATGGTGCTAGATAAGGATTTTGTCTAAGATCTACCTAAGTTTTCTAAGGGGAATTGGTGATTCCCCCCTCCTTGGGATCCTGGTAAGAATTGTTTTCTTCCCAAGTGGGTACTAGGAATTCCTCCTCCCCATTATCCTTTGCCAATGTGATGGCTGGGACTAAGGATAGGGATGATTTTGTCCCTTGTGAAGTGAACTCTACCTCAAACCAGATTCATATCTTGGATTACATTGTTAATAATATTATTGAAAAGGGGATGTTGAATTTGGTGGGAAAACTCTACTCTAAGGAGGAAGGTCAGACCTGGATGCTTTGAAACGTTGGGCCATGGCAAGGTGGTGTCTGCATGGTTCTTTGAGTATTACAACTCTTCCAAGAATTTTTTTTCTAATAAATATCATTCTAGGAATATTATTGAAGATGGGCCTTGGTTATTTAGAAAAAGGAATTTGTTTCTAAGAATATGGGGTCTAGATTTTAATATTACACTACAGAGCATTAATATTATTCCTATTTGGGATAAGTTATGGAACTTTCCCTTGTATCTCTGGCATGTGAGTGTCTTTAATATAGTGGCATAAACCATTGAAGACTTTATATCCTTTGATCATACAACAAATTCTCTGTCCTAGATGCTATACGTTCGAATGTGTATTTTAGCGGATATTGAAAAGGAGTTATGAAGTTAAGTCGAGCTCATTTCACATCTGGGCAGTTGGACTCATTTCATAAAATATGAGAACAAGACCTTGGCTTATCATGCTTGTGGGAAGGGTGGTCATCATAAAAAACTTTAACTACTACATTTAAGAGCTAAGTCTTCAGTTCAGAGATAGATTCCTAGAAGTCAACTGGTGGCTTCAAAAGAAAAAGCTAATATATCCTCCCTAAAATATTTTTCTAGGTCCCAAGGTGATAGTGTGGGTGCTTCTTATGATAAGGACATTCTGCCTTCTAATAGTTTGGAGGTGGATTCCGATCATCCCAATAAAAGAGAGATAAGTTCCTCTTCCATTACCTTGTTGAATTATTTTGAATGTTTGGATATGGAGGAGCTCATTTCATAACAGCTTGTGGAGTCTTTCTCAGCTTTGTCGTCCTCTTTGAAGCCTACTAGTTCCATGCTAGTTGCCTCCCCTAGCCCTGTTCTAGTGAAGGGCTCCCCAAGGCTTAACTTTTAGTCTTGTAATCCTTCAGGAGTTAAAAGAAAAGTGGGACACCCTAAGAAGAGGGTGTGCAAATCTAAAGTAGTTATTGAGAACCATCCTAGTTCTGATTTGAATAGAAATTTGGGCATTAGGTATATAGATAGCTCAAATTGGATACCTTTAAAATCTTCCCACCTTGGGGTGAGTTGATGTAGAATGAAATTTGAGTTTTTCTTGACCTCTAGTATTTGTTGTTGTTCTTCTTGGTTCTACAGAGGTTCTGTTCTCTTGACTTCCAATTTTTGGTTTGTGATTTTTGGATCGTGGAGTAGCTTTTAGTTTTGAATTATATTGGGTGGGATTCAAATCAGGTGATAGGATATTATGCCTATAGGAGAGTTTCTTTAATGCTTGTTAGAGGCCCTTGCAGTGGGAGTGCATATTTATGAGGACATATGGGGCTCTTTAGCCGATGCTTATTTTTGAATTTATTTAGTTTTGTCCCCTTTGTATCAGATGGTAGCCTTTGGTCTTCGGTTGATATGATTCCATGGTGTTATCTCCCTTGGTGGAGTTTATGTATAAGGTTGAGTGGTCCTTTCAAAACCCTCATTTTTTAAAAATACCAAAAAAAAAGTGCAAGATGTCACCATGTTTAAATATATAGAACTTATAAGCAGTTTATAATAGAATATTATGCATAGGCTAGGAGTGAACATCACTTCTTCTTCTTCTTGTAGATCTTAGGAGAAACTCAATAACTAAAGGATTCATGTGAAGAAAATCTTCACATGTCGAGAAAGTCATTTTTGAAAGTCCTTACCATAAGTAAGGATGTCTATTTAATTATAAGAGGAAGAGTGAAACTATGATAAACCCTATCCAAGAAGTAGACACTATAACATAAGTGATTAACAAGGATGGGATTATCAATCATAATATAAAGGTTCTTAAAACAAGAGGGTTAATATATAAGATTCATGGATACTAGATAGGTTTTTTGATATTCAAAATTGGATTAAGTGGAAGTGGGGATTGAATTCAAATTACTTCATGAGTTATCTTTCAAAATATTGTTTCCTTATTATCTTTTCTAGTTTAGAAATATAGGATAAATTCGTTGATGGAGGCCCTCGATTTAGGGGTAAATATTCATTATACTTAAGACCATGGAGTGAGAATTATTTTGTGAAGACACAAAATTATAAAAGTATTTCAATGTGGATTAGACTTTTTGGGCTTCCTTATCAACTCATCAATAAGGTGGTTTCGAGGAATATTGGCAATAATTTAGGTAAGTTCATCCAATTTATCAACTACTACAGAGATAAGACATGTTATGTACACATGAATATGTAATATCATGGATATTTCAAAACTTTTACCATAATACGTTAGGATTACCATAATACGTTAGGATTAAATATAAATCAATAGAATAGGATCAATAAGTGGATAATGAAAATATTGTATTATGATGTCATAAATATCATGAAATGAAGTACATGGTAAGCGATACAAATAAAAAATTATGGATAAAGATATGGAAAATTTTGGGTAAGAGGAAATCTTCAATATTAAATAAGGCTATCATATCAAAGGAGAACCTAGGTTAAATCAAGGATTTTCCACTTCCAAGAAAGTAGCAATAATAGCCCCTCTATATCCTAAAATGACAAAAACCATTATAGTTTATTTAAATAATATAGAGGGGATGAGGAAGCACAATGTGCATGTTCAAATATATGAGTTAAAGGTGTAGAGGAAGATGGGAAGGAAAATTTTAAAGCAAATAAGGTGAAAGTGGTCAATGTTAATCCATGTAAATCATTTTTCATTTTTCTCAAGTAGCATAAAATTTTTTCCTTCCAATAAAAATAAAATTAGTATAGAGTATATTCATTGCACTTTAGGATTTCAAGATAAACCATAATACAGAAAAACATATGAAGGATATCCAAAAAAATTAGGGTTTCCAAAGTAGCATAACAAAGTAATGGCTATGGAGGATCATCCATGCACTTTAGGGTTTATGAGAAAATATAAAGAACAAAATTTTAATGAGTACATTCCTTGCATTTTAGATATTTAGGGCAACATAAGTCTTTAGAAGATAAGTCTCATTATGAACAATATTTAAAATAAAAAATGTATTGATGAAGATGAAAGTGTTGGTGGAAATGGAAAAAGGAGAGGAAGACCAACCAAGCATGAACAAAGAGGAAAAACTCAAAGGGCTATCGATTTTGCAAGCTAAATAAAAATATTATAGATGTTAATGAGAAGTTCTACTAATACCACTAATAAAAATAAAAAAGTGAAGATGATGAAAATGGTATCATGGAATATTAGGGGTATGAATAAGCCCCCTAAAAAAGAGTTATTAAGGAATTAATAGGTTGTTACAGACTTAATTTTATTTTAATATAAGAAATAAAATTAAGTAGTGAGTAATGTAATGATGCTTTTAAAAAGATATAAAATATGGGTTATTGTCTAGTTATTTCTTCTATAGGACCTTCAGGTACTACTAGAATAATATGGGACAAAATGCAAGTGAGATGGGAATTTGTTAGGAGCAAAAAATAATTGGATTAACTATTTTATAGGTAAGAGGAAGACATCAAAGTTTAGATTATAAATGTATATGCTCCAACTATAGTTTCTCCTCTTGAAAAATGTTAGGACCTTAGCATAATTCTTTCAAATATAATGATGATTCAAATAATAATGGTGGTTTCCCTATAGACCTACTGTGGCTTGATATACCATAACTCTGATACCAATGTTAGCTTTTGATACCACATACATTGGGAGATACCAATCACAATATGCAGAAAGAAATAAAATAGATCTGCAATATGACTAAAATATGCTATAAATAGAAATGGCAAAAATATTACAATAGTAGCAATGGAGGAAATGGGCACTCCATACAATATGCTATTGCTCCATGAGGAAGCTTTGGGTTTATAGATAACTCACACACTACCCTACTACCTATCTACCACACATTATGATGATCCTCTATGATGTTGTATGATACTTCTCTAATGCTACATCTATGACCATTATATAGGAAGATAAGTTTCTTGGCTAACACTCTATCTAGTTGTACAAGTGGATAGCTTGCACATTGACACTTGTACATTTATTATATTGCATGAAGTAACTAGATAACTTCCCCATAATGTAACCTAATGTCCTAATTATGACCAAGAAAGGTACATTTACATGATCTAAATAATGTAATATGCTCTATTTTTAACATCAGTAACATTCCAATTGCAAAATCTATAGTAGAAATGTATAAAAGGAATGGTAATTATGGATGTGGTATATATAGAACTAGTGGTGATGTAAGATAGGATTTGATTGAGTAAAAGGCTTTATGGTAGTTGCTATCCCATTTTAAAGGTAACCCCTTCTATAGAAGGTGATTAAATGGTTTACACTTGTAAGATAATTGGGCAATAAAATGATAAATAGATTGAATTTTACCCTATAGACTATGTAGTTGCTTGATATTTGTGGGTGGAGGCCTCTTGATGATGGATTTGACTTTTTTGGGTTCTAATTAAATGTGTCACTAAGAAACAATGAACCCCAAGATCTTACCTAAAGTGACACTAAAGACACACTTATTTGGGTTGAGATGTAGGTTGTATTCGATAAGGTGGTTGAAGATCTTACAAAGATTGACAAGTTGTTGTGAGCATTCTTTCGATTTGGCTATGAGGTTGTTAGTTTAGTCTTCCATGATTTTGTGCATGTATTTATGGAAGGTCTAGGTCATGACATGTTGGTAAGTTGCCCCAGTGTTCTTAAGGCCAAATGGCATGACCTTGTAACAAATGTCCCCTAGGGGGTTATGAAAGATGTCTTGTGTTTATCGGTAGGATTTATCTTGATATGATTGTAACAAGAAAATCCATCCATGAGGGATATCATTTCATGGCCAGCGATGGAATCGACCAATGAGTTGATGTTGGGAAGAGGGAATTTATCCTTGGGAAAATATTTGTTCAAATACCTAAAATTAGTGCAGATGCAAACCTCATCGAAGGGTTTTGGTACCAGAACCATGTTGAATACCCATTTTGGGTAGTCAATTGGTTGTATGAGTCCCACATAAAGGAGTTTTTGCAGCTCATATTTTATCATTAAAGTGACTATGGGATACATGCATCACAATTTTTACTTGAAAAGCTTGGCATCCCCATAAAGTGTGAGGTTGTGTATGACTAAGGATGGGTCAAGCCTAGGCATGTCCACATAGGACCAAGAAAAAATATTAATGTATTATTTGAGAAAAGAGGTAAATAAGGTGCGTTCCTCTAAGGAGAGGCTAGTAGTAAGTTTAAAAATATGGGGATTGGTGGGATCGTCACCAATATCAATATTGATAGTATCTTCCACAAGCATGTGGGAACTGTATTGAATCCAAGTAGGGATAGGAATGAAATGGAGGTCATCGATAGCCTCAAGGAAATTGAATATATAATATAGGTACACATGCATATGATTGACCCACCGAAGGTGATGCAGAGTGGACAATGAAGGCATATTTGCAGTGCATAGAATGGACCATGATAGCAATAAGTCTTATGATGACGGTGTAGGAGAAATGTGGGTGAAGTTAATGAAATTTGGATTGGGTGCATTGGTATGATTCGTAGGATATATGTATCAAAGTGGTGAGAATAAATAAACACCAACCATGTTAATAGAGGTAGAGGAGATAGTGAGAGATGATGAGGCTAAATATGAATACTCAAGAGTATGTGAACAATATGCTAGATTCAACGGAGGGCATAGAATCACAGGTGGAAAACATGGTTGAGTCGACTAGCAATGGAATTATTGTTGATGAGGCAATGATATGAATGAATGTATAGGTAAGGGAGGAAGAGGCAAAGGATTACACTCTAAGTGAAGAAATGTGAGGGAAATAGAATAAAATCTATCAACCAACTCATCAATGTAGTAGGCTGAGGTAGCGGTAAAAAGTGATGCCTCCTTAAAGAAGGTGCACAAAATGTTAACGTTTGAATGAGGGGATGGGAACTCATCAAGGATGTATGTGTTAGAATATGATGGGAGACACAAAATCGCTCAGGCAAAATTTCTCAAAAACTCATTCATTAAACTTGGAAAAAGATTACAATACTAGCCTATAGGTGTAGTTTTTCTTTTCCTGCTGCAAGCTGCCTCACGTTTGGTGATCTGCTTACAATACTAGCCCATAGGCATAGTTTCTTGATATGAGTAGCACTTCCTCTTCCCATACTAGAAGAAAAATAGCCCAAATAGGTCCAGAATGGCCCTCTTGCCTTCAACTCTACAACTCTGTCTCGACCATTTTTTGACCCCTTATGCATGCCTTTGCTTCTCCTTTTAAAATCTCTGGGTTTCTTTCGAGGTCTCAATCCTCTAGGCCATTAATGACCCAGATAGAAGAATCCATCCTCAGCATCTGAAAATTCGGCTCTTCACCCCCTTATGTGACTGAACCTTCACATATTTTACCCTAGCTGGCAACTACCATCGGGTCAGCCATAGAAACATGCATTGATGAGCTGTCTGAACGTCTCTGACCTCTGGGCATAGAATTCGAGTGGCCGCCATGCTTAGCAAGCTTACTAGGCAAGAAATCATGCATTAATGAGGCCTTTGATCACCTCGAGAAACACTGTCTAGGAACGCATGCCTTTTCAAATCGTGAACCAGCAGTATGTCGAGATATCGTGACATTTCTCTTCCTCGTTGCCTTTCTCTTCTTCGGGTCACGATATCTCGACATATCGTGATATCATGACATTTTTCTTCCTCATCGCATTTCTCTCCTTCGAGTCGTGATATCTTGACATCTTTCCTTTTCGGATCTTCTTTCTCCTTTTCAGTCGTGAAATTATGACATGTCGCGATATTGTGACATCTTTCCTTTCTGCCTCCTCGCCTCTCGGGTTGTGAAATCATGACATGTCATGATATCATGACATTCTTCCTTTCTGCTTCCTTCTCGCCTCTTTGGGTCATGAAATCGTGACATGTCACGATATTGTGACATTCTTCCGTTCTGCTTCCTTCTCGCCTCTTTGGGTCGCGATATCGTGACAGCTTTGCTCTCTGCTTTCTCTCTCTGTTTCAGGTCACAAAATTGTGACATGTCGTGATATCGCGACAACTTCATTCCTTGCTTTATTTCTGCTCATTCAGTCATGATTTCACGACATGTCATGAAATCATGACATTTTCTTCTCTGGCCTTTCCTGTCTTCTTTCGATCGTGATTTCGCGACATGTCACGATTTCATGAAATTTTTCTTCGGATGCCCTCTCTCTCCTATTTCAGTCATGATTTTGTGACATGTAGTGAAATCATGATATTTTCTGTGGATGTCTTCTCTCTCCTGCTTTGATCACGATTTTATGACATGTCATGAAATCGTGACATTTTCTACAGACGCCTTCTTTCTCCTACTTCGGTCGCGATTTAGTGACATGTCATGAAATCACAACATTTTCTTCGAGCACCTTCTCTCTCCTGCTTCGGTCACATGTCATGAAATTTTTTCTCCATGCCTTCTCTCTCTCCTTTATGAGTCGCGATAATACGACATGTCACGATATCGTGACACTTTTCCTCCTTTGCGCTTTCTCTCGTCCTTTGGTTGCGATAATGTGACATGTCGCGATATCGTGACACTTTTCTCTCTTGCACCTCCTCTTGTCTTCTGGTTGTGAAAATGTGACATGTCGCGATATCATGACACTTTTCTCTCTCTCGCCTTCTCTCGGATTTTGGTCGCGATAATGCGACATGTCGCGATATCGTGACATTTTTCTTCTTTGCCGACATGTCGCGATATCGCGACATTTTTTTTTCTCCTTGCGGCATTTTGCTTTCCCTTGGATGCTCCTGCATCAGACAACCGGGGTGGATTGAGAAGTGACCTTCACTTCTATACTGTTATGTCACCTTCTTTTTAATTGGGGCTATACAAGCTCTCCAAGCTTCAGCAAAATCTGGGTCTACAGGGTACAAATTCTCAAGTTCTTCAAACCCCACAACCTCCACTCTCATTGTTGTCAACAATCTCTTTTCATCCATCCCCTTCAGTGGCTTTAGTTTATGGCACACTCCTTCATTTTTTAGGGAATAAGTGTTGGCATGTCCATCATGGACTACACGACGATCAAACTACCATGGTCTTCCTAATAGCATATGGCAAGCATCCATAGGCAAAACATCACACAGGACCTCATCCTGGTATCTCCCAATATTGAACTTGACTAGGGACTGCTCACTGACCAATGCCCTATGGTTCTTCTACAACCACACAATCTAGTATGGATGCAGGTGTCTCCTCCTCTCTAGCTGTAACTTAGTAACCATTTCTTCAGAGACCAAGTTATCAGTACTCCCATTATCTATAATAACATTACAGACCTTACCTGAACATTTGCACCTTGTGCAAAATAGGCTCCTCCTCTGGTCTGACCCTTTCTCCTCACTCAACAGGGTCCTCCTTGTGACCATAACTTCTCCTCTCTCTGCCTCCTCAGAATGTTCTAATTCAGCACCTTCATCTGCTATAGAAGCTTTGGTAGGACCCTCAGGTCTCTTATTCGTCCTTTCTCAATGTTGTGGACACTCGTATGCTCGATGTCCTTCTTCACCATAGTAGAAATAGGTTCCATGAAATCCTCCTCTTTCAAATCCACGTCCAGATCTACCTCTCCCTCTTGGGTAACCATTGTTCTGATTACGGGGTTGGTAGGTGTTCTCCTCTTTCTGATCCTGACTGCAGCTAGCTTCTTCTTTCTTCTCATCTTGTCCTCCATATATTCTTCCAGCAGTTTTTTCTCCATGACCTCTTCCTCTTTGCTTACCCTCAAACATTCTATTTAGATTCTCTTCAACCTTTAGAGCAAACTGGTAAGCATCCTCAATGGTGTTAATCCTAACCAGAATCAACTCTTATTGAATACTGGTTCTCAACCCATTGATGTAACGGGCCACCTTCTCCTTGTTAGCCTCTGAATGGCCAGTTCGGATGGAGATCTTATAGAACTCCTCTGTGTATTCCTTGACAATTTTGCTTGACTGTCTCAAACTCTGCATTTTCCTTAGCAGATCCAACTCATAGTCACCTGGGATGAACTGCCTCTTCAACTTCTCTACCATTCTATCCCATATGGTTATTCTCTCCTTTCCTCTTCTATTTCTTTCTAGCTGTACTCCCTTCCACCAGATGCTGGCATGACCCTTCAGCTTGGTCTTAGCAAATTTGACCCAATCAGGATCTTCGACCTCCTCATACTCAAAGTATTCCTCTAGGTCATTGATCCAGTCAATCAACTCCTCTAGATCTAGATTTCCAGAGTATGTAGAAACCTCCATCTTTGGTTTCTTTCCAATCTGGGAGATGGCTCTGTATAACCTGGCTTGTGCAGGATCTACAATCTCTTCTTCTTCCTCAAACTGGTCCTCTTGTTCATCAACTTCATCTTCACTTCCTTCTTCTTCTATGGGTTCAAGCCCTCTACGTAGCTCCTCTTGCAGGGCCTGAACTTGCCTTTGTAAAGCTCTAAAATATTTTTTTGGCACCATATTTCTTCCACCACCACGGTTTCTTCGTGGAGGCATTTTGCTTCACTCTCTTCTCACAACCCTTCACCATAGATCCTGGTGTAAACTGCCTCATTTTCGACAATCTTTTTACACACTTAGGAACTCCCGCTTTGATACCATTGATGTGGGACACAAAATCGCTCAGACCAAATTTCTCAAAAACTCATTCATTAAACTTAGAAAAATATTACAATACTAGCCCGCAGGCGTAGTTTTTCTTTTCCTGGTGCAAGCTGCCTCACGTTCGATGATATGCTTACAATACTAGCCTGTAGGCATAGTTTCTTGATCTGAGCAGCACTTCCTCTTCCCCTCTTGGAAGAAAAATAGCCCAAACAAGTCCAAAGCGGCCCTCTTGCCTTCAGCTCTACAACTCTGTCTCGGTCATTTTTCAACCCCTTGTGCATGCCTTTGCTTCTCATTTTAAAATCTCTGGGTTTCTTTCGAGGTCCCGAACCTCTAGGCCATTAATGACCCACCTGGAAGAATCCATCCTCAACATTTGAAAAGTTGGCACTTCACCCCCCTATGTGACTGAACCTTCACATATTTTACCCTAACTGGCAACTGCCATCGGGTCAGCCATGGAAACAGGCATCGATGAGTCGTCTGAATGTCCCTGACCTCTGGATGTAGCATTCGAGTGGCCGCCATGCTTAGAAAGCTTACCGGGCAAGAAATCATGCATTAATGAGGCCTTTGATCACCTCGAGAAACATCGTCTGGGAACACATGCCTTTTCGAATTGTGAACTAGCAGTATGTCGTGATATCCTTGCCTTTCTCTCCTTCGGGTCATGATATCATGACATTTTTCTTCCTCACTGCCTTTCTCTCCTTTGGGTCACGATATCGTGACATATTTACTTTTCGGCTCTTCTTTCTCCTTTTCGGTCGCAAAATTATGACATGTCGCAATATCGCGACATCTTTCCTTTCTGCCTCCTCCTCGCCTCTTAGGTCATGAAATCGTGACATGTCGTGATATCATGACATTCTTCCTTTCTACTTCCTTCTCGCCTCTTTGGGTCGTGAAATCATGACATGTCGTGATATCATGACATTCTTCCTTTCTGCTTCCTTCTCGCCTCTTTGGGTCACGAAATCACGACATGTCGTGATATCGTGATAGCTTTGCTCTCTGCTTTCTCTCTCTATTTCGGGTCATGAAATCATGACATGTCACGATATCATGACAACTTCATTCCTTGCTTTCTTTTTGCTCCTTCGGTCACAAAATCGTGACATGTCGTGAAATCACAACATTTTCTTCTCTGGCCTTTCCTGTCTTCTTTTGGTCGTAATTTCGTGACATGTCATGATTTCACGACATTTTTCTTTGGACACCCTCTCTCTTGTTTCGATCACGATTTCGTGACATGTAGCGAAATCGTGACATTTTCTACGGATGCCTTCTCTCTCCTACTTCGGTCACGATTTCATGACATGTCATGAAATCGTGACATTTTCTCTGGACGCCTTCTTTCTCCTACTTCGGTCGCGATTTCGTGACATGTCACGAAATCATGACATTTTCTTTGGGCACCTTCTCTCTCCTACTTCGATCGCAATTTTGTGACATGTCACAAAATTGTGACATTTTTTCTTCACGTCTTCTCTCTCTCCTTTACGAGTTACGATAATATGACATGTCGCGATATCACGACACTTTTCCTCCTTTGCGCTTTCTCTCGTCCTTTGGTCGCGATAATGCGACATGTCACGATATCGTGACACTTTTCTCTCTTGCACCTTCTCTTGTCTTCTGGTCATGAAAATGCGACATGTCATGATATCGCGACACTTTTCTCTCTCTCGCCTTCTCTCGGCTTTTGGTCGCGATAATGCGACATGTCGCGATATCGTGACATTTTTCTTCTTTGCCGACATGTCGCGATATCGCAACATTTTTTTTCTCCTTGCGACATTTTTCTTTCCCTTGGATGCTCCTGCATCAGAATCCTTTTCTAATGAATATGTAGGAATGGTTCAAGGATTTAAGGAGAGATACTAAATCTCATCTTCAAGCATATTAAAAATTGTAGGTTAATATCCTAGTCCAAATTTATCTGTGGGTAGTTGAACACGAGGATTGATAGGCATTTGTAAGTATTTTTTGTAATGACCTAGTCCAAATCCATGTCAATGGAAGCACTTAATGTAGCGTAAGGTAAAATGTGGGTGGAACATGTGGTTTAAGGTACCATAAAATCTAGATTGCAATAATGGGGGCACAACTACTAGGAGAGATGAGACTAGACCTACATAGATAAAGTTGGTATGATTGTTCGATGTACTGAGGAGAATGATAGTACCAATGGTTAGCATTGAAGCTAAAGAGTGATAAAAACCATGGGTTGATTAAATTGGAGTAGGATGCACATGAGCGTCACGAACATTGTATTCACCTAGGCCAAATTTTGTCATAAAAATAGAAACTCAGGGTGACATATGAGTCTGAGTCAGAAGAATAGGATGAAATCTAGGAGTCATGAATAGTAGTAGGGGACGAAAGGAATAATTCGACATCTAGGCTAGAGGAATGTTGTTCCCAATGATGAAATTCAACTACAGTGGAAGGAATGAGATGACTTGCATGTGGAAAAAGTGAGGTGGGGTGAGCAGGCCTAGGTGTTATGTTGTGAGAAGAAGTGAAATATTGAGGTTGAGGGTGGAAGGAAAGTGGGGGTGTTTTATGAGTAGGGAGAAGAGGAGGATCTAAAAATTATGATGGAGGAGATGAAGCAAAAGGCCACAAATATGGTGGTAAAAAGGCACGGACACAAGGGGTAAATCCATGGAATAATATGGTCGAGAAGGAGGGGGAGACCACAAGGAAGATAGTAAAAAATGTACAAAAGAAAAATGGGTATCCATAGAAGAAGAAGGAGGTATGATAGAAGTATATGTAGGAAAATGTGTGTGTTTTCTTGGCAATAAATGCAACGATGAGGTAGGTGTAGGATAAAATGTAGAAGTCTCTACCTGATGGTGTGAGGGAAGAGGAGGAATCTGTGTAGAGGATGACAAAGGTCCTGGTAGGAGGTTTACGATGTTGTAGAATTCAAAAATATCACCATTACCGGGAACATAATGGATGAGTTCGTCATGCACATATTTGAGACAATGATGCAAGGTGGAAGGAATGCATTACATATCTCTGATTCATGGATGTCCAAGAAAAATATTGTATTGTATTTCACCTTGAATAAAATGGAATAAATTGGATATGGTCCTTACGCCTACATGGATAGGAAAGATGATAGAACATAATGTGGGTCGCATAGAACCATCAAAATCATAAAGGTTGAGTGATGGTGTAGTGAAGTGAGTAGGTGGAATGTGCAGGTGATGAAGGGTAGCAATGGAAATGATTCTAAAGGAGGAACCGATATCAATGAGAACACACTTGTAGGTGATGGCATTGATAGTTGCTTTAATATGGAGGGGAGGATAAGCTCCCTCACCCACAAGTTTTGTAATCTCATGATCATAGAAATTGATAGATGGTTGTAGGTAGCAGGGGATGTTGCATACAAAATTCACAAATGCATTTGTGTCATGGGTTTCAAGGTCGATGGATCAAAGAATGCCACTTAATGCCTCATGATGAGATTGAGGTTGTTGTAGCAAATAAAAAATGGATGGTCAAGCTGGGGTATTGCATAATTGATGAGTTAGACTACCAAAAATAGTGATGATGTTTTGTGATAGGTGTGGTAAAACAATCAATGTTGTAGGGGATTGAGGAGAAGTGAATGGCACTAGAGGTAAAATAAAAGGTGCATCTTGGCATGGAAGATAGTCTAAGTGTGAGTGATAATATTAATCATGCTAGCCACATCATATGAGGGAGGATCATAGTGGATACTATTAACTTGCCTAGATTAGCCTTGTTGATTAGATTAGGTTATTTGGAGATTTATCCCCCCATGTTTTGGTAGTGGGTTCTGATAGATACCCATATTTTGGTTTTTTTGTGTGAGGGGGTCTGAAACCTAAATGGTATCCCAATTTATGAGGTCCTAGACTAGTCCACGAAAGGAGCGATAAGACTCTACATCATGGCCATGTTGTCAATGATACATAAAGAAGGTCTGCTCGTTAAACCCATGAGGATTGGGTTAATTTGGGTTGATAGGACAAATATTGGGTAACGTGATGTGACCCACATCATACAATCTCTAAAATAGAGCTAGCAAGGGCTCAGAGAGTGGAGTCAAATTTTGTTGTTAATTTGAGGCTAAAGACTACAAGCTTATTACGGTTTAGATGGAGGGGGTGCACTAGTTTGAAATAATTGTTGTTGTGACAGAGGAGGTCGTAATATTGAGAAAGAAGTTGGGGAAGCTGCTGCCACTTGGTTGGTTTGTTATGGCTTTGAGAAAGGATGATTCAGTGCATTATGATTGAAGAAAAAATTGGAGTTGTAGGATGGTTTATGCCTAAGCTTGATTTTGCTAGATTGGACTTTGATGTCCTTGATGATCTTGGCTTGAGCAATGGCTTCATAAAACACGTGTCTTTGATGAAGCTGCAAAGGTATAGATATATGTTTATGATAAATCTTGGAGAAGAGTGTGACTAGTTCAGAATATGGAAGGCTATGGGCTAGGTTGTGGATGACCAATCTCCATCGAGTGACAAAATTCATGATAGGTTTGTCATTAGCCTGTCGCAAGGTGTAGACGTCAAATTTTTTTATCTTATTTTTTATATTGATGGAGAAATATTCTATAAATAAATTGGTAAATTGTTCAAAGGTGAACAAGCTATGGCACGGTAGCATGTTGTACCAATCAAGAGCTTATCCCCCAAGTGAGAGATCAAAGGTATGCAACATGAGGGGATCACTACTATGGAGTTAATAACATGCAAAGTGGTAGTTACTGATATGTTCATGAGGGTCTTCCTTACCTTTGTATTTATTAAACTTCAGTATCTTGAAGTGGTACAAGTAAGGAGGAATAGGAACTAATTGATGAATGGGTTCATTGCACAACTCATTGTATGTGTGTTTTTGGGAACTATAATTAGCTGTGTGAAGCTTTAACATCTTAACTTGCTCTTGCAAGAGTTGGAGTTTAGGTTATGGATATGTGATAAACTATGCTGAAGCAATAGGAGATGTAGAATGGGGAGGATACTAAAGTTGTTCTTCCCATTGTAAAGTAGGAATGTACTATAGATGTTATTATGTATTCGGTTGTTGAATGATGTAGGATGATAAGGTTGATGGGATATTTAGCTATGAAGCAAACATCTACTAAGAATAGTAATATTGTTGCACAGTGGAGGATGATGATCAAGAAGGAGGTGTCATGAAGAATGTAGGCATGATATTCTACTTTGGGGCCTATGGTTGCTGCACATGGGTCTGCTATAATGGTTGCGTAGTGGGGGATGATGACCAAGAAAGAGGTATAATGAAGAATGTAGTCATGATAGACTATGGTGGAGGTAGTGGTATTTGGGCAAAGGATAAATGTGGTGAGTGAGATGATGTGACAAAAGAGGACATCTGCATAAGACCAAATGAGCGATGAATGGAGAAATCAAGAAGGGCATACTAGCATGGAGGATTGGTGAGATAGGATGTATAGAGTGGATTATAGGTATAAAGAGGAATGTAATGAGGAGGTTGGAATGGATGAGGTGGAGGGAGTCGAAATGTGGAAGTAGATGAGGTTGGAGGTGGAGTGGAATATGGTATACCATATATCCTAGAAGAAGAGAATGTAGGTGGAGGAAGTGATGAGTAAGGAGTGTAGATGTTAAAAGTAGAATCTTGAGAGGAGGGTGTGGTAAATGTGTTCACAAAGGTTTGTAAAGATGATATTTGTTGATGTTGGTGAGGAATGAGTTGTTGCGATTGAGAGGGTTTTTGCAATGCGGTATAAAAAGAAGGAAAATATAAATCTTGGGAAGGTGGTTGTTATGGTACTTGAGAAGAATATTGGTATGATTATGTAGGTGGGGCATGTTGTTATTGTAACAATTATGGTTGTGAGGGTGATTGTGATAAAGGCATTTGAGTGCTTGAGGTGGAATATGATGGATCTGAGATCAACCCTACGATAGGGGTGAAAGATGCAACATCAACATAAGGATGATTGAGTAAAGAACGGTCATCCCCAAGATGATAATGGGAAGGATCCTAAAGGAAAGGATGAGCGAAGGTAGGTGGAGTTTCTTCATCAATAGTGAAGAAGGGAGGTGGTTTTTCTAGAGTAGTATAGATGACATGGTCATAAAACATGGAGTATGGTTTAGGTGGGGGTGACTGAGCAAGAAGAGGATGATCTTCACCAGACAATGTGGCAAGCATGTTACTAGAAATGGATGTCTCACCATGGGATATGGTAAGTATGTGAGATGACACAAAACTCGTAAGTATTTCAGTTATGGATGTGGATGCTTCCCTCATGAAGGGATGGGGAGGAATTGACTAACTAGACGTGGCACAAGAAGCCTCCTCCTCCTCAATATGTGCTTGCTCACACACTCAATTATGAGTAACAATAGGTATGGTTTACCATATTCCACTCCACCTCCACCCTCATTAGTTTTGAATAGGTGAAGGAACCTATGGATGTGATTTGTGTAAGATTCTGAACAAATCTATGAAATTTGGTGTGGTTATGTGCACTAGAATAGATTTTGCATGTCATTATGTGAACCTGTAATATAGAAATTTGGTTTAATCAATGCTATGTGAATTGGACATAGATAGTAAATATGATAGAAAAATGAAAGTGGTAAGTTGTAGACAACCATTAGATGGGATGTTAATAGGTGAATGTGTTGAAACTATTTCTGTGAGCATGCAATACAATGCACAACTAGAATTAGTGCTAAGCAAAGAAAAATAAATATTTGTTTACTTTTGTGTAATTTTATGATGATATGTGCTCTCTAAAGTACCATTTAAAGTGAGGTGAAATTATATAAAGAACAGAAGTGTTGTCGACACTGAACCTCTTGCAAAACATAAGGTTGCACGAAATAGAACAATGTCTCAACAGATTAATGGCAACCTAAATGTGAAGGTGTATTAAAATGATATATAAAGGGGAGGAACTCAAAATGCACTAATGAGTTCAAAATATTCTCATGAGAAGAGGTGGTACTGTCTAAGACCTGCTACATGGCCTAGTCGGGTGATTGCTTCACTTTTGGGAAAGCTTAGTCAAGAACTATTGTTACCTATTCATGAATTATGTGAGCCTTGTGAAAAAATACATCTAATCCTATCCCATTCTTAAGGTCCCTTTCGGTGATAAAATACAAAAAACCATTCTCAAGAGTAGGGGATATTTTGGTGACGAAGTCAAAAAAACCACTCTTGGGGGCTACTATGGGGTCTAGGGGGTGAGTTGGTGGAAGGAGATGAATTCTAATGTCACTAGTATCAAGTGGGGATTGGTGATGAAGTCTAATATTACCACTATGTATGATACATGAGTGTGTGGTAGTGTGTTTTCTACTGATGATGTGAAAGCAAAAACAATTAGGTAGATACCTTTTATAAGGGAAACTAGACCTAGATGCCTTTTTAATATGAAACTAGATCTGTATGCTTTTTGAAATGAAACTAAGCCTAGATGCCTTTTTGGGAAAAGAAATATACTCTATGAAGTATGAAAGCAAACAAAATTGAGGTGCATGGAAAATGAATTTGTAATTTATCTATGTGCATTAGAAATAAATTGAAACCCTTATCTAAATATGAATTTGAAAGAGATTTTAAAACCCTACGCTAAATGCTCTAAAAAGGGATTGAAAAATCTAATCTAAATGTGATTTTGTAGCACCCTAAAATTGGCGCAAGAAAATTACAATAATTACATTCACCTTAGTAAATAATTTAAAATTCAAATTTAACCTCCCAAACCGCCCGTTAACCGTCGAGAAATCCGTTTCCCCTTTTTCCGTGCCATTTTTAGAGGTTGTTTTGACCGTTTGACGATATCGTCGCCGATCAGACGATATCGCCCCAAATTTGACGATTTCGTCTGGACTAGGACGTCCAGACGATCTTGTCGCAAAACTGATTTTGCAAAGTTGGAATCTGTTCCAACGGGTCTCCAATCTGGGTAGAAGCGTGTCTGCGCCATTGGGACCCTCCCCCGTTGGAGATCTCCCAAATTGGGATGATCTCCAACCTCCTAACTACTCCCCTAAGCCTATTTAGTCTCTAGGATTTTCCCTTCCCAACCCCTGGCCGAAATTCTCTGCAAGTTAACTCCATTCACGTTAAAACATCCCTATTTTCCATTTGCACTAGTTCCACATCAATTTTGTTGCAGGTACATCACTATTTTTCAGCCGAAGCCAGCACCTATCGTCGTCGACGAACCTGTTCAGATCGGAGGCGAACCTGTCGAATTCGAGGCGATTTCGTACTGATGCGAGACGATCTCGACTGCAGTCCGTATTAAGGCAATCAGTGCCTGAAGTTTGCGTTTCTCAACCTTTTCTCTGTCATTTTATTCTGCAAATTAGATAGTCTATTCAATGTTTTATGTCATTTTGCATTTGGAGTTCACCCATTTAGATTAAGTGCATAATTAAATCCTAATTATCATCTAATTAGCATGATTCATTTCTCGTCTCTGTGTTTAAGTTCCAGTTTGATAACATTGCTGCCATTTTATATCATTTCCCTCTGTTAGCACTGTAGCACTTTTTGTATTTTGCATCTGTTTTCGGTTTTGCAGGTCTCTGACGAATTCGCTCGACGAATTCGTCAGATCTCAGACGATCTTGTCTGATTGCAGATGATTCTGTCGAATCTCAGACGATCCAGACTGCTTCAACATCAGAATCTTCTTCAGACATCCGGATCAGGTATTCCTCATTTGTATTCTGTAATCTCTCTATTTTTCTGTCTTTAAATCTATTTTTTGTATTCATTGAACTTGCATTTTCATATAGATTAATCTAGATTCATTCGGCCAAACCTAGGATATGAGTGCTTAAGGTTAAAAACGAACACATTTAAACACATTCCAAAACCTAGGCGTGGAAACTGCCGTTAAATGTTTCCTGGTGAACCCACCATCCATCGAAAAATCATCAAAATACACCTCCCTTGAGAGGCGGGACCTTCGCAAAGTCCTCTCAGCCCGAGGTACCGCGACATCCTTTTCCCATCCTCCTTCTCGGGCACGGATCCAATAGCCTGAAGGTAGGGATGCGAAAAATTTGGAGCGATACATTTTGGTGAACCCGACGTGAATGCATTGTAAACCTTTTGAAAACAAAAACAAAAATATATATATGTATACAAGAAAAACAAAAACAAAATCATCATTTCAAGTTTGTATGTTTTAGATTCAATTCTAAATAGTAGATGCTAAATATTACTTTTAGAAGTACTAAACAAACCATGAGTTTTTACTCAAATCAATATGAGCCCATTAGTAATGTTGGAAGAATTCAGCCAAATACATTTGTTGATTATGATCAACCTTATCCCTATTCAACATCACCTCCATCACACTTCTCTCATTTTTCATCCATAACCCAACAAGACAATCCCTTTGCCAATCCTCTTCATAACGATATTATCTATTCTCCCATATATCCATATTATGTCTATCAATCCACATATAATCCTCCACCACCTTTTCAATACTCTTCTTTCAATACAACACATCCATTTCAACAAGAAAATACTTATTCTTCCAATTCTACCATGTACTCACCTCCTACATCGCAATCTTCCTGTCATCATTCTACCCATAATAAAGAAAGTAGAGGTGAGAAACCATTAGGCCCTTTTATGACGAAATTCCTAAAGCATTTATCAAAAACCTCTCAAAAACCTTCATCACGTAAATTTACTAAGCTCAATCAACCAATGGATATAATTCTCAAGTATTTACTTGACACAAATAAGATTGAACTCCCTTCCATAAGACAACTTGATACCACAACAGATTGGTTTAAACCTGAGCTACATTGTGAATATCATAGAGTAGATGGACATATGACACAAAATTGTAAAGATTTAAGATGTGCAATTCAAGATTTGATTGATAAGGGTCTTTTTAATATAAAGGAATTACAATCTACAACTGATGATAAATCTCCAGTAAACAATCAAACTCCTACACAACAAATACCAATAATCAATCAAGACATGGAGATCTCCCAAGAACCCCTATTCAATTATCAACAACAAGAAACCAATCAAATATTGCATGTTAATGTGTCCCATCATGATGATATTATTAATATTGTAACAAAAACTACAAATGAGCAACCTCAAGTTCAATCAACTCAATCAGATATTCAAGATATGGATTGCTCATTTGACCAACCTTCAAAACTATCTTTGGCTCTAGAGAATGATCCAAAATGGAATGTAAGCATAGAAAGCTCATCTTTAGAATCAAAATCTCAATCTGAAATCCACTTTGATAGCCAACAACAAGTGATTAATCCTCAAGCAAAGATATCCCTTTTAGAAGTATTACAAATTTATCACAAGGAAATTTTGTTCAAAATACCTAGCCAACAATTTGTTCCTCATCATATTTTCTCTAAGAACATAATTAATGGTGTAAACCCTCTTGAGGTTAACCATATTTCATTCTATGATGAGGATATTCCTTCCTCTACTCCACAAGAAGACTCCTATCTTTACATTATCGGATCTAGTAAAGAAACACTTGTTAGAACTATCATGGAAGATAATGGCTTCTCTCTTAATTTATACACTTATCAATTATTCCAAAATTTCAAAACAAAGGAAGAAGATCTTAATGAATCAAATGTTATTATAAAATCTTTTAACAATGAAATTCAAGAAGCTCAAGGTACTATAATTCTTCCCCTTAATATTGGAACCAAGATCCTGGATACTTTATTCTATGTAGGATATTGCCCTTCACCTTACAACCTACTTCTCAGAAGTCCTTGGATTCATACGATGAGAGTTGTCCCTTCCACTCTTCACCAATGTTTGAAGTTTGAAATTGCAAATAAAATTGTTACCATACATGGTGACCCAACACCATTTGAAGAATATTTAACGGTTGAAACATCAAGTTCTATACATTCTCTATTGTCACAATTATCTTCTATCCATCACTTTTCTTCATCCATATATGATCATCCTTGTTTACCAAATAACACTCATGCATATCTTTCACATATACTTTCTCCATCTTATCAAAACTTGGAATATAATAATAAGAATGAAGAACTTTCTTATCTTTCTAATATTTTATTTTGTAACATGATCAATTTTACACATATAAAAGTCAAATCTTTTGCTACATTATTCTACATTATAACAAAGCTTTTGTTATCACTACCTTTTATTCATCACCTTCTATTCTTACCTTCACCTCAACCAGATTATCCTTCAAAACCTCCTTTGATTTTGAAGCAACCTTAGACATGCTATACTCAAATAACCTTGTATAGTGTATATAGATCATCTTGTATATACCACCAATTTCAATTCATAAATTAAAATCAAAATACAAAAAAAATCAAAATCCTCAAAATCTTCAAAAAAAATACTAATGCAACTAAGGACCTTAAAGGTAAATTTGAGCCCAATTGGCTTGGACCATACATTATTACTGCTAAATTTGAATCAAGAGCATATAAATTATCTACCTTAGATGGTAAAGAACTTAAAGAACCCATGAATATTTTGCATCTTAAACGTTACTATGCATAAATTTGGTCATTCTTCATCCTTGTATATATTTGTTTTCAATTTTTTTTTTATATTTCTTTCAAATTTATAAAAATCCAAAAACATCAAAAATATTCATAATCATCCAAAATCTTCAAAACTATCTATTGCATTTATTTAAGGCACTTGTTAAATTTTTTCTGCTCAAAATCAAAAATAAAACCAAAAATCAAAATAATGATAAAAATATAATAACAGCTATATGCTTGACTCTTTCGGAAACCAAATAAAATAAAGAAGAAAGAGAGAGTCCACATCCTCAAAAACTTTCTCAAAAGTGTTCATATATATTTTCTTACAATCATTGCAGTTGTATGTTTCAAATTATTTTGGGATAAATTAGCATTTATTTTGAATCCCTCACTTGCACACTCACAACAAATAAATATCTTGATTTTATCTGGCATGATTACTAATCTCTCTTATATCAAAGTTCACAAAATTCACTTAAATAAAGTTTGAGCATAGAGAATTGATCTTGTTATTTACTTAAACCAAGCACATCTTTTCACAATAAAATGATTATATTTGTAATTTCCATGTTTTGCTACATAGTAGAACTGATTTCTTGAGCGAAAAGTTTCCCCTGCTATCCTATCATGCACATGGTCTAGAATCTTTGAGAATTGGCAAAAGGACAAGCTCACCCCTACCCAGAATAAAAATCCCTTGCTCTACAGCTAATCTGAGCAAGTATCCCTAGCAAAGAAAAAGAAAAGAAAAGTTCAAGAAAAAGAAAAAAGAGAAAAGAAAAATGTTATTTCAGCAATGTTCCAAGCATTATCAAGCAAAAGAAATACAAACAGAAAAATAAGCAAAGTTCAAAAGAAAGCAAGAAAGCAATAAAATCCCTTTCCCTACCCTTTGAAAAGAAAAGAAGGGCTGATGAGCTTGAATCCCTGGAATTCTCAATTATTCGAAATCGTGAGGTAAGCCCCATAACAGGTGGTTTGTGCCCAACCTGCTTGGCCTTGGGTAACTCCTAGCGTGGTGATATGTCTGTCACATTAGCGACCTTCTTTTGTACAGACCTATGTCCGCTTATGGATTAGCTAGCTCTTGATAATCCGACCTACATAGTAGCCTAGTATGGTTATATGCATCTACATCATGGTTAATGAACACTTATTTGGTTTCTTCAAATCACTTGTATCATATTATCTTGCTCAAAACTGGTAAATGAACAATGCAATTGCACACACATTTGTATTTGAGAGATTTTGTGTATCATTATGATAAATCAAGATCGGAAATGAATTCACATATGCACATGGGATTCCTTATAAATCTAACTTTTGTCTTCAAAATAATTTGAAATATTATTTTTGCAACTTGTTTGGAATAAATCAAGTACAGTCGTTTACTACAAAGACAACTATATAATAGAAAAAAAAAAAAAATTCTTTCAAACTACACAAAACATAAACATATATATCTGGTTGACTTTCGCGACGATGGTATAGTTTCAAAACCAAAATTGGAATTTTATGCCTAGCGCAAGTCCTCATTTTCATATTTTCTGTTCATCAAAAATCAATCATGCAATAAAACTATCTTTTTTGGATTTTCGCGATGATGGTATAAGTCTATACCTACATATTCTATGCCTAGCGCAAACCATTGTAACAATTTTATTCCCCATTTATTAAAAATCATGAAAACCATATGACTTAAATCATTATTTTACACAAATTATGCTTTTAAAAAGCAAACCCATTTTCATTATTTCATGTCATTATGTCAACCTTTTGCAATGATGGTATAATTCCTAAAGAATTATCCAAAAATTTTATCACACTTAGGAAATTATGCCTAGCAAAAAATCATTTGAACATCATTTCATGCACAAACATTTTTCATGAAAATCTGAAAACAAACCATCATCATCATTATCATTTGCACTATTGCACCAAAGTCTTAAGACAGTTTCTTAAGCACTCTTTTACTTTTTAACAACATTTCTATAAATGGGACTAGCTTGACGACCGAGTGAGCAGCGACTCCATGAAATGGTCTATAATAGCGACAATGTCCTTTGAAATTATTGTTAGAAGTCTCTTTTTATTTTTACATTTCATTACAACAAATCAATTTGTTACATCAGATTATTTCATTTAAAATATCACCACATGACATTCACATTGCAATATCTCCAACGACATAATTACATCCAATTATCAAATCAATCAATCAAAACATAAAAGCATCATAAACATACACAAGACACAAGTCATATGATCAAAAATATCTCATCTATATATGTCACAAATATATGTACATCATCAAAACTGGATTGGTATGCCACAATCTGTACCTCGGCATACTCAATCCTCTATCAACAAAAACAAATATAATACAATGTCAGTATCCCGCCCTCTAGCCTCGAGAGCCCCTCGAGCTCTCTGCCTCATCTCCTCCCCCACCCTGAGGTGGACGAGGTGGCCCCATCGCAGTCTGTGTAGTCCTCGTCCTCGACCGGGACGTGGTCCTCGATGACCCGATCCTGATCGGATCTGCGATGTTAGCTGGCAGGGGTAGTCTATCCGCCTCTGGCACCAGCTGGAAGTATAAAGTCTGATAGAATGTCAGCTGGGCGATAGCCCGTGTCAACTCCCCAGAGCTCGCCCTCTGCCCCGTGCCCTGAGGCGTGCAATCTCATCCCGCAGCTATGACACCTCAGCCCGGTGTTGTGCAGCCGCATCCTGTAGCGTCTGCACCTGGGCCTACAGACGATCTCTCTCCGCCCGGAGAGTAGCCATCTCGCTACTCTCTCCTATGTCCACACCCTTGCCCTTATCGGGCGATGGTGGCCTCTATGGAGATGGGGGTCTCGCCTCCCTCCTCTCCCTCTCTCTCTATCGCGGCCGCTCCTGTGCCTGTGGCCTCCTCGCCTCTCTCCCGTCGTGACCCTGGGCTGCCTCCATCGCCGCCTGGCACCGCCTCCCTATCCGACGCACAACTGCATGGATCGGACCCTATGCCCTCGTCATCCGAGGAGGGCGGATGCCTGCGTACCAGGCATCGTAGCCATCGGCTACTCCTACGTCGTCCCCATCCACTGGCTGGATGGGGGCATCATTCGTGTCCTGGCTCCAGAACCGCTGCATGTCGAGAGCCCCGCTAACCGTAGTGTTATCCCGGATAGTCCAGGAAAACTCGTAATCTCTGAGGGATGGGATCCCCTGCTGTAGACCGAACTGCCTCAAAACTCGGTCGTACCTATGGAGCTCCACCTCTCCCCTCTCCATCCTCAGCCAGCAAACTCGCCTAACGCGAGCCAACTCCTGTCCGTCCTCTGGCCACCCTGGATGCTCCCTCCATGGCCTCCAGGTGATCTGGTCCAGGACTAAGTCATCTAATAGCCTCCGGGACATCGACAGGTCGATCCGTCGCTGTGCCCCTCTCCGAGCCACCAGTAGAAGACTCGAGGCCTCTCCCCGTCAACCCTTGTCAGAGGAAGCCCTATCGGCCTCCGCACCGCAATGTGCTCCCAGCACCAAACCTATAGTAGCGATGTCATAACCAGACATCGGCCGCCCTTGTACACGACCCCATATAGGATCCTGTACAACCGGCATAGAACAAAACTGCCCCATGAGAACCTGTACCCGTGGTCCCGCATATCGTAGATCACATCTGCGAGCATCCACGACACCCTGCACCCGCTCTGGTGGCACAGCAGAAGTCCACCAACTACTCCAGCCAGAACCCGTGTGAGTGTAGATGCCCCAGGCATCTGGCGTAGTGCCTCGATGTTAACTTCGCCCTTCTCTAGGGCGAAGCTCGGGTCACCGCACAGTCGTCCCATAGCGCGGCCCTGATTGGCCGTAGGTGTAATGAGCCGTCCTTGTATGGGGATTCTCAGAATCCTCCATACATCCTCCAAAGTGGGAGTCATCTCCCCTGTGGGTAGCCGAAAACATGAAGAGCCCGGATACCACCTCTCTGCTAGGGCCGTCAGTAGCCCCATGTCCGTAGAAACTTGTGGCATTTCTGCCACATGCAGTAAGCTGGCCTGTGCCAGCTGATCCCGCTCTGCCTGTGTAAGAGCGGCCAAGTCATCTCTCAACCCATCGTATTTCCACTCCCTGCTCTTTAGTAATCCTCTCTGCAAACATAAACAACAAAACAACAAGCAATCATTAATAAACAATTCAAGTAATTAATAATGCAAGTTAAAGTTCAATTTTATGCAATTGATGATATCGCCCACTATTGGACGATATCGTCCCAAATTTGAGCATAATCGTCTCCGATTTCGCAGTTCGAAATCGTCCCTAATTTGACGAAATCGTCCCTTTTTCGACGATTTCGCCCACGGGCGAAATTGCCGAAATTGAGACGATTTCGTCGAAATCGGGACGATTTCGTCCCGACGACGTCGACGGCCCAAAAATGGCCGCGATGCTCAAAAATCATCTAAAATCTACCTAAAAAGCATGTAAAGTTAAATTAAAGCATTCTAGATCAGTCTGGACTCTTACCCGTAGACCGCGTCGGACCTCTGTCGATCTGTGCGTCGTCTCCACCATTTTTGCTTCAGAGCTCTAAAACTCAGAAAATGAACAGTAAAAATGAATTAGGGTTTTACCCTATTTTTCTTAATTTTATTCAAACATAATTTTTTTGCTTTTCCGCGTTTTTACCTCAAACGTTCGATTTGGGTAAAAACACGGAGGGGGCACCATAGTAAGTTGTACGATTCGACCAAGAATCGTCGCCTAAAAATGGGAATAATTTTTGCTTTCTCGTAGATCGAGAAGAACTCATCTTTAACGCATTTTCTTCGAAAAATTCGCTAAAGAGGGGGCAAAATGTAGCACCCTAAAATTGGCGCAATAAAAATTACAATAATTACATTCACCTTAGTAAATAATTTAAAATTCAAATTTAACCTCCCAAACCGCCCGTTAACCGTCGAGAAATCCGTTTCCCCTTTTTCCGTGCCATTTTTAGAGGTTGTTTTGACCGTTTGACGATATCGTCGCCGATCAGACGATATCGCCCTGCATTTGACGATTTCGTCTGGACTAGGACGTCCAGACGATCTTGTCGCAAAACTGATTTTGCAAAGTTGGAATCTGTTCCAACGGGTCTCCAATCTGGGCAGAAGCGTGTCTGCGTCGTTGGGACCCTCACCCCGTTGGAGATCTCCCAAATTGGGATGATCTCCAACCTCCTAACTACTCCCCTAAGCCTATTTAGTCTCTAGGATTTTCCCTTCCCAACCCCTGGCCGAAATTCTCTGCAAGTTAACTCCATTCACGTTAAAACATCCCTATTTTCCATTTGCACTAGTTCCACATCAATTTTGTTGTAGGTACATCACTATTTTTCAGCCGGAGCCAGCACCTATCGTCGTCGACGAACTTGTTCAGATCGGAGGCGAACCTGTCGAATTCGAGGCGATTTCGTACTGATGCGAGACGATCTCGACTGTAGTCCGTATTAAGGCAATCAGTGCCTGAAGTTTGCGTTTCTCAACCTTTTCTCTGTCATTTTATTCTGCAAATTAGATAGTCTATTCAGTGTTTTATGTCATTTTGCATTTGGAGTTCACCCATTTAGATTAAGTGCATAATTAAATCCTAATTATCATCTAATTAGCACGATTCATTTTCGTCTCTGTGTTTGAGTTCCAGTTTGATAACATTGCTGCCATTTTATATCATTTCCCTCTCTTAGCACTGTAGCACTTTTTGTATTTTGCATCTGTTTTCGGTTTTGCAGGTCTCTGACGAATTCGTCTGACGAATTCGTCAGATCTCAGACGATCTTGTCTGATTGCGGATGATTCTGTCGAATCTCAAACGATCCAGACTGCTTCAACATCAGAATCTTCTTCGGACATCCGGATCGGGTATTCCTCGTTTGTATTCCGTAATCTCTCTATTTTTTTTGTCTTTAAATCTATTTTCTGTATTCATTGAACTTGCATTTTCATATAGATTAATCTAGATTCATTCGGCCAAACCTAGGATATGAGTGCTTAAGGTTAAAAACGAACACATTTAAACACATTCCAAAACCTAGGCGTGGAAACTGCCATTAAATGTTTCCTGGTGAACCCACCATCCATCGAAAAATCATCAAAATACACCTCCCTTGAGAGGCGGGACCTTCGCAAAGTCCTCTCAGTCCGAGGTACCGCGACATCCTTTTCCCATCCTCCTTCCGGGCACGGATCCAATAGCCTGAAGGTAGGGATGCAAAAAATTTGGAGCGATACAAATTTGGAAAGAGATTTAAAATCCTAATCTAAATGCTTTTGAAAAGGGAATGAAATTTTTTATTGAGGTGACATGAAATATATTTAAAATCCTAATCTAAATGATTTCAAAAAGGGATTGAAAAATATTATCTAAATGTGATCGAAAAGGGATTGAAAAATCTAATCTAAATGTGATATGGAAAGAGATTGAAAATCTTATCTGAATGCTTTTAGAAAGAGATGGAAAAATATATTCTAAATGATTTTGGAAAGAGATTTCAAAAGCCTATCTAGTGTATTAAAAGATAATTTGAAAGTGATTTTAAAGGTTTGAAATAAATAACAATGTACTCTAATAAATTGTAAAGGGAATGCAACTTTAGTCTAAAGGACATAAAATATATTTTAGATGATTCAACCTAAATGATTTTGAAATTACTGAAAACCCTAACTAATGCGCTTTGAAAAGGAAATTTTGCTAAAATGAATTGATGCATTTGAAAGGGAAATTTATTTGCAAAGGAGAGATGAAAAAGTGTTGTTCAAAGAAGAAAACTTGACTTCTATGGTGTCATATGCACTTATTTCTATCTCTTTTGTAGACCTCTACAATTCTAGGTTGTTTTGAAGTAGTTTAGAAGGATTCACATGGCGGTATGTGAACCAAACTATTAGTTTGCATGGTGGTGTGTGAACTAGGTTTGAAGGCTTGAAAGTTATGATCTAAAAGTCTAATGTGTATTTTAGGGATTTTTTAGGCTTTGTTTTGTGTCTATAGTACCTGAAACAACAAAATAAAGTTGTATATTGAGCTATATTAACAAGAAAACTATTCTAAGTCAATTTTTGTGTATGTCCCACTAGGCATGCTAGAATGTAACATGCAACTAATAAAATATGTGCAAAGTGTCCTTTTACTATTGAATTCAAAATAGTGTGACAACATAGTCTCTCTTAAGATAATTTTTTCTCTCTTTCAATGTAAGTACAAGTGAACATGTAGAGTCTTTTTGATGCCCTCAATGTGGGTGGGATTTTGTGTGCATGTGCAATCAGTTAGCTACTTGAATATGTCCTTTATACCTGCTCTAGTATTTCAAAAAGGAGTTAGTTCATTTGGGGATCTATCATGGATTATACCTCGTATTTATGAAGACAAATCAACATAAAAATGAAGAAAAACATGATAAAAATAGGTTAAAATGCTATAGAAACTCTTTAGAACTGATGTATACCTAATTTAGAGCTGTAGAGTTGTAATACTGGTTCACATGGTGGCATGCAAATTAGAGCTTGGGTTCGAACAACGAGGTGCAAACTGGATTGATGTTGATTGTTGATGAGAATTTGCTATCTGAATGTGTTCCAGATAATTTTTGTTCCTATCTATCATATGCAAAGATAACATAGAAGGTTCTAGTATAATTTTAGTAGATTCAAGGTACGTTCACCAAAGGGAGAGAGATAATAATGAAGGAAATGGTCATGTATTGATAGAGGGAACCAAGGCTAGGGGGTAGTTAGGTATCCTAGACTCTAGGATCAAGTATTAACATGGTGAAGTTAGGGTTATTAAGTGGCATGCTTAGTCATCCCTTAATGTGCCCTGAAGAAAATATCATGGGTGTACACATGTGAACTAGGATTAGGGTTAACCTTGATTAGCTAATCCCTAGATTAGATGGAAGTTAGGTTAGGTATCCTAGAAAATATCCTAACTAAATGGGTGCACACATGTGTGAGGGTAGGATTAGGGCTAATTTGACTTTTAATCCTAATTAATCCTACTTGAATGATAAAGTGCACTTTAAGTAAAGAGTCACTTGCAAATTAGAATTGTAATTAGCATAATTAGAGTTTTAGGAGAGAATGGTCTAATGGGTGCCCTAATTAGGTGTACTAAAAGACTTAGGTGGCCTAAAAGGGCTTTTAGGTGGCTCTTTTGTAAGTAGGAGGTGTTTTGGGTGCATTTTGTGTAGTTTTATTGGTTTTTGTACCTACGTATGACTACAATTGCCTACAATGGCATATAATGGCCTACGATGGCCTACGATGGCATACGATGGCCTATTATGGCTTATGATGGCCTATCCAAGCCTATGATGGCCTGTGATGATCTACGCTGGCCTATGCAAGCCTACACGTATCTATGTAAGCTTACGAGTGACTATGGGTGACCATGTGCAAATTTTGGAAGTCTATACTAAGCTCCCACTCTTAACATGGAAAATCGAAGGAAACTTGGCACTTTGCTCTCTCTAGTACCTTTGATAATAAGATCACCATGAGAGTTAGTGGTGGTATGTCAAGATGCAACCAACCCACCATAGTCCTCCCCCACTTAAAATTTTATGATATCCTTGATATTGATACAAGTGTCATCATGTCTCATCATGGGAGATATCTTCAATTCACTAGAATTTTCTTCAATCCTATTCAACATACTAATTTTTTTATCTATATACCTACCTATTTTTACCTATTAGATCATCCCATGTCATATCACATGATCACCCTCATTGGGTCTCATAGTTGGTGATCCATGAGGAGGGCATTCCACCCTTTCTTAATTTCTCTTGGTGCTTTGATCACCTAAGAGGCTCATGCCATGGGGCCTTACCCCAAATCCATATCCCATTATGATCCCATGTGAACCCAAAGTCATATTCTTCAAATTTTTGTCCAATGATCTAGAAAACATTCATGTTTTTCTCAACTTCCTCCTCCTTAGGTTCATCTTTGTGATGAACCATCATGGTTAGCTATTGCTAAAGACAACCTTCTATGTATGCAGTCCAAGAAAAGTCTAAAAATTCATCCATATACCATATTTTCCATTCCACTTTCCCTTCAAAGGTTGGTTCTCTCTCAATTAGTTGGACATAAAATCTTTTGATGATGAATTATTTGTATTCCATTCACTTTTAAACATGTTATAAAACAAATTGGACCATCTCATCTCTTTGGAGTTGACTCGCAAAGCATTCCCACTCCCTTCAGACTCATGTTTATAATCAAAGAAACCTTTTGTGGTTGTAATCACTTCTTGAACCATATTTGATTGGTAATAATAGAGCTCATCCTTAGCCCACTACTTCAATCCATGTTGAAAAAATAATAATTTCTCATATTAAAAAATCCATTTTACTTCAACCAAGAGGTCTTGGAACACCCTTGTATGGTCATAAATTTTCCTAGTGTGCTTTAGCATATGAATATTCGACCTAACCATCTAACTGACATTCTCTAGATAAAAATGCTTGGCCAAGGCCTTCTTGAGTTCCTCCCATGATTTGATATTTTAGGTGACTCTAACTTCTTTCATATAATATACCAAGTTGATCCACCAAGCGAGGGTGGTATATTTTTAGTACCTCATTAATATTCTTACTTGATATTCACCTAACAAGTTCTCCAATGCTGCCAAGTATTCTCCCATATCCCAAAAGAACCTATTCAAAAGGCTCACCTATAAATTTTCTTTGTAACACTTTGGTTATTTCATTTTTATTTGTTTAGTGTTCAATGAGTTGATCACACCTATTTGGTTGTTTATATGAGATGCTCAATATACAACTACCTCCTAAATTCTCTCATACATTACCAAATTCTCCTCCAATTTACTAAGCAACCTAAACATGATGGTCTCTAGCAATTCAAATTTCTATTCATGAATTTATTGATTGAATCATAAGTCAACTATACCCTCATCCATGGTCAATATCTTCTCTTGAAGTTCCTCTACTCTTTGGGAGACCTATTCTAAGTTCTCCATATGCCATGTTTGAATCGAGTGATTATATTTTCTACCACCTCCACCATCTTGTTATGTAGCATCATGTTACTCCCCTTATCCACAAAGTTGTTATTTGTGGTGATAACTTCTAGCTCCTTCATTTGCAATGTCACTAGTATTTTGGTAAAGCACAAGGTGATAAGATTTGCTTCAATTACAAACCACTTGATACTTCAATTACAAATAATGGGTATGAGATATTATTCCATGTAAGGTGCTTGCTATTCTGTTGCATGGGGTGGTGTTATTAAAACCACAAGGGTTTTCACCATTATATCGTACAAGGTGCTTGCTATTACACCATACAAGGGTGGTGCTATTATATGTATAAAGGTGCATGCTATTATATTTCATGTGGTTATAACTATTATGCCACATAAGAATTGAGCATTCATACCCACAAAGATATTTGTTATTATGTTGCATAGGGTTCTAGCTATAACACTATACACTTATGTGGCATAATAGCTATATATTGCTTGCAATGACACTATAAGGGTGCTTTCAATTATATTGCCTAAGATGGACCGCAATTATGTGACTTAGGTGCTTCAATTACAAAGTACAAGATTTTCCATTAAGTGACATAGGAGGTATTTTATTATGGAGCACACACACACAAACTCAAGCATACAATTATGAACTGCTCATAAAAATCAAGATTTCCAATTATAGAACATCAAGCACAAGGGGGTTGCAAGGCTCAACACTCAACAACACAAGTGCGTGTTGTGCCAGGGACTTCAACATGTCAAGGGGACTACTTGGTACATGACTTATAAACCTAAATATCTAATACCAATTATAATACGATCAAGATCATAGGGTACTAACCCTAAAGTCATTTAGCACTGCACATGCCTTAGACATGCCAAGGATGCCATGAGATATATCTTCTAGTGTTTCAATATCCTTGTACAACACAAAAAACAACCCATATCACAAGTATATACTTCAAGGGGTTAACAAAAGAAATCAACACATAATCACATGATAATGGAAGTAGAACATCCACACAAGAGAGCACACAATAATTAGGAGCCAACAAAATCTTAATTATATTATTCAAGTGGGACCAATGGTCCAATATTACAAGATTTACCCAAGACCCTTCAAGACTCTCTTACAAGTTATGATTGACAAGATCGATGACACTTAAATAATAGACTTGACATGGTTCTTGATGAGATTTAAATCCTTGAGTCTTATTCACTTGTCCTTTACTCCCTCCCATATAAACTACAACCAAGGTAGATTTTTAACTTCATATTGAATCGCTTGTTCAACACGTATCCTATCTAAGGCTTGGAGGACTTAGAACACCTTCACAACTTGCTTAACCATGCACATTATCCCACCCATAGACACTAGAACAACAAACGATACCAACATCTTGCTTATATAGCCAAGCTCTCACTCTTAGCATGGGAAACATATGGCAACTTGATACTTCACTCTCTAGAAGCTTTGCTCATGAGGTCATAGTGAGAATAATTAGCAGGATGTCAAGATACAACCAAACCAGCACATAGTGATTTGAACTTGGATCTCTTTGATAAGAACCCAAAGACATACCAATGGTCTCCCCCAGTTGTAGTTTTCATTATTTTATATAAATATATAAAACAAATATTTCAAATATTACATTAATTTGTGTATGATTGTTCAAGGTGAACTTTGATCATTTTCCTTGTTAATCATAAAATTGAACTTCTTATACTTAATTAAAATTCAACATATACAAAAAAAAATTATTTAATTTAATTTTTTTTAAAATACAAATATTTATCAAATTTATTTATTTATAATAGTTTTTAGAACAAATTTTATGTAAAATATAATTAATATAAATTCAATCCATTATATTTATCTTTTAAAATTCTTTTTTATTTATAAATATAAAATTAATATTATTATTTATATATGTTTAAAAAGTGTTTGAAAAACTAGTTTATTGCTTAAGTACACTATGAACATATTATATTATTTATTTTTTAAGGGTTTATAATCATAATTCTCTCCTTTAAAGCTTGAGAGTTTACACTAAATTTAATTTTCATCTAAATTGAGTTGTTATAGCTAGATACGTATATTTGTTTTTATAAAAAAATTGAATTTTTTATTTTCATTTTCTCGATCTTCTTCAATTTTCTATGTGAATACAAATATTCAAAAATTCTGCATCCTTCTTGATATTTTCTGTCAACAACATTTACAATATCAAAACTCTATCTCTACTATTTGGTCATTATCTTAGGGGAATAATTTTTCAAAAATTAATGCTACCATAACCCACTTTATTAAGTCTGGTTTGCTCATTTCTTCCATCAAACATAAATACAACTACATAAATTATAAAAAATATCATAGAGGAGTTGGAGAGCAAGTGGGTAGTTAAATCTCTTTAGTTGAAATCAAGAGGCCCTGGGGTCAAATATCTCCCCTCATATGCTGTGAAGAGGTCACAATTTAGAGAAATTTGAGGACAACCATGAAGTTTTTGAAGGCTGATTTGAAAAGAAGAAGCTTGCTAATTTTCAAGGGAGAAGTTGAAAGGTCATAGGACAACAAATTGAAGAAAGCATAGAGCTATAATTTGGAGAAGTTTTGGGAAGTTTTTGAAGTACTTTTGGACAACAAATTGAAGGAAGGCTTGATAGTAAAATAAGACAATAAATTTATAGATTCTTGGACATCAAAGAATCATATTTTGTAAGCAGTAATTTGAGAGGTTTGAGCTGTGAACTGGAACAACGTTAGAAAGAGAAAAGTGAGTTGCATTTTGAAAGATTTTAGGTATATCCTATGTACATGAGGTTACAAATCATTTTGTTTTTTGTAAAAAATAATTTATATAAAACTGCATTAATAATATAAAATACAAAAAATATAAAAATAAATAAATAAATTAAAATTAAAAATATAAAATACAACAAGTATTATCATTACAAAATATTAAAATAATTCCAAATTATTATTTAATTTACAACAATCAGCCAGATTTATTTTAATATTTTTGAAATGATAATATTTATCATATTTTATATATTATTAATTTTATCCATTTAATCTTGTGGATATATATATATATATATATATAAATATATATATATATATATATATATCCACAAGATTAAATGGATAAAATTAATAATATATAAAATATGATAAATATTATCATTTCAAAAATATTAAAATAAATCAGTCGATTGTTGTAAATTAAATAATAATTTGGAATTATTTTAATATTTTGTAATGATAATATTTGTTGTATTTTATAAAAATAAATAAATTAATAATATAAAATACAACAAATATTATCATCACAAAATATTAAAATAATTCTAAATTATTATTTAATTTACAACAATCAATCGGATTTATTTTAATATCTATTATATTTTATATTATTAATTTTATCTATTTAATCTTGTGGTTTGATTATATATATATATATATATATATATATATATATATATATATATTTATTGTTACATAGGACCCATACATCCTGTCAAGCAAGGTTGGAATCTCAAAAGCTATCACTATAGCCCTCATCACCTTGGTAAGACTTTTACTCCAAGTGAAAGGGGCATCTCCATCCCAACCATAAGGGTGAGAGTTAAGCTTATCAATAGGGACTCATACATACACACCCATCCCTCAAAATTTTACTCACCCCCTCAAAATTTTACCCATACTGCGGATTTATTTATTTATTTGATTATTTATAAATCAACAACAATCTCCCTTAGGGTAGTTCGAGTCTCCAAATGAAAGGAACTTTAAAACGTTTAGATTAGAAACCATAAACCTCAACAAACATTGTGGATCTAAATGATAGGGGTGAACGATGCAACCTCATCATAAGGATGATTGAGTAAAGAATGGTCATCCCCAAGATGATAATGAGAAGGATCCTAAAGGAAAGGATGAGCAAAGAAGGAAGGTGGGTTTTCTAGAGCAATATAGATGACATGGTTTTAAAACATGGAGTATGGTTTAGATGGGCGTGATTGAGGAAGAAGAGGATGATATTCACTAGACGATGTGGTGAGCATGTTACTAGAAATGAATGTCTCACCATGGGATATGGTAAGTATGTGAGATGAAAAAAAACCAGTAAGTAGATTAGGTATGGATGTGGATGCTTCCATCATTAAGGGATTGGGATGAATTGACTAACTAGACGTGGCATGAGAAGCCTCCTCCTCCTTAATATGTACTTGCTCACACACTCAACTATGAGTAAAACAAGCATGGTATGCTATCTTTCACTCCACCTCCACCCTCATTAGTTTTGAATAGGCAAAGGAACCTATGGATGTGCTTTGTGTAATATTTTGAACAAATATATGAAATTTGGTGTGGTTATGTGTACTAAAATGGAGTTCGCATGTCGTTATGTGAACCTGTACTATAGAAATTTGGTTTACACAATGCTATGTGAATTGGACCTAGATAGTAAATCTGATAGAAAAAAGAAATTGGTAAGTTGTAGACAACCATTAGATGGGATACTAATAGGTGAATGTGTTGAAACTAGTTCTGTGAGCATGCAATACAATGCACAACTAGAATTAATGCTAAGCAAATAAAAAAAAATGTTTGTTTACTTTTGTGTATTTTTATGATGATATGTGCTCTCTAAAGTACCATTGAAAGTGAAGTGAAATTCTAGAAATAACAGGAGTGTTATTGGCACGAAACCTCCTGCAAAACCTAAGGTTGCATAACATAGAACAATGTCTCAATAGGTGAATGGCAACCTAAATGTGAAGGTTTATTAAAATGATATACAATGGGGAGGAACTCAAAGTGCACTAATGAGTTCAAAATCTTCTCATGAGAAGAGGTGGTACTATTTAAGACCTGCTACATGGCCTAGTCGAGCGATCGCTTCACTCTTGTGAAAGCTTAGTCAAGAACGACAATTACCTATTCATGAATTATGTGAGCCTTGTGAAAAAAGACATCTAATCCTATCTCATTCTTAAGGTCCCTTTTGGTGATAAAATACAAAAAACCAGTCAAAATAGTAGGGGATCTTCTGGTGATGAATTCCAAAAAACCACTCTTGGGGGCTACTATGGTGTCTAGGGGGTGAGTTGGTGGAAGGAGATGAATTCTAATGTCACTAGTATCAAGTGGGGATTGGTGATGAAGTCCAATATTACCACTGTGTATGATACATGAGTGTGTGGTAGTGTGTTTTATATTGATGATGTGAATGCAAAAACAACTAGGTAGATACCTTTTATAAGGGAAACTACACCTAGACGCCTTTTTAAAATGAAACTAGATATGTATGCTTTTTGAAATGAAACTAAGCCTATATGCCTTTTTGGGAAAATAAATATACTCTATGAATCATGAAAGCAAACAAAATTGAGGTGCATGGAAAAGGAATTTGTAATTTATCTATGTGCATTAGAAAGAAATTAAAACTCTAATCTAAATGTGAATTTGAAAGAGATTTTAAAAGCCTATGCTAAATGCTCTGAAATGGGATTGAAAAATCTAATCTAAATGTGATTTGGAAAGAGATTGAAAATCTTATCTGAATGCTTTTGGAAAGGGATGGAAAAATCTATTCTAAATGCTTTTGGAAAGAGATTATCTAGTGCATTAAAAGATAATTTGAAAGTGATTTTAAAGGTTTGAAATAAATAACAGTGTACTGTAATAAATTGGAAAGGGAATGCAACTTTAGTCTAAAGGACATAAAATATATTTGAGATGATTCAACCTAAATGATTTTGAAACGACTGAAAAATCTTAACTAATGTGCTTTGAAAAGGAAATTTTGCTAAAATGAATTGATGCATTTTAAAGGGAAATTTATTTACAAAGGAGCGATGAAAAAGTGTGGTTCTAAGAAGAAAACATGGCTTCTATGCTATCATATGCCCTTATTTCTATCTCTTTTGCAGACCTCTACAATTCTAGGTTGTTTTGAAGTAGTTTAGAAGGGTTCACTTGGTGGTATGTGAACCAAACTATTAGTTTGCATGGTGGTGTGTGAACTAGGTTTGAAGGCTTGAAAGTTCTGATCTAAAATTCTAAGGCGTATTTAGGGCTTTTTTAGGCTCTGTTTTGTGTTTATAGTACCTGAAACAACAAAATAAATTTGTATATTGAGCTAGATTAGCAAGAAAACTATTCTAAATCAATTTTTGTGGATATCCCACTAGGCATGCTAGAATGTAACATGCAAAAAGTCACCAAATCCAAAACTAATAAAATATGTGCATAGTGTCCTTTTACTATTCAATTCAAAAGAGTGTTACAACATAGTCTCTGTTAAGATAAATATTTTATCTTTCAATGTAAGTACAAGTGAACGTGTAGAGTATTTTTGATGCCCTCAATGTAGGTGGGCTTTTGTGTGGATGTGCCATCGGTTAACTTCTTAAATATGTCCTTTATACCTGCTTTAGGATTTCAAAAAGGATTTAGTTCATTTGAGGATCTATCATGGATTATAACCCGTATTTATGAAGACAAATCAACATAAAAATGAAGAAAAACATGGTAAAAATTGGTAAATATGCTATAGAAACTCTTTAGAACTGACGTATACCTAATTTAGAGTTGTAAAGTTGTTGTAAGACTGGTTCACATGGTGGCATGCAAATTAGAGCTTGGGTTCGAACGACGAGGTGCAAACTGGTTGATGTTGATTATTGATGAGAATTTGCTATCTGAATGTGTTCCAAATAATTTTTATTCCTATCTATCATATGCATAGATAACAAAGAAGGTTATAGTAAAATTTTGGTAGATTCAAGGTGTTTTTACCAAAGGGAGAGAGATAATAATGAATGAAATGGTCATGTATTTATAGAGGGAACCAAGGCTAGGGGGTAGTTAGGTATCCTAGACTCTAGGATCAAGTATTAACATGGTGAAGTTAGGGTTATTAAGTGGCATGCTTAGTCATCCCTTCATGTGCCCTAAAGAAAATATCATGGTTGTACACGTGTGAACTAGTATTAGGGTTAACCTTGATTAGATAATCCCTAGGGTAGATGGAGGTTAGATTAGGTATCCTAGAAAATATCCTAACTAAATGGGTGCACACATGTGTGAGGGTAGGATTAGGGCTAATTTGACTTTTAACCCTAATTAATCCTACTTAAGTGATAAAGTGCACTTTAAGTAAAAAGTCACTTGCAAATTAGAATTGTAATTAGCATAATTAGAGTTTTAGGAGAGAATGGTCCCATGGGGTCCCTAATTAGGTGTACTAAAAGGCTTAGGAGGCCTAAAGGGGCTTTTAGGTGGTTCTTTTGTAAGTAGGAGGTGTTTTGGGTGTGTTTTGTGTAGTTTTATTGGTTTTTGTACCTACGTATGATTACAATTGCCTACAATGTCATATAATGGCCTACAATGGCCTAAGATGGCCTATGATGGCATACGATGGTCTATTACGGCTTATGATGGCCTTTCCAAGCCTATGATGGCCTATGATGATCTACGATGGCCTATGTAGGCCTACAAGTATCTATGCAAGCTTACAAATGACTACGAGTGACCATGTGCAACTTTTGGGTGTCTATACTAAGCTCTCACTCTTAACATGGAAAATCAAAGGAAACTTGGCACTTTGCTCTCTTTAGCACCTTTGATAATAAGATCACCATGAGAGTTAGTGTTGGTATGTCAAGATGCAACCAACCCACCGTAGTCCTCCTCCACTTAAAATTTTGTGATATCCTTGATACCGATACAAGTCTCATCATGTCTCATCGTGGGAGATATCTTCAATTCACTAGAATATTATTCAATCCTATTCAACATACTAATTTTTTTATCTATATACCTACCTCTCTTTACCTATTAGATCATCCCATGTCATATCACATGATCACCCTCATTGGGTCTCATAGTTTGTGATCCATGAGGAGGGCATCCCACGCTTTCTTCATTTCTCTTGGTGCTTTGATCACATAAGAAGCTCATGCCATGGGGCCTTACCCCAAATCCATATCCCATTATGATCCCATGTGAACCCAAAGTCATATTCTTCAAATTTTTGTCCAATGATCTAGAAAAAATTCATATTTTTCTCAACTTCCTCCTCCTTAGGTTCATCTTTGTGATGAACCATCATGGTCAGCTATTGCTAAGGACAACCCCTTTATTTATGCATTCCAAGTCAAGTATAACACTTCATCCATATACCATGTTTTCCATTCCACTTTCCATTCAAAGGTTGGTTCTCTCTCAATTAGTTGGACATAAACTCTTTTGATGATGACTTATTTGTATTCCATCCACTTTTCAACTTGTTATAAAACAACTTGGACCCTCTCATCTCTTTGAAGTTGACTCGCAAAGCATTTCCCCTCCATTCAGAATTATTTTTATAATCAAAGAAACCTTTGGTGGTTGTAATCACTTCTTGAACCATATTTGATTGGTAATAATAGAGCTCATCCTTAGCCCACTACTTCAATCCATGTTGAAACAATAATAATTTCTCATATTACAAAATCCATTTCACTTCAACCAAGAGGTCTTGGAACACCCTTGTATGATCATAAATTTTCCAAGTGTGCTTTACCATATGAATATTGGACCTAACCATCTAATTGACATTCTCTTGCTAAAAATGCTTGGCCAAGGCCTTCTTGAGTTCCTCCCATGATTTGATCTTTTAGGTGACTCTAACTTCTTTCATATAATATACCAAGTTTATCCACCAAGTGAGGGTGGTATATTTTTAGTACCTCATTAATATTCTTACCTGATATTCACCTAACAAGTTCTCCAATGCTGCCAAGTATTCTCCCATATCCCAAAAGAACCTATTCAAAAGGCTCACCTATAAATTTTCTTTGTAACACTTTTGTTATTTCATTTTTATTTGTTTAGTGTTCAATGAGTTGATCACACCTATTTGGTTGTTTATATGAGATGCTCAATATACAACTACCTCCTAAATTCTCTCATACATTACCAAATTCTCCTCCAATTTACTAAGCAACCTAAACATGATGGGATCTAGCAATTCAAATTCATATTCATGAACTTATTGATTGAATCATAAGTCAAATATACCCTCATCCATGTTCAATATCTTCTCTTGAAGTTCCTCCACTCTTTGGAAGACCTATTCTAAGTACTCCATTTGCCATGCTTGAATCGAGTGATTATATTTTCTACCACCTCCACCATCTTGTTATGTAGCATCATGTTACTCCCCTTATCCACAAGATTGTTATTTATGGTGATAACTTCTAGCTCCTTCATTTGAAATGTCACTAGTATTTTGGTAAAGCACAAGGTGATAAGATGTGCTTCAATTACAAACCAATTGATACTTCAATTACAAATCATGGGTATGAGATATTATTCCATATAAGGTGCTTTCTATTATGTTGCATGGGGTGGTATTATTGCACCCATAAGGGTTTGCACAATTATATCATATAAGGTGCTTGCTATTAAACCATACAAGGGTGGTGCTATTATGTGCATAAAGGTGCATGATATTATATTGCATGTGTTTATAACTAATATGCCACATAAGAATTGAGCATTCATACCCACAAAGATGTTTATTATTATGTTGCATATGGTGCTAGCTATAACACTATACAATTATGTGGCATAATAGCTATATGTTGCTTGCAATGACACTAAAAGGGTGCTTTCAATTATGTTGCATAAGAGGGACCACAATTATGTGACTTAGGTGCTTCAATTACAAAGTACAAGATTTTCCATTAAGTGACATAGGAGGTGTTTTATTATGGAGAACACACACACAAACTCAAGCATCCAATTATGAACTTCTCATAAAAATTGAGATGTCCAATTGTAGAACATCAAGCACAAGGGGGTTGCAAGGCTCAACACTCAACAACATAAGTGTGTGTTGTGCTAGGGACTTCAACATGTCAAGGGGACTACTTGGTACATGACTTATAAACCTAAATCTCTAATACCAATTATAATACAATCAAGATCATAGGGTACTAACCCTAAAGTCATTTAGCACTGCACATGCCTTAGATATGCCAAGGATGCCATGAGATATATCTTCTAGTGTTTCAATATCCTTGTACAACACAAAAAACAACCCATATCACAAGTCTATAATTCAAGGGGTTAAAAAAAGCAATCAACACATAATCACATTATAATGGAAGTAGAACATCCACACAAGAGAGCACACAATAATTGGGAGCCAATAGAATATTTATTATATTATTCAAGGGGGACCAATGGTCCAATATTAGAAGATTTACCCAAGATCCTTGAAGACTCTCTTACAAGGATACAATTGATCATATCGATGACACTTAAAGGATAGATTTTACGTGGTGCTTGATGAAATTTAAATCCTTGAGTCTTATTCACTTGTCCTTTACTCCCTCACATATAAACTACACCCAAGGTAGATTTTTAACTTCATATTGAATCACTTGTTCAACACGTATCCTATCTAAGGCTTGGAGGACTTAGAACACCTTCACAACTTGCTTAACCATGCACATTATTCCACCCATAGACACTAGAACAATAAACGATACCAATATCTTGCTTGGAACACCTTGCTTATATAGCCAAGCTCTCACTCTTAGCATGGGAAACATATGGCAACTTGATACTTCACTCTCCCTAGAAGCTTTGCTCGTGAGGTCATAGTGAGAATAATTAGCAGGATTTCAAGATGCAACCAACCCACCACATAGTGATTTGAACTTGGATCTCTTTGATAAGAACCCAAGGACATACCAATGGTCTCCCCCAGTTGTAGTTTTCATTATTATATATATATATATATATATATATATATATATATATATATATATATATATATAACAAATATTTCAAATTAATTTGTGTATGATTGTTCAAGGTGAACTTTGATCATTTTCCTTTTTAATCGTAAAATTCAACTTCTTATACCTAATTAAAATTCAACATATACAAAAAAAAATTATTTAATTTAAATTTTTTAAAAATACAAATATTTATCAAATTTATTTATTTATAATAGTTTTTAGAACAAATGTTATGTGAAATATAATTAATATAAATTCAATCCATTATATTTATCTTTTAAAATTCTTTTTTATTTATAAATATAAAATTAATATTATTATTTATATATGTTTAAAAAGTGTTTGAAAAACTAGTTTATTGCTTAAGTACACTATGAACATATTATATTATTTATTTTTTAAGGATTTATAATCATAATTCTCTCCTTTAAAGCTTGTACACTAAATTTAATTTTCATCTAAATTGAGTTTTTATAGCTAGATACCTATATCTTTTTTTATAAAAAAATTGAATTTTTTATTTTCATTTTCTCGATCTTCTTCAATTTTCTATGTGAATACAAATATTTAAAAATTCTGCATCCTTCTTGATATTTTCTCTCAACAACATTTACAATATCAAAACTCTACCTCTACTATTTGGTCATTATCTTAGAGGAATAATTTTTCAAAACATAATGCTACCATAACCCACTTTATTAAATCTGGTTTGCTCATTTCTTCCATAAAACATAAATACAACTACATAAATTATAAAAAATATCCGTGCATGTAGAGGAGTTGGAGAGCAAGTGGGTAGTTAAATTTCTCTAGTTGAAATCAATAGGCCCTAGGGTCAAATATTTCCCCTCATATGCTATGAAGAGGTCACAATTTAGAGAAATTTAAGGACAACCATGAAGTTTTTGAAGGCTGATTTGAAAAGAAGAAGCTTTCTAATTTTCAAGGGAGAAGTTGAAAGGTCATATGACAACAAATTGAAGAAAGCATAGAGCTATAATTTGGAGAAGTTTTGGGAAGTTTTTGAAGTACTTTTGGACAACCAATTGAAGGAAGGCTTGATAGTAAAATAAGGCAATAAATTTGAAGATTCTTGGACATCAAAGAATCATATTTTGTAAGCAATAATTTGAGAGGTTTGAGCTGTGAATTGGAGAAGCATTAAAAAGAGAAAAGTGAGTTGCATTTTGAAAGAGTTTAAGGATATCCTATGTACGTGAGGTTACAAATCATTTTTTTTTTTGTAAAAAATAATTTATATAAAATTGCATTAATAATATAAAATACAAAAAATATAAAAATAAATAAATTAATTAAAATTCAAAATATAAAATACAACAAATATTGTCATTACAAAATATTAAAATAATTCCAAATAATTATTTAATTTACAACAATAAACTATATTTATTTTAATATTTTTGAAATGATAATATTTCTCGTATTTTATATTATTAATTTTATCCATTTAATCTTTATATATATATATATATATATCCACAAGATTAAATGGATAAAATTAATAATATAAAATACGATAAATATTATAATTTCAAAAATATTAAAATAAATACGGTTGATTGTTGTAAATTAAATAATAATTTGGAATTATTTTAATATTTTGTAATGATAATATTTGTTGTATTTTATAAAAATAAATAAATTAATAATATAAATTACAACAAATATTATCATTACAAAATATTAAAATAATTCCAAATTATTATTTAATTTACAACAATCAATGAGATTTATTTTAATATGTATTATATTTTATATTATTAATTTTATCTAAAAAATCTTGTGGTTTGATATATATATATATATATATATTTATTTATTTATTTATTTATTGTTACATAGGACCCATACATCCCATCAAGCAAGGTTGGAATCTCAAAAGCTATCAGTATAGCCTTCATCACCTTGGTAAGATTTTTACTCCAAGTGAAAGGGGCATCTCCATCCCAACCATAAGGGTGAGAGTTAAGCTTATCAATAGGGACCCATACATACACACCCATCCCTCAAAATTTTACTCACCCCCTCAAAATTTTACCCATACTGCGGATTTATTTATTTATTTATTTAATTATTTATAAATCAACAATCTCCCTTAGGGCAGTTCGAGTCTCCAAATGAAAGGAACTTTAAAATGTTTAGATTAGAAACCATAAACCTCAACAAACATTGTGGATCTAAATGACAAGGGTGACTGAGGCAACCTCATCATAAGGATGATTGAGTAAAGAATGGTCATCCCCAAGATGATAATGAGAAGGATCCTAAAGGAAAGGATGAGCGAAGGTAGTTGAGTTAGGTGGAGTTTCTTCATCGATAGTGAAGAAGGAAGGTGGGTTTTCCAGAGCAATATACATGACATGGTCGCAAAACATGGAGTATGGTTTAGATGGGGGTGACTAAGGAAGAAGAGGATGATCTTCACTAGATGTTGTGGTGAGCATGTTACTAGAAATGCATGTCTCACCATGGGATATGGTAAGTATGTGAGATGACACAAAACTAGTAAGTAGGTTAGGTATGGATGTGGATGCTTCCATCATGAAGGGATGGGGATGAATTTATCGACTATACGTGGCATAAGAAGCCTCCTCCTTCTCAATATGTGCTTGCTCACAGACTCAGCTATGAGTAAAATAGGTATTGTATGCTATCTTCCACTCCACCTCCACCCTCATTAGTTTTGAATAGGCAAAGGAACCTATGGATGTGCTTTGTGTAATATTTTGAACAAATCTATGAAATTTGGTGTGGTTATGTGTACTAAAACGGAGTTCACATGTCGTTATGTGAACTTGTACTATAGAAATTTGGTTTACACAATGCTATGTGAATTGGACCTAAATAGTAAATCTGATAGAAAAAAGAAAGTGGTAAGTTGTAGACAACCATTAGATGGGATACTAATAGGTGAATGTGTTGAAACTAGTTCTGTGAGCATGCAATACAATGCACAACTAGAATTAGTGCTAAGCAAAGAAAAATAAATGTTTGTTTACTTTTGTGTATTTTTATGATGATATGTTCTCTCTAAAGTACCATTGAAAGTGAGGTGAAATTCTATAAAGAACAGGAGTGTTATCAACACAGAACCTCCTACAAAACCTAAGGTTGCATAAAATAGAACAATGTCTCAATAGGTGAATGGCAACCTAAATGTGAAGGTGTATTAAAATGATATACAAAGGGAAGGAACTCAAAATGCACTAATGAGTTCAAAATATTCTCATGAGAAGAGGTGGTACTATTTAATACCTGCTACATGGCCTAGTCGGGCGATCACTTCACTCTCGGGAAAGCTTAGTCAAGAACGATAGTTACCTATTCACAAATTATGTGAGCCTTGTGAAAAAAGGCATCTAATCCTATATCATTCTTAAGGTCCCTTCTGGTGATAAAATACAAAAAATAAGTCTCAATAGAAGGGGATATTTTGGTTATGAAGTCCAAAAAACCACTCTTGGGGGCTACTATGGTGTCTAGGGGGTGAGTTGGTGGAAGGAGATGAATTCTAATGTCACTAGTCTCGAGTGGGGATTGGTGATGAAGTCCAATATTACCACTGTGTATGATACATGAGTGTGTGGTAGTGTGTTTTATATTGATGATGTGAAATCAAAACCAACTAGGTAGATACCTTTTATAAGGGAAACTAGACCTAGATGCCTTTTTAAAATGAAACTAGATCTGTATGCTTTTTTAAATGAAACTAACCCTAGATGCATTTTTGGGAGAAGAAATATACTCTATGAATCATGAAAGAAATCAAAATTGAGGTGCATGGAAAAGGAATTTGTAATTTATCTATGTGCATTAGAAAGAAATTGAAACCCTAATCTAAATGTGATTTTGAAAGAGATTTTAAAATCCTACGCTAAATGCTTTGAAAAGGGATTGAAAAATCTAATCTAAATGTGATTTGAAAAGAGATTGAAAATCCTAATATAAATGCTTTTGAAAAGGGATTGAAAATTTTGATAGAGGTGACATGAAAGATATTTAAAATCCTAATCTAAATGTGATTTGGAAAGAGATTGAAAATCCTATCTGAATGCTTTTGGAAAGGGATGGAAGAATCTATTCTAAATGCTTTTGGAAAGAGATTTCAAAATCCTATCTAGTGTATTAAAAGATAATTTGAAAGTTATTTTAAAGGTTTGAAATAAATAACAATGTACTCTAATAAATTGGAAAGGGAATGCAACTTTAGTCTAAAGGACATAAAATATATTTGAAATGATTCAACGTAAATGATTTTGAAATGACTGAAAATCCTAACTAATGTGCTTTGAAAAGGAAATTTTGCTAAAATGAATTGATGCATTTGAAAGGGAAATTTATTTGCAAAGGAACGATGAAAAAGTGTGGTTCTAAGAAGAAAACTTGACTTCTATGGTGTCATATGCACTTATTTCTATCTCTTTTGTAGACCTCTACAATTCTAGGTTGTTTTGAAGTAGTTCAGAAGGATTCACATGGTGGTATGTGAACCAAACTATTAGTTTGCATGGTGGTGTGTGAACTAGGTTTGAAGGCTTGAAAGTTCTGATCTAAAAGTCTAAGGTGTATTTAGGGCTTTTTTAGGCTTTGTTTTGTGTTTATAGTACCTGAAACAACAAAATAAATTTATATATTGAGCTAGATTAGCAAGAAAACTATTTTAAATCAATTTTTGTAGATGTTTCACTAGGCATGCTAGAATGTAACATGCAAAAAAGTCACCAATTCTAAAACTAACAAAATATGTGCAAAGTGTCATTTTACTATTGAATTCAAAAGAGTGTTACAACATAGTCTTTGTTAAGATATTTTTTTTCTCTTTCAATGTAAGTACAAGTGAACATGTAGAGTGTTTTTGATGCCCTCAATGTAGGTGGGCTTTTGTGTGCATGTGCCATCAGTTAACTTCTTGAATATGTCCTTTATACCTACAAAGAAGGTTCTAGTAAAATTTTGATAGATTCAAGGTATGTTTACCAAAGGGAGAGAGATAATAATGAAGGAAATGGTCATGTATTTATAGAGGGAACCAAGGCTAGGGTATAGTTAGGTATCCTAGAATCTAGGATAAAGTATTACCATGGTGAAGTTAGGGTTATTATGTGGCATGCTTAGTCATCCATTCATGTGTCCTGAAGGAAATATCATGGGTGTACACGTGTGAACTAGGATTAGGGTTAACCTTGATTAGATAATCCCTAGGGTAGATGGAGGTTAGATTAGGTATCCTAGAAAATATCCTAACTAAATGGGTGCACACATGTGTGACGGTAGGATTAGGGCTATTTTGACTTTTAACCCTAATTAATCCTACTTAAATGATAAAGTGCACTTTAAGTAAAGAGTCACTTGCAAATTAGAATTGTAATTAGCATAATTAGAGTTTTAGGAGAGAATGATCCCATGGGGTCCCTAATTAGGTTTACTAAAAGTCTTAGGTGGCCTAAAGGGGCTTGTAGGTGGTTATTTTGTAAGTAGGAGGTGTTTTGGGTGTGTTTTGTGTAGTTTTATTGGTTTTTGTACCTACATATGATTACAATTGCCTACAATGTCATATAATGGCCTATAACAGCCTAAGATGGCCTACGATGGTCTATTATGGCTTATGATGGCCTATCAAAGCCTATGATGGCCTATGATGATCTATGATGGCCTATGCAGGCCTACAAGTATTTATGCAAGCTTACAAGTGACTACGAGTGACCATGTACAACTTTTGGGTGTCTATACTAAGCTCTCACTCTTAACATGGAAAATTGAAGGAAACTTGGCACTTTGCTCTCTCTAGTACCTTTGATAATAATATCACCATGAGAGTTAGTGGTGGTATGTCAAGATACAACCAACCCACCATAGGCCTCCCCCACTTAAAATTTGGTGATATCCTTGATACCGATACAAGTCTCATCATGTCTCATAATGGGAGATATCTTCAATTCTCTAGAATATTCTTCAATCCTATTCAACATACTAATTTGTTTATCTATATACCTACCTCTTTTTTACCTATTAGATCATCCCATGTCATATCACATGATCACCCTCATTGGGTCTCATAGTTGGTGATCCATGATGAGGACATGACCCCTTGCTTCATTTATTTTGGTGCTTTGATCACCTAAGAGGCTCATGCCATGGGGCCTTACCCCAAATCCATATCCCATTATGATCCCATGTGAACCCAAAGTCATATTCTTCAAATTTTTGTCCAATGCTCTAGAAAAAATTCATATATTGCTCAACTTCCTCCTCCTTAGGTTCATCTTTGTGATGAACCATCATGGTCAGCTATTGCTAAGGACAACCCCTCTATGTATGTAGTCCAAAACAAGTCTAGCACTTCATCCATATACCATGTTTTTCATTACACTTTCCCTTCAAAGGTTGGTTCTCTCTCAATTAGTTGGACATAAACTCTTTTGATGATGAATTATTTGTATTCCATCCACTTTTCAACTTGTTAGAAAACAACTTGGACCCTCTGATCTCTTTGGAGTTGGCTATCAAAGCATTGCCACTCTCTTCAAACTCATGTTTATAATCAAAGAAACCTTTGGTGGTTGTAATCACTTCTTGAACAATATTTGATTGGTAATAATACAGCTCATCCTTAGACCACTACTTCAAGCCATGTTGAAACAATAATAATTTATCATCTTACAAAATCCATTTCACTTCAACTAAGAGGTCTTGGAACACCCTTGTATGGTCATAAATTTTCCTAGTGTGCTTTAGCATATGAAGATTGGACCTAACCATCTAATTGATATTCTCTAGCTAAAAATGCTTGACCAAGGCCTTCTTAGATTTCCTCCCATGATTTGATCTTTTAGGCGACTCTAAATTCTTTCATATAATCTACCAAGTTGATCTACCAAGCGAGGGTGGTATCCTTTTAGTACCTCATTAATATTCTTACCTGATCTTCACCTAGCAAGTTATCCAATACTACCAAGTATTCTCCCATATCCGAAAAGAACCCATTCAAAAGGCTAACCTCTCAATTTCCTTTGTAACATTTTGGTTAATTTATTTTTATTTGTTTAGTTTTCAATTAGTTGATCACACCTATTTGGTTGTTTATCTGAGATGCTCAAACTGCAACTACCTCCTCCTAAATTCTCTCATACATCACCACATTCTCCTCCAATTTACTAAGCAAGCTAAACATGATGGGCTCTAGCAATTCAAATCCCTATTCATGAATTTATTGATTGAACCATAAGTCAACTATACCCTCATCCATGGTCAATATCTTCTCTTGAAGTTCCTCTACTATTTGGGAGATCTATTCTAAGTCCTCCATATGCCATGCTTGAATGGAGTGATAATATTTTCTACCACCTCCACCATATTGTTATGTAGCAACATGTTACTCCCCTTATCCACAAGGTTGTTATTTGTGGTGAGAACTTCTAGCTCCTTCATTTACCATGTCACTAGTATTGTGGTAAAGCACAAGGTGATAAGATGTGCTCCAATTATAAACCACTTGATACTTCAATTACAAATCATGGGTATGAGATATTATTCCATGTAAGGTGCTTGCTATTATGTTGCATGGGGTGGTGTTATTACGCCCACAAGGGTATGCACACTTATATCGTACAAGGTGCTTTCCATTACACCATACAAGGGTGGTGCTATTATGTGCATAAAGGTGCATGCTATTATATTGCATGTGGTTATAGCTATTATGCCACATAAGAATTGAGAATTCATACCCACAAAGATGTTTGTTATTATGTTGCATAGGGTGCTAGCTATAACACTATACAATTATGTGGTATAATAGCTATATGTTGCTTGCAATGACACTATAAGGGTGCTTTCAATTATGTTGCATAAGAGGGGCCACAATTATGTGACTTAGGTGCTCCAATTATAAAGTACAAGATTTTCCATTAAGTGACATAGGATGTGTTTGATTGTGGATCACACACACACAAAATCAAGCATCCAATTATGAACTGCTCATAAAAATGAAGATGTCCAATTGTATAACATCAAGCACAAGGGGGTTGTAAGGATCAACACTCAACAACACAAGTGTGTGTTGTGTCAGGGACTTCAACATGTCAAGGGGACTACTTGGTACATGACTTATCAACCTAAAGCTCTAATACCAATTATAATATGATCAGGATCATAGGGTACTAACCCTAAAGTCATTTAGCACTGCATATGCCTTAAACATACCAAGGATACCATGAGATATATCTTCTAGTGTTTCAATATCCTTGTACAACACAAAAAACAACCCATATCACAAGTCTATAATTCAAGGGGTTAAAAAAAACAATCAACACATAATCACATCATAATGGAAGTAGAATATCCATACAAGAAAGCACACAATAATTAGAAGCCAATAAAATATTTATTATATTATTCAAGGGGGACCAATGGTCCAATATTACAAGATTTACCCAAGATCCTTGAAGACTCTCTTACAAGGATACGATTGATAATATCGATGACACTTAAAGGATAGACTTTATGTCGTGCTTGATGATATTTAAATCCTTGAGTCTTATTCACTTGTCCTTTACTACCTCCCATATAAACTACAACCAAGGTATATTTTTAACCTCATATTGAATCACTTGTTCAACACATATCCTATCTAAGGCTTGGAGGACTTAAAACACCTTCACAACTTGCTTAACCATGCACATTATCCCACCCATAGACACTAGAACAACAAACGATACCAACATCTTTCTTGGCACACCTTGCTTATATAGCCAAGCTCTCTCTTAGCATGGGAAAAATATGGCAGCTTGATACTTCACTCTCTCTAGAATCTTTGCTCGTGAGGTCATTGTGAGAATCATTAGCAGGATGTCAAGATGCAACCAACCCACCACATAGTGATTTGAACTTGGATCTCTTTGATAAGAACCAAAGACATACCAATGGTCTCCCCCAGTTGTAGTTTTCATTATTTTATATATATATATATATAACAAATATTTCAAATTTTACATTAACTTTTGTATGATTGTTCAAGGTGAACTTTGATCATTTTCCTTTTTAATCATAAAATTCAACTTCTTATACTTAATTAAAATTCAACATATACACCCAGGTTTTGTAGGTGAGTTGGAAAGGAGAGGGAAATCCTCCAAGGGAGGTCCCAGGTTCAAATCTCCACCCTACCAAAAAGCTGAATTTGTTATCCAAAATCCAATTGATAATGTTGGTGCAGGCAGAGTCGGGTGCAACTCTCGGGTGACTTTGACAGTGTAGAACCCCCTGTTCATGGTCTCTCAGACCAAGGCGATGCCGCAAGGGGTTTTTTGCTTTAAAAATATATATATTCAACATATACAAAAAAAATTATTTAATTTAATTTTTTTTTAAATACAAATATTTATCAAATTTATTTATTTATAATAGTTTTTAGAACAAATTTTATGTGAAATATAATTAATATAAATTCAATCCATTATATTTATCTTTTAAAATTCTTTTTTATTTATAAATATAAAATTATATTATTATTTATATATGTTTAAATAGTGTTTGAAAAACTAGTTTATTGCTTAAGTACACTATGAACATATTATATAATTTATTTTTAAGGGTTTATAATCATAATTCTCTCTTTTAAAGCTTAATAGTTTACACTAAATTTAATTTTCATCTAAATTGAGTTGTTATAGCTAGATACCTATATTTTTTTTTATAAAAAGTTTGAATTTTTTATTTTCATTTTCTAGATCTTCTTCAATTTTCTATGTGAATACAAATATTCAAAAATTATGCATCCTTATTGATCTTTTCTCTCAACAACATTTACAATATGAAAACTCTACCTCTACTATTTGGTCATTATCTTAGGGGAATAAATTTTCAAAACTTAGTGCTACTATAATCCACTTTATTAAATCTGGTTTGCTCATTTCTTCCATAAAACATAAATACAACTACAAAAATTGTAAAAAATATCAGCACATGTAGAGGAGTTGGACAACAAGTGGGTAGTTAAATCTCTCCAGTTGAAATCAAGAGGCCCTAGGGTCAAATCTCTCCCCTCATATGCTTCGAAGAGGTCACAATTTAGAGAAATTTTTGGACAACCATGAAGTTTTTGAAGGCTGATTTGAAAAGAAGAAGCTTTCTAATTTTTAAGGGAGAAGTTGAGAGGTCATATGACAACAAATTGAAGAAAGCATAGAGCTATAATTTAGAGAAGTTTTGGAAGTAGTTTTGGACAGCCAATTGAAGGAAGGCTTGATAGTAAAATAAGGCAATAAATTTATAGATTCTTGGACATCAAAGAATCATATTTTGTAAGCAGTAATTTGAGAGGTTTGAGCGTGAACTGGAACAACATTAAAAAGAGAAAAGTGAGTTGCATTTTGAAAGAGTTTAGGTATATCCTATGTACATGAGGTTACAAATCATTTTTTGTTTTTGTAAAAAATAATTTATATAAAATTACATTAATAATATAAAATACAAAAAATATAAAAATAAATAAATTAATTAAAATTAAAAATATAAAACACAACAAATATTATCATTATAAAATATTAAAATAATTCCAAATTATTATTTAATTTACAACAATCAATCGGATTTATTTTAATAACTATTATATTTTATATTATTAATTTTATCCATTTAATCTTGTGGTTTGATATAATATATATATATATATATATATATATATATATATATATTTATTAATTAATTGTTACATAGGACCCATACATACCGTCAAGCAAGGTTGGAATCTCAAAAGCTATCACTATAGCCCTCAGCACCTTCATAAGATTTTTACTCCAAGTGAAAGGGGCATCTCTATTCCAACCATAAGGGGGAGAGTTAAGCTTATCAATAAAGACCCATACATACACCCATCTCTCAAACTTTTACTCACCCCCTCAAACTTTTACCATACTGCAGATTTATTTATTTATTTAATTATTTATAAATCAACAACAATCTCCAATCTCCCTTAGGGTAGTTCGACTCTCCAAATGAAAGGAACTTTAAAAAAGTTTAGATTAGAAACCATAAACCTCAACAAACATTGTGGATCTATTATTATTAGTTCCCTTTAATACTGGTTATTATGCAAGTAAGTTATACGAGGTGAGATACTTTCCTATGAATAACTAGTGTAAAAGAGGTTGCTAGTTAATTCTTTGGGTGGCCCTTGTTAGCATCTTAAATTTTTGACAAAAATACATGTTCCGATGTTAATGGCTACCAACACACCCATATTTTTAATATTTATTTCTCTTAAAACGTGAAAAATATGCTTAAATATTTACCATATTTCAGTATTAGTTAATAACGCCCTGATATTGCAAGTGGGAAAAGCAGCATCTATGCAATAATCAGGTCGTCATGGAGACTGCAGATGGGTAAGTAGGACCATAATCCACAATGATCTGAAGTTCGCGCTAGCATTAAATCTTATTTTGGCTACCATTTTGAAATTCGCGTCACCGACTACAGGACCACCTCTCATGAAGTCCATGAAGCATCACAAAACCATCAGCAAGGAGCGTTCCCGTGTGCTTTCTATTGCTATAAATCCCAGTTCGCATCCACCCATTGTCATCAAGTGCTTATTGAATTTCAGTTCAAGTCCATGGTGAAGAGCAAGCTCAAAAGAGACATCACTCTGCATTGGTGGGAACACCCCATTGCACCGCCCCATTTTACCCCTAGCTCCAATGAGTCTGTAAGGAAATAATATTATATTTATGTCTAATTTGTTTTCTGTCATGTTGGTTTTATAGAAGGTAATGTATTCCAAATTAATACCTCCTTGTTGGTAATGTATAGATCTGGTTGAATTTGGCAACGTTGTTGGCTCAGTTGTACAGCCGAGGGACGAGGAAGGGGAAGAGAAGAAGGAAAATAAGCAGAAGGAGAATAAAAGATGATGAAGAAGGTAGAGGAGTAAGAAAAGGCGATGGAGAAGGAAAAGGAGGAGAAAGAAGAGATAATGGAGACGGAAAAGCAAAGGACTGAGAGAAAATATCATGGAGGAGCTTCCCTGTGTGATGAGCAAAGAGGACGAAGATGAAAAGCTTATCTTTGTGTATATCTTGTAAATAAAAGGGTTGTGCTTCTGCATAATTTTAGTATATGTTATGTGATGAGTCTTCGATGTAAGCCCTGGTCGATCAAACTCTGCTTGTATTTCTTTTACAAATAAAACAAAGACTACATTGCATTGATTTGTCTCGTCCTCCCTTCTTGAGGTTGCCTTAGCTCCAAATACTCTATTATGGAATGTGAAAGTGCAACCATATATATATATTATGGAATGTGAAAGTGTAACCATATATATATCATGGATGTCAATAGCCACTCTTACCAGTGTAAGGAGGGTGTCTAAACATCACCCTAAAGTTAAATTTATTGGCTAAAGGCATATTTAGATATTAAAAATTTCTTAACAGAGGAACTTAAGAAAATTTTCGTAACTGGTTTCATATAAAATATTTTTATAAGAATGATTTGGTTGAGAATGAGTGTGAAAGATGCACATGTATTTTATTGCTATGATATAGCATACACTTATCTCTAATATAATTATTAATGATTTCATTGGCTTGATTATGCAAGAATAAGATCACTTTCCAAGAGTGTTATGGAGATACTTTTCTAATATTAAATATATTAATAGTAATAATTAAAAAAAATAAAAAATATACTCTGTTAAATTCAAAAGGAGTATATTTTTTTTAAAGTTTATGTAGGATTTGTTATTTGGTTGTTTTTATTTTGTACCTACCTTTTCTATGTTTTCATAATCATCATCATTATAATATCATAGATTTAATCCATATTCAATTTTTAAATATTTAATTGTTCTTAGACATTTTAAAATATTTAAAATTGTTAGGGTTGGTAAACTACGAATAAATGTTTAAGTTTATACTAGCCATAGATTATTTTTTGGTCTTTAGTATAAAACATCATGTTTAAATATATAGAATAAGTGGTGCTAAAAAAAATGAAAAAAAAATGTTTCTAATATTAAATAGAGTACAAAGTAATCAATTTTATTTAGAACATTGGGATGTCATATTATATTTGTATCAAGACTTCAAGGTCTATTATAATGTAAATGTGGTTATAGTATATGTATTTGATGTAATTTTAATACAAACTAATGAACATTAATGTGGAAAACTTTATCCCTAGGGACACCCTAGTGGTATGTTATTGGATTGTTATCCAAGCTACCCAAGTTCAAATCATAGGGAGGGAGGTCCTCATTGTGCCCTCGAGGAGTATGGCCCCAATTGTGCCACCTGTTGTACTTCATCTAACTTCAACCAAGTTGTGGACATCTTTGCATCAATACTGATACTAAAAATAAATATTTCTTTGATAGGTTGCATAACATGAGGTCAAAGGTACATGGAATATTAGAAGAGATGAAGTGATGGTCTTATCTAGTTAGGTTGTGTGGGTGCGGGGGTGCAAGGTTGTGTGGAGATTGATAAAGATGAAGAAAAATAACCATCCTTTTCCATAATTATTATTAGAACCCAAAATTATGGGTATGCATTCCATAATAATATAGGTTAATACTATAATATTTAATTTTAGCATGAGAACTACATAACTGTGAATAAAATAGTTTTAGTTAAAGATAAATCTGTAAAGGAAAAGATGTAACTATATGATAATGTGGTCCTCTCATGTTGGAGTTGTTATAACTCAATGCTATGATGGGTATTTAAGTACATGGGATAACAACCAATCAAACAAGCTTGTAACTATATTTGTTCTACACTACATGCATATGCCTTGTGAGGGGTTGTTATACCACTTGCATTTTAATATTCCTCACTTATTACATCATAGTCAAAGCTCTATTTTTAGCTTATGGACAAATAATAATGTTTAGGATGATGGAATTTGAGAGAGTAATTTCCCTCCTTCATGTAGACTTTCTACTTTGATACTTGGGAGTGTCAAGTTCCACTAATCATGCACTTCAAATACATATTTTATTACAAACAATCATTGAATACTTTTTAATTCTTATAGATACCATTGTTGATCCTTAATGCTTGGATTCATGTCCTTATCCCTCTCGCATTATTGTTGATAAAAAATATCTTGTTATGTAGGCTGTAGCTATAGTAAAAGTTGAAGTGCTTTCTTTCTTCCTAAATTTACTATCTTGAAATATTTCAAATATTTGAGTCATTGAGATATTTCTACTCTTTGCTGCTTCTTTTCTAGATTTTTGGATGATATTTTAATAGTCTAATGCATTGATCTATTTGTTAGAGTGACATAATTTTAAACTATTTTCCTTCTGGTTAAAGTGTCTATTTTATTGAAATTTTCAGCTCCTATCTTTGCTTGTTATTTTGAGCTTTTTTTTAAGATTCATTTTTTAATTTTTCTTGCTTGCTCCTTTGCTCTATTTTGAGCTTCCTTGTTTATTTTTATTCTTAATAACTTCAATTATTTTGATGATTTTGCTTCAATTTTTTTATGGCTTCAGAATGCACATCTTTATGCTTAGTGTTTTTATTTTTTCTATTTTATTATTCTTATTTTCCTTTGACTTGGAGTGATAATCTAGGATCTTGTTGTCTCTTGTTGTATGAATTAATTTTTTCTAACATGTGATATGTTAGCTTGATCCTACTATTCTAAATTTTATTTGCATGACTTGGATGTGCTTGTGCGACATACACATGTTCTTCTTCTACTACTATATTTTCTTCAACTACATTGTTTTGTTGTACCTTTCTTAGACTTTGATTTTACTTTTCTAAAGATGAATTATCTTGTTGCTGGTTTATCTCTCATGAAGGTGATCTATGTTTGAATGGATTATACCAACATTCCTTTATGGTGTATATACTTTTTCCATAATATTCACACATCCTTTGTGTGTAAAAATTATGTCTTTAAGAATTATTTCTTTGTTTCTAACATCTTTAAAAGTTGTTTCCTTATAGAAAGCATTGTGAAGGTATTATACCTTTTTTATATAGCTACATCCTCATTTGATTTACAAATAGTAAATTTTCTTCTTCATTTGCTATGTGTAAGGCCTCTACTTCCTAAAGTAAATTCACCATATTTTCAAGGCTTGGTGTTTAGTTATATTTAATGTTATGAAAACTTTGTACTTTGAAAGAAAAGATCTTAAAATAATTGGAACTAATATTTTATTAAATACCTAAGTTCTCAATGCTTATAATTATGCTCATAACTCTATAATTATTCTCATGAATGATTCCAAAATTTTCCATTTTTTATCTTTAGATAATGCAGCTAGCTCTAGAGGAATAGAATCTAATTTTGATTCTTGGCTTCAAAAACTATATTCAACTTCTTTTATACATCCTTGGCCATGGTTGAATCCAAAATATATTCTTGGACCTCATGTACTACTTCAAACATAATGAATAGTATTTCCTTTCTATCTACCTTGTCAAACTTTATTTGCTCTTCATTTACTCCTTCAAGATGGGTAGTGATCCTCTTTACTACTTCCTATACTTCTTCAAACTCAACTTGAGTTATATGTTTGGTTTACCAAGTGGTATAATTGTTTTTCCTTGACACTGTTGGATGTGTCTCATCCTTTGTATAGGAAGTACTATACGACAGGCCCCTGCTTTGGTGGTCCATATTTTTTCGGAGATATTATCGGAGCTATTTTTGGGAGGCGTTGGTGGGATTCTCGTGATTTGTGGGTATGAGTGGTTTTAGCCCATGGTATTGTACCCACAGTATTCTAATACCACATTATGGTTTAGGGTTATAAGATTTTTCTTTATATTGATTGTAATATCTCATTACGGGTAAGGAGTGAATAATAATATCAAAGGAGGTGTGGCTCTTGTTTGTTGGAGTAGTCCATATTAGGTGAACCAGGGTAAATCTAGTGTGTTCTATGTACATGATTTATTGTGAGTTGTTATTTTATTCTAAGTTATTTATTTTTGTATTAATTATTATGGAATAAGTTTGGGTAAAACTCTTCAGACACTTGGGAATCAAGCAACAAGAACATTAGTGCTCCACTAACCATAGTAAACTTTTACAAAATTTAAATATTGTTATTTCACTATATTTACCTCAATTTTTTTTGAGTATATATATGCATATACTTATGTCTTCATAGTTTCCTCAAACTAAAAAGAAATTGATGTCTTGCTCACTAAAAGAAATATGATGGAGTTTCTTTCTTCTAAAATATTTTTAGAATATTGTAAGTTATTCAAAAATATTATAATCCCTTATTTTTATTTGTAATTGTGCAATGGGAGAGTTAATATTTAATAACTCTTGGTTATCTTATTCATGAGCAATGTGGAAAAAAATTTTCTCCCTTCAAATTTTATCTTACCCAAAAATATCTTTCCATATTATGTGCAACCTTGGTGCCTTGTAGTTATCCAAGTGTCTACTTTTTATTTGTGCTTGGACGGTTCTTTGATGTCCAATTATTTGCTTGAATTTCATTCAATTTTGAGGTTTCATAGGTCTACTTTATGTTTATCTCAAACAAGTTTCATTGTCTGGGTATCAAATTCTAAATCCTTTAATTTCTTAATAATGTGTATAAGTGGAACTTTGGGTGTCAAATTATTTCCTTGTAAACTTGTGCTTTCTCTTAATGGAGGTAATAATGGGAAACAAGGTCTTCATATTTATTGCTTCGTCTTAAATAAGTGAATTCTTAATAGACTTCTCCATTATATGTGTCGTGATTCACCAATATCCTATATTTTTATCTTATGTAATGAAGACTAATGATAATTCAATGACAAAGGTAGAGTAAATTTGATTCTTACTATTATATTTGATTGATAATAATTAATTATTTTCATGATTTTTATCATGTCTATAATGGTAGCTTTGTCTACTTTCAAAAAAATAAATACGTTGATTTTGATATGGATATTTTAGGCTTTTTTCTATGAATGAGCACTTTTGCTTTATTTCCACTTTCTTCCTCCTTTTATTTTACCTCTTATTTATAGTTTGTTCCCTTACTCTATAGCATGTGTGTCTTTCAAGATAGCAATTTGCTAAGTATAGATTTGTCTTGATCAACATGAACCCTACTGCCTTTTGGTTGTTCTAATATTAAAATTATCATCGCATATAAAAAATTATTCTTTATATTTATCTTTTTCCTATTTACTTAAGTTTGTTATGTTCGTTGACCACCTCATGAATGCTAACCATGTTATCCTTGTGTTTGAAGACTATGTTTTGGTGCTTATTTCATAGTTTACCTTTAAATGGTAAATATTTGATGAGTTTCTTTCTTTTTCTCATGTTCCCTTGGAATGTTATCTTCAATGCAACTTGTATTTTGTTGTGATTGAGATTTTATTGTTCTTTTTATCTTTGGACTTTTTAAATACAAAATCCGCTATATTTTCGAATTTTGATAGTTCAAATAAAGGCTTAGGCCTTTTTCAAATATATATAAACTAGATTTATTATGTTTCTTTTGAAACATAGTACTTATTTTCAATAGAATATGATTCAAACCTTTCAAGAGTAGATATATTATGATCTTTTAAAATTTAAAAAGGTTTCAATAACCTTTTGAAGCTTCAACTAATGTATTTGCAACTACTTGAAAAATTTCTTATAATTATTATAAGAAGCTTCAATGGCTTCTTTATCTTCATATTAATTTTGAGGAGCTTATTATGGAATATTTTCTTACCTTTTGAAAATACCTATTCTTTAGGAGAAAATTTATGACCCATTTTATTCCATACTTAGATTATCCGAGTTGTTTCATGTAGGCTTATGACCTTATTGATCTTAGAAGGGATTGAAATCCTTGTTGATGCTTGAAGGCTTTTGCATTTGGTAAGAAATTTTCACCTTCAAAAATTTAAATGTACCATAGAATTTTACTTCATGGTGATAATCACCTCCCTTTTTGAGGTTTTATTTACATAATTGTATATAGGGAAATTCTATCCTTAAAACGTCTTTTCTCAAAATTCAATTTTCTTTTCTCAAATAGAGTGTTCTATTGGCTTCTTTGTGTCAAATTTACAAGGGGACCAAAAGGAGATTTTTTTCTTTCTTCTACCTACTCTAATACCACATGTTAGAACTTAATTATTTGATTGATATTACCATGAAATGATAGGTATTTAAGTACATAATATTTCTATTGTAGGTATAATAACCTCTCAAACAAACTTGTAGTCATCTCTATCCTATACTACATGCATATGCCTTATGAGGGGTGGTTATACCGCTTGGCTTATCATAGGGGCTATGATTTAATAATTTCTAATAGCAGCATTGGGGTGCAAGAGAGTGAACAAGTTAGAAAAATTATTAAAAACATATCTTATGTGTATATTATGAAATAATTCATAGTGGAAATGGTGATATGTGTTCATAATCATTGGCCTTTATTTCATTTGCTCAACATGGATTATTTTAGGATTTATTTGAGGTATGCCAATATAATTTTATATATGGGAAGACTCAATTTAAGAGGATATTGGAACATCAATTAAAATATTTAAAAACTGAATGTCATTATGACTTGACCATTTTCTCATCTTTAATATGTAAGATTTCATTTATAAACCAATATTTTTATAGAATATATATATATATATATATATATATATAAAAATATATATATATATATATATATATATATATATATATATATATATATATATATATATATATATATTAAAGTGTCTATTGCATTCCATTATTAGTATTGGAATGTGTGAATTGTGATATGTACTACTAAATTATTCTTATGAATGCTTATAGTTCAAATATTCATGAGATTAAGAATTACCCTCATCCTAGTTGTTTACTTTAAATGTTATATTTACACAGACATATTATGAATTTGTTTTATAAACACATATATTAGCCATTATAATTATATAATTACAAAATATTGTTGATATATTTTATTTCGATTGAAGTGTGTTACTTTTGGGTGCATCAAAAAGAATTTTCTAATATAGATGATTATATGTTTTCCATAATAATGCATGCATCTTGATTGCTTGGTATGCTTATTTTATATGGTTCGGTTGTGAAGTATATTAATACATTTTTGTTTTCAATCTCAAATAGAATAATATATTAGAACTTCAGGTTAAAATTTTGGAAAATCCACCTTACTTTATCTTGAAGCATTCTCTTAAACTTATTGATGAATATTTTCTTTTCCTTTCTAAGAACATTCCATTATTTTCTTAGGATTATTTTTTTTCTAAAATTCAAGTATAACATATCACTATAATTTAGAAACATCCTTTATGAAATATATTCATGAAGTTGTATTTATGTAATAGGAAATTAATGCATCAAAAATAATTTCACAATGAGGAGGAAGAGATATGGTAAATGATATGCACTTATAAGTTTATCCTAAGCCTTACAATAATTATCTATTTATATTTTATATTGTACAACATATTCATCATCAAATATTATTAACATCATAAATATTCAACTAGCTTGATTTGCATGATAATTTTAAGTTGCATAATAGGTCCATTGTTAAATTCTTTTAGCCATATGATAATTTATCTAACTATTTTATTTGATACTTTTTAAAAATACATAATATATCCATTTGTAAGTTTTATTTCCATCATAAATATTTTTAATACCTAAATATTTAACATTATTTTAAGATGTATTACATCCTTTTATAAAATTTTGCTTAATATATTTATAAGCTATATAATAAATACACTACAACATATTTTTTACATTAAAACATTCATAATAGAAAGATTTATTTTTAAAAAGTCAAATTTTTATAACATACTCACTTTAGATTAATATGAACACCAAAGCAATGCTTTTAGAGTGATTTTTTCATAGCTCATTAACATTGGTAACATTAACTATATTTGGAAAAATCCACATCATAATATAATTGTAAAACATAAGGTAGATATAATTTATTTTATTTATAAATAGATGGTTCCCAAGAAAGAAATTGTAGGCCTTGATATTCATAAGCCTTAGATAGCACTTTATGTATCCTTCCTTTCTCCCAATGATATCCTTCATTACACCAATTTTATGTTTTGATAATTTACTAAGAAAAGCATTATGTTTTAATAAGAGTGACACTCTATAAAGGATAAAGTGATATTTATGTCACTTTATAGCCATAACATAAATGGTAGGTGATATTTATCATAACACCTATAAAACTCAATCATTCACGCTTTCAATTTTCTTGTCTACTTTACTTGTTTTTTTGTAATTATTAACTTTTAATTCTCATTAATTGTCATGGGCATCTATAATTGGTTGGTGATCAAGAAAATTTGAGTTAGAATATCCAACTAGTGTAGATAATAAAGGTTAAAATATTATTCAACATCTTATTTATAGCATATTATCTCTAGACCTGGATAAGGTAGTCAGTAGATACCAAAAACATATTCCTCCAAAACCCAGATAACACCCTTTTATTAAATTATACAAAAAACTCATTACAATAAATTATCCCTCCTAATATCTTATAAATTTACATCCCATAATCATGGGAATTAAATTTACTTTCCTTTTTTCACATAAAACTAGTGTTGTCCTTATATAAAGAACTCATTGCCTCAAAATCAATCTCAGGTTCTTATCAATCAAGAAACATCACAAGCCTCCTTGTAGAATGTACATAAAGGGAACATCAATCTAAAGACATCAAAGTGTCTGATGGCAAGCCGATATTAGATCAACAGAACTTCAAATTAAATTTTGCTGCAAATAGCTTAATACCGTTTTCCATTACAGATTCCAGGCATATTTCTCTTCCCCTTCAATCCCGAACTCACCATCGCTTCCCTTACAATTTTTTGATTTTTTATCGAGGCCTCGATCCTCTAGGCAATTAATGCCCCGCCTAACAAAAAAAATTCAAATTCGATTTCCCCCCGGCCGAGTTTTAAATTTTTTTTTTGCCATAAATGGGAAACTGCCCGATCCACCATGAAGCTTGCATTAATGGTATCCCTCAACCTGCACCCGCCATTTTGTTCTGACTATTATTCTCTACTACTACCTCAACCCATACTGTCCATGCTCTACAATGGCTATTTTTTTGGAATACTTCCATAATATGGTTATCCAAGTTTAATGCACGCGACTGTCATCTCCCTTTTAATACACGTGGCCTTCATCTTCATTTTAGAACACGTGGCTACCCGCATGTCTATTTTCGGCCTCTGTCTTCAACCGGTCGCGTCGCTTTTACACACACAACCCCGTGTCTAATTCGGTCCATCTTCCTTTTGGCAACAATTCCTTGATCCACATGGAAACTTTCTATTGGTCGCGATATCGTGACATGTCACGGTATCGCAACCCCCATGCTCTTATGCACTAGCCCTGCCTTCGGGAGCCACGATTTCACGACATGTCGCGATATCGTGGCTCCCCCTCGACCCCGCCTTGCCTTGCTTTCGGGAGCCGCGATTTCACGACATGTCACGAAATTGTGACATGTCACGATTTCACGGCTCCCCCATGACATTTTCCTTGCCTTGCCTTCGGGAGCCGTGATTTCGCGACATGTCACGAAATCGTGACATGTCGCGATTTTGCGGCTCCCCCTCCCCAACTTGCTTTAAAGAAAAAAACTTCAACCTTCCTCTTGCTTTACAAAACTTCAACCTTGGAAAAGAACTGGAATGAAACAAAATACAAAGTGCTTAGAAAACTTAGAGAAATTTGGAGGATGCAAGATTGCTCCATTGCCACCGGATGCTCCTGCATCAGACACCCGGGGTAATTAAAAAAAAGTGATCCTCACTTCTGTTTTGTTAGGGGAAGACCCAGGCGGTCAACCTCCGTCTTTGACAACCAAGTTGCATCTTCAACAGGTCTGCCCTTCCACTTTATCAAATATTCAGAATACTGTTTGTTTCTGGTGCTTCTGCCTTCACGAGTGTCTAGTATTTCTTTGACCTCGTCGGTGGTTGGAGTAGATGTTGGAATTTGCCATAATCCTATACTTGGTACCTCTGTACTCTCTCCCTCATGATATTCCACTAAATCTGAAATATTAAAAATAGGTGAAATGTCAAGCCAATTTGGCAATTCCACTTTATATGCATTTCCTGACTCCCGTTTTTCCAGTATTCGCATGGCCCAAACTTCTTCATCTTCAATTTGTTATAAGTTTTGGCAGGAAACCTTTCCTTCTTGAGATGGACCATGACTTCATCTCCTACTTCGAACTCCTTGAACCGTCGCTTCCGGTCCGCTCTTGTCTTATATTGAGTATTCATTTTTATAATTTGTTTCCTTACTTCTTCATGCGGACTTTTCATATGTTCCGCAAATTCTTCTGCCTCAGCACTGCACTTTTCTCTCTTATCCAACTTTCTCAGTTCAGACACATTTCTTGGGATGTTTCCATATATTATCTGGAACGGAGATTTATTTGTGCTCTTATTGACTGAACTGTTATATGCAAATTCCGCCTGCGATAAAACTAAATCCCATCCCTTGGGTTGATCTGCTATCAAGCATCTCAGTAAATTACCTAGGCTTCTATTTACCACCTCTGTCTATCCATCAGTCTGTGGGTGGTATGCAAAACTGAAATTCAGATCTGTCTTCAACTTCTTCCATAAAGTTCTCCATAAATAACCAACAAATTTCGTATCTCTATCAGAAACTATGCTCTTTGGTAGACCATGAAGTCGTACCACTTCCTTGAAAAATAACCCTGTAATGTGAACTGCATCACTTGTTTTTTGGCATGGGATAAAGTGTGCCATATTGGAAAATCTGTCAACTACTACAAATACAGAGTCATTTCCCCTTTATGTTCTTGGCAATCCGAGGACGAAGTCCATGCTGACGTCCTTCCATGGTCGCTCAGGTACTGGTAACGACTGATACAATACTGTGTTCTGTCTTCTGCCCTTTGCCATCTGGCATACTCTACAACTCTATACAAACTTTTTCACATCTTTCTGTAGTTGTGGCCAATAGTAATTTTCACTCACCAGGGCAATTGTCTTATCCCGGCCAAAATGTCCGGCCAGTCCTCCGCTGTGTTTCTCCTTGACTAAGTTTTTCCGCATGGAACTCCTTGGAATGCATAATTTACTTCCTTTGAACAACATTCCGTCTTGGATTAGAAAATCCAACCATCTTGTCCTGTCCACAGTAACAGGTGTCAAGCAATCCGTCCAGGTTTCTACAAAATCTGGATCTTTAGGGTACAAACCCTTCAGTTCTTCAAATCCCACTACTTCCACTATCATTTCAATTAGTAAATTCTGCCTTCTACTCAAGGCATCTGCAACTCTATTTGATTTCCCGCTTCTGTGCTTTAGCACAAAGGTATAGCTTTGAAGGAACTCCACCCATTTCATGTGCCTTTGGTTCAGTTTTGTTTGACTGTTAATGTACTGTAAAGCCTGATGATCAGTAAATAGAACAAACTCCTTTGGCAATAAATAATGTCTCCACTTCTTCGAGCTCGAACTATAGCATAAAATTCTTGGTCATAAACTGAATACTTTTTTCGAGCATCATTTAGCTTCTCACTCGAAATAAGCAACGAGTCCGCCTTCCGACTCGAGTACAGCCCCTATTGCACTGCCACTGGCATCACAGTCCACCTGAAATACCTTGTTAAAATCTGGGAGTGCCAAAACAGGCTGTTCTGTGACCTTTTTCTTTAATGCATCAAAGCTCCTCTCAGCCCCTAATGTCCACTTGAACTCTTTTTTATCCCCTCTCATTGTTTCCATGAGAGGTGCATAGATGCTGCTGAAGTTCTTTATGAACTTCCTGTAAAAGCTGGCTAGACCATGAAATGATCTTACTTCTGTTGTGCTTCTTGGGTTAGGCCATTCGATGATGGCTCTCACCTTCTCTGGGTCCATTTTTAGACCATCTGCTGAGATTACAAACCCCAGGTAGACTAACTCTTTCTTGAAAAAATTACACTTTTTTAGATTTATTAATAACTGCTCCTCCCGCAACTTTTCAAAAACCTTCCTGATATGCATCAGGTGTTCCTCCAGGGTTTTGCTGAAAATTAATATATCATCTAAATAAACAATGACAAACTTTCCCAGAAACTCTTTCGATACTTCATTCATCAGCCGCATGAAGGTACTTGGTGCATTGGACAGCCCAAATGGCATGACCAACCACTCATACAAGCCCTCTCTTGTCTTGAAAGCTGTCTTCCACTCATATCCTTCTCGGATACGGATCTGATGATAACCACTTTTTAGGTCAATCTTCGTGAAGTACTCAGCTCCACTTAAACAGTCCATGATATCATCCATCCTTGGCAATGGGAATCTATATTTGATAGTGATTTTGTTGATTGCCCGAGAGTCTGTGCACATTCTCCACTCTCCATCCTTCTTGGGTGCTAGTACTACAAGCACTGCACATGGGCTAAGACTCTCTCTAATCAATCCTTTCTCCAGCAACTCCTGGACCTGTCTGTTTAACTCCTTAGTTTCTACAGGTGTCATTCTGTGTGCAACTTTATTTGGCAAGCTTGATCCTGGCACCAAATCTATATGGTGGCTGATCTTCCTTACTGGGGGTAAACCCTCAGGCACATTATCTGATATAATATCTGGAAATTCCTCCAACAGATCTAGGACTTCTATCGGGGTATATTTGCATTCCTCCTCCCTAACTCTAGGAATTATTGCATAACACAAATGTTCATGCTTCAAACCATCCAAAAATTTTCTCCCTTCAACTAAACAGATTCTGGAGCTATTACACACCTTTTCATCCGCCTCCTTCATGGGTTTCAGCTTATGGTGTACACCATTCTTTGTTAATGAGTAGGTGTTGGCACGGCCGTCATGCACTGCACTCCGGTCGAACTGCCAAGGCCTCCCCAACAACATATGGCAAGCATCCATAGGCAGGATGTCGCACAGGACCTCATCACAATAATTTCCAATATTAAATTTAACGGAGCACTGCTCATTGACCAAAGCCCTATGGTCCTTCTATAACCATGCGACCCGATATGGATGCGGGTGCTTCTTCCTCTCTAATTGTAACTTGGTAACCATTTCTTCTGAAATAAGGTTATCCATGCTACCATTGTCAATAATAATATTGCAAACCTTGCCCGCGCATTTACACCTTGTGCGGAATAAACTTCTTCTCTGATCTGTGTCCTTCTCCTCATTCAATAGGACTCTTCTTATGATCATTGCTTCCCCTCTCTCTGCTTCTTTCGAATGTTCAGACTCAGCATCTTCCTCTGCCACAACAGCCCTGGCTGGACCCTTAGGCCTCTTGTTCGTCCTTTCTCAATGTTTTGGACACTCAAATGCTCGATGTCCTTCTTCATCATAGTGGAAACATGTCCCACAAAATACTCCTCTTCCAAACCCTCGTCCAGATCCACCCCGTCCTCTTGGGTAGCTGTTCTGATCACGGGGCTGATAAACATCCTCTTCCCTTTGATCCTGGTTGCTACCGGCTTCACCAGTCTTCTTCGGATATTTATACTTTTCTCCACTGGTTCTCCCACCAGTTCTTCCACCATGGCCCCTTCCTCTTTGCTTGCCTTCAAACCGCCTATTCAGTTTTTCTTCCACCTTTAAGGCAAACTGGTAAGCATCCTCAATGGTGCTTACCCGAACTAGGCTCAGCTCTTCCTGGATACCGAGTCTCAACCCATTGATATAAAGTTGCTACCTTTTCTTTGTTTTCCTCTAAATGTCCAGTCCTAATAGAGATCTTGTAAAACTCCTCGATGTATTCTTGGATAGTTTTGTTTGTCTGTCTCAAACTCTACATTTTCCTTAGCAGATCCAACTCGTAATCTGTCAGAATAAACTGTCTTTTCAGCTTTTCCACCATTCTGTCCCATCTTGTTATTCTCTCCTTCCCTCTTCTGTTCCTCTCCAACTGTATTCCCCTCCACCAAATGCTGGCATGACCCTTCAACTTGGTCTTAGAAAATCTGAACCGATTAGGGTCTTCAACCTCCTCGTATTCAAAATATTCTTGTAAATAATTTATCCAGTCAATCACCTCTTCTGGATTTAGGTTTCCCGAATATGTAGAAACCTCCATTTTTGGTTGCTTTCCAATCTGAGAGATGGCCTTGTACAACCGGGCTTGTGCAGGATCCACAACCTCTTCTTCTTCCTCAGACTGGTCTGCTTCTTCATCAACTTTGTCTTCACTTCGCTCATCCATTTCGGGCTCATGCCTTCTGCGTAGCTCCTCTTGCAGGGCTTGAACTTGTCTCTGCAAGGCTCGAAAGTCTTCGGCCAACACCACATTTCCTACTCCACCACGATTTCTTCGTGGAGGCATTTTTTTTTTTCTTTCTTACAAATCCTTCCACAGATCCTGGTGTAACTGCCTCTCTTCCGATGATTTGTTACACGCTCAGGAGCTCCCGCTCTGATACCACTTGATGGCAAGCCAAGATTAGATCAATAGAACTTCAAATTAATTTTTTTGCAAATAGCTTAATACAGTTTTCCATTACAGTTTCTAGGCATATTTCTCTTCCCCTTCAATCCCGAACTCACCATCCCTTCCCTTACAATTTTTCAAGTTTTTATCGAGGCCTCGATCCTCTAGGCAATTAATGCCCCGCCTAACAAAAAAAATTCAAATTCGATTTCCCCCCGGTCGAGTTTTAAATTTTTTTTTTTGCCATAAATGGGCAACTGCCCAATCCACCATGAAGCTTGCATTAATGATATCCCTCAACCTGCACCCGTCATTTTTTTCTGACTATTATTATGTATTGCTACCTCAACCCATACTGTCCATGCTCTACAACGGCTATTTTGTCAGAATACTTCCATAAGATGGTTATCCCAGTTTAATGCACACGGCTGTCATCTCCCTTTTAATACACGTGGCCTTCATCTTCGTTTTAGAACACGTGGCTGCCCGCATGTCTATTTTCGGCCTCTGTCTTCAATCGGTCACGTCGCTTTTACACACACAGCCCCGTGTCTAATTCGGTCCATCTTCCTTTTGGCAACGATTCCTTGATCCACATGGCAGCTTTCTATTGGTCACGATATCACGACATGTCACGGTATCGCGACCCCCATGCCCTTATGCACTAGCCCTGCCTTCAGGAGCCGTGATTTCATGACATGTCACGAAATTGTGACATGTCGCGATATCGCGGCTCCCCCTCGACCTTGCCTTGCCTTGCTTTCGAGAGCTACGATTTCGCGAAATGTCACAAAATCGCAGCTCCCCCTCGACCCTGCCTTGCGTTGTTTTAGAGAGCCACGATTTCGTGACATGTCATGATTTCGCAGCTCCCCCATGACCTTTGCCTTGCCTTGCCTTTGGGAGCCACGATTTCGCGGCTCCCCCTCCCCAAATTGCTTTAAAGAAAAAAACTTCAACCTTCCTCTTGCTTTTAAAAAAAAAACTTCAACCTTGGAAAAGAACTGGAATGAAACAAAATACAAAGTGCTTAGAAAACTTAGAGAAATTTTGAGGATGCAAGATTGCTCCATTGCCGCCGGATGCTCCTGCATCAGTGTCTAAGGATCAAAGGAAACTTATCTAGGAAAAATATATTTATCAATCATATATACACATCATATTAAAAATGTATTACAATATGATAAAAACACTTATGATAAAAAGAAAATAAATTATCACATAGCTAGAATTTACCTTATATCATTTGTGGAATTAAATAATTATTCCACATTTTCATTTTATATATAAGCTCCTTGGGTGAACTCTCATCATCAAAACCTAAGGGGTTGATTTGTATTAGAGTATTATCATACAACTTCATTCATATAAATTAGGAATTATTTAAACCAAATAGAAAGACTTAATAGGTAATGATCAACCACTAAATATCAATTTTCATCCCAAAGCATCATATCTAGTTTCTTGATTGAAGGTGCTAAAATTGTTCAAACTTTTCTAATATTGGAAAATTCACAAGCTTAAATATATGAATATAGAAAACATGGTTATAGGTTTATCACAATTTGAAAGAAAAATATTTAAATATATTTATCTAAAATTATATTTAGAAAAAGAGCACTAAAAATTAACATGTAGGTCTTGAGATTTTTCTCCTCCTAATTTTTTATAAAGATAGAAAGACTTTGTTAGTCCATGGGTAGTATGGTGGTGAGCCATTCAAATAAGACACTTTCCTCTATTACAAGGTCCTTGTTTGTTACTTTATACCATATTCTTCTAGTCATTTTGTTTGTAAATGATACTTAAAATATTGCATTAGAACACAGGAACAATGATTGCACATATTGACATGTGTTCCCTAGAGAAAAGGTCCAAAATATTAATGATACTATGATCTCAAATTTAAGTGGTGATCTTGGTCATTCATTTAATCTTATTTTTTTATCATGTCATTAAAACCCTATATTTTTACATTCTTAGGGTTAAGATGATGCACCACCGTGAGTAATGATGATTTTATAACCTCAATAAACCATACTTTTACTATCTCTTTCTCTTTGTTATATATATATATATATTTGTTTCACATCTTGTTATACAATATTAGGTAATCTTAATGTATTATAAGTATTGTTTCTATTTTTTCATCATATAATGCTTTCACTTCACTTTAATTACTTATCTAGACCTTAAAGGCACCTCTAATGCTTGTTTATTATTGGTTCAATCCCTTCAATAGAGAAGGACAAAACACTGTACCAATACTTTGCATGTAAGGATCATTCTTACCATCAATTTTTTAATTTCATAGGCTTCTTTATTCCTCTATATGATGCTTGTTGCTATCCCCTTTTCTATGTGAACATGCTAGCCTAGTACTTTCTTAGTAAGATTTTTATATATTTTTAAATTTACAATTATTGTTTCCTTTTTGATGTACTATATTTGTGTTAGGAATTAAAATCAATATTGACTAGTCTAGTTAAATAAGTTTTTTTTTTATTTAGATATTTTTAAATTTTTATTGTTATTTTATTTTAAGTATATGCTATAATTATTGTTTCCATGCATGCTTTATTGTTTTATCATATATAAATCACCTTGCTTGAATTGATTCTTACTAGCTAGTATTGGTAATGACCACATTTTTATTATTTTTCTGGTAAAACTAATTTTGAATTTATTTTAAGTTTTATTTATATTTTTATTCACTAAGGATTGGTAGGTTGGTTGTCATAGCTACTATCTTAATTTTTATTGATTCTATAATTAGTTGACTCCTTCTTTTATGCCTCTCCTTTATTCTTCTATAGGTATTTGTAGAATAATCAATTCTACAAAGAATTCTTATCTATAACGATTAAGATGATGATACGGATCCTACAAAATATTATGATAAACCTTAGCAATCAACATTAGGATATCAAAGAATCCATTTGAGAATGTGTGCATTCCTTTTTAAATAAGTATAATTTTTTTTATTGGAATCACAGTTTAAAGTGATGATTCTAATGAATGTAGCACAAATGTAGAGCATGCAATTATTTCTATAATAGCCAAAACCACCTCTAAACTATTTAATAAATCCATATTAATTTAAAATATGAATAATCTAACCCAGGTGTTGTAGGTGAGTTGGAGAGGAGAGGGCAATCCTCCAAGGGAGGTCCCAGGTTCAAATCTCCACCCTACCAAAAAGCTGAATCGGGTACCCAAAATCCAATCGATAATGTTGGTGCAGGCAGGGTCGGGTGCGACTCCTCGGGCGAATTTGACGGTATAGAACCCCCTGTTCGTGGTCTCTCAGACCAAGGCGGCCCCGCAAGGGGTTTTTCGCTTTATATATATATATATATATATATATGACTAATCTACAACAAGAATTGGAGTAGCAATTAGATAGTCAAAAACCATTTATGCATGGTATGATGGATGATTTTAAAAATTAGATGCATGCTATAATATGATCTAAAATATTATTCAACTTGCCATTATTGGTTCTAAGAATAATCCTAGTTTAATCTTAGTTACTCCATCTCATACTTAATATCTTGATAATATTCAAACTACACTTCCTCCTTTTCCATATCCTTGTAGAAGGGTTCTTGTAGCCATAGTAAAATATTTTGAATATCAAACCATGGAGGTGAAGATGATTATCTTAACTAAAGTTGTATAAAATTATTTGTATGACAATGAAAATAAAATATCTAAAAAAAACCATATACATTTTATCAAGATATAAAAAATCATGTAGTTGAATAAAAAAGAGCTAAACTCTTTTGTGTGGAAGTTATGACCCCTGAAATTTCAAATCATATAGATTTGTAAAAGTAAATTTCATATATTTTTTCAATGTAATTGTTATGCTTAGCATTAGAAAAGAAAATAAATTCCAATATTTTAATCCTTCAATAGTTTCTTTTGTAAAATTTATTTTTTGGTGGATAAAAAACCCATAGATTGGCAATACCTCATATATAGGAAATTATATTCATAGCCCTCCATCATACAAAAAATAAAGAAATTTTATACGTATAAGTACCTTCTATGTATTATTATAATATGTGTTCCAAATAAATTATCACATAGCTAGAATTTACCTTATATAATTTGTGAAATTAAATAATTATTCCACATTTTCATTTTATATATAAGCTCCTTGGGTGAACTCTCATCATACAAACCTAAGGGGTTGATTTGTATTAAAGTATTATCATCATGCAGTCTCAATGGTGATAGATAATGAAAAACTTTAGATTGGAAGGCTCAAAGTGGATCAATGACAGAAAATGGGGGCATTTAAAAAAAAAAAAAAAATTGAACCTTATAATGGATTTTGTCATATTTGTTTTTTTTGTTCAAGTGACTAGTGTTTTTTGCAGCTGGTGGGGCACTGATATAGGTTTTTTATCTACAAATTCATGCATGGGAAAAATCTGCTTTGGCCTCAAGTATTTCCCAAGGTGTGTTTGGATTCGATGTCGCAAAAAGGCCCTAGCAAGAAATAACAAAGTGTTGGAGATCCCTGACAATGAGGCACCAGACCCCACCATAATAGTCTTGGAGAAGATGACAATTTCATCAGCCTCCAACGGTATCAACCAGTTGAAGAGTCTGTCTGGCCTCATCAGTGCAGCTGTTGATTTGTGTGATTCCTTAAATCTTCTGTTTTATAGCCAGCAGTTCCAGGGGCACAAGGAGTCAAAGGCAAAATCTAAATATGATGGCAAGAACGATGATAAGAAGTTAGATGAGGACTACAAGGAAGACTGCTTGGCCTCTTGGCTGTCCATTCTATGGGATGTTTTTTTTTTTGACCATATTCTATTATTTTTATATGGGCACAAGCTACTCTGCATGGTGCTTGCATGATTAGTTTTTGTCTTTGTTAGTTCTTTTTTGCATCTTTCTTTTCTGATGGCCATAATATTAGGCTTCCATAGTTTAGTTTGGTCTGTATTCTAATGGAAGAGTAGGTCTTGGTCATTTTTGTTGTCGATTTAAACTTTTAGGGCTTGGCCTTTGTCCGGTTGGTCAGTGGACCCTATTTTGTAAAATGGTTTTGGGTCAACCAGTTAAAACCCGGTGTTAATTATAATATTCTCTTACTTACCAAAAAAAAAAAAAAAAAAGTATTATCATACAAATTCATTTATATAAATTAGGAATTATTTAAACCAAATAGAAAGACTTAATAAGTCATAATCAACCACTAAATATCATTTTTCATCCCAAAGCATCATATCTAGTTTCTCGATTGAAGGTGCTAAAATTGTTCAAATTTTTCTAATATTGGAAAATTCACAAGCTTAAATATATGAATATAGAAAACATGGTTATAGGTTTATCATAATTTGAAAGAAAAATATTTAAATATATTTCTCTAAAATTATATTTAGAAAAAGAGCACTAAAAATTAACATGTAGGTCTTGAGATATTTCTCCCTATTTTTTATAAAGATAGAAAGACTTTGTTAGTCCATGGGTAGTATGGTGGTGAGCCATTCAAATAAGACACTTTCCTATGTTCCAATTTCCTTGTTTGTTACTTTATACCATATTATTCTAGTCATTTTGTTTGTAAATGATACTTAAAATATTGCATTAGAACATAGGAACAATGACTGCACATATTGACATGTGTCCCCTAGAGAAAAGGTTCAAAATATTAATGATACTATGATCTCAAATTTAAGTGGCGATATTGGTCATTCATTTAATATTATTTTTTTATCATGTCATTAAAACCCTATATTTTTACATCCTTAGGGTTAAGATGATGCACCACCATGAGTAATGATAAACCCTTTTATCTTGGATTTGGATTCTTCTAAATATTCTTTTAGTAGTGTCACTTCTTGTGCTAACTTTTCACATTCTAATATCTTTGTTTCTAACTTATGTTTAAACCTTTTTGCCTTGGCCTTTGATTTCTCTATATCCTCTATAAGCAGTATTCTCTCTTCATCACATTCTTGAAATTGAAACTCAAGTTTAGAGTTTTGATTTCTTACCTTCTTTTCTGTTTCAAGAGCATATATAAGTTCTCCCTTGAGATCATATCCATCCTTTTCTGAATATTCCTCTATTTTTTTACCTTTGTCCACATCTTTATTTTCTATTGTTTTATCTTCTATAGGATCATATTTTCCTTCTTCTAGTTCCATTAGAATATTCTATTCTGGTCCTTCAAGTGTATCTTCATATTCATCATAACTGAAACTATAACCATCCCTTGTACAACTATCTTCAAGATGTCCAAAGTTACCACATCTAAAATACTTGAGAATTACTAGAGTCATTTTCTTAACTTGTTCTTTTTCTTCAATCATAGAAATTACTTCATCTCTATCATTATCTGAAAAACTAGCATCACTATCACTTGAGTACTTACTTGCCTTATCCGCATAGTAGCTCCTCTTTTGTATTTGAAAGAACTTATTTCCTTGTATGATTTGTCCATCATTGCTTTTCTTCTGGTGCATGTATCTTTCTGATTCCCTGTTCCTATGATCCTATTTTTCTTCACCATTGTTATTTTTAGCTTATTGACAATCTGTTGCAAAATGTCCATACTTTCCACAATTGAAACATTTAACAAATTTTAGATCTCTAGATATTCTATAATCCTTATCTCTTCTACCATAATTAGCTTCTTCATGACATGATGACTCATTGCTTGAATCTGACTTCTTACCCTTTTTCTTCTTGATTTCTTTGAAGGCTGCTTCCTTCTAGGGAATAGGATATTTTGTTCTTATATCAAATTTGTGAGCATACCAAGCAACATATCTCTTGTCAAAGTATCACCATCCATTGATACTTCTATAGAAAAAACTTTTTACTAAATCTTTTTGGAAGAGTTCTTAATACTTTATCACAAACATTTGATTCATCAATCTTCATTCCAAGTCCTTGCATGTCATTAACAACCTCATCAATTCAAAGTAGATAAGTACTAATATTTTCTTCATCCTTCATTCTTAATGCTTCAAATTTTCCTTTGAGATTTCGTATCCTTGCTTTCTTGACACTTTTATCTCCTTCATATATGTTTTGCAATTTATCCCACATTTCTTTTATAGTTTGACATTGCATAACTTTCATAGGCTCTGTTCTATGCAAACCTCTCAAAAGTGCATTCATTGCTTTTGAATTGTAATTTTGTAGGAGCTTACCTTCCTTATCTATAGAAGGGTTAATTAAATGATCGTATCCAAATTCAACTACTTCTCAAATTTTATTGCCAAGTGCCATCAGGTAAATCTTCATTATCATACTCCAATATATATAGTCACTTCCATGAAATAATGGTGTTGAATTATCTAAGGACACATTCTTAGAATCCATTGTGTTCTTTTTAGATTTTCCTTCAAGTTGTTAAACTCCTTAGAAGGAACCCGCTTTGATACCAATTGAAGAACATAAGCTTATACTAATAGGGGGTGAATAGTATAATATTAATTTTTACTTTTCTTTTCGAATCAATATTATGCAATTTATAAATAGCAATATGAAGAACATAAACTTATACTGAGAGGGGGGTGAATAGTATAAGACCACTTTTTACTTTTTCTTCCAATTCAATATTATGTTGTGTAAAGATAGCAATATCAATAGTAGTAATCAAAGCAATGCATAGAAACCATACACAATAGATACATCACAATTTACGTGGTTCACCCAATGTGGGCTACTCCACAGAGAAAATATTTTACTAAAACTTTCTCAATCAATATATTTGGGAATAACTCCCAATTACAATGTTTATGGATCTTTATCCAAAGGATATGTTGATCCCCTAATATCAAGTTCGTGGATCTCTTCCACAAGAGAACTCTTTCCCATTTTGCTCTATCTATGTGATCTTCTAGAAGACTTTGTCTCTTTGCTACACTAACTGGTGGACCTCTCTCCACTTGAAGACTCCTCACTCAGATCTATCTTCAATTGTGCTAGCTATTGGATCTCTATCCATTAAGAATCTATCCTCTATACTTTGTCACCTCCAAAGCTCTGTCAATAGGCTCACTAAGAACATGATCAATAGGCTTACACATAACCTACATAATAGGCTCACATAGAACCTGCTTAACAAGCTCACACAGAACTTGTCAAATCTACTCAAGCAAGCTCACCAAGAATTTGCCCAATTCTGCTCTAGCAAGCTCACAAATAACTTGCCCAAATATGCTCTAGCAAGCTCACCAAGAACTTGGCCAAATATTTTCTAACAAGCTCACTAAGAAATTGTCCAAATCTATCCCAAATATGTACACAATTTTTTCCACAAAACTTTCCATAAATCTATCCCAAAACTATCCACAAAGCTTTCTCAAAACTTTCCACAAATGCCTTCTCAAAGGCTCAATAAATCATGCTCAAGTAGCACTCAAATATCATCCACAAATATATCAAGGCAAAGCTCAAATATGAACTCAAAAATGAATGGAAATGTACTCTTCAATGGATGACAACAATGATCCACAATGATCTCAACTCAACTCAACTCATAGAAGCATAAATAGAATTGTTAGAGACTCAATATGTTCTAATATTAATCTCAACTCAACTCAACTCAAATCAACTAATAGAAGCATAAATATAATTGTTAGAGACTCAATATGTTCTAATCTCAATCTCAAATCAAATTAAATCAAATCAATCTCAACTCAACTCAAGTCAATATCATAGAAGCATAAAGAGAATTGTTAGAGACTCAATATTTCCAATCTTACTCTCAACTCAAATCAGAATAATAGAATAGTTTATTTCATAGGATTTGAACAATCACTTCATATATCACTTGACTAGGCTCATTAAACTCAACTCAACCAATCACCACAAGTGATAACTCTCTCTCACACAACCCTAGTCCAAGTATGTATCAACCAACTAAAATATTTCCAACAATGCTCAACCAAAAATCTCACATAACAATGATACTCATGTTCATTTCTAGCTCAAGTTATTTCACAACCAATGGTATTCAATAAAAATGCTTATAAAACAAGGTTTAACCTTAACTCTAAAACTAGCAAACCTTGAAGTATTAAACCAATCACTTTCGAAAAGGAAACCACAATCAATCATTTTCTCTCCAATGATATTTCAGAAATAAACCACCATAAATAGTCAATAGGAGAATTTGCCCATACCTTTTATGAAGATGAAAAAACCTCTTTGTAAATCTGCCACAATCACAAAATTCTTTTGCCAATCTTCACAAGGGTTAGTAGATCACAAAATAATCAACATTACTCCACTTTTCAATAATCATCACCAAGGCCTTTAATTGCACAACTTCCTTATCTCTCATAAAACCACTTGTACCATAAAATAAAATAAATCAAAACATTGCATAACATTTTCACTCTCAAAACCACTTATACCATAAAATAAAATAAATCACAATATTGCATGCGTTGTCACCTCACGAAATAATTAATCCTCTTGAAAAAGAACAAGGTAAACTTCACTTTTGGAACCCCTTTGCAAAATCAAAAATATCTCTTTACACACACCTTATTTCTCCTTCTAAATAAGTTAGTCAAATAGCCCTCGAAATAATATTTTTGATGATATATAATATGCCCACTTTCCAAAATAAATTGAAACCTTTACACATATATATATGCCACCCTCCATTAATTGCACATAGGTCGGCCCTCCATTAATTTAAACTTGAACTTTAAACTTTAATATCTTCATCACCGGAGGTCCTTTTTTGATGAAACAAAGTTCCACCTTGGATTTTAATAAAAGCCCTTTCCACATAAGCCCACCATGGTTTTAAATAAAACCCTTTATTTTTCCTGCCTTGGTTTTCATAAAAACCCTGTAAATAGCCATGCTTTCCAAAATATCATAAATGCTTATTTATGAAATATTTTGGCCACCAAAACCAAATGTGATCCATGTGACATCAATGATCCATGTGACATCAATGAAAACACAAAATACCTCAAATTAACTCAAATTTCCAACAATATCCCCCTTTGTCATTGATGGCAACACCTCTAATGTAAACACCACAATCACTGCAAAAACCATCTTTGAGAATCAAAGCTGCTCCCCCTGATTCAATACTCTCTATGGAGGTTTCTCCCCCTAACTCAATACTCTCTTTGGAGGTTGATCCTTCTAACTCAATGCTCTCTTTGGAGGCTGCTCCCCCTAACTCATATCTCCCCCTTACTCAAATATCTCCCTCTTTGACATCAATGGCAAAAGGGACACCTATGGGGCTAAAAGATATGAATCTTAAGCTTAGCCCCCTCACCCCCTTCTATTTTGAGGTGATTAATTTTGGGGTGGGAGTAATTTTACTCCCATATCACTTTGTTTCTTTCCTCTATCAACTTTCTTCCATGTTTTTCTGATATCCTTCTCTTGATGAATTACTTGATCTTCTTGTCTAGAACCTGTTTGACCTTCTTGCCTTGAACCTGTTTTGAATTGAGTCCTACACCATTTTGCAATATTCCCGAAGTTATTGCAATTAAAAAAATTGATATTGCAGCCTTTGGTTGGTTTCATTATCCACTATGACTGTGCTTTAATCCTACTAAACATATAATTCATAGTAGAACCCACAATCCTAAGTTTGGATGACGAGGTTTTGACCATTATAAAAAATGGTGGGTTGTTGTATTATCTTAGAAAATTCAATGGATACGATAGAAATTTGGTCCAATGACTAACATATCTTGAAAAAGGGGTATGGTGAAGGATGGGATGATTGAGTTTGAGATCTCCATCCCTCTTATTGAGGATGTCATAAGGTTTCCAACTAAAAATATTTATCTAAATAGGAATAAACACTCCCTCAATAAAAAATGAAAAATTTTATGGGCGAGGATGAGGTGGTGGAGATATTTTAGAATGACTACTCTTGAAAATACCTTAAGGCACTATGGAATAGGATGGTCCTTATTTTCATGGACTACATTATGTTGGATAGTATTAGAGATATCATCTAAAGTTTCCACTTTGCTTTCTTAAAGTAGCTCTACCATGGTAGACTATTAAACACTTTGGATTTTTTTTTGTAAATATTTAGAGAAATTGATTTAGAGTCTAAAAAATAGAGATGCCTCGAATCCTCAGCACCAATGGTTAATTAATATGATTGTTGACCATGTCACAAAAAAGGTGGTACCTCAAGAACTCCAAAGGTGCCTTTGTTGAATTACCCTGATGACTCCTATTCTGATGAGCATCTTTTGCCTCAAGGGAAATCTACTAATTTATAGGCCCCTACTAATCTAGAGGTCACCCCAGGTGACAATGTTGTGTAAAATATTTAGACTAAATGAAACATACCCCCATGTTGTTATGGTGGGACAAATGATAAGACCAAGTGTTCTAAATGCTTATCCTCCAAAGTGTCTAAAAAGTAGAAGATACTCTTGTTTATTGGGACTCCAATTCGGATGACTCTAGTACTGAGAAAAAGAAGTTGTAATTATAGAGTGAGACTTTGTCAAGAAAAATACCCAAACCTTAAGAGACTCCAAGATACCCAAAGGATAGTAAGGATATGAAAAAATATTTTCTAATAAATCAAATAAATACCCTTAAAATATCCATATCCTATGCGAAAGAGTTGTAATCTATGATGGACTAAGCTCTTTATGGTCAATTTGGGACTGTTGTGCTATTGGTCCTCTTAGTTTGGTGTGTTGGCCTTGGTGGTGCTTGGTTTGTTATTTTTGTTATAGATGGTTTTCAAGAATTGGAGTTGTTGATTTGGGTTCTCTTTTGATGTCCTTGTTTTGGTAGCAAGGTATCCAAGTTCTTAAGACCTTTTTGTTTTGCCTTCTCTCCTCTTGCTTTGTAATTAGTTAGCTAGAAATGGCTCCCCATTGGGTACCATTCCCCATATTTTTCTTAGTTTACTTCCAAGAACGGGTGTTTCCCCTTTGTAAAATGTTTGTGGACCCTTTCAAAACCCCTTCTTATATATAATAAAAAAGGAGGAATGGGAAATAAGAGAGGAGCTATTGTGGAAATAAAAATATAGAATCAAGTGACTAAGAGAAGGAGATGGAAACAAATATTCTTCCACAAGTACATTTTAGTTTAGAGGACATATAACTTCATATATTTTATGAAAAATAAATAAGGCGAGATAATTCAAACATGAGAGGGCATGAAATAAAAAAAATGAACTATTTTGCAATTTTATTCATGGTTGAGATCCTCGATCTATAAGCCCAACAAGAAATGTTATAGGAGATACCCACACTCATTATAGGAGAAGAAATGATATACTATGTGCACCAATAACAATGTAAGAATTGTAGGAGGTAGTGTTTAAAATGTAAAAGAGGAAAAATCTAGGTTTGGATGGATTCCCTATGGAATTCTACCAAGACTTTTGGGACATTGTGTAGGCAGACCTTATGAGGGTAGTAGAAGAGGCAATAAAATATAAATAAATATAAAAGGAGATAAAAAAAATTAGATAATATTAATACCAAAGGTAAGGAAAGTAGGAAGTATAAGTGGATACTAACCAATAACATTATATAATTTTTTATTGAATATTATCACCAAGGTCAAGGATGAGAGGCTGAAACCACTTTTATACAAAATAATCTACCCGAAACAAGGTAAATTTATAGAGGGTAGACAAATAGTGGATGAGATAGTGATTTACTAGGAAGAAATACATTCTATAGAAGCACATAAATTCCCCACTATGTTCATCCACATGCACCTGTCTAAAGCCTATGATAGAGTGGATTGACACTTCTTAATCAAATTTATGAGGAAATTTATATTCTTTAATGAATGGAAACACTAGATCAATGGATGCATATCATTTGTATCATACTCAATTATCATCAATGGATGCCCCACAAAGTTATTCCCAACATCAAGAGGTATTAGGCAAGGGGATCCTCTCTCCCTATACTTATTCATTATTCTAGTTGAATGTATAGGGAGAAAATTGGCTAAGAACATAGATAATAAGAAATTTTAGGGAGTTTTAGTTGCTAACATAGTTAGCCTAATCACCCATTCATATTGTTTTGATAATTACACATTATTAGGAAAAACAAAAATTAAAGAAGCAACTAGAATAAATCAAATCATGAACTGCTTTACTAAGACAATAGGTTATATGGTGAATAATTATAAATCTAAACTAATCTTCTTCCATTGTTCACCTTGACAAGAGATAATGGTATTTGATAGACTTGGTTTTTTTTAAAAATGACTCCTAGTTATCTATTTGGGGGTCTCAATCAAAACAAGTCGACAAAAGGAGGATTGGGCATGGCTGACAAATAAAACCAAGTATAAAATTGCATAATGGACAAATAGGTGGCTATCATCAATAGGGTGTATTACTTTAATCAAGTTAGTGTTATAATATATCCTTGTTTATGTGTCATCAGTTTTGGATATCCCAAATGTGGTGCTTTGAGAGCTTGATCACATACATCACATATTTCTCTATAAAAATGCTAGGGAGGAAAGGAAATTGACCCTGGTAAAGTAGGAAACTCTATATTTTTAGAAATAATAAAGGGGATGGGTTTCATATCTACGGTAAAAAATAACAAGGTATTGGTTGCAAAATTATACAAGAGAATGATAAATAGTCCCAATGCATTATGGGCCAAAAATCTATGAGCGAAGTATGTAGAGAATAAGACCCTAGCAGAGATTGTATGATATCAATTTTCTATCATAGGTTCCCTTATTTTAGTAATATTCAATAAAAGGAAATAAAATGATCAAAGAAAGGTTGTTTTTGATAGTTAATAATGGAATATTCATAGACTTTTGGTTAAAATCATAGGATGGACATCAACCTTTGGTGACTCAATATCCAAAGTACACCCTAGTTATGGAGAAGCTACATAGAAAATAATGGATATAAGTAGAAAAATAGTCCAAGGACCAAACACGAGGACAAAAAACTAGAAGATACTAAATTCCATCCAAAGAATGGAAAATCCAACTTCCAAAGAGACTAGCAAAAGAGATTGATTGAATCATACAAATGAGACCATTATCATGGTCCTATGAGAAATATCAATTTGAATGGAATAGTAGGACTAAGGGGGTGTATACATTAGCGCAAGGATATAAAGCATTATACCCTAGAACTACTCATAAAAAATGAGATCTATTCACACAACTCTAGATGTGAAATTTATGGTAAAAATGTAGGTTCTTCAATTGGTTACTCCTCCACAAAAGGGTACTCACAAGAGATAACTTAATGAAGAGGGGATTCTATAGAACTTTCATATTTATATTATGTATGGAGGAGAATGAAAATTTCAACCACCTTTTACAAAATTCCCCATAATTATGAAGTGATGAAAAATATTGGCATCTTTGTTACGTCTACATTGGACCAAAAATGAGTCTATAGAAGAGTTCTTGAGAGGATGGAGGAATCCATAAGGAGTGGATGGTTATGTGGGGTAGATAGTATGTATGGGGATGATGATCCTACCTTGGAACATCTAGAATGAGAAAAATAGAAGGATATTCAAACAAGATATTAGAGATACCCATTGTATGTGGGTGAAGACCATATCCAATATAATGGAGACTATCCAATTCATGCTAAAGCAAACACAAAAATAACATTAGTGATAGAATCAAATAGTGGTACAAACTAATATAAGTCCCTATATGGATGGAGCTAGAGGGATCAAACGACAAGACAAAAGGATGGATAGAACCCATAAATGAAAATGACCAACACTTAGATTTAGAAAGGTAAATACAAATGGGGTATCAAGAGTTAAATCAGGCAAGGCTAGTGCAAGGGGAATACGTAGACTACCAAATGACACCCCAACATTCATATTTATAATAATCTTAGGTACACTTTCCAATAATATTGTTGAGGGATATGGCATTTTGAGAGGGATGCAAGAGGATCTCAGGACCGAATGGAATAGAGTGATAGTGGGATAAAATTCTTAGTTATTGACCAACTATCATACATCCCCATTTCAAGAATACCAGTTGGAGGATTCAAATAATTTTAGAGAAAATTAGATGAATACAAAGTAGTTTTACAAAGGTGATATACACCTATATACCAAGAGAGCTGAATAAGGTAGTTGATGATATGTCAAATTGGGCTTTGGACAAGGGATACCTCATTTACTATGAGCACCTTCCAAAGTGGTAAACACAAGAAATAAGGGAATAAATTTTGCATATTCAATATATTGATGATAAAATTCATGGTAATCTATAGATATTCAGTATTTTGTGACACCTTTTTATTGATAAATATTTTGATCCTTAGTACAATGGTTTAGATAGATAAAATTGATGTATCCAATATCAAAACATGGGTTAATTTTTTGATGGTCTAGAAGGGCCAAATATGTAATATGATTTGATTATCAATATAATATAATCACTCTTTTAACCAAAATAAAATATATATATCATTTTTTATCTAATGCCCACATCCATTTTTTTATAACCTCAATAATAATTTGTTAATTAGCCTCAATTATAATATAGTTTTATTATTTTCAATGGAATTTTTATTCCTATATGAAGTGCCCCAATGACTGTATAGTTGTGAGTTGAACATTGATATAATTATTAAGTAAGTGAGGAGAATTTTACCTTCATAATTTAAAATACACCTCCACTAGATTTTCTTGGATTTTATTTTAAGGCAGCATCAAAATTAATTTTGGTAAACTTAACTTTTGATATTTTCAATTTACCAAAGATTAAATTAGATCCTTTTTATTAACTTGATTATAATAGATGAAGCTTCCATGAATATTCAAATATTTTAACCAAGATGAATATACCCCTTTTTTATATAATTTAGAATTCCAATGGTGAACACCATATCTCTAAATATATTTTAACATATATAGTAATAAGGTTCTACAATTGCACATGACTTGGAGATATATTTTTCAAAATTTGATTACTCCTTTCAAGCCATAAATTCTAATAAACAATGAAATAACCAAACCTCCACAAAGGATAATACTCTAGCATTAGAACAAATCAATTCAATATTTTATTCTCATTTAATGTTGATGGATCTATCCAATGTAATCTCATTTTTTTTGTAGAAAAAATTCACACACACACCATCTGGTTTGAACTTGGGTCTCCTTGAAGAGAACCCAAAGATATACCAATGCAGTGTCCCTTTCAGGACATATTATCTTATTGTTGGAAAAGTGACCCTAAATGGTGTAAACAAGGACACAATAAATTAAGTAAATGTATCTAAGTGTTTGTAGATACTTCTCACATAAGCCACATGTCAATGGTCCATGATATCCTCATTGGATACTCTCTCCTATAAGAATATTTCCTTAGACTTCTAATAAAAGGAATATTGAGGCCTTAGGGAAGGCCTTTAATAACCAAACATCCTTCTAAGAAAAATAACTAATATTAGGAAATTTTGATTGCTTTAAATCCTTATATCCCAACTTGGATGAATATCCACAATCTTTTGGTAGATTCTAAACTAACCACTTTCATATCAAAACTAGCAATTACAATTGTTGAAACATCTTTTAAATCTTATCTACTTTATTTTTAATTTCTCCTTCAATTAGGTTACTAGAATATCTAGAGTTATTTATTACACTAATAATTTTTTTTATATTTGGATACCTTTAAGCTAGACATACCCAAATCAACTATTATCAAATTAAAAAATTATAAAACCCCTTTCAATTATTGATTACCTAATATATTCCTTGATCTATTACAAAATATTTGATACCAAGTTCCATGTTCTTGATCTTTTAGGTAGGGTTTATTTTGTAAATAATTGTGTTGTATCTAGAGAACTCATATATTTTTGAAATAACATTTTTCCAAAAATATCCTTGGTCTTTGAATAATATCTATCCAAATAGTTCTTATGAGTTATGCCTTTCAACTATGATTAATAACATAACTTTTCAAACTTTAAAACATGATTTAATTCTACAAAACTAAGTATCAAAGTTGCTTCTTCATTCCTTTATCAAAGAAATGAATATCCTAATATGTTGATGAATTTTTTTCAATTCTTAACCCTAAAATGTTCACAATGATCTCCTATAAATCTATGGTAGTATTAATGAAAGAGATTTTGCATTTTCTAGTATTAACTAACTATATAACAACCATCTAGAAGCATTATAATATTTATTTAATCCCATGGTATCATTGACTAAGGTATGACTCAAAAGAAAAGTATCATCAACAAATAAGATATGAGATTTAGAAGGACTATATGTTGCAACATAAATACCTTTGAATTTCCATCCCACTTTCCCTTTGAGAAAGCTCTCCTCAATGCCTTTCAAATGTTATTAAATAGAAAGTAGAAGGGTTATGCATAAGGGGTATGCCCAAAAATGTATATAGAAAAATAAGGCAAATTAGTTTTGAAACCAAGGCAAATATGGTGCAAAGTCATGTAGAGGCAATGGCGATTTTTTTTTCACAAGAAAAAAAAAGTAGGCGAATTCACCAAAATTTTCAACAAATGTACCATAAGATATAAATAATCACTAAACATGCTCTGATTCCCATGCATTATCATAGGGATGACCCAAGTGAGTTAGTAGGATTCATTCGAGGGACAACCTAGGTGAGTCAGTAGGCTTCATTCGAGGGATGATCTAGGTAAGTCAGGGACAACCCAAGTGAGTCAGTAGGCTTAATTCAAGGGGTGAACCAGGTGAGTCACTAGAATTAATTCGAGGGATGATCCAGGTGAGCCAGGGATGATCCAAGTGATTCAGTAGGCTTCATTCAAGGGACGACCCATGTGAGTTAGTAGGCTTCATTCAAGGGATGACCCAATTGAGTCAAGAACTACCCAAGTGAGTTAGTAGGATTCATTCAAGGGATGACCTAGGTGATTCAGTAAGCTTCATCCGAAGGATAACCCAGGTGAGTCAAGGATGACCCAAGTGAGTTAGTAGGCTTCATTCAAGGGACAACCCAAGTGAATCAGTAGGCTTCATTCGAGGGATGACCCAGGTGATTCAGAGATAACCCAAGTGAGTCAGTAGGCTTCATTCAAGGGATGATCTAGATGAGTTAGTAGGATTCATTTGAGGGATGACCTAGGTGAGTTAGGGATGATCCAGGTGATTCAGTAGGCTTCCTTCAAGGGATGACCTAGGTGAGTCAGTAGGATTCATCTGAGGGATGACCCAGGTGAGTCAGGGACAACCCAAGTGAGTCAGTAGGCTTCATTCAAGGGATGACCCAGGTGAGTCAGTAGACTTCATTCGAGGGATGACCCAAGTGATTCAGGGATGACCCAAGTGAGTTAGTAGGCTTCATTCAAGGGATAACCTAGGTGATTTCATAGAATTCACTTGAGTGATGACCCTTGAATGAAGGTTGTAGGGTTGTTTACAACCTATAGGTTGTAGGGTTATCCAAATTTATCAATCGGTTGTAGAGGTAAAATGATAAAAAATATTCTATATTAGTTTATTATTATCAATCTAAAGTGTAGATCTCATTGAGCTATGTGGTTTTAAAAAAAATTGAAAATAGAGCTCTAGATCAAAAGTTATGCCTCCCAGAAGGTTTCAAGGTAGTATGCAGTGGCTAAGGACGATCGATGAGGGATGACCTAGGAGAGTTAAGGAAGACCCAAGTGATTTAGTAGGTTTCATTCGAGGGACAACCTAGGTGAGTCAGTAGGATTCATTCGAGGGATGACCTAGATGAGTCAAGGATGACTGAAGTGAGTCAGTAGGTTTCATTCAAGGGACGATCCAAGTTAGTCAGTAGGCTTCATTCAATGGATAACCTAGGTGAATCAGGGATTAACCAAGTGAGTCAATAGGCTTCATTCAAAGGATGATCTTGGTGAGTCAGTAGGATTCATTTGAGGGATGACCTAAGTGAGTTAGTAGGCTTCATTTGAGGGATAACCCAGGTGAGTTAGGGATGACCCAAGTGCGTCAGTAGACTTCATTCAAGGTATGACCTAGGTGAATTAGTAGATTTCATTTGAGGTACAAACCAGATGATTCAAGGATGATCCAAGTGAGTTAGTAGGCTTCATTCAAGGGATAACCCAAGTGAGTTCATAGACTTCACTTGAGGGATGACCCTCGAATAAAGGTTGCAAGGTCATTTGCAACCTATAGGTTGTAGGGTTATCCAAATTTATCAATCGATTGCAGAGGTGAAATGATAAAAAAATATTCTATATTAGTTTATTATTATCAATCTAAAGTGTAGATCTCATCGAGCTATGTGGTTTTAAAAAAAAATTAAAATGAAGCTCTAAATCAAAAGTTATGCCTCCCAGAAGGTTGTAGGGTAGTCTACAGTGGCTAAGGATGACCAAAGAGGGACAACCTATGTGATTCAGGGATGACCCAAGTGAGTCAGTAGGATTAATTCAAGGGATAACTTAGGTGAATTAGTAGGTTTCATTCTAGCGATGACCCAGGTGAGTCAGGGATAATCCAAGTGAGTCAGCAAACATCATTCAAGGGATGACCCAGGTGAGTCAATAGGCTTCATTCGAGGGATGACCTAGATGATTCAGGGATGACCCAAGTGAGTCAGTAGGCTTCATTTAAAGGATGATCCAGGTGAGTCAGTAGGATTCATTTGAGGGACGATCCAAGTGAGTCAGGGACAACCCAAGTGAGTCAGTAGGATTCATTCAAGGGATGACCCAGGTGAGTTAGTAGGCTTCATTTGAGGGGTGATCTAGGTGAGTCAGGGACTATCCAAGTGAGTCAGTAGGCTTCATTTAAGGGATAACCTAGGTGATCCAGTAGGCTTCATTCAAGGAATGACCCAGGTGAGTCAAGGATGAACCAAGTGAGTTAGTAGGATTTATTCAAGGGATGATCCAGGTGAGTTTATAGACTTCACTTGAGGGATGATCCTCAAATTAAGGTTGTAGGGTCATTTTTAGCCTATAGGTTGTAGGGTTTTCCATATTTATGAATCAGTTGCAGAGGTGAAATGATAAAATATTCTATATTAGTTTATTATTATCAATCTAAAGTGTAGATCTCATAGAGCTATGTGTTTTTTTTTTAAATTTGAAAACGAAACTCTAGATCAAAAGATATGCCTCCCAAAAGGTTGTAGGGTAGTCTACAGTGACTAGGGATGACTGACAAGGGACAACATATGTGAGTTAGTAGGCATCATGTGAGGGATAACATATGATTCCTACTAACTCACATAGGGAATCCCTCACATGATGCCTACTGACTCACATAGGTCATCCCTCGTCAGTCGTCCCTCGTCACTATAGACTACCCTACAACCTTTTAGGAGGCATAACTTTTTATCTAGAGCTTCGTTTTCAATTTTTTTTTAAAACCACATAGCTTGATGAGATATACACTTTATATTGATAATAAGAAACTAATATTATGGTGAAAATGGTGAAAAATAATTGATTTAATTTAGGGTTATCATGCGAGGGATGACTTGGGCAAGTATGTAGACATCATGTGAGGGACGACCTACATGAGTCTATAGATATCATGCGAGGGATGACCTACATGAGTCTTTAGACATCATACAAGGGATGACCTACAAGGGACAACCTGCATGAGTCCATAGACATCATGCAAGGGATGACCTACAGGGGATGACCTGGGTGCAAGGGATGACCTACGTAAGTCTATAGACATCATGCGAGGGATGACCTACATGATTTTTTAGACATCATGAGAGGTAAAACCTACATGATTGTACACATCATGCGTGGGATTACTTACAAGGGACGACATGCATGAGTCCATAGATATCATGCAAGGGACGACCTACATGAGTCCATAGAAATCATGCAAGGTACAATCTACATGAGTCTGTAGACATTATGTGAGGTAAAAACTACATAAGTCTATAGACATAATGTGAGGTACAACCTGCATGAGCCCATAAAACTCATGCAAGGTACAACCTAGGTGGATTTTGGATGAGCAGGGAGTATGTATTTATGGAAGCAATGACAATAACAAGTAAAAAAAGGCATCAAAAGAAATTGTGTACCTGTAGTGGTTTTCTCTATAGTCTTGTATTTTTTCCTTTGTATTTTGTCAATCACTCTTTTTCCAACTTCTCTAGTTTCATTCTTTTTTCAGCTCGAATTTGGGTTCTCCTTTTTTGTTGAATGTATAACTATAAGAAGTAATAGTATGTTTTGGTATATATAGTGGGCAAAATTTTTTTTTGGATGAAAAAACATTATATTAAAATGGCTTAATCATAAAAAAAAATGTGGGTGGAATTGGCACACCCCGAGAACACAAAAAACACACTAACTGTGTGCTAAAAAGCTAGCAGAGCTACCAAAATAACTTGCAAAAGTTCACAAGAAAACCAAACAAAGAACTACATAAAAAAACAACTAATAGACTATGCATCATTTTTGTGTAGGGGATGGAGGAATAGGATTCACTGCACAAGGAGCATTACCCCAATGATCAATAAGGTCCCGTAAGTGACGAAGCTCTATATTCACTTTGTTTGCTTGCACTAAAATCTGCAACCAACAATCATAGAAAACCTGATACTTATCAGTAAGATAAAAAGTAGAAGAAGGCTCCTACTACTAAAAATCACTCTGTTGCAAGTTTTCCACAAATGAAAAATAATCCCCACTCTAAATATATGCCACATAGGAACAAGCTTCTCAAAAAACTCAAGTGGATCCCCTAACAAAATATTCACCCAAGAACGGGGACCTGTCATATATGGTCTGAAAAAGAGAAAATCCACTGCCAAGCCTCTTGAGCTCTCACACAAGACAAAAAAAATGATGCACATCCTCCTCTGCTCCATAATATCTACAGGAAATATTATTCACACCCAAATATCTAAGTCGTTGACCAATAGGAAGCCCTTGAAACAATAAACTCCAAGTAAAAAATGCTTGCTTAGGTTAAAGATACTTTTCCCATAGTGTATTAAATCTGAGACTCCATATGGACTAAAGAGATACTACATCCCACCTAGAATTAAGCTTCTCAGCCATAGGCACAATAGGGAAAATCCAAGAGTATCCCAAATGAGGTTTATACTTGGTGAGAGAAACATCTTTGGGCCAAGACCAATCAGTCCACCAAGGTTTTTGATAATATCGAAAAACTTTATCCCAAACAGATAAAGGAGTGGAATCAATAACAACCTCATAAGTAGTCTTATTAGTAGAATATAAACCAAAAAAATTCCTAAATTTTTTCCAAGGTATCCAATACCTTGAATGAAAATCCATGAAATCAGATAATCGAGCAATACCTCATTTATAAAATTTTTGAGCATGTATCCATTGGAATTGAGCAAGGGAAGTCCCCTGCAAAGTGATGGCCGAAGACCACCAGACATTAAGCAAAGGTATTGAAGCCCCCAGCTTCCCCTTGTGACCTTTCCAAGAAATCCAGGGTTTAATGGCCTCCCAGGCATTCCAAATGCTTTGGATAACAAAGGACCCAGGAATATTTATTGGATCATGGTCTATAAGAATGGTTTTAAAATCAAGTCCTTTCCATACCTTCTTACCAAAAGGAATCCCCATGGAGAGGCAGTGACGAATTAAAAGTTTCCAAGATTCCTCTCCCTATAAAGCTCTCACAATCCATTTAGCACAGAGGGAAAAGCCTTGTCATTGACAGTCAAACAATCTTATTCCTCCAAAATTTTTAGGAAGACATCAAATATCCCAATCCACCCTATGAAATCCCTTCTTACCAACAACATTGGACCACAGAAAATCTCGAAGTAACTTCTCCAATTTAGCATAACAAGTATTGGAAAGGACCCAACAAGAAGAGTAATACACATGAGTAGAGGTCAATACCTTGGAACAAACCTGAAACTTACCATCTAAGGATAATTTTTTGGTACACCAGTACAAAAGCTTCTTCTCAACCTTTTGAACAACATAATCCCACAAACAGATAGGAGAACCCAGAAAAGGAAAAGGAATACCCAAAAATTTAAAGGATTCCCTATGTTGAATTGACTTCTAAGGCTTATCAACTAACTAGGTAGGCATATATTTTCCAGACTGTCTATAGAAAGAAGATTTTCTCCATTGAATATTAGAGCCAAAAGCTAAGCAAAATGTATGAAGACAATTTAAAATATGAGTAACAAAGATCTCACCTTCTGCAATAGTCAAGAAAGAATAATTTGCAAAATGACCATTAATAAAATGCTTTGGGGAGGAAGGGAGATAAATTCCCTTGATCAATCCTTGAGCAGATCTATGAGCTAGAAGATAGCCAAAGGCCTTGGCAGCAAGAATAAACAAAGAAGGCACCAATGGACAACCTTTTCTGACAGAATGAGCTAATTGAATATTCTGAGATTGTCTCTTGTTTAGAGTTAACACAACAGAGGTATCTTTGAATAACATAAGTATAGTCTTGATAAAATAAGGGCCAAACCCTAGAGCCTTTAGCATAGAAGTAATAAAGAACCATTATATTCTATCATAAGCCTTCTCAAAATCAATATTAAGGAAAAGAACATCCTGACCAGAGGATATAGCCCATTCCATCCCTTACCAAACAATAATAGCATTATCCAAAATATATTTGTTATGAACAAAAACAGTCTGCTTAGGCCTGATTATCTTAGGAAGAATAGGTCTGAGTTTAAGAGCTAAAGCCTTGGCAATTATCTTATAATTGACATTAAGCAAGGTGATTGGCCGTCAATTAGAAATAAGTTTAGGATCTCCCCCTTTTGGAATGAACTTAAAATTACCTTTGTTGATGAGATTCCCCAATGACCCAGTAAGCATAGCCTCTTTATATACTTGTAGCAAATCAGAACTCACCAAGTCCTAGTATTATTTATAAAATTCACAAGGGAAACCATCTAATCCAGGTGCTTTATCATTTGCCATCTGAGATAGATCTTGTTTGAAATCCTCCATCGTTAAAGGTGCATCACAAAAATCCTACTAAGTTTGAGTAAGCTTAGTAGGTATGACTTGACAACATGATTATAGAGCTTGCACTCTATCATGGGTAAGGCCCTGAGAAGCAAACACTCTTTGATAATGATTAACAAAAGCTCCAAAAATATCATCAATAGATGTGAACCTTTGACCATCAACTTGCAGAGCAGTGAATTGGGTAGTATGAGCAGGTGGGCGAAGGCACTTGAAAAATTCTTTAGAGAATTTGTCACCCACCTTTAACCAATGCATCCTGGCCCTTAATTGTGCTCCTTTGGCTTCATACATATCAATTTTTTTAAGCTCATGTCGAAGGGCAACCATGAAAGCTTGAATATTAGAACAAAAATGATTAGCCTCAAGCTGCACATAAAATTTTACTAATTCGAACTTCAAAACCAAATTAGCTTTCTTCCTCCTCTTGGATACTTCCACTCCCAAAGTGAGAAGCAAAGAGGTGGTTCTAAAAATAGCAACATTCCACCAAGAAACCCAACCAAAGTCACCAGAGGGTCTCGGAAGCAAATTTCAAATTCTACAAATATGAGCCTTCATAGTCGGGTGATGAAGGAAGGAAACATTAAGATAAAATTGGGTCTGAAATTGTCGGGGCTGATGAAGAATGGCTTCCATAGAAAAATAATAGGAGCATGATTAGACAAAATAGTACCTGGGATAACTGAAATAGGAGATTGAATTTGTCTAGGTTAATAAAATTATATATAATTTTAAGACAATTCGATCCAAAATTTGGGTAGGAGGGCTGGCGATTTAAAATTTAAAATTTAAAATATTATAATTTTTGGGCGACTTGACCCAAAAAAAAATTCCGAAAATTTCGGGCGAGTGGGCCGATGGCCAGGGTCCCAAAATTCATAATTTTACATCTTGAAAAATGCTATTATTCACTTATTAACGATTTTTCGCCCCTATGCATAACCCTAGAAAGTATATAATGGGTCACCTTAATAACGTCCATAACATGACTTAAATCATCTAGCAAGGAATCCACTAGACAAAATATAACATTTTAGAGTACTATAAAAACATCTAATCCATTTACAACAACATTGGTTGTACAAATCATACCTAATTTTTCATAGAATATAGAGAAAGTATATTCCATTGTACAATGATTATAACATTAACATATTTTTATACCATGAATAAAACCACCTTACTTGTATGAGATAACACAATCTAAAATTATTTTCAATCTATTTGTCATAATTTTTAAAATTATCTTCTAAATCCTAATATAATGGATTTTTGGAGGAAAATTGTCAAAGTTTTTTTCCATGTTTATTTGGAATCAACATAAAAAAGGTGGCATCAATCTCACTTATTCATTTTTCATAGCCTCTTGAATTGCAATCAACATGTCATTCTTAAACAAATCTAAAAAAAATTGAACAAAAATTATACGAAATCGACTAGGGCTAGTTGTTTTCTTAGGTTGAAATGAATTAAATACATCTTGTATATCCTCCATAGTTATATTCCTTATCAATATTTTAGTCTATCCATATGTTACAATTGATGAAACATTTTATAAAAGCTTAGCCTAATCCTCCTTGTTTTGTGAAAATATATCTTTGAAATAACTAATTACTTACTTCTTAATATATTCTTCTTCCTTAAAACATTTTTCATCCAAAATTGAAATATTTTTTTAGTCACCAAAAAGATAAATTTGGGCCCCTTGTAGCATGAAAAGTTTTGTTATTTCTATTCCCTTCCTTTAACCATTTTTGCCTCAACCTTTTGGACCAATAGGAATCTTTCATTTCTATTAATAAACTATAAATACATTAAGCATAAAATAATTCACTTTTATATAATTATAAAAGTGCAAATTATCCAATCTTTAGGAAAACTTAAAATTATTCCAATTTTGAGATAGTAAGTTGAAAATGACAATTATTGTCAATGTTATAATAATAAAACTCTCTCTCCCAAACTCAAACTCTCTCTCTAATATTAATCACTTACTATCTACACAATTTCTTAATAACTACTTTCATTATATCTTTCAACTTATTATCCTTTAAAAAAAACTTATTTATATAATTTAATATTTTTTAAAATATTTAAATTTTATTAAAATAATTTACTTTTAAATATTTTATAAAATTAATAAATAAATTTTAATAAATTTTAAATAATATTGAAATACATTTAAAAATAATCATAGTTCCCTAATATTTTCTACCCCTGAAATTAAAGATCATCATAGTTCCCTAATATTTTCTACCCTGGAATTAAAGCAACTAAGGTATGAGAACGAAGGTATTTAAACAATAAGAACGAGTAATTAAACTCATCATTTTAATTATAAATTTTAAACAACAATGTCTAGGTTGATGAAGTATGGCGATGAGACATCAATTTAGTTTATAGAAGAGAATGCTATTATGGTACTACAACAACGTCTAGGTTGATGATTTATGGCAATGGACACCAATATAGTTTTACAAGAGAATGAATAATATGTTATAAAAATATAATTAAAATTAAGATTTAAGGGATAAAGTTGAGTTTTGTGTTAAATTTTTTATTAATAAATTTAGTTTTGTTTTTTATGAAAAGTTATGGTAGAATTTTATGGTGAAATAAGATGTCCAACATACGTTATAAAGGTTCAAAATTAAATATATAAATATAAATATAATGTTTCAGGAAACCTTACAATGATTCCAACTTTAGCTTTTCAATTGTTAGGTTGGGAGGACTTTGATCGTAGGTTATAAAATATATATATATATATATATATATATATATATATATATATATATATATATATATATATAATCAAAATTATTGATACATTATTTATTAAAAAATAATAAAAATTTAATAATATTTTTTTTTAAAAGTCAAATAAATAGAAAAATAATTATATGATGACATAAATATGTCTATTTTTTTTTGGTTACATAGATGAATTAATTACATAAATATACTTATTTTTAATATATAATCAAAATTATAAAATAATCAAAATTATTGGTACATTGTTGTTAATAAGTAAAAAAAAAAATTAATTTTTAAAATTTTTAAAGTCAAATACATGGAAGAATAACTATATGGTGGCATAAATCTGCCTATTTTCGAAAATAGTATTGGCACATTGTTTGTTGATAAGTAACAAAAATTTAATAATTATTATTTTAAGGTTAAATAGGTGGAAGAATAACTATATGGTGGCATAAATGTGTATTTTGAAAAACAGTTGTTCGTATTTATTGATACCTAATAACAATTTAATAGGTGAGTAGCTGTGATTTGAATTTTATATTTATCAGTTATTAAAAATAATATAATTGTTAACAATTTTTAATAATAAAAAAACAATTCAATACCAAAAAATTTTTTAATTATAAGAAACTAAATACAATAATTGTACTAGGAGAATTTAACAAAAACCACTAACCAAATTTAACTAAAACCGCTAACCAAATTTAACTGTTATTATTTAATAACAAACATTTAATAACTACCCATCAACATATTCCTAAACATTACAATAAATAAAAGCACACGCCTCATCACATCATACGATACGAGAGCATCCACGTTTATGATCGCCACCACATTGAAATTTGGTTACCAACTAGATGTTCTTAGACTGGGGGTTGATTAAAGGTTTTAAGAGCAGGAAATAGCATCTTCCAAACTGTGTGCTTCAGGCTATAAATCTTCATTCTCATCCATCTGTATTCTCATCCAGTTTTCCTCTAACCTCTCATTTGCCATTTCGAAACTGTGTTTTCTTTTAAGGTATTCGATTTCTTGAGATTCAGAGCGTAAGATTGGAAACAATGGCAAGGAGTAATGCACCAGGACAGCAGGATCGTGATCTTTTCGGCCTCTTTAGTCTTAAGAAGGAAGAGGAGAAGAATCTACAGAAGCATCAGAATACTAATTTCCTTGCCCCTGCCTCTCCATCCCCATCTTCGACTTCGGTGATTCCACCTGGAAATGTACATCCATACCCAGCTGATGTTCATCACCCTTTTCCTCGCGCTTCTGTTGGATCACCTCTTCGTGTTTATGGTCAGGAGAACCATACAGTAGAAGTAGAACCACCGGGACATCCAAGGAACTTTAATCCAGTCCCTCCAGCTGCACCTGTACCTGTTGCCTTGAATCGACCCAAACCCCAACCACCTGGTGAAAAGGAAAAGAAGCAGCAGGAGAGTTTAATGGGGAAGAAGCTCCAAGGCAACCGCAGCTCCTCCTCTAGCTCTGTAAGTTTATAAGCAGACATCATCTTCAACTACTTAAATTTAGTACATAGGTCATCGTTATAACCACTTACCACCTTTCTCTTTCTTTCACTTTCATATAAACATACACAATGAATTTGGTACTACATTTTATGATAATTTGAATTTAGGTTTTTCAAAGAAAATTCAAAGTTCTAATTATATGGGTGTCTTTCAAAAAGAAAACCCAAAGCCCTAATTACATGGATGTCTTGGAAAAGAAAACCCAAAATCCTAATCACATAGATGTTTCGGAAAAGAAACCCAAACCCTAATCACATGGGACTAAACACTTACCTTTAATTTAAACTATATTTTTGAAGTTGTTGTAATTGAAAAATATCCATTGGTTATTTTTCAAACATGAAGATAAATTGGTGAGCAAGCCAAGGTCTAATCTTAGAGGTGGGTGTCTGTTAAGCCCACACACATTTCAGTAAACATAAATGCCAGGAACTTGTTGTATTTGACAATGTCTTTTGGTTTTACAGTCGAGTGACAAAGAAGGACAAGGACCAGAAGCCGAGAAGGAGGAGGAGAACGAGAAGGGGGTGAAGGAAAAAATAGATGAAAAGCTTCCCGGTCACCCTGACAAGAAAGAGGGAGAGAAAGATAAAGAGGAAGGACACTGAATTACATCATTGCCTTTTATTTTTATGGATGGTTTCAATATTCTTTTCCTGTTGAGAATATTTTAATAATTAAGAAGCTTCTGCTTCCGTTTACTACTGCTCCGAAAGCAACATCATGTTAAGTCTTGAATGAATTGAGTATCGTCATTTAATTATAATAGCAGTAAACATGCGTTCCAGGCGTATGACAGTAACAACGTATTTAGGAGCTTAAATCCGGCGACGTTTCTCTATGATACACATCATGCGATGGGCTGGTTACCAATGTCACTTTTTTTTTCAGTGTGGGGATTCGTGGGGGGTCGAATTAGTGTAATAGTATTTTACAAATGTTTTCTTTTCTTTTCCAGATTGTTAGTAAAATGTTTGATGTATGGAGGGAAAATGTTTTACCCTTAGATTCTTTCATGTCCCCTTAATCTTGAAATTAATTTTTAAATAAAAAAACTGTATCATCTTGTAATTTCGTTTTCATTTGGTTTTATATAATTTTTAAATATTTAATGCTTATTAATAATATATTTAATTTAATTTTAAAGTATTAAATTATATAGTTTTAGTTAGTTATATAGATTGAAAGGGCTCCTATTCATATTATTTTATGGCAATATAGTGACATTATAATAATATGACTATTATACATATATTTTGATAAGATTTGAATAAAAAAAAATTCTTTTAAATTTTAGGAATTTAACAAGTTGAAATAATGTCATGTGATAGAGCTTTAAATTTTGTAGACTTTGATTTGGGGATGCTAGTCTCCAAGTTTGGGGGTCCACATTTAGATGAAGATTCTTGCATCAATCTCATGGTTATGTGAGTTCTTTGGTGGGGTCAAGGTTTTACCAAAAATATTTTATGGATTCACTTTAAATCTTATGTTTTGTTGTGTATAATACAAGCATCTAAGTTTTGAAATTTAGAAAAGAAAATATGCCTAATGAAATAAGATGTAAAAATATAAAATTTAGAGAAGACAATAATGCAACAAATAAAACTAATCCTATATGCTCTTTTGATTTCTTGCAGAACTATGTTAAACTAAAACAAAAAGGAATGTCTTTCATTTTTAGGGGAGGGCACAAGAGAAAATGTAGTAGCAATTTCTAATCTACATGATTTTGAGTTTATCCCTATTGAATACTAAAAAATATTTCTTGTACTTAAAAGAAATTAATGAATCATAACACTATGTTCCTTGGTTTTTGTTATTTTAATGAACTATTACAATTAAATAGAGAGCAAACAATAATGAAAAATTAGTAATAAAATAAAGCATGACACAAAATTGATAGTTTTTGATGTATTCAATCTAATCAAGAAATATAATTGCTAAGGAGAAATAAGAAAGCAAAGGAACTACATGAGAAAATAAGCATCAATTCTTATTACATGGATAAACTTGTACAATGAACTATGGAACTATGAGTCCATAATATAGGTTTTACAAAATGACCTTTGGTCTACCTCAAATGACACTTGGTCTACTTCACATGACACTTGGCATGTATAAAAAATAATGTAATATATTCTAACAACCCCATGTATTACATTATTTGGTATGAAATTCTCTTGATTTGCATAGATGATCTCTGAATATTTGAAACTTATTTTGTCCTAAAGCTTTTGTAAATATATCTGCCAATTTTTCTTCTATAGGAATATGCTTTAAACTAATATGACGATTCTAAAAATGATCTCTAATGAAATGGCATTGTGCTTCAATATGCTTAGTTCATTCATGTATAATTGGATTTTTGATCATATTGAGTACTCCTTTATTATCACAAGATATAACAATTGGAGTTCGTTTGATACCCATGTCAGATAGTATATATTGTAACTAAATTCATAAGTTGTATCTCTTATTGCATAATATTCTACTTCAGTTGATGATTGTGCCACTGTATGTTATTTCTTACTGTACCAAATATCGGTCCTGCTCCAAGATTAAACAATGTACCTTAAATTAGACTTTATATCATCAATAGAACCAACATAATCAGAATTTGAGTAACCCTATAGATACTTTTTTTAACATTATTCATATAATTTAGTCCACAATCAATACTCTTCTTAATATATTGCATCATTTTTGTTTGTAGCTTTCCAATGACTCTCTCTTGGCTCTTGCATGAATCATGAAAGAAAATTCATAGTAAAAACTTTATTAGATTGACTATTTGTTAAGTAAAAAATACTTCCAATTAATTGGAAATATATTATAGATGAAACTAAAGGTGTTCCATAATTTTTGGATAATTGAAGCCCTTGTTCCATAGGTGTATCTTTTGGCTTGATATTCTTCATTTTATATTTTTCAAGTAGAGCCTTTGCATATTTTTATGGAGTAATTGTAATACATTCTCTATCTTGATGATTGTATAAATCAAGACAATAATTCATCAGTCCTAAATATATAATTTCAAATGCCTTCTCAAGATATTTTTATCTCATCTATTAGTTTTCCAAAACATTCAATAATCACTATATCATCAACATATACTATAAGAATTAATATATCATTTCCAATTTTCTTTGTATACAGGCTAGGATCAAATGTACTTCATCTAAAATTATGTTATAACAAGTGATTATTAATTTTTATATTCCATGCTCTAGGATATTGCTTTAGACCATATAAATATTTTTTTAATTTACAAACCTTATATTCTTGTCCTTTAACAAAAAATCCTTCTAGTTGTGACATATAGACCTCCTCTTCTAAGTCACCATTAAGAAAAGCACTTTTTACATCCATATGATGAAGTTTCCAACCCTGATGAGCTTCTAGAGCACATATTGTTCTGATAGTAGTCATTCTAGTTTTTGGTGCAAATGTTTCTTCATAGTCAATTCCCTCTATTTGAGTGTATCCTTTGTCTACTAACTAAGCTTTGCACTTTTCAAGTTTCTCATCTAATTTATACTTAATCTTGTAAATCCATTTGCAACCCACAACTTTCTTTCCTAGAGGTAATTCTACTAGATTCCATATTTTATTCTTTTGTAGTGATGAATATTTAGATTCCATAGTTGCCTTCCAATGTGAATGATTTAGAGCTTGAAGTGTTGATGTTGGCTCTACTGTAGTGCTTAGTAATCCTCTATTTATTCTACTTTGACTACAAGTTTGAGGTCTTGTAGTAGTAATATCTAGAATTTATTCCAAGTTTGATTCCTTGAGTGTCTCTAAGCCATATTGGTTCCTTTATTTGAGGTATTGTGGATGTTTTTGTATATTCACTTTCTTCATATTGAGATTCTGACTCTGTCTCTTCATTTACCACATATTCCTCTGAGAAATTTAGAAAAAAATTTGTATCATTACTTTATTTTTCAGTGTCAACCTTGAATTTTTCATCAAAAACTACACTTCTTCTTATGTATATCTTCTTTATACTCATATCTATTATTCTATACCCTACATGTTCATCATCATAGCTAATAAATATACCATCCATAGTTTTATCATCTAATTTTCTCCTTTTTTGTTTTGGAATATGCATATAAGCTTTGCATCCAAAGATTCTTAGCTTTAATATTTGGTTTTTATCCTAACTATGCTTCTTCTAGTGTAACATCCATGAATATTCTTGTAGGTAATCTATTTTTTAATTTTATTGCTATTTTGACTACTTCTACCTAATATTGATGACCAAGATGAGCTTATTTTAACATACACCTCACCATTTCTATTATATACCTATTTCTTATTTTTTCAATTTCATTTTTTTGTGGTGAATATGTTGAAGTGAGTTATATTTAATTCTATTTTCTTCTAGAACTTAATCAAATTCTTTTGATACAAATTTACCTATTTTATTTGAACAAATAATTTTGATAGTATTTCTTGATTCTTTATCTACTTGAAGTTTAAATTGTTTAAAATGACTAAATTCTTCTGATTTTTACTTCATAAAGTACACCCACATCTTTCTAGTATGATCATCAATAAATAGTTAAAATTACTTATGTCCTCCAATACTAGTAATATTCATTGGACCACATAAATATGTATATATTAATTCTAATGGTTTTTGAGTCCTATGTTGATGAAGTTCAAAAGGAATTCTATATTGTTTTCCTGCTAAGCATTCTAGACAAATAGTAGATTCTAAAGATAGATTTGGTATTCCTTCAACCATTTGATATTTGAGCATTTCATTTATAGAAGATATACTAGTATGTCCTAGAATGTTTGTGCCATAGATTTGAAGTCTTAACTGAAAAAGCTGAATGTGTAGTAGTATCTAGAATAAATAGACCACTTTTATAGGAACCTAAAGCTATATTTTTCCCTTGTTTGAGAATATGATATTATTTTCTTCCATTGGAAACTTTGAATTCTACTATCATATTTTGATCCATGAGTTGAGAAACTAATAGAATATTGGTAGTCAATCCAGGAACATATAATACATTGTTAATTATTCCTTTTCCATTTATTATATTGACTAGAACATTTCCTATCCCTTTTACTTCATAAGTTTTACTATCTACTATAGCAATTGGTTTCTCATTTTTTCTTTGTAGAGAATCAAACCATTGTTTGTTTCCAGTCATATGTTTGCTTGCTCCTGAATCTATGTACCAATAATCCATAGCTATAAATATTTTAATTTTCTAGTTTGTATGAAGTTGACTACCTTATGACTCCCTAGTGTTTTGAGTATATGATCAAATTTGATAATATCTTTTCAATTCTTCAAGTTTTGTAGAATACTTTGTATCCACCAAATATTTTGAATATACTATGGTCTTGATAAAGTGCTTGGATTTCTTAGTTTTCCTTTGAGTTTAATCCATTTTATCTCCCTAATGTTCAACTAAAATTATCCACATTATTCTTATCTATTTGTGATTAAAAAGCTAAAGATAATTTTAATGCACTTTCAATTGATAAAGATATATATCTTCAATACTTTAGATTTGGATTCCTTACGTCTCATTAATTTGAGAAAGAGACTAATTTCAATGTAGTTTTTCAACTTTTCAACAACTTTATGTAGTGCTTAAATTTGTAATAGTAAGGTTTCTAAATTTCAAAAACCTAAATTGATGTTGAACTCCTTATAACCCCCTAATTAGAAATTTATAAAATAAAGGATATTTCCAAATTTAATGTTTCAATTTCATTGTAGAAAAACTTATTCCTCCTAGTTAAAATTATTTGCAAATATTTCAATACATGAATTTCAAATAATGCAATTTCAAAATGTTCTCAAGATAAATCCTCCTTACTTCAATTATCTTTCAAATCAATAAATAAATCATCTAAGGTTATTATTTATTGATTTATTTCCTTATATCTCCATTCATGTAATTAACTAAACTTAACCTTAGTATTAATAAAACTTGTGCCTCCTCGAACTATATGAAATACAAATAGTATTTAAATATTAATATACCTTCTTGGAGGTGAGGAGCTACATATTGATCTGCTACTCCTTTGATTGCAACTTGCGCTCTATTTAGGTATTTTTCTCCTCTTAGAATTCAATGCTTACAGGATATTCTTTCACTGCATTTATTGCTTTTCCTTGTGTATAGCACTTTCTTCAACCTTAAATGTCCTCCTCGTTCTTCCTCTATGTTCTATGACCTTGAATGTGCATTGTTGCTGATTTGGGCTCTTCAAACATGACTATATTATTTTTATTATGTGCCATATGACACTCACCATATTATTTAGGCATTTCTTATTATTTCTCTACCCAGTTAGGTGGTGTTATGACAATGTAGGCATTACTTTATGACATGTGTTCTTTCTTAATGAGCATTGGTTTGAAGCATTTTCAATGATTGTTGGTGCTCTTTTATTCTATGCCAAGTGGCATATGAGTTCTTTAATTGACATGAAAAGTTGTGGCTCCACTCCTCTCAATACTTACATGTAATGCTTCACCTTTCTTTGGTGCTCAATATTGCTTTCCTTTCCTTAACGTTCTTAGTATCTTTTGCCAATGCTTCTTTATTTCAACAAATGTTGTTTGGTCTTCTACAAAACACTTGGTATTTGTTATTTAATGATTGTTGGTACTTCTTGATTTCCAATTTTTTTTGGTGGCTCTTATCCTTCAATGAATGCTCCTCTTCCACGTTGGTGACTCCTCCTTTGGTGGTGCTTTAACACTTTATCCTTTGTGGTTGTTTCACCACTTTGCTCGATAGCTTCTCAATGTTGTTCTACCAAATATACAAGGCTCTTTACTTGGGTAAACACTTGGTTTTTTAATTTCTCTTTCATAAGACTTGTACCTTTATCCTTTCTTTGGCTCTATCCTTATATTATATTTAATTTTTTGTTGTTGTAGATTTTAATCCAATGTGGGTGCTACCTTATTGGAGTTTTAGTGCCTTGTTGTCTTTAGACACTTTAACTCTTGCCTTTCCTTCTGCTACTTTTAAAAAAACTCAAATGTGATGTTTTTAAAACTAGAAATGAATTTTTCTTAACCTAGATAAAATACCTTTATTGCACAAAAAAAATTTAGACCTTTTTGTCTCCTTTTGTAGCTTGTCTTATTATCATTTTGTTATTTAAACTTGCTATTCAAACTTCTCAAATTTACAACTATCCTTGTGCTTATCTTGTTTCCAAGACTTGCTCTTGTCTCCTTTTGCTTTAATAATAATACACTCTGTTAGCTTACAAAAAACAACATTCACTATATAACTTCTCCTTATTACTCATATTTCAAGTAATCTTTTAACTCTATATTTTGTTGTTTGTATTTTGTAGGTTTTGAGATGAAAATGCTACCTCCTTTCTTGGCTTGAAGACCTTTGCCTTAAAATATTTATGATACCTTTAGTAACTTTAATATGATGCTTTAAAAAACTTTATAATAGAATAATGTGAATGTTTGAATAATGAACTTTTATAGCACCAATATTGCATATCTATTTGCCTCCTTTTTGTAGCTAGTATTCTAGGTGATTTGGTTCACCTATTTGCTGCCTCAAAATTGTAAAATTTATAGCTATTCCTTCTATTCAATTTATTATTCAAAACATCTTTAATTATCCTCCAAATGAGATCATTTGAATTCTTAAATTTTTAGCTATTAGTGTTACCCAAATGCTACCCTCTTGTTGTCCAAAAACCTACACTTTTCATCTTCTAATGCAACCAATTATGCCTTCATTTTGTTATACAAAACTCTCTCAAATCTACTTAGAAAATCCTCCAATTCACTACCTAATATTGCTTCTCAAAACCCTTTAATTTGTTGTTCAAAACTTCTTTGATTTGCAGCTTTCAATGATGTTCAGAAATCCAATTCTATGCTATCCAAAGGTGCTCTCAAAATTTGCATTTTCCTTTCCAGTTTGCTAGCTTAAGTTGCTACTTATTTCTCCTTCTTATCTCCTTATTGAGTTCTAACTTTAAATTAGACCTATTTGCTAGCCTCCTCAAGAATTTGAATGTCTTGAGGTCTTCAATAATCCTTTCCAAAATTTGGTAAACCTCTTGTCAAATATTTTTTCCTTTTGGGCTTGTTTTTGGATGGTGATAATTGTCCCAAATATTTCTTTACCAAGAGCTTCTCCTTGCTTGCAATATTTTATCAAGTCCCATTGTAGCTCTAATACCAATGATATTTTTTGTTTTATTCAATCTAATCAAGAAATATAATTTCTAAGGAGAAACTACAAAGCAAAGGAACTACATGAGAAAATAAGAAACAATTCTTATTACATGGATAAAATTGTACAATGAACCATGGAACTGCGAGTCCATAATATAGAATTTACAAAATGATCTTTGATCTACCTTAAATAACACTTGGTCTCCTTCACATGACACTTAACATGTATAAAAAATGATGTAATATATTCTAACAAAAATTACCTAGGATTTTATAGAATAAAAAATCATACCCTAGACTTGTGTTCACTACCTATGGAAATTTTACCACCTATACATTGGTTTGCTATCTATGACAAGTTCATTGCCTATTGACTTGTGAATTTGAAGGAATAGTTAAAAAGGGAAAAAATATAAAGGTTTTACTTTGTAGGGGGGTTTCTTGATGCTTGGAAAGGTGTTGATTTTTCCTGTTTATAGTCAAACCCCATGTTCCTTTGACAAAGATTAAATTTGAACCTTTGGAAGAAAATTATCTACTGTTACTTGAAATATAACTGAAAACCAAATTGTATTGGTTGATGGAGTGATAGGATGTCCCTATGCTTGAATAATAACTATTTCAATGTCAAAATTTTATTTATTAACTAAATAGGATAGGTTTGTAGTCTATAGAAAAAATTCATAGCCCAGGACAGGTTCATTGCCTGTAGAGTCTGTAACCTATGCATTTGATTTTGAGACTAAAAATAAAGGGTTTAAAATAATAAAAAAATGATAGATTAGATAATAAAATGTCAAAGAATCCATAAATAAGAATAATTTTAGGAGAAATATATAGAAAAATTTGTGGCTTGTTAGTCTTGTTGGCTATGAATTTACAATATGTTACAAAGGTAAAATTAGGGATGAATATACTAGGTACTAATAAAAAAAGGTGATGGAATTATTTTGAGTGAACTCTTGTGTGTCTTTCAAGTGATATAAAAAAAATATCTAACAATCTAAAAGTAAAGAATGTTTGCACTGTAAAAGAAATAAATTGATCATGCAAATAAATAGAGCTCAAAACCAAGAATTGATTAATGCAATTTAAGAATAGAAATTACAAAAAAGGGTAGAAGCAATCAAATTTGGACATAATAAGCACTCCCTTCCATATATATGAAGTGTACACAAAAATGTGAGGCATGCATTCAAGAATTGAGGATGCATAGAGGAAAAAATGCTTTTGAAGGAGATCCCAAGGATTCATGTAGATATGGAAAACTTGCCCACCAAAGTGATTCATTTTACTAGGACCCTTGAGAAGGCCTTAAAACTTATCTAAGCATAGTTTTGGGCCTATTTTCCCCTTCTCATTCCATCTTTTCCTAGCTTTTCCAGAATAATGGTTGCGTAGTACATGGTGCGATTTTGGCAAGTTAGGGTTTTCTCTTAGAAAACCTTATTTTTGGGTCGACCCTCAAGACATCGATCCTCCCTTAGGTTTTACTTTCATTTTCCTAATATTTTTCCCTCTAAAAATATTATAAAGAGAGGTTTTGAATCATTTTTTTCCCTAAATTGATTTTCTATAAATTAAAGTGATCAAGATCAAGTGTATTTTGGTGTTCTTTTGTTGCTTTGCTATAAGTTTTGTTGTTCTTGGTGGATAAGTGTTGGAGCCTTGAGGGGTATTATACAATTTTGTGGAGTTATTCATATTTTCATCTGTTCTTTTACTACCATGAGGTTCCTTCTTTAATTTTATCATTCTTATATCATTAACTGTGTATTTTTGTAACTCATTTTGCATCAATTTGTCATTCTTGTACTTTTATTGTAAAATCATATCCCATCCATATAGGGCATAATTTCAGTAGGATCTAAAGTAATGGTAGCTCCTTATGGGGCACAATTTTGGGTTCATCAGGTTTAAGGGTAATTTTTTATTCCCAAACCCTTAATTTATGTTTGCATGTTTCATCTAGGTCATTATACTATTCTTTGCAATATATTTTTTGCATTGTTTTATGTTGTTGCATTTTTATTATTCATTTACAAAAGGTCAAAAATCACTTTGGTTTTTTAACAGTAAACTAAAAATAACAAGGGGGCTTGATTTTTTTGCCTCCATGATCATTCATACAATACTGACCTAAGCAAGCCCCCAAATGCTGATCAAATTTTCTAGCATTTTATGAATTTGTTTTGTAGGTTGTGAAGTTGGATCTATTTGGACACAAGTAAAAGCTGAGGTCTACCACTGGATTAGATAAGTACTCTAAATAAACTTTATAGGTTGTCTATTTTTTAATTTCTACCCATTTTCATTTCAATCCTAGAACATAAATAAAGGCAAATATTTTTATTTATTCCTAGCTATTCAAAAGAGGAAAATATATAGCTTGCATCCTAGGGTTAACTTTGTTTTTGCATTATCTTAAAAACTCTTACTAAAAAGAAAATATTATTTTATTACAATTTAGGGTTTAGTCATCATTGAAAATAAAAAATTATTCTAGGGTTAGTGTGTGTTTGCTTGCATAATTGTTTGTCTTGCATTGTTCTTTCACTTTTATAGCTTAGGTTTTACAGAAGCCAAACATAGGTGTTTGTTTAATATAAATATTAAACATTTCCACCTCAGTATTAGAGTGAGTCCTTAAACTATTCTTGATGAACCCTTTTATCCTCAAGTTCATGAGTGTGGAGAATATAGCACACCCCATGGTCACCTCGACTTCCACTAGATCCAACCGAGAACTATAAGCGGTAGGGTAGTTTTTCCCCTTTACATATTTGGTGAACTTGATGTGAACACATGTCTTAGTGGTCAATATAGGAAGTCTCTTCTTTTTGTTTCTCTTTTAAAAACTATAAGCAAGACCACTAATTTTGTTTTCTTAGAATTATAAATTATAAAAAACATCTTAAAAGTATTCTTGTGTGTATTTTACTAGTTTTATCCTCTATCCTTTATCTTCCTCCTAATGGCTCCCAACATTAGGAGTATATGAAAGATTTTATAATCTAATTATATTCCTCAAAAATATGATCATACTGATAAAAATAATCCTAATCTAGATGTGAAAGAGGAGGAACACAAAGAAACTTGTAATGATTTTGATCCCTTTGAGGAGCCTAATGGAGGCTTGATTTTTTCATCATTTGAGCACATTTGGGGTTTCATGAAACACCATAAGGAAGCATTTATTAAGGCTATGGAAGACAAAGTTAAACTTGAAAGGGATGGGATGCCTCCTCCTCAAACCATCTCTCCCAAGAATATTTACACCAATCCTTTGTTTGAATCTTCACATCATGTTAATCCTTTTTATAAACCAACATATGCCACTACTATAACCACAAATTTTGGGGGAATGCCATAGGCTCCTCCAACCAATAGTGCATTCAAAAATTATGCTTAATTTCCTCCTTATTCTACTCATCTCAATATTCATGATTTTGTTCCACTAAATATCGATTATCCTTCATAGCAAGATACCACATATCATAAACCATACTATAACAATGTCAATGCCTTCAACATTGGCCAAGTTCTCTTTCAACGACCTACATATACCCCTCCCCTAGGGAACCTAGGGGTATTACACAACAACAATTCTAATATGCAAAGTTTGTAAAATGTGGTGAAGCAATTTGTTTCAAGAGTGGATATGATTCAACCTCTAATTTTCACCTACAATTATAATGAAATGTGAAACTAGCCCTTAGAACCTATTTTTGCCTCTAGGCCCTACCCTAAGCATTTTCCAATATAATTTTTACTTATTTGTAAGGGATCAAAGGATATGATTGAACATTTAAGGATGTTTAGGAGAATATGCCATGATATTATATATGACGATATGTTGTTACTAAATATGTTCCCTAAGAGCCTTAGTGGTATGTCTTTGGAAAGGTATTATCAACTACCTCATGATTCTCTAAGGAATTTTGAAGAGACAATGGAATTATTTATTCAAAAATTTAGAGCTTATGTTGAGAAAAACGTGACTATGAAAGATGTTTATATGTTGAAACAAGGTATAGATGAAAGTTTTTTGGATTTATTATCTTGTTGAATATGTTTATTTGGATTATTGAGATATAATTTACCTGCTCAACACATGCTAGAGATTTTCATTGGAAATTTACAAGAAAAAATATCATATAAATTTAAAAAATAACTATTACTTCTTTTGACCAAGCAATAAATCTAGCAAGATGGGTAGATTAAACCCTTATTCAAAGAGGTCAAATAAATCCAAAGAAATAAGATAGGACCAAAAAATATCAATACAATAACAAACGTGTAGTTAGTGATGGGGTAACATATAGTAGATCTGTTAACAATGTTGTTAACACCCTACAAAATATGGTGCTTAGCCAACCTCAAAATCCCCCACCAAAGAAAATTACAAGACTCAACACGCCTATTATGGTGGTCCTAAAGTAGTTTTTTTTTGTTATTATTTGTGGAAAACATCCCAAAAGGAATGCCACTTTCGGGTAAGACCCAAGGAGGCAGGGGTATCCATTCCGCCAAAAATGTCCAGGACTCGGACCTGGCCTACCACCTTTGAAATACTCAAGGAGAAAAAAAAGACACAAAACCAATTTAAAAATAAGTAAACAACAACAAAAGTAATAAAATAAAATTAAAAACATGCTCCTTGAGTGTGTCAAAAACAAAAGCACAACAAAACACGCACAATAAGATAAATGAAACCACAACACAAACCACATAGAAAAACACAATAACCACATAACAAAACACAAACAAGACAAAAACAATAGAACACTACAAAGACATAACCCAAAAAAAAACATGAAAAATAAACACAACCAAAACCTAAAAAATTAAAAAATAAAATAAAAATAAAAATAAAAAACAACCAACAACAGACAATAAACAAAAACAAAAAACATAGAAAACACTCACACATAGGAACACGAAATAACACAAACAAAGAGAAACCCAAGAACAAGAACAGAAAAAAACACAAGAACAATAACAAAAAACAAAACAACAAAAACACAAGAACAACAAAAAACAACACAAATAACACAAAAATAAAATAAAATAAAAAAACCCACCCACCTTAAAAAACTAAACAAAAAAAAACAAAAAACAAAAAAGAAAATAAAAAATGAACAAACAATGACCTATCTATACCAGAAGAATATTAAGGCAAGAATCAACATAGGAAACAAAATAAATAATAGAATGAGCTAGGGAACTAAAAAAAACTGAATGAACCAAAGAGAAGCAAAAAAAAAAAACAAGAAGAAACTAGGTACCTTCAGAACTAGAGCCATCCAAAGAAATGATAGAAAGAAGAGCTTCCCTAATTTGAGAAGCCCACCATATAGGAGGGTGGCCATAACAAGTAAGATCACCTTTGTCCAAAGCCCAATTAGCTAAAGCATCAATACTCTTGTTTTGATCTCTGACCACATGATTGTAATCAACTTTCAAAAATCCCATCTGGATTAACCGAATCTTCTCAATAATTATTTTTATTCTCCAATCCACCTTATGATTCTTAGAAGGATTCTTCAAGAGATTAATCATAAGTTGAGAGTCGGAATCAACTAACACATTTTCCCATCCAAACTTAGTAGCCTCCTAAAGACCTCTGAGAATACCATACCCCTCAACAAGGTTATTGGAAAGAATACCCTATTTCTCAGCAAAAGTAAAAACTAGGGAGCCATATGAAAGTCTACCAATTCCTCCCACACTGGCTTTTCCAGGGTTCCCTCTAGAGGTTCCATTAGTATTGAATTTTCCAAAATCCTTAGGAGGAGGTTGCCAATTTCTATTCCTATCCATCTTACTAATACTCACATTCCCTTTAAGTTGGTTGCCCTTAGAAGGTTTAATATTCAATATTTGCATCACTTGATCCCATATTTGGTGGGAGTTTTGGGGGTGATTAAGGAGATGATGGACCGATTCAACTAAGTTGGCTATGGTATTTTTCCAAATATAGTGAATATCCTTCCTATCTTGATTAAAAAATTGGTTGTTCCTTTCATTCCAAATATTCCAAAGAAGAATGGTAGAACCCATCCAAACTAACTACCTAATAAAATGATCAACACCCTCTTGATTAGGCCAATCCCTCCAAAGTTGTTCAAAAGTAAAAAAAATTGGACCACTGTAAGCCAAGTAAAGTGGCCATTCTCCTCCATAGCTCAGAGGCTAAAGTACACTCAATAAAAATATGGTTGATATTTTCTACATTCTCTTCACACTTTTCACATATAAAAAGGCCATGAAAACCACGCTTCATAAGTTGCTCACCAGTAAGCACCCTACGATGCAATAAAAGCCAATTAAATAACCTCACCTTAGGCTAGAGCTTTTGAGACCACAATCGAGAAAAGATGTCAGAAGAATGGTTGGGATTATTATGGCATAAGGTCAAATAACCTTGAGCAACTGAATACTCACCCTTAGTAGTGTTGTTCCATCCAAAACAATCTTTTTCATGGGACCAAGAGAGGGATCTCATATGAAGGATGCATTGGATATCTTGTCTTTGCCTTTTTGGGATTTGAATAGGCTAGTCCTCAATAGGGATCCAATATCTACCAACCTTTGAATTACCAGTATGGTACCGACAGTAATTAGCCACCTTTATCCAATTAGCTCGGTGAAACTCCTCCATCCAAGGCCTCCAATCGGGAAACTGAGTTATCAAAGGCTTGTGACCATCCCAAGAATCTATCCAAAAATTTGCATGTTGACCATTATGAATGATCCAAAATAATTTTTTTTTTTATCAAATCCTCACCAGTCTTAAGAACTGCTAAAATGGGAGAACCTTTGGTAGGAAGTTGATAGTGAACAAGGTCTTTAGGACTTTTGTTCTCAGTATATTTAGCATGGATATTATTGGCCCAAAGAGCATTGGGGTTATGCAACATCCTCCAATATAATTTAGCAGCTAAAGATTTGTTGTTATTAATTGAAGACCATAATCCTAACCCCCTTCACTCTTAGGAAGACATAAAGTATCCCATTTCACCAAGGCCCATTTTCTTTTCTCCTTAGTACCATTCCAAAGGAAATGATGACCGATTTGATCCAATTCTCGAAGAACAACCTTTGGGATATTCAAAATAGAAGAAACATAAATAGGAATAGCTTGAAGCATTGATTTTACCAAGGTGATTCTACCCCCGAAAGAAAGCCACTTGTTGGTCCACTTTCCAATTTTCTTCTTGAATTTCTCCAACAACCAATTCCAATATTTATTTTTCTGCCTTCGAATATTTATGGGAATACCTAAATAAGTTATTGGAAGAGAGGTCTTATTATATATTATTTTATCCAAGACCATGGATTCTTGTCTAGCAGAGCAGTGAAAGAAAATAACTTTAGATTTGTCTTCATTGATCAACTGCCTAGTAGCCTTAGAAAAACAACTAATGATTTTCTTAATATTAGAAGCTTCCTTAACTGTAGCTTTACCTAAAAGAGTAGAGTCATCCACAAATTGAAGATGAGAGATATGTCTAGCTCCATGAGCTATGGTAACTCCCTCAAGGGTTTTGTTTTCCCTCTTTTTTTTTGGTAAATAAAAGTCTTCATTAATTACCGGGTTTTGCAGGTTAACCCAAAACCTATTACAATATCCAGCCTTCTGCTGAGATTGTAGATCCTAGTCATCCTTGAAAATTTCTTACCAAAAATTGTGTTGAATCCCCTACAACACCTTACTAACAAAGCACACCCATACCTAAATATAACTGTAAACATTACTTACATTGACAGGAATTGAAGTTTGGAACATTGCACTTGTGAAACCTGTTGCTTGCCCATTTCCTATTCTCTGTCAGAATCTTCCAAGGCTTACACCCTGTTACCTTCATTTCCAATTTGGTATGATTTAGAGGTAAACCCCATAGTTATTACCAGATCCATGGGAAAATAACACCCATTCATCTTTCTCCTTAATGGGTAGGTGTCTTTTCATGACTAATAATGTTTTCCACTTCACGTGGCACACCTTGTGTCCATGTCACTAAACTACCAACATCAACACCTATGTTGGCTAATTTTTTAGCTGACCTGTTGGCCTCACGGTACATGTGACGAGCCCTCCTATTATGTCTTGCGACAAAAAGAATCCTCACTTCATGGATGACTCCCTCGATTCTCCATGGAGGTTTTTTGCCATTGGTTAACAGGTTGATGATGTTCATAGAATCACCTTCAATCATCAAGTTACCTTGAGTTTCTTGGGCTACTTGCAACCCTCTCCAAAGGGCTCTAGCTTTTTTTTTCCCTCTTTTTGGTTATATTCGTACCCAAGCATTCAACAAGAATGATGAATAAATAAGGGGATAGTGAGTCACCTTACCTAATACCTCTAGAAGCTGGGAAACACTGAGAAGGCCTATCATTGATAAGAACTAAGTAGGAAATTGAAGAGATACATCCCATAATCCAATCCATCCAATCCTTAGAGAAACCAAATTGCCTCAAAACTTTGATAAGGAAGTGCCAATCCACTCTGTCATAAGCTTTGGATAAGTCTAACCGAATGAACATGGAAGGAGAATTTTGCATATCCATGGAATGGATGGCTTCCTGAGCAAGAACTATCTCATCTACTATTTGACGTCCTTCCACATAACCCCCTTGCTCTACGAAAATAATCTTATGCAAAAGAGGCTTCAACATTTCTGCTATGATTTTAGTAATGATTTTGAGAAGAACATTACATAAAGCAATAGGTCTAAAATCTGAGATATGATCAACCTCTTGATCTTTTGGAACAAGAGTAATATAAGTTTTATTGATAACCTTCAAAATTTCTTTGGCTTTCCTGGCTTCTTCCACCACCTCTAATAAATCAACATGAAGGATATCCCAGAACTCTTGGTAGAACTCAATAGCAAAACCATCAGGACCTGGGGTTTTCCATTTTTGCATTTTAAAAACTACTTGTTGAAGCTCATTGATAGTAATAGGAGTAGTCAAAATAGAGTTCTCCTCAGAAGTGATAAGAGAAGGGATTGCTTGAAGAAAATTATATTGTGAAGCTAAGTCAAGGGGAGTAGCAGCAAAAATATTGGAAAGGTAATCAACAACAATAGAGTTCGTGCCATCCCAATTATAAACAACATCTCTAGAATCTAATTTTAAGGAAGAAATAAAGTTGTGAGATCTTCGAGCTAGAAGAGATTTGTGGAAGAAATTTGTGTTTCGATCTCCTTCTTTGAGCCATTGAATTCTAGATTTTTGCTTCCATAATATTTCTTCTATTTTTTCCCATTCCTCTAATTGAGTTGTGAGTTTAATTTCATCTGCACTTCTCTTCTCTATGAGGCCATCTAAATGGATTTTCTTATTCAAAATTTCAATATGAGCAATAACTTCATGTTTTATTTTATGAACATCCCCAAACTCTTTCCAGTTCCAAGTCTTGATTTTAGATTTAATGTATTGCAGTATTTTGTCAAAATAGAACATCTTAGTCCCATGCCTAGGTTTACCTTCCTTCCACCATTGTTGCACATGAGGTCTAAAGGAAATGTATCTAAGCCACATTAATTGAAAATGAAAAGGAGAGAAACTCACATTGGTTTTCCACATTTCCACCATGACTGGCCAATGATTCGAACCAACATTATTAAGAGTCTTCACTTTAGGAATGTGACCATGGATTAAGAAAATTTCAGAGATAAAAAACCTATCCAATCTCTCCATTATACAAGCTAAGCCTTGCATTCTGTTAGACCAAGTCATAAGGACATTATGTAGTTGGATATCCACAAGATGGAGGTTTGCAATATATTTGCTCATGAGGTCAGTGCTTTTGTCCAAATTTCTATTTCCTCCCCTTTTCTCATCCATAGATAGGATGGTATTGAAATCTCCTTCGATTAAGATCCAAGATTTAGGAAAATGAGAGATAATATGAGTAATATCCTTCCACTATCTTCTTTTTTCCTCCAAAGAAGTCGAAGCATAAACAGTAATACAGAGCATAATTTGGTTGGAATGTCTACTTTGAATAGTTATAGCCAACAAACCCCAACTGCCAACCATATGGTGAATAACTACCTCTTTTGGATCCCAAAGACAAGCAATGCCACCCGAAGTCCCTTGGGAACTGAGGGAAACCACTTTTCCAGCTGGCCAAATTTTACTAGCAATTAAGTCCATATCCTCCATTGACTTCTTTGTTTCTTGAAGGAAAACAAGATGTGGATGATTTACCTGAATCATTCTTCTAATTTCATTTTGTTTTGAAAGACTCCCTTTGAGTCCTCTAATATTCCAAGTGATGATATTCATTAATACCAGGGCTAAAAAATTTGGGAAGGGCATTAATATTACCTTCTTGTACAAGCTTTTCACATTCTTTTACCATATGATATTGATTGGTCTTACAACCTACTTTTTTATTAGAATCCATCTTCAATTTTTTTTCCCCTATTTCTTGACTTATTCCAATTGAATCTGAGATGGCTTCTAACCTTGAAGAATGCTCATGCACAACCAAAATTTTACTAGATGGTTCAACGGAGTCTATATTGGGATCTGCATTATTTGAAGTTTTGACATTTGAAATATTATTTTTCTTGTGTAAATTTTCTCCTTTTTTTTCTGTTGAAAAACTTTGATTTGTTGGTTTGTTTCTGATTTCTTCCCTTCATATTTAAATTGTGTTTCTAAGATTTTAGTTTCCATTATTTCCTCTTCCTCACTTGGGACATCATTTGTGGAAAGGATTTCAAACATATTAGCATATGACTTTGATTGATCCTTCATAACTGGTTTTTTTCTGAGTGTTCTTCTTCTTAGGTATTTGAAAACCTGCTGAGTTTATATCTTCTTTCTTTTGATCAGGAATTTTATTTGGGCAAGCAATGGCCAAATGACCATATTCATGGAAAATTCTACAACAAAAAGGAATGTTCTCATAGTCCACTACTTGCTCCCAAGTGTCTTCCCCAAATTGTAATGTGATATTTTTAGGTAGGGGTTTGTCAAAATCCATTAAAACATAAATTCGAGCATAAATAATATGTTCAAAATTTTGAGTACAATCAACAATCATCATAAAAGTTCCTAAAGAGTTTCCAATTGAAGAAAAAATAGTAGGATTCCAAAATTCAATAGGGAGGCCAAAGAGTCTAACCCACACGGGAGCTATAGAAGGCATCTCTTATTTGGCTTTAAATTTAGTATGTCAGGGCTTCATGAAAATCCCTGCCCTTCAAAAAACCAAGGACCCCCTTGAAAAATTTTCTCTCTATCTTCATTATTAGCAAATAAAACAAGAAAATAACCATTTAGATAAATAGAGATTTGTAACTCACCTTTAGTTTTCTAGATTTTTGTAGCCCAGAATTTGAAAGCAGATAGACTTGGATGAAAACCCATGAACCGACAAATTAGTCCTCTTTTTTCCAAATCTTCAATGCCGAACTGAATGTTACCCATATCAAGCTTAACAATAGGAGTTCCATCAGATGCTTTAAGCCATACTGAATCCGTTTTCATGGGATAAATATTAGGTATTCTTAGAGGTTTATGGGAAGCCCTAATATTGATATTAGCATTGGTATGAGGCTATCCACCATGAAGGGCATCCTTAAAATTCAGTTTTGAGATCGAGTGTTCGAAATTCTTACCCTTGATAGGGGTTTTCACAGTAGAATTATTTTGTGGGTGCGCCTTAGCACCAGATTCACTTGAGATATGAGCCATTTTTTGATCAACTTCTTGAAACTTGTTTCGTGATCTCTTTAATCCTTCCCCTAGATGTCGTGCAAAGGTATGGTTTTCACTTTTCTTTTGTGCAACAAATTGGAAGCCATTGTCACTCAAGTTCACAGTATGATCTATTGAAAGACAAATTTCTAACCCATATTGTATCCCCTGAAAAATTTCTTGCTAAAATATTGAGCATAAAACACAAAAATATTGGCCGCTAAGGCCCGAAGGCCCTAAAAACCAACCTCTGGAGCTACTTGTAGTCAACCCAGATGAAACTCTCGCATAGTCGCTTGCCAACTATATCGTTCACACATAGGTATTCGCTAGGATCTTTGTTGCTCCAAATGATATGAAAATTTATGGAGATGTTCTAGGGTTTTTGATTCATCTATCCTCAAAATTTCAGCTCAATCCGAGTTCGTATGAGTGAGATATGGCCAAAACAAGTTTGGCAGTTTGGGTAGTCTTGCAAAAAATGTCTCATCTATATTTTCAAAAAACAGATCAAAACCAACCATTTATCCCCTAAAGTAGCTCTTGTAAGCTAACATTATTGAATTGCCTCCCATAAGGTAACCAAATACCATGATTGATTGGTATAAGCCTAGTCAACATGAGTATCATAGAGTGGAGGAACACATGATAAATTCATGGAAGAGGTTGAAACATGTTGTTTAGGACTTAATTAATGTAGGTTACCTTGTTATAGAGGGTCCTCAACACTATCCTATATCAAACAATCAACCTTCTACTCAAAAATAACCCATAACTAATCAAGATATGGGGATATTCCAAGACCCCATACCTAATCATGGGAAATAGATAGCTAATCAAGTTTCATATTGTAATATTCCACCTTACTAAAACAACATGGTTGGTATGATAACAACAGCTACAAGACAACAAGATCAAGCTCAACCAACCCAATGATATCAATATGATATAAGTTCTACCTCAAATACACCTTCAAAGCCATCCTTAGTTTTGAAGAGTACCCAAAAAAGAAGCTCAAGAGTAGAAAACCCACCCTTAGTGTTAAAACCACAACCTAAAGTATTCTTTGATATACAATAGTAGTTAGCTAGTACCCCAACCAAGATATCCCTCTTAGATATTTTGTAAACTTCTATAATTAGGGAAGCCTTATTGAAGCTTCAATTAAATAATATGTTCCTTAAGAAATTTCCCTTAGCACTATAGTTGATTGTGTAGGTTCCCTTAGTATACATCATATCACATTCTTGGATGATGGCATTCCTTAGAATTTTGAGGGATTCCTACCTTTACATTATTGCATTTATCGGGGAAACATGTATTCATTGGATTTTGATAGACAATGGTTCCTCTCTCAATCTATCCACTTATGAAATTTTCTAAAATTTTGGCTTAAAAGAGGAATACTTAACTAAATTCAATGTCATCATAAAATATTTCTACAATGAGTCCCAAGAGGCCTACGAAATTATATCTCTCCCCCTTATGATTGAACCTAAGATCTTAGATAGCTTATTTTATGTGGCACCTTGCCCCAAATATTTTAATCTTCTTCTTGGACCCCCTTGGGTTCACACAATGAGGGTTGTCCCTTCTACTTTTCATCAATTCTTGAAGTTCAAATTCAAAGGTCAAATTGCCACAATTCTAGGTGACCCTCATCCATTCCAATATTGTCCAATTGTTGAGCAAGGTTAATCTAGTCTCAATTTATGTCCATAAGTTTATTCATCTCACATAACCAAACAATTTGAAAATATAAATGTGAGTGAGGAACCATTAATCAAATTCTCATCACAAGATCATGTCAATCTGTTTCTTCAAGGACCTCTTTTAGATTTAGCCAAGCTACCAACTATATCAAGGACTATGGGTTTACCTCATAATAAGGGTGAAGTAGTACACATTGGAACATGTACCTTTGTATTCACGGGTATGATCCTCAAAGAAAATATCCATGGTAGAAACCATCTTCCAATAGAGTGTTTTGTTGCCTATTGTTACATATCCAATGATTACCCACTTCTAAAACAAATTATGTATGGTATAGAATATATAGGTAAATATTTGGGGCCACAATAGAAAGGTATTCAAGAGCCTTTGGAAGTTGAGTTTTTTCCCGGGAGATGTGGCATATTCTACATAACCAATAAAAACTAACATTTTCTATTTGATAATGATGATCACCTCATTATTTGTGCTGAATATTTGGATCAACAAGGCTTGAAGTGAAGTGATGAGGATGAGATAATGTCTTATCCCACTAAAATTTTGTTTTGCAATGGGGTAACTTTGATCCATCCTAATTTAGTTGTGGCCCTAGGGGAGTATGCTTGAGGGGATACTTTTTGTGACTTGGATCATGAGGATATCCTTCAAAATAATTTCTTTTTTGATGGGTCAGTTTCCTATGTCGTGCATGTCGAGCCTTCCAGTTCCTAATAGGATTTTAGTTCTGTCTCTCAAGGACCTTGAGTAACTAGAAGTGATCCCTACCTTACCTCCTTATGAAAATGAGTCTCATATTCTCATTGAGGAGACCATAGATGTTAACATAGATTCTAAGGAGATCCCTAGAATTCTTAATCTAGATAAATCCTTATCTATGGATGAGTAGGAGCAATTGATCAATTTTTTGAAGGGATTTCATGATATTTTTGCTTGATCATATGTAGACATGCCAAGGCTTTATCCCTCCCTTGTTATGCATCATTTGGTAGTGAATCCTAGTGCTAATCCTTTTAAGTATAAACATAGGAAGGTGCATCCTAAGGTCACACTTTTAGTCAAGGAGGAGCTCTGACAACTCCTTGATAATTGTTTCATTAAAGTTATCAACTATTCTGATTGGATTTCCAACATATTCCTATGGCTAAGAAGGTAGAAACAATCAAAATATGTACTTACCATGTCCCAAGGACTATTTTTCTCTCCCCAACATAGACATGATCATAGATTTCACTTTCAAATGAGGAATAATTTTGCTTATGAATAGATTCTCAAGATACAATCAGATCATGGTTACTCCTGAGGACCAGGCGAGGATAATTTTCATCACACCATGGGATATCTTTTGTTATAAAGTTATACTTTTTTGGCTTGAAGAATGTTAGTGCCACATATTAGAGGGCTATAAATTATATTATCATGACATGATGGATGATATTCTAGTGGACTATGTGGATGATATTCTAGATTATTTCGTACATTGAAAGGATCATGTTCATAATATAATACAAATATTTCAAAGGCTTTGATAGTATAGTTTTTTTTTTAGGTCCTCCAAGTGTGTGTTTAGAGTCAAAACTAAAAATTTACTAGGGTTCATCGTGTCCAGGTGAGGTATTGAAGTACATCTCGCTAAGATAGAGGGATATCATTGACATGCCTTCTCCCCACACTCTAATCGAGTTACCTAGATTGTAGGGTAGAATTCAACCTATTAATTAGTTCATATCTTAGTTAGCCAATAAGTATCAACCCTTTCTTAAGCTTCTTAAGAAGGATATCATGTTCTAGTAGGATTTCAAGTGTCAAAAATCTTTTGATGAACTCAAATGGTATATCACTTCTTCACTTGTTTTAGTTCCTCATAGACTGAATAAGAATTTGATGTTTTACATAGTAGCTACAACTCATGCTTTGGGAGCCTTTTTGGCTCAACATGATAATCAAAACAAACAAGTTATCTACTATATAAGTATAACCTTGGTTAGCTATGAAACCTGGTACACTCCCTTAGAGAATATTTGCCTTGTCATAATTTTTTCTTCTCAAAAATCTAAGGAACTACATGCTTAGCCATAAGACATTGGTTGTTGTGAATTTTGATCATTTGCATTGTTTAATGGTTAAGCCTCACCTTTTAGGTCAAGCTACTAAGTGGGTGTTATCCCTTAGTGAATTTGAACTCACATTCATAGGTAAAAAATCTATAAAAGGTTAGGTTATCACTAATTAGTTAGCCTCGGCTCCCCTAGAAGGCACCCATCCCTTAGTCATTGAGTTTCTTGACGAGTGCTTTAGTGTAGAATTTGAAGAGTCAAAGTCTTAGACTTTGTTTTTTTATGGAGCCTGATGCTTAAAGGGCATTGGTGCTAGAATTATTCTAGTTACACCACAAAAATAACTCATCCCCATTTCCTTCAAGATTTTTTTCTCTTGCATGAACAATATTATAGAACACGAAGGCTTAATCCTTGTTTTTAGAGTAGCCTTATCCTTGAAGGTTAGTGTTATTTCAGTTTTTGGTGATTCTCAACTTGTGGTAAATTAGATTAATGATGTTTATTAGACTCAAGATGATAAGCTAAAACCTTACAAAGAGATTGTAACCAAACTTTTGTCTACATTTGATTTAGTAACCATAGATTTTGTCCCTAGGTCCTCCAACTGCCATGGTTATTGTTGCATCCTTGTTTCCCTTGGAGTTGGAATATGATCAAGCATCGATTATTATTAGAAAACTCTAGTAATCCATATCACTTAGTTCTAGTCATGTTATGTTAGATGTTTTGACCATTAGAGATTCCTCATTTGAGCCATGGTATAAAATCATCTTTAAGTTCCTTAAGGATGGTTCAATCCCTAATGGTTTAGATCACAATAAACATAATATTTTACACATAAGAGCATGCCAATTCAATTAAATTGACAATACTTTATATCAACATTCTTTTGAAGGTATTTTTTTGTGATGTCTTAACTCCAATGAAGCCTAGCTAGCTCTAAGTTAATCTCATGAAGGATCATGTGGAGGACATTTCAATGACAATGCCATTACCAAAAAATTTCTTCGAGTGGGGTATTATTGGCATTCCATGGAGAAAGATGCATGTGACCATGTTCAATGCTATTACAAGTGTCAACAACAAGATAACCTTGTTCAAACTCCTTAAAACCATTAGGTTATTTCTTCTCCTTGTCCATTTTACATGTGGGGATTGGAAATTATATGGAAGATTAATATAATGCCATTTGATGATCACAAGTTTATCATAATTATGACTGAGTACTTCACTAAATGGGTCAAATACACACCCCTAGCCATGGTGACTAGAGCTCAGGTCTCCAAGTTCATATTCATCTAGATACTATAGGTTTGGGATTCCTTTAATGATTATTTCTAACAATGGAACTTCTTTAAAGAATAATGATTTCCATAATATTTGTGCTAAGTACAAGATTAAACATAGGTAGTCAACTCCATACTACCCCCAAGGTAATATTCGAGCCAAAACATCCAATAAGTCCTTGATCAAGATCCTCAAGAATTTGGTTTGTAAGACCGATCACAACTAGCATATCCAATTTTATCCTAACTTGTGGGCCTATCATACAAGTGTGCAAACTCCTACAAGTGCTTCTCTATATACCTTGGTCTATGGGACTGAGGCCATTTTTTGTTTACATTAGAGATACCCTCCTTATGCATCTTATTACAAGATGTCTCGATCGACGATGAGTATCACCTAGATCATTTTCTTGGATGAAAAGTGCATTCACACCTTAGAGCTTATTTGAGCCTATCAGAATAGGATCAAGTGATGTTATTCAAATAAATTTTACCACCACTATTTTTAGTTTGGGGACCTTATCCTCAAGGAAAACCAAAAGAACACCAATACTCGTTTAGATCTAAAAAGGTAATTTTTAGCCCAATTGGCTAAGCCCCTTTGTCATAACAACCAAGTTTGTCTTAGGAACTTATCGTTTAGCTTATTTAGATGATGAAGAACTTAAAGAAACAATAAACATAATGCATCTCAAAAGATACTTTGCATGAATCTACATTTTTCATATTACATTTGGATTTCTTGTTCATACTAGATGATTGTATGTTATATTTTGCATGGTTTCCCTAACATTCCATTCCACTTGCATTTTGCTTGTCATACAAGTTGCATTGTTGCTTTGACCATATTTGCATGACTACTTGATCATATAGATTTTTTGGGACTTCATGAAGATGGCAAGAGATGAAACCTAGTTAGGTCTTAGCTCACATGTAGTGCACTCATACTAGGGCTATAATGCCTAGTGAATCCCCAACCTATGACCCTTATTTGTTCATTTTTATCATTGCATTTGTTCATGTCTTTCTTATCTTCTTTTATATTCCTTGACTTTGAAATTTTTTATAGTTTCTAATTTTCCCAAGTCAAGGGATATAGTTCTTCATATCTTGTATGCCCTTTTTCCTTGAAAGTTTTTATCATTTCTTCTCCTCCCCAATATAGGATGTACATTCCTTATTCTGTATTTTGTTTTTACTTTTGCTTTTTTCTCACCTTTTCCTTCTTGATATTTCACCTATTAAGGATTCCTTGTGGGATAGGGTAGATACCACATGAATACCATTTATGGTTCTCATATGACCACTAACTATCTTACACACACCTCTTAGCTCTTGTAATTTCACTAAGGATGCACATAGACACTATATTTTACTTCTTGCTTCTCTCTTTATTTTATATTATTTTCAAACCTGCATACACACTCACATTGTTTTGATGTGTTTTACTTTTGATCACTCATATTTTGCACACACCACACTCCTATCGAGTTATACTCATTTTGGAAAATTAGTATCATATTTTACCCCATACATGATAAGTTTCATGACCACACACAAGAGGTAACCTCCATCTTGTCCATTTGCAAAAATACATCCTAATGGGTATCTCTTCATCTCTAGCCATTAGCAAGAACTACATCCATAGTGGGTATCGCTCCACACTTGATCATTTTGTTTTGCAAGCACAACACCCTCATATAATAGATTCATGGCCACAAGCGAGGGGCAGCCTCCATTTGGTCATTTACGAGCATACATCCTTATAGGGTTCCACTCCATTCTTTTATTTGTTTTCACTTGTTCTATGTTAGTTTGATCACATTAATATTTTATGGTCTACATTGATTCAAACATCCTATTCCATGAACCTTTTTCTTTTATTTTTAATCTTCTCCATCTTCTACTTCTTCTTCTCCTTCTTTTCTTCTTCTCTTTCCTTTTTTTGAAATCACACCCTGTCTATATGGGGTGCAATTTCTCTCTACACCAAAGTCATAGTTCATATTTACAGGGCATGATTTCGTCTAGAGTCATATTTTCTCTCTTGTTTCTTATCTTATTTCTTCCATCATATTTTTTTTGTTCCTTCATCCATCCATGAATTTAATTAATTAGTTAAGTTTCATACCATCATACATTGCATTAGCTTCGTCCATTCATGTATTCCATTATTATGTTATTATTCATTCATGCATAAAAGCACATAAAAATAACAACACCCACATAAATACACAAATTTAAATAAAGCAACATAATATTATTCAAGATAAAAAGAAAGTGTACATAGGTTTGTTTAGTTGGTGTGCCATAGTTCATGCTTGGCACATTTGACCCTCTGTAGGGATGCATGACATAGTTAAAATTGGCATATCACCCTGATACTATCCCTAGATTTGGAATCTTGTCTCCTCTACCTGTGGAGGTGGTTATAGTGGGGATATGTTTATGGGTTGTGAAACCATCGATGATTTGTACTACAATTGACCTGTGTCTAAAGGGAGGATGATGGAGGCACCCTCTACTCTATTGACACTTCTTGGAAGTACAATGTATGGTATAAAATCTTCCTCCATATAAATACCTCCAACCTCTCCCACACCCTCTAAAAATTTACCTATAGTAGAGGGAGCCCATAATCCTATTGGTTTTTGATCATGACAATCATCCCCTCTACTTGAGCCTACTATCGCTCTTGGTCTAGCTATCTCACCTCTCCCCTAAGATGATCTACCTCAACCTATGTTGTGTCCCACTCTATGAATTTAATGCTCAAGGTACTCCATAACCCCTCTATCCTCTTGTACATATCCTCTTAGAGTAGGTCCATATCCCTCTACATGGATTTTATTTGAGACTATAGAACCTTTATCTCCCTGATCCATGGTCTTGCTCAACCTAACTGACATTGATGTTGATGCCTCTTCTACTCAACCTAGCTTTGGATATTATAGGGACACATCCTATTACTCACCCTATATGGTCCCAGCAGTAGTGGTGGCTAATTCCACCATCTCTACCCAGACCTATTCTTGTGTCTATTATGGGGTCTCCTAGTCCTATTGTTGTCATTGTATGGTATTTTAGGTCACCTCTTGATGTGGAACAATATCAAACTAATTATTTACATTGCAAACTAGGCTATAAATAGCCAAATACATTGCTTTTTTTAAAGAATCCTATCGGATAATATTTTGGATAGCATTATCTAGCAACTTTATTTTATATAAGCTATTTTTTATTTAATATTGTGTGTTCCCTCATCATTAATCCCCACTAAAGAAGAATTGGTCCTCAATACTGATGTAGGAGCATCCAACGAAAGGCAAAATACTGCAAAGTAGAAAAAGTGTCGCAATATCGTGACATGTCGACAAAGAAGAAAAAGTGTCACAATATCGCGACATGTCGCATTTTCACGACGTAAATACGGGAGAAGGTGAGAGAGAGAAAAGTGTCACGATATCGCAACATGTCGCATTTTTGCGACTAGAATACGAGAGAAGGCGTAAGAGAGAAAAGTATTGCGATATCATGACATGTCGCCTTTTCATGACCAGAAGATGAGATAATGCGCAAGAGAGAAAAGTGTCGCAATATCGTGACATGTCGCATTTTCATGAACAAAAAATGAGAGAAGGCGTAAGAGAGAAAAGTGTCGCGATATCGCGACATGTCGCATTTTCGCGACTAGAAGACAAGAGAAGGCGCAAAGGAGAAAAAGTGTCGCGATATTGTGACATGTCGCATTTTCATGACCAAAGGACGAGAGAAGGCGCAAGGGAGGAAAAGTGTCACGATATCGTGACATGTCGCATTTTCGTGACCAAAAGACGAGAGAAGGCGCAGGGAGAAAAAAAATGTTGCGATATCATGACATGTCGCATTTTCATGACCAAAGGATGAGAGAAGGCGCAAGGGAGAAAAAGTGTCACGATATCCTGGCATGTCGCATTTTCGCAACCAAAGGACGAGAGAAGGTGCAAGGGAGGAAAAGTGTTGCAATATCGCGACATGTCGCATTTTCATGACCAAAAGATGAGAGAAGGCATAGGAGATAAAAAGTGTCACGATATCGCAACATGTCGCATTATCACGACTAAAAGAGAAGAGGAAGAGCAAGAGAGAAAAGGTGTCATGATATCGTGACATGTCGTATTATCATGACTACAAGAGAAGAGAAATAGGAAGGAGGAAAAAGTGTCGCGATATCACGACATGTTGGCAAAGAAGAGAAAAGTTTCACGATATCATGACATGTCGCATTTTCATGTCCAAACAAAAGAAAATAAAGGGCAAGTGGTTACAGGGGCTGTTACAGAGGAAATTATCGAGCGGTGGGTATACCGAACGTCATCATTGGTTGACATGAGGACAAAGTCTACAGTGGCAGCACTAAACAGCATGTGGCACCAAGGTGCAGTGGAAGCAGACGAAGATCAAGATTCAGAAAGAAAGATATTTTGAAAGCCAAGACAATAAAGAGGCACGGGAAATGAAATGAAGGGTCAGAAAAGGGAAACAGAGAGTCACACCAGATATTTTAAAAGGGGAAGGGAAGGCATGCAAAAGGGTCAGAAAACTACTGAGATAGAGTTGTAGACGTGAAGGCAAAAGGAGAGGGCCATTTTGGACCTGTTTGGGCTGTTTTTCTTCTAGAGTTGGAAATGCTATAATGTAAAGAAAAAAAATAAACTATATTTCAGGGTAAAGGAGTTTATTTGGCAGACTGTTGCTATTTTTGTAACCAAATTATTGAATGAGAATTGAGAATTTGGTGTGAGTGATTTTTGGCTCCCCATCAAGTGGTATCAGATCTGGAGTTCCTGAGTGTGTGAGCAGATCACCGAAAGTGAGGCAGTTTGCACCAGGATCTGTGGAAGAGCGAGAGTTCCTGAGTGTGTAAATAGATCACCGAAAGTGAGGCAATTTGCACTAGGATCTATGGAAGATCTTAGGGTTCCTGAGTGTGTGAGTAGATCACCGAAAGTGAGGTAGTTTACACCAGGATCTGTGGAAGGTTTGTGAGTAGAGAGTGACGAAGAATACCTCCATGAAGAAACTATGGTGGTGGGAGAAATATGGTACCTGAAGAAGATTTTAGAGCTTTGCAGAGGCAAGTGCAAGCCCTGCAAGAGGAGTTACGAAGAGCGGTTGAGCCAAGGAGAGAATATCGTAGTGAATATGAAGCTTGGGAGGTTGATAATCCATCAGATGAAGAAGAAGCAATGGATCCTGTAGAAGCTAGATTAGTTAGGTCCATATCTCGGATCAGGAAAAATCCAAAGTTTGATGTCTACACGTATTCTGGGAATCTCAATCCATAGGAGTTTATTGATTAGATCAATGATTTGGAGGAATATTTTGAGTATGAGGAGGTTGTAGATCCAGATCGGATCAAATTGGCAAAAATGAAGTTGAAAGGCCATGCTAGCATATGGTGGAAAGAAGTGCAGCTAGAAAGAAATAGAAGCAGAAAGGAAAATATAACCAAATGGGATCGAATGGTAGAGAAGTTGAAGAGACAATTTATTCCTACAGATTATGAATTGGATCTGTTGAGGAAAATGAAGAGTTTGAGACATTCAAACAAATCTGTCAAAGAATATACAGAGGAGTTTTACCAGATCTCAATCAGAACCGGCCATTCCGAGGCTAACAAGGAGAAGGTAGCTCATTACATCAATGGATTGAGAACCAGTATTCAAGAAGAGTTGAGTCTAGTTAGGATGAGCACCATTGAGGATGCTTACCAGTTTGCTCTAAAAGTTGAAGAGAAGCTGAATAGAAGGTTTGAGGGTAAGCAGAAAGGAAGAGGTCATGGAGAAAGAACTGGTGGAAGAATAGATGGAGGATGAGATGAGAAGAAAGAAGAAGCTAGCAGTAGTCAGGATCAAAAGGGAGATAATGATTACAGATCCCGTGGTCAGAACAACTACCAAAGAGGAAGAGGTATATCTAGACGTGGGTATGGAAGAGGAGGATTTCATGGAACCTATTTCCATTGTGGATAAGAGGGACATCGGGCATGTGAGTGTCCCCAACACCAAGAGAGGGTGAATAGGAGACCTGAGGGTCATTCCAGAGCTACTATAGCAGATGAAGGTGCTAAATCAAAACATTTTGAGGAGGCAGAGAGAGGAGAAGTTATGGTCACAAGGAGAACCTTCTTGAAGGATGAGAAAGGACCAGACCAGAGGAGGATCATGTTATGCATAAGGTGAAAATTTTCAAGTAAGGTCTGTAATGTTATTATAGATAATGGTAGTACTGATAACTTAGTCTCTGAAGAAATGGTTACTAAGTTACAGCTAGAGAGGAGGAGATGCCTGCATCCATACCAGATTGTGTGGTTGCAGAAGGACCATAGGGCATTGGTCAGTGAACAGTCCTTAGTCAAGTTCAATATTGGGAGATACCAGGATGAGGTCTTGTGTGATGTTTTGCCTATGGATGCTTGCCATGTGTTGTTGGGGAGGCCATGGCAATTTGACAGACGTGCGATGTATGATGGGCACGCGAATACTTACTCTCTGACGAAAGGTGGAGTGCGCCACAAGTTGAAGCCATTGAAGGAGATGGATGAAAAGAGTTTGTTGACAACAATGAGAGTGGAAGTTGTGGGGTTTGAAGAACTTAAGGGTTTGTACCCTGCAGACCCAGATTTTGCTAAAGCTTGGAGAGCTTGTACAACCCTAGTTAAAAAGAAGGTGACAGAATAGTACAGAAGTGAAGGTCACTTCTCAATCCACCCCGGTTGTCTAATGTAGGAGCATCCAACGAAAGGCAAAATACCGCAAAGTAGAAAAAGTGTCGCGATATCACGACATGTCGACAAAGAAGAAAAAGTGTCACGATATTACGACATGTCGCATTTTCATGACGTAAATACAAGAGAAGGCGAGAGAGAGAAAAGTGTTGCGATATCGCGACATGTCACATTTTTGTGACCAGAAGATGAGAGAAGGCGCAAGAGAGAAAAGTGTCACGATATTGCGACATGTCACATTTTTGTGACCAGAAGACGAGAGAAGGTACAAGAGAGAAAAGTGTTGCGATATCACGACATGTTGCATTTTCATGACCAAAAAATGAGATAAGGTGTAAGAAAAGTGTCGCGATATCGTGACATGTCGTATTTTCGTGACCAGGAGACGAGAGAAGGCGCAAAGGAGAAAAAGTGTCACGATATCGCGACACTTCACATTTTTGTGATCAAAGTACGAGAGAAGGCGCAAGGGAGGAAAAGTGTCACGATATCGCAAAATGTCGCATTTTCATGACCAAAAGACGAGAGAAGGCGCAGGGAGAAAAAAATGGCACGATATCGTGACATGTCGTATTTTCGCGACGAAAGGATGAGAGAAGGTGCAAGGGAGAAAAAGTGTCAAGATATCGTGACATGTCGCATTTTCGTGACCAAAGGACGAGAGAAGGTGCAAGGGAGGAAAAGTGTCGCGATATCGCGACATGTCACATTTTCACGACCAAAAGATGAGAGAAGGCACAGGAGAGAAAAAGTGTCGCGATATCACGACATGTCGCATTATCATGACTAAAAGAGAAGAGGAAGAGCAAGAGAGAAAAGGTGTCGCGATATCGTGACATGTCGCATTATCGCAACTACAAGAGAAAAGAAATAGGAATGAGGAAAAAGAGTCAAGATATCGCGACATGTTGGCAAAGAAGAGAAAAGTGTCGCGATATCGCGACATGTTGCATTTTCACGACCAAACAAAAGAAAAGAAACGGCAGGCGGTTACAGGGGCAATTAGAGAGGAAATTATCGAGCAGTGGGTATACCGAATGTCATCATTGGTTGATAGGCGGACAGAGTCTACAGTGGTAGCACTGAACAACACGTGGAACCAAGGTGCAGTGGAAGCAGACAAAGATCAAGAGTCAGAAAGAAAGATGTTTCAAAAGCCAAGACAACGAAGAGGCACAGGAAATGAAACGAAGGGTCATAAAAGGGAAACGAAGAGTCACGTTAGATATTTTAAAATGGGAAGCGAAGGCATGCACAAGGGTCAAAAAATTGCTAAGATAGAGTTGTAGACGTGAAGGCAAAAGGAGAGGGCCATTCTGGACCTGTTTGGGCTGTTTTTCTTCCAGAGTTGGAAATGCTGCAGTGTAAAGAAAAAAAAATAAACTATATTTTAGGATAAAGGAGAGTATTTGGCAGACTGCTGCCATTTTTGTAAATTTTACCAAATTGTTGAATGAGAATTGAGAATTTGGTGTGAACGATTTTTGGCTCCCCATCAAATACATACAAACGTGGAACAAAAAGAGGTGGAATATATTACCAATTGGATGACACCTTGATTGGTGTGAAAATAAAAACTTTGGAAATAACATATAAAATAAGCAAGGTGGTTTCATGTCATGGGGAATATTCCTTAGAATATACCAATAACAATAAATTTTAATAATATACATATGAATTTACATGGTGGAATTGGTAGCCACCACGAATCCTGGAAGGCTATTCAGATTTTATGGCCACCACAATATTCTACATTGTTTGCCCTAGAAGCTGCCACATAGTTCTTCGTGTAGTCCATCCCTATAACAACCATACCACACTCATTTTAAACCTTTTACGTTGTTGAAAGCACTAGGAAAGGAAAATGAATTAAAATATTTGAAAACTGAATATCATAATGACTTGACCATTTTCTCACCTTTAATATGTAAACTTTCATTTATAAAATAATATTGTTATAAAATTATATCTATCTTAAATTTTCTATTGCATTGCATTATTGGTATTGGAATGTGTGAATTATGATATATACTATATATATTTAATGAAACTATTTGTATTAAATAACTAAGGTGTGAGGTGTTAATATGATGTGGCCCTCCTGCATGAAGGACTGCTTGGCCATTTTATTTTTGATACATTGAGAAGACCAGAAGGTGGTGGCCATGGCGATGACCACTAGGAAGGTCATCAAAGAAGATAAACTTGGTGGCCAGGAAATGACATTACAAGAAAACGAGTCTGTAAAAAGTGCAAGGAAGCTTCAGTAGAAGCGATGAGAAGTTGCAGACGAGGCATCATATTTATGGAAGAAGTTATAATTTTGAGAGGTAAAATTGATATTTCCAAAGAAATATCCACGTGATCGTGTTTTAAAGTGGTAGCAACTTCTTCAAAATTTTGACCTACATCAAATAAAACAACATTATTGCCATAAAATGGAACAATATTAGGAATTTTACCTCCAATAGGTAGTAAATCCACTTCAAGAGGCATCATATTTACGTATTTATTTGAATCTTCAGCTTCAACAAAGAGGTCTTCACCTTTTAAATCTACATCAAATAAAACTATAATATTATCTAGGGAAAAGAATAACATTATTTTCATCAATATTTTCCATAGTAACATTATCTAAATGTAATACAATGGGTATCCTTCCCATAGATCCTAGTTCAATTCCAGGTGTTTCTAATACATCATATAAAGATTTTTCTTTGTCACTTTCTTCTACTAACATAACCGATGTAGTTTCATAAGCAACATCTTCTTCCTCATCAAGAAGATTTTTTTCTACTACCATAATAGACAACTTATTTAGCAAGTTATTCTTCAACAAGAAGAATTTCTTCTCCAACAATGTTTTTAGATGCCATTTCATTTTCTAGCATGGTATCTCAGATAAACTAAAGTTCAAAAATGATCACTTTGTATTATTGAGAAATTTCCTCCAAAGAGGGATTCTATATCGACAACATGGTGCCTAATGCAAAAGAAAAAAAGAAGAGCAAAACCACGGTGGATTAGGGTGCTTTGATGCCAAACTGATATGGATAAAAAATACAAATCACACACATGAGTGATTTGATAAAGAAGAACTATCAATTGCATTACAAAATAAATAGCCAAATACAATGATTGGATAAGGTTGAAATAATTAGAAACCTTATCCAGTTGATAACATTATCATATGCGGATAATACAAAAATATAAATATGGCAACATTATCATATGCGGATAAAAAATATAAATATGGAAATATTAATCCCTATATTTGCACTATAGAAGCATTGGACTCCAATGTGTATAAAAAGTAGAGTGACATGAGGCCTATTTACAAAATAGAATATTCTTCCAAAGGAATATTCAAGAATATTAAATTTCTTTTTTGGATTACATCAATGCCACCTGGTGGCTAATTTTCACATATATATGTTAAATGAAACTACATTATAATTTATGTATGAAAACTAGAGCACACAGTGGCCAAGGATGCAGAATGGATGAAAACTGTGTGATAATATGTTTGATGTTAAATAAAAAATATCATTTGTAGTTTAGCGGCACAAGGTTCACATGCATGCAATGGGTGGCCATGGCAAATGCCAATGGGGTGGATTAGAAGTGGTAGAGAGGGAAGGCAACATCGAGTGGAGCAAAGAAAAATTATCGATAGCTAGAAAAGCACCATGGATAAGGGGAAAAACCATGTGGAAGCTAGAAAAACATAATAAATAAAAATGGAGTTAGGGTTTTTGGTGGAATGAATTAGATTGTCATTCATGAGTGAAGGATGAGGTGTGACATCAAAATAGGATGGATATAATGATAGTAATAGAATCGAGTTATGTATGTGGGCCTTGTCAAAGGCATCAACCACTGCAAGCATCATATGGATCATAAGCAATATCTATGCTAGATTTTGCATATCCACCACTGACACATCCATGGTTAGCTAAGAAAGAAAAGAAAAATGATCTTCTTTGTCTAGTATTTGTAGATCTCCATCAAACAAAATAACAATATCACCAACAAGTAGATCAATGTCTGGAATGTCAACTTCAAGAGGTATTAAATCCTCATATTTTTTGGATGATCACTTTCTTCAATAACAATAACATTATCCAGTGTAATAATTATGGGCTTCTCACCCATATATCCTAGTTTGATTCTACGTGTTACTTCTTGATTTTCAATAAATTCTTCTTCAACCACAAAAATTTATTCTTATACAAGATTTTATTTTTCTACCATTTCTTTTAACATGGCAACTTGAATATGTTGTATTTCAACATAGATATCCCTTTATTGTTGAGATATTTCATCTAGTGAGGGATTATTGATTGGTAGCATAGTTCCTAATGCAAAAGTTAAAATAAGAGAAAACCCATCCATTATTATTCATTGCCACTAGTGGGGATATCCTAAGGAGCATAACACCCCTATACCATCTCTTGTACTTTAGGGCCACCCATAGATCCACATATATTATGTCATCCAAGTTCTCCTCTGTCCATATCCCCACATTAGGATCCCCTCTAAACATCCTTCTTTGGGTATTGATTTTATTTTCTACTTATGTCCATATTCTATTTTCATCGCTAGTGAGGGATTGACCTGACCCTACTAGGGTGGTATGTTATTCCCATTGTTGCTTGTGTTAGAATTTTGGTTCTTCCCTTGGAACTTTTTCCTAATATTTTCTTGTTTCCTGTCATTCTTTTTGTCCTATCTAGGAGAATTCTAGTTTGCCTATTCACTTTCCCATTTCATGAACCTTGCACCGTTTCTTTTTCTTAGTGTCTCTCTATCCTATTGATATACCCCTTCATAATCAAAGTAAGACTTAAGATAAGTTTCAACCTTCTTGGTGAGATCATAGGCCTTCTGAAGAGTACTAGGTTCCCACATATTCACTTCATACCCTACTCTGAGATCTTCTCCTAGTATAAACTTATGTACCTTTATTTTCTCATTATAAGCAGACTTTAGTAGCTTGATAAATTTCTCATAATAAACTTCCAACATCTTATTTCCTTGTATAATGTTGGTGAATTCCTTTAATTTCTTGGTGTAAAAGTGTTCAATGAGGAATATTTATTTAAAATTTATCACAAAGTTCTCCCATTTCAAATCAACTATAGCCTCAATCCCTTATTCCCCACTAAATATTTTCCACCAATCCAATCCAATTCCTTTTAAATGTAGAGTGGCATATGATGTTCAATTTCTGGTGGAATAGTTATTCATGTTATAGAAATTATCTATTTACTTCAACCAAGCTTCCAATTTATCATCATACTCCTCTCCATTAAACTTCGAATATTTTAGGTGCTTCATATCCTTTCCCAATATTACCTCTAGATGAATTCTAGCCAGTTGTACTTTTGAATAGGTTCCATTCACTTGTCCTACTATAGAATTTCTAGTTGGTGAATCTCGATTCGCTATAGCCTCCAACATTTAATTTTGTGTTTCCATCTATTCTATCAATAAGGTAAATGTTGTCATAATATACTCCCTCTCATTATTAGGAGCATCTGTATTAATACCTGATGCCTTGAAATCTACATTATTCTATTGTGTCTACCTAGTCGATGGTGTAGTACTCCATCTCCTTCTCTTGGGTGACATTATCCTTGGCCACATATAGGAGATATAGTAGGAATTAGTTCATAATTTCACCCTTGAATTCTTTCTCCTACTAAAACCTATATCCCTAGTTACTCTAGATAGACAATCAAGGTCTAACCTTAACATATACATTATTATTATAGGTATAGTATTTTTATGGTGTACATCCTATTACACTCCATCTATTCTTACGCAAGGAAACTTGTATCCCTATGAACCAAGCACTTTGATACCAAATGTCACAACCCAAAATTATCCATCCTATTTTTTTATGCCAAAGGTTCAGGAATCTATACTCTGGAACATCTATTATTTATCCCAATAAACCAATTTTCTACTTAGATCTTCTTAAAGGCACACCCTTCCTTACATCTTACATAAATCCAACTATGTAAGAGTACTAGGTGATCTACTAATTGGGTCAAGTTATCCATCTCATGGATCCAAATGAGCTAGAATTGACCTCCCCTTTCATTCTTTTGAAATGTGCACACTAAGTTTACACTCCAGGTAAATCCTTCTATGCAGGTGGTCTTGCATGCAAAAATTGACTATCCATATCATACCTATTTGAGCTAGCCATCCCATAAAGACCTCATTCCTCAATTCCTTTTTTGTATAAAAAACAATTGGAAACCCTATAAGTCGATATTTTACTAAGGTTATCATTATGCAAAGAACTCAAGAAGCATCATGAAGCTCCTTTCTTCCTCTATTATTTCTTTTTATTTTTTATGTATTCCAAGAGACTTATTGTTTTACTTAAGAGGATCAATTTACACAAACAACTTTATTAGTTTTACACTCAAAATAAAGTGAGTCATCCTAGATAGAACGACTTTCTTGACATCATCATTTAATAGGTTTAACGACCAATAAAAGGCCAAATCACTTCAATAATAACTATTCCAATAGATCAATTCTAAAGATATAAAAACTTCTACTTCGAAGAACAAATATATAAACTAGTCTAAATTCAAGAATAAGGGTTCCATGAATTGACCATGCATAATGAATACAATATAAAACCAACTCTCCAAGAATACAAAAGTTACACCATGTTAACAATTACAATATAATAATCTTTCCAATTTATATACTACAAAAATATTGACTTGATATTTTCTTTACAGTTAATATGCATTCTAGTATACTCTTCAATAAATGAAGAGTACATTAATAAAGGAACATGAATATTATACCCTCTTTCCAAAGCATCGTCTTCATTATTTGTCAAGAGTTAGAGCCGAAATTCCATACGATCTAAAGTAAATAAATTGAATGATCCTTCATAAATTTTAGGAGTAATGCCCAACATTCTATTTTATATCTACTAACTGTGGTAACCTGTACAACATCATTCTTGGAATCCTACATTTCTATTGCATGATGTCTTTTGAATTCACAAGAAACCTTCCCAAATAAAAGCTATCATCATAACTGATGTTCTAGAAATTATTCCCATATCAATTATAGAATTCTTAACTTCATCATAGAAAAACACAGTATTCTTCCTATTTCCAAAAAGATGCTCTAAGACATACATGAGAATAATTTTACATAGCATCTAGCTTTGTCTTCAAAGAAAACATGATTCCTTTAATAAGTAACAATTCCTTTCTCTAAATTTCAATTTAATAATAAACTGAATTGCACTTCCCTACATGTCTGTTAGGAGAAAGAAAACTGATGAGATATTATTATACATGAAATGAGTTATATATATAGGCAGAAGGCCTATATGATAAACTGACAAGTGTCAATATAAACTGACAAGTGTCAATATAAACTGACAAGTGTCAAAACAGAGGCATAGTGCACTTTAATTCTAACATTCCCCCTTAAAATGCACTATCCTAACTAAAGAAGAAAAAAAAACAAGTCAACATTAGGTAACATTCCCCCTTAATGTTGACTTCTCTAAAAAGCAACCTATCATCCTCTTTTATTGCTGATTTGGTCTAGGCTTGTGCTCTTTGCGCTTGGATCTCCAACTATGAATAATGCTAGATTCATTGTGTATACATCTCGGTCTGTTGCCTCAGGGTCAGCCACTTCCACGGGTCTGTTGCCACTGGGTCAGCCGTCTAAGTGCCTTAGGGTCATCATGGGTGCCTCAGGGTCAACCACTTCTGGGTCTGTTGCCTCTCGTAGGTCACTAACTAGTCCCACCATAAATATCATATCCTTCCTTATGGTGAACTCAATCTAGAAGGTGTCGGTCTCTGCCGAAAATGCACCTTAATACAAAAGAAATAAGAGCCATGAAATACAATAAAATTGAGCCATAGATCCAAATATGGAGGAGAAGAAGAAAGAAGAATAGAAGAGAATCTTCTAAAGTGTCTTCGTTTGTAGTCTTTAGAAGTAGATCCAGAAAAAACCTTAGATAGAATCTAGGGTGTCTATGTTTGTAGTTCCTAGAATAAGAGTCCTTATGGTAGTCACCTCATCTTACCGAAATGCATGGGTAACCATCCGCTGCATCCGCCAAGTAGAAAAAGGAGAATACTAGATACTAGATTCACTTACAAGTGCCTTGGGAGTGTCGGGTTCAACCGAGAGTGCACTCCAAGGTAGAAAATTTTGAGGCTTAAAAAAAACATCTGAAATAGCCTCAAAATTATAAATGGACACCACCAATGTGTCCATCATGGAAAAAAATTTCCAACGACTATAAATACCCCTATATTCCACCATCAAAGGGGCCTTCATCATGTGGAAAAACCATCATGCCTATCCAAAGCAGCAAATAATCATCGCACTGAGGCGGAATAAAAAATAGACAGTTTCCAATTTTCCCACGCAGGGGAATTACATGGGCCATATGGTCCATTATCTCTAAAAAATACAATAAATGGGCCAGGAGGGCCTTCCACTTCCCACCTTACTTTGATTTAAATAATTAACCCCCCCATGCAATTAAAAAAGTGGTCCTTTTTAGCATTGGCCACAAAATTTTGTCGGCCACTAATAATATTCTCCATGTTCGATGGACACATGGGCAATTTTTGAAATTTCGACAGCGGTCAAGTTCAATGAGTGGGAAAAATGCCCACCGCCAACAATACTAAACTTACCAGCCTAGGATGTTCACTGGCTTAAAATAGACAAATACAAGCTTCAATGCTCAATTATCAGATCAGAACTAAACGGTTTCTGCTTTCTCTGCAAGAGCTCAAAATACCTAAGAACTGCTTTCTCTGCAAGAACTCCAAATACCTAAGAAATGCTTTTGTAACCTTGAACTAGATACCCTCAATGAACACACAGATGCACACCCCAGAAAAATAACTTCCATCGATGATTTGATCATGGGGTGGTGAGACTCAAAGGCTCAAACACCAACCCACGCTCTTCTTCTTCTTTTGGTAAACTGTTCTTTCTTGGAACCCTAAGGGTAGAAGTGGTGACCATTCACCATAAAAAAAACATATGGGCGAGGGCAATGGTGGCCCTGACACAACCACGCTCAATTTGAAAGATGCATAAAAAATAGCATGCATATCCCTTGGAATATCGAAGCGATTTATGTGACTAAATAGATTAAATTGTAGTTGGACCACTATGATCTTCGCATGATTTTTGGAGAGAAATCTGGCCACATAAAATCCTCCACGCCATGCAGTCACTCAAGTTGCACTTCGCAGGCTTTCCATCTACAATGGAGATTAAATAAATTTGAAAATTTTAGAACAGAAGACTGCCAGAAGAAATATGCACCAAAAAAACATATTGTCACTCTCGACCTCTATGATTTCAACCACATCATAGCGTCATCATTTCTGTTACTTCCATGAAGTCAACCACAACACTTCATTGCCATTTCAAGAGGCATAAAACAAGTATACTTGAGGTTACGCCAATGAAACAAGTGACCACTTTGGGAGAATTCTGCTCTGGATCGTTGAAAAAGGTGGTCAAGTTTCACGTCCCTCAGGTGGCCACCATCTCACATGCACGATCCAGAAACTTCAGCGGCAATCTCTGTCAATTATGCTCGGGCAGGTTGAGAACTGCCATTCACACGATCACTGTCACTGTTACACACAACAACAAGATAGAGAAAACACCAATATTCTACCACCAATATTAATTCCTGGTTCTTCCATAGGTATCGCCGCCAACTGCGTCAAGTAGGAACTGCTGTCGTTGCCAAAAATGAACATCTAGTGCATAAAACAAATGCCCAAAGCTCCTTATTGAGACAGGTTGTCATTTAGGGCATGCATAGATGTGATGGGTCCCACATTTTTTACTGTCCTCCTCGCTTGCTTTGTCGTCCAGGGTAGACTTCACAGCACCAAGGGTAGTAAAAAATATTTATTATTTCTCTCTGTCTCTGCTTCAACTCCATCAATGAACCCACGATGATTCCACCCAATGCTTCTTTTAATATTTGCATTTTTCGGCTACTGCAACATGCCTGCTGCGATCTTACAGTGAGCTAATGTGTCATGATAAGAATACCGTAGGATAGGTCACTGTTAAAGTATAGTGGCCTCCTTTAATTACATCCTCCTCTATTATTATGTGAAATAAAAAACTGCCGCAGACCTTCACAACCATGTTTAAAAAATAAAGTGGCAGTGGAAGCAGTGTTTCACTATGAGTTTAAGGATTTTAAGGAATACGCGGCCACTATAAAATCAGTAACGACAACACTACCAGGACAACCACTGATTTTTTGCTTCCCAAAAAATTTTGAGAGGCAGCTGAGCATAAAGGCTTGCTGCAACTGTAGCAACATCGGCATGGCACAGGTCATTATATTTTTTTGCTCTATGCTCTCCAACTATCGAGTTACAGGTGAGTCGGATCTCTTCATAGGTAATACCAATATTAATCGCCTCCACAAAAAAAAAACATAGCGGCAATGACAGTGAACACATACTGCTCCCTTAACTAGAACACTTCGGCGGACATCGCTCACAGAGCATCATTATTGCTATTTTCAAGAACACGGAGGGTGCATTGCCTTACTTCGGGATGCATCGAAGTAGCACAATGATAGAAAGAGTCTGACAATAGTACAACTCTTAAGAAACTTTTACAAATATCAAATCCCATTTTTGAAAATATTTTGCGGCTTCCAACAAAGTCAAATAACATCTCATTATGAAACAACAACTCATAGCTTGGTTCAAAATGATAGTCTACTGAAATGTTGTCCACGTCATCATCCATGAGGATCCAACCACCATCAGTAGTTGCAGACATCTTTTGGGTTCCTCCGAAATAGGCAACACCATCAATGGTATTCCATAATCATGACATGCGGTGTCCTCTTAGATTTCAGTACAAGAGTTTTGGACCCAGAAACTATTCTTCTTTTAGCAGTAGTATACCACCTTGCTGGTGCGCAGGATTTTTTTTCGCTAGACCAATCATGACAACACCATTAGGTGTGACCAAATCTTCCATCTGAATACCTGCATTATCAAACTCCATTTTTTTTTTTCAAGCTATCTGGTTTCTGATCCATTTTTAAAAAATGGAGAGCATACTCCCTAGGATTAAAAAAAAAATGAGTAAGAAATTGGGAGGGAGGATTTCCATGAGGGAAATCCCCCCTCAAGGGTTTACACAGGGCAGGAGAGCGACTAGGCTCTGATACCAAATGTTAGGAGCAAGAAAACTGATAAGATATTATTATACATGAAATGAGTTACATATATAGGCAGAAGGCCTATATGATAAACTGACAAGTGTCAAAACAGAGGCATAGTGCACTTTAATTCTAACAATATCATGACCATTTCTTAATCAAAATGAAATTATAACAAAACTTATCAAAACTCTAGCTTCATTTCTTCACTCAGCATTTTCATCATCCAACCAAACTTAAATTAAATGTAGACATAGGAGTTTTTACGTCCTTTCATTTCAACACATCAATAACATCATATTATTCACCATATCTATTGAAGATTATATTTGAAAATAATTTCCATATAAACACATTATTAGTGATATTTTATTTGCCATATCTATTTGAAGTTTATAAATCGCAATCATTTCCATATAACATACGAATAGCATCACATTATTCACCCTATATATTTGAAGTTTATACTTCATAATCACAAGTTATAAAATTCAAAAGGTGATACTAATTTATCGATTACATTATTAATCTACAAAGCATGGTTATCATTTTCCATTCTGACTTCCACATTTGAGTGAAAGGCAATACTGACAACTTTCATTCACCTAGATTTCATCATCATCCAACTAGTATGTACATTATTTGTAGCAAAGGTAACATTCAAAGAAATTTTTCACTTCCAATACCATGGAAACTCTTTAATTCTATTTTCTTTTATTTTTACTTAATCTACAGCACTTTAGGTATTTGAAAGGGAAGTTTGATTAACACAAAAATTTACTACTCGACCATTCATCCAATACAAATTTGTCATTGACTACCAACAAAATAATTTATTACCTAGTATTGTTAACATCCTACCCAAAGTCAAGTTATTTAGATAATGATACCACACAACCACTATCACCTATTATTTTGAATATGAATTCCACTATAATATCTATTCCCGAGTAGCCAAAATTCTATGTCTATGATATTTAAGAATTCTAGAAACCCAAAATCTAATTACTAAAATATTTCTAATCAGGTTCCATACAAATTACTTTCAACATCACATGCTAAACAATTAAGGTTCAACTTATGTTCAAAGTTGAAAAAATAAGAGGGCAAGCTCACACATCTAAGGATTGAATAGGAAACATTACATCCATTAATAAAGACGTATGAAGAAAATTACTCATACCATTTCCTAAAATCACCTTAGGATTTTTTTCGAACAAACCTAGTTTTAGACCAACACAATGTCATGAGCTTCCAAGTAAAAATAAAAGACCTCAATAAGGAATTTACCTAGTGTTCGTTGTGAAGCTTCAAAAGAATTTGTGTCCTGCAATTCCTATCACCTCTTCTCTTCTTCATTTCCTCTTTCGTTCTTTCCTCCTCTCACCCAAAAATCCCTTACTTACTTAGAGTCTCACCAATTCCCCATCACTCCACTCCCTCAGAGCATTCATTAAGGAATGGGTGTTATATCAAATTGTGCTCACACATCCCTCTCCTTTCAAAATATGTTGGAAAGCATCACTTAGTAAGCAAAATATTAAGTAATCTATGATTAAAATAAGTGGAAATAGAAGTTTTCATCAGTTTTTATTTATTAGATAGTAACCTCAACGTAGAACCAAGATTCCTTATGCGCACACAAAGAGAAGACATTAAATTCCATTTTTTAAAATAAAAATGAACATCCTTGAGAGGTAGAGATATATTTATGTTTTCATAATAGTTGGAAACCTAACACCTTAATAAAAGATCTTCATTAATTAGTTATCAACAACCTGAAGAATAGGTCTTTTCCATTATGCTAACACCATAAAGCCGAACATAAGGTGTTTTCTTTTTAACAATAAAACAAAGTGCAAACACTTAGTTTATTTTATTTTATTTTCCTAGTTATGATTTCAATTTATATAGCCTTTTTAGGAAAATATTTCTTGGGTTTAAAAAGAGTTCCCTTTAAGACAAAAAAATATATATGCATATTTTCATATATATATATATATATATGAAAATATGCATATATATATTTTCGTCTTAAAGGGAACTCTTTTTAAACCCAAGAAATATTTTCTTAAAAAGGTTATATCAATTGAAATCATAACTAGGAAAATATTATTTATTGCAACCAAATTTTATTTTTCCAAAAGTTGATATATATATCCCATGAAGCATAAGTTTTGCAGAACTAATCATGACAATAGTCCACCATTTCAGCAAACAGACAACAATGTAGATCATGAATTAAACTAACAAAATTCTACCATAGGGAGGGTTATGACATCACAAGTGTGCAAGTGCCGACTTCTCTCTTGAATAAAAAAATATGAAAGAACCAAAGCCTTTCCAATTAGCTCATAATCAAGGAGGATTATTTCAATAGAGGGATGCTTTATAGAATCTCAAAGAGGAAAGAAAGAAGAACATAAATCAACAATAGCCAAGGGCAGAAAAATTAGTAAAAGGTGTTTTTCAAGCATACTAGAACCACATAACTAAAGACACATCCTCATTATTCTAGGTGCAAGAGTTCATTGATGTAGCCACCATGTAAAAAATAAAAATAAGCTAAGAGGTCAAGAAATACTTGATAATAATATCTAAAAGGTGAGTTGAAGAAAAGGATACAAGGCACATTAGCTACCTTACCCATCCAAGACTTAGAATTTATAGGTATTCAATATAGAGATACAACGGTGCAAAAATATTGAACGTACTAAAAAAAAAATAGTATGTGTAGAAATGCAAATCTTGAATAAGCATCTTAGAAACTATGGTTGTAAACCTAAGGTATCCCATTGACTCCTTAATTCAAAAGGGTATTCTCTCTCCATGGACATATGATAATAGGCTCCTCTTGGAGTAGGAGTATACATAGTTTCTTAAGCGATAAAAATAGGGATAAGCAAATTTCAATAAATGGCTAGACATCTCCACTTCATATGAGGTAGATGATGTCATCATACCCTTGAAAGATCTCAAAGTATATATTTGAGAAGTCATAGATGCAATGACAAGATTCTCATGTGACAATCAATTAGAGCTCCAAAGATACCATTGCTATTACCAAAAAGTAAATCTTCACTCAAATGATAAATGGGGAGAAATAAAAGCCTTAATGGATAAATTATCCCCTCATTAGCCCAATATTATATATTTATTTTTCAATATCCCTAGCTTTCCTTCATTTTCTAATTTATTTTTCCATTTTCCTTTTCTCATTTGAATCTTTACCCAATGGATAAGGCCATAAATCCTACTAGGGTTCTCATATCCAAAAAGCAAAATATCCCCCATGAGTCACCATAACTATAGTGAATATTCACTACACTTTTAGGAATTTTACCTTGGTCAAATTTTATGAGTCATTTATAGTAGAAAGCAATAAGGTAGAAGAAGTGAGAATAAAATGCACCATCAATTTTGCAATCAATGATAGGCACTGTTTTGTATGGAAGAAACCCACTAAATTGTTTTGAATTCGTATGAACCATCCGATCATTTGATTAATTATCAACACCAATTTGAAATTTGAAAGATAAAAAATCTCTCTAAAGTTACATGCATCATTGATTTTCCAATTTTATGATAAGCATTGATTCTAAGGAAGGTAAACAAAAGGGTAACATGAGAGCTCCACAAGTTATCTATTGCTCATTGAAGGCCTATTTTGTTTTGAAATATTTCCAAAGGAGTTATCCAAATGAAATCCTACCATTGTCTAAAACCTAGATATGTGGCTAACATTATAGCATCCCATATAATAATGTGGTAGGCATCATATTCAAGCTTTCATTAAATATAGATTCATCATATATCTCGGGAAAAATAAGATCTAACAACCTGTGGAAACTTGAGGAAGATGTTAAGGCCCTTAGATCTTGAAACTACACCAAGCATCCAATCTTAATATCAATGACTCAAGATGGATTACAAAAATAAGAAAAAAATCAACAAGAGGTATTCCAACCATCTAATAAAATAAAAGCATCCTCATCCAGTGGATCTTAATCTTGGGAAATATGTGAAGAATGTGACACCTATGTACAATATCCATGAAGAAAGGTAGAGTGGCACATAAATGTAGTAATTATTAAAGAATATTGAGTTCATTTTTTGGATACACTATTCTAAGAAAAGTAGTTGGCACTCTAAAAATGTTAGCAGTGGAAGCTCTAGTTTAAAATGCCCTGAACTCTTTAGCATTGATGGATTTAGTTCTAGAAACTTCACGGGAATCAAAATTGAATCCAAACCAATCTCTTGTATGATTTTGGGAGGATATTTTGGATCATATGTGTAAGTTTTGGAAGGAAAAAAACCATAGCCCTTATATAAATAATAGTTTTATTTGCATTTTAATGCATTGAAGGATTATTTGCGAAGACCTGGTATATTTCTTACATGTATTTTTCTTTCACTTTTCTATTGTGTGTAAGACAAAATCGAGCCTTGAGTCACTTTACTAAAGAGCATCGAACCTATTTTGGTCTAAACATATCTATAAAAATGGCATTTTGTGATGGATAAAACAAGCTATGAGTAATTTTGCTATGTTTGGGTTTTGATATTCATCCTATGCTTGCATACTTAGATGTTAGATTGATGATGTGTTCACTTTGTACTTTTTAGAATATTATGCATGTGATCATTTTATTCCATTTATGCGTAGAATACTATTTTTTATTGGCACATTACCTCTTGTTCAATTATATTTATTTCTAGAATTTTATCTCTCCATTTTACCTTGGTTTCATTTTTTGCATTTTATCTATTCCTTTTCCTTGTTTGAATGCATGTAGTGTAGGAGTAGTGTGTTAAATATAACACTAAATAAGGAGTTAGCCTTATAAAAATCCCAAAGGTTACCCCATGAGTGCATCTCTCACTCATAAAAATTAATGATTGTATCTCTTCATGGAAGGCACATATGTTTGAGGTTCTTGAAAAACAACTATGATATTTAGAAAGACCAATAATAAGAATGAATTTACAATATTTCTTATACAAATTATAGAGTATGTATAAGAAGTAATAACCAATAATGGATAATTAAGCATAATATAATGGTTCTTAAATTATAGGGTCATTATGCAAGTTGAATGCATATTGGTCAGGCCTCTTAGATATTGATAAGAGTATTTTTTTTATTTAATGAAAAACGCCTTGTGAGGTCACCTTGGTTTAAGAAACCATGACCAGGGGGTTCTACACCATCAAAATAACCCAGGAGTCACGCCCGACCTTGACCACACTACTATTATCAACTAGATTTTGTGTACCCAATGTGCATTTGGTAGGATGGAGATTCAAACTAGTGACCTCCCCTGGAGGATTGCCCTACCCTATCCAACTCACCTATAGCACATGGGTATATTGATAAGAGTATTACCATTATGTTGAGATTGAGTTTAAATGTTTCATATAAATTCTCTTTAAAAAAAAAATTTACATCATGTGTCCTAATTTATAAAAACTGACTTACAGTAATATTTGGTGGTTCAAGGTTTTTAAAGATACATGCCTTGTATATAGGGATATTGAGTTAATATTTTTAAATGTAGACATAAACTTTGAAAAGGATTATTATATTTGTTAGAATATTTGGACTACTATATCATGTAATCAGTAAAGAGGTTTTAAAGTATATTGATAATACTCAAGGGAAGCCCATGTAGGAGTGGCAAATGGATTTTGTACATAACCCAATATGTCTTCCTAAAGATATTAAAAAAAGTAAAATAAATATCAATATAAATATATGAGTAAAAGAAATGCGATTATGAAATATTAAATATCAATGTGGAAGATATATTGAAAGTCATCACATGGAAAGGGATGAAAAGATTTGGGCATAATGCAAATACAAGTTAAAATCAATCAAACCATATTATAATATAATTGAATCATATGAAGAATTTTGTAGTCTAAAAAACCACAAAGAAATCCCCTTCATGTCCGCAAATGGCAAAGTCCATTATTGTCCATTAATACCAACTATTAGAGGAAACATAGAAGGATGTATAATATGAATAAGTATAATATTTGAGTTTAAATATAGAAGAATATAAAGTTACAATGGAATATGAACAACCAATCTTCAAATAATAATGATGAAAGAGGTTAAGTTTGATCTAGGTTAGTGACACCCAATATTCACAAATAATAGAAAATAATATGTTGGCAATAAAATTGAAAGTAGTATAGAGATTATCCATTTCACTTTAAGGTTTTCAAGAGGATGGGAATATGCAATGCACTTTATGGAATTTTTGGAATCATAAAAATGTAACTATTGTAGATGGATTTCCTTGCACTTTATGGTTTCCAAGGGAGCACTAAAATCTAGATATTTCAAAGGTTATATCTATGATTTGCGTTCATTAAAATAATATACTTATATAAATGATAAGTTAAGTTATGACTAGTATAAAAATGGAAGAGGAAAAAGGATATGAAGACCCTCAAAGTAGGAACAAACACAAAAAAATAAAAAAACTTAAAGGGATATTGATTTGAAAAGAAAAAACAAAAACCACAATCATTAACAAGAAATGAAGTTAAGCTCACAAATAAGAACAAAAAATCATCATGAAGATGATATATTAAAGTATTTAGGTTATGAATATGGCCCCAAATGAGATATTTATCAATGAATTAATAGATTGTCATTTTCCTAAAGTTGTTTGATGATGTGAAGAAAAAATAAATAGTGAAAAATATAACAAAGCATTTAAAAATATTAGGAAGCTTGAGGAAAATCTAACAATGTTTGTTATTTAATCTTCTAAAATTAATGAAATTTCTATAAGCAAGAAGTAATTATATTATTAATATTTATTTTCTAAAATATAAAGACACTAAAATGAAAGTAATAAGTGTATATGTTATAATTATAGTCACTCTTCAAGATTGATGTTAGAAGGAACTAAAATTATTCATATGATTTTGAATGATAAATTGTAATATATGGATTTTTGGAGGGGACTTAAATAGATTTGTATCCCCTTTATAAAATAAGGATGACACTCTTGACTTGTATAGATAATGAATATTTTTCTTCTTTTGTCAGTTTAAATAACCTTGGTATGGTTTTAATTTATTTTTTAAGTATACATGCTACGATAGTACACATATTTGACAAGCTCATATGGTAAAAATATTGAATAGAGTTTTGTTATCCATATAAAATATGTCTTCATGGCTACTAATTTTGGACACAACCTAGTTTTATGGTCCATTTGATAAAACCTTTATATTCATACCTTGTTTTTTGGACATTCATTTTTGGATGCTTCCTTCTACACCTTGGGAAGAAAAAATCCAATGTTGCTTCTATCTCCTGCTTCTTCTTCTAAAGTTGGAATGTATATAATTGTAATGCAAGAGATGATAAAATATCACTCTTCATATCTTCCAGCAAGTTCCCTACTTCTACCTTAGTTATTGAGGTTGTTGTTTTTGTTCCTTGTGTTATTGGTTTACCTTTTCTCCTAGAATAATTCTAACATAATTGTTGAATATCTCACATTTGGGCTTGGTAAACATCACCTCCTACTAGTAAGTTTAAGGCTTCCAATGATTCATTTATGATACCCCTTAAGAATATGTTTCTTAATGATATTTATCCAAATTTTGTATGGGTGAGCATCAGAGATTAAAATTAAACCTTCCTCAATAATATTATAATGATTCATCCTCTCTTTATGACACATACAATACCTCTTATCATGCATCCCTTACTCGTCCAAAATCTTGGTATTGTTCTAAGAATATTTTTCATACTTTTCCAAGTACTTATTTGTCTATCCCTAGGCCAATAAATCAATGTAACATTACATAATCTAAAGTGGATGGAAAATGTTTTAATTTTTGGGCATCTATTTTGTAGTCAACTGATCTACAAAGAACATCAAATTTAAAAAGTAATAGATTGGGATCCTCTGTTGGTAATCCTCTAAACATAGGGACATGTGCTAGGTAAATGTTTTTCATTTTGGATTCTTTCCTAAGTTCTTCAATTGGTAATTCAAAACTAGTCGAAGCTTCATCATTCAAAACTAGTCGAAGCTTCATCACCAAATTGGCTAAAATTAGTATTCTCAAAATTTGGAAATGGCTAATATTTGGGACCCTCAACTAGGGCCCATTAGCAAAAAAAATTTGGGTGTACATTTTTTTTGGGGTCGATTAGCCCCAATTTTATAATAATTTGACCATTTCAAGTTTAAATTTCCAACATTGTGCCTAATAATAGTGAACCTTCTACATGCGTTTGGACACTATTCGCCTAGATTTCGAAACTAATTCTCTAAATTTATATAAATACATTTTGGGTATGACCCCTTATGCATAACCCTGTTGAGTTTTTTGCTTCTAACAGAGCATTACACTTGTTATTTTTATCATGTAGTAATATTTCCAAATCAAATATTGAAATAGTGTCTTCTTATAGTGCTTTCCACATTCATTTAAATATTTTATTAGATTGGTCATGGTTTTATCCACTAGCTATTTGGTATAACAAGTTTTTATGCCAGGATGACTCAGGTGGAGGGGATTGTTCCTCTTAAAGGAATGCCTTTGAATATTCTTAAGGTATCTCTAGGATAATTTGAGCTTGTTATTGTAGAAAGTTTTTTATTTTCTTAATGAATTGCTCATAAATTCCTCTAGGTCTTGGTGGACTCATGCATCTTAGGTAGTGGATCTATGGGTGAGGTAGTTTGAATGTAAAATTTTAGGCTATCTTACTCTATGGATCCTAAAAACTATAATTTTTTGCAACTCCCCCAAAATTGTGCCAAAATGATAGGTGAAATTAGTGTTTTCTAAATTGGTTGAGTCTTCTCTACTCATGTCAATCCGAGGATCGTAAACTTGTGAGGTGCCCTACAAAGTATATACCTGTAGTGTGGGGAATGAGTCCTTCCTATACTTATTTTTTTAATGGAGGAATGTATATTTGAAATCATTTTGATTAATCTTAAGAAAACTAATGATTTAACCAAAGAAAATAATAACAATGCAGGAAATCAAATGTATGCAAAATTAAATGACAATCAACACACTTGCATATTAAAATAATTTAAATAATAACTAAATTAAAATAACAAAAAATAAATAAAATACACATGAAAAAATAAAGCACATCCACACGAAACTAGAAATGAAAGTACCACATTTTATCATTAATTATACACAATATTCCTACAAAAATGCATTTCTTATGTTAATTTAACTAGTGTAATGCCCTCATAAATGTAAATAAAATGAGTATTTTTTTTCTGGAAACACAAATAAGGAAAAATCAAGAGGAGGTCTGCTAACCATCTAATCAAAATAGAAACATCCTCGTCCAATGGGTATCAATTTTGGTAAATGTGTGAACAATGTGACACCTATGTACAACATCCATTAAGAAGGGAAGATTGGCTCATAAATGTAGTAATTGTTGAAGAAACATGAGTTCTCCTACATACACCATTTTGGACACACTATTCTAGGAAAAGTAGTTGACGCCTTAAAAATATTAGTGGTGGAAGCTTTAGGTTTAGAGGCCTTGAACTCTTTATAATTGATGGCTTCAATTATAGAGACTTCAAGGGCATCAACATTGAATTCAAACCAATATCTTGTATGATTTTGGGAGGATATTTTGGATCATCTATGTAAGTTTTAGAGGGAACAAAACCCTAACCCATATATAAAAATAATAGTTTTATTTGCATTGTAATGCATTGAAATATTATTTTCTGAGACCTAGTATCTATGCTTACATGTAATTTTCCTTCACTTTTATACTAGGTGTAATCCAACCTTGAGCCTTGATTCACTTTTCTAAAGAGCATAGAACCTATTTTGATCTAAGCATCTCTATAAAAATGGTATTTTGTGATAGATAAAAGAAGTTATAAATAATTTTGCTATGTCCTCATTTTTATATTCATCCTATGCTGGCATATTTAGATGTTAGATTGAGATTGTGTTCACTTTCTACTCGTTAGAATATTATGCATGTGTTCATTTTATTCAATTTATGCGTAGAAGAATATTTGTTCTTCGCACATCACCTCTTGTTATATTAGGTTTATTTCCAATATTTTCTCTCTCCCTTTTACCTTGGTTTTATTTTTTGCATTTTCTCTATCCCTTTTCCTTGGTTGAATTTAAGTAGTTTAGGAGTATTATGTTAAAAATCACACCAAACAAGGAGTTAGCCTTATCAAAATCTTAGAGGTTACCCCATGAGTGCATCTCTCACTCACAAAGATTTTCTATTGTATCTCTTCATGCAAGGCATAGGTGTTGGAGGTGCTTGAAAAACATTTGTGACATTAAAAAAGACCAACAAGAAGAATGAATATACAATATTTCTTATACAAATGATAAAGTATGTACAAGAAGTGATAACCAATAATGGATTAATAAGCATAATATAATGGTTCTTAAAGTATATGATAATTATGCAATTTGAATGCATATTGGTCATGCCTCTTAGATATTGATAAGTGTATTATGTTCATGTTGGGATTGAGTTCAAAATATTCAAATAAATTCTCCTTTAAAAATTATTTTCCCATCACGTGTCATACTTTATAAAAATTGGCTTACAATAATCGTTGGTGATTCAAGGTTTATAAAGATATATGACTTGTGTATAAGACCATTAATTTAATATTTTTAAATGTAGATATAAAATTTGAAAATGATTATTATATTTGTTAGAATATTTGGACTACTATATCATGTAATCAATAAAGAGGCTTTAGATCTAGGTTAGTGACACCCAATATCCACTATAATAGAAAATAATATGTTGGCAATAAAATTGAAAGTAGTATAGAGATTATCCATTTCACTTTAAGGTTTTCAAGAGGATGGGAATATGCAATGCAATTTATGGAATTTTTGAAATCATAAAAAAGTAAGTACTATAAATGGATTCCCTTTCACTTTATAATTTCCAAGGGAGCACTAAAATCTAGATATTTCAAAGGTTATATTAAAATAATATACTTATATAAATGATAAGTTAAATTGTGAATAGTATAAAAATGGAAGAGATTGTTTTGGATGAAAGCATTTATGGGAAGGGGAAAAGGATATGAAGGCCCTCAAAGTAGGAACAAACACAAAAGAAAACTTTTATGGGATATTGATTGAAAGAAAAAAATCACAACCATTTGCAAGAAGTGGAACTAAGCTCACAAATAAGAACAAAAAATCATCATGAATATGATATATTAAAGTGCTTAAGTTATGAATATGGCCCTAAAGATGATATTTATCAATGAATTAATAGATTTTAATTGTCCTAAAAAACATTTATGATGTGAAAAAAAAATCAATAGTGAAAATATAACAAAGCATTTTAAAATATTGGGAAGTTTGAGGAAAATCTAGAATTTTTTATTATTTCATCTTCTAAAAGTAATGAAATTTATATAAGCAAGAAGTAATTGGATTGTTAATATTTATTTTCTAAAATTAAAGATATTAAAATGATATTAATAATTGTATATATTATAATTACAGTCACTCTTCAATATTGATGTTAGAAGGAACTAAAATTATTTATCTCAAATTGAATGATCAATTGTAATATATGGATTTTTGGAGGGTACTTCAACAATTTTCTATCTACTTTATGAAATAAGGATAACCCTCTTGATTAGTCTAGATCAATGGATATTTTTCTTCTTTTATCAATTTAAAAGACCTTGGGATGGTTTTAATTCAATTTTTCAATATGTACGCTATGATAGTATGCATATTTGATAATCTAATATGGCAAAAATATTGAATAGGGTTTTGTTATCTAATAGTTGGATACCAAAAAAGTATAAAATCTATTTAAATATCTTGCTACAAATGGAATTTGATCATAAACCAATTCTTCTAGGATGTGACATACTCAATAATGGTCACCCAAGTCCATTTGAGTTTTAGTACACATATTTTTAGCGCCTTGAAATTTTTGAAATGGTTGTATTATATTGGGATGAATTCTTGTTTAAAGGATCATGTACAAAATAAAAATATATAGGGTAAAATATACATATAAAATATAAAATTATTTTATAACATTTTTAAAATAAATTGAGTTAAGTCCATTGTCAATAATTTAGGAAATATATTAGACTTTGATGAAATGAAATAGAATACTTTATGCATAAAAAAAAATTACAATGTTTTTTCTTTCTCTGGATAAAAAATATTCAACTCCATGTGGAAGAATTAATGAATAAGATATCATGAAGCATGCAATTAGTCAAATACATTCTATTATAATTTGAGTACAATAGTGAGGTTAAGAGTGAAGTTCTAAAAAACATATTGTCAAGTATCACAAAAGGACAGGATAAAATCATGATAGAGAAAGATCTCAATTTAGGAGATAAAAGAGATAATTTTATCTTTAATCCTAATAAGGTATCTAGTCTTAGTAAATTTATTACAAATTTCTTGGAAAATTTTATGCTGTGTTAAAGCATGAGATGCTAGATGTGATTATTATAGATCTAGAAAAAATAAGGCTATAACGGTTGAAATAAATCCTACATTAGTTCCTATATAATATACAATATATACTTTGATGTCTTGTACAATAAACATTTTGTGATGTGATTTGTAAGATGTTTTCAAATTTTGAAAAAGGTAGATTGTAAAATATCATAGGTTCTATTATATTGGAGGAACATGGTAGTTTTCATCATGGAAATCAAAAATTTGATGGTATTCTCATTAGATAAGATGACATATATTCTCTTAGATCCACTAAAAATCTAGGTTTACTTGTAAAATTGTATTGGATAAAGCATATGATAAGCTTTGATAGATTCCTCTATATGATATTCTTAGAAAATTTGGTTATTTTAAAGGTTAGTATGAATATATTATATGTTGTTATACCAATAAAAAATATTTTATGTTGGTTATTGGATCCCCATTGTATACTTGAAATTATTTCATACTCTTCACCTTTCAATTATTCTTGCTAAGGATTTGGAAAGAGATTTATCAAAAGTAGAAGAGGAAGCAAAAATAAAAGGTATTTGAGTTGAAACAAATAATCCCATTAAACCTCATTTCCAATTTATTTATTGTTATTTCTAAGCTCATCCCTTAATTTAAATCAATACTATCATATTATGAGAAAATTGTTAGGTAGTTGTTTAATATGTTAAAATCCAATAAATGTTTGTCAATACTACCCTAGATATTTAGTAGATTATTATAGATATTTTAGTGTTTAAATTTTCAAAATTTCCATAAAAATGTCTTAATATTTCTTTATTTAATAGAAAAAATAAGGGTCTTGAGCATCAAACTTTTGATTGAATAAAATATTTTCTAGACTGTTCAAAAGGTAAACTAGTAATCATAGCTAGAAAAAGTCTACTCAGAAATGCAACATTACAATATATCCCTATATATATAATACCCCTTTCCAGATTTATAACAAGAATAGCTTTTGAACCTAACAAGATCCAAAGATAAATTATTTTGAAAGGATGTGAGGAAATATTTAGGTCTCCTCTTTAGAAATAGTATAGGGTTTATAGCTAAGAAATTATCTAAGGTTTCATTTATGAGATTGCATATTTATGAGTTTCTTACTATGGAAAACCTCAAACCAATATTATTTAATGACCAAGGGAGATGGGTAAAAATTTACTTCAAAAACATATCATATTATATGAATACAAAAATATTGCTTAGAAAGCAAACCTTGTCTATATATTCAACAACATGAAACACTCTACTAAAGATTTTACAATTAATAAAAAACATTTATATGGTCAATGAAAGTGACTCAATAAAAAATTTCTTCTATTTGGCTGAGACATTATCCTATTGTTTCTAGAACAAGGCACAATTAATAACTTAGATCTTTTTGGTATGTAGAGATTCAAAAGTAAGAATTTATATTGATGCAACAATTCTTGGCCTTGGATTTATATTACAAATTTGGTTTACATAGTGGATATCAAATAAGAAGTTGATAATGCATCCCAAACATAAGACATTCAAGTTACTTATCTCCCTTCATTAATTTCCCTTCATTTGAGTTGAGCATCATTTTATAAATTATATTTCCATTCATTATTTATTTGAATGATATTAGAAGCAAAATATTTATTCTCTTTACACAATATTTTAGTTGATTGTAAGGTTTCATTCATTTTTTAAACCTAGAAAGGACTGGAAGGAAAATAAAAAAATCATTTTTCTTTATTATGCATGGATACCAATCTCTAATTTGCACTAAATATTCTAAGAAGAATAAATATGGATTCTTCCAACATATAAAATTATAGGATATTTAAATTAGTACTTCTAATTTTACTATCATAATAAACATAATACTAAATTAAATGCAACAAATGCTTTAAAAATGTGATAATTGCATATTAAATTGTATGATATTATCAAATATACATACCCAGATGGTTTTTATTTTCATTTATATTTACTAATAAACCTTATTTGATACACACATAGACATATACACACACAACATTATGTGTGTGCATGCATCTATTTATGTGTTGTTGATTGTCCTCAATTACTTTGTTAGAAATAGTTGGGGTGAAGTACCTTCTGTACATATAATTATAAAGTGAATTGGATACCAAATTATGTGTTTAAAATAGAAAAATATAAAATAACACTCAAGTCAAATAGATCATATAATTATAGATAATTGTATATCATAAATTTGAAATACTAAATGATTATAAAAATCAACATATCATATTACTCTTGTACACAAATTCATCTATTATTTTTTAGAAATGGCCAAATCCAAAATTATATTTTATTTATCATATTTTATATGTTTTAAATGTCCTAAACTGTGGGTCATCATAAATGTCAATGGTATTTTCCTAATTACAATTCATTCTAGTACATTATTACAACTATTGTACTATCGTTGGTTGCATGATTACATGTATCTAATTTTGTATAACTTGTTTAAATTTTATTGAATATGTATTGTTAGATTTTAAACAATGTTTTCCTAATTAAATTTTATCCTAGTGTATTGTAGGAAATACTATAACATGTTTGGTTGCATGATTCCCTAGACATTTTTTTTTTTTATTTGGTGGAAGAAGGGGTTTCTAAAGGAACCCAAAAACTTTTACAAAATGAATCCACATAGCTTCAAGGGATTAAGAAAGTCCCATAGGCCACCAAAATAGAAACCAAGATCCAAATATCCAACAGGATCAAACCCAAACAAAGCTACCAAAATAGTTCCATACATACTCCTAAAATTATAAGATAGCCTAAGCCAGCTCAATCCCACGCATGGGAGAGGAGAGCAAACGCCTTGGCCAAGCTAACTCGACTAACAAAATAAAAAGGACATGACAAAAAACATTCCCAAAAAACCACCTAGAAATGGAACCTAGTTCTTAGTTCCACTGGTCCATATTCCTTCCCCAACTCTTCATCCTATAGTTCCCACTATGCCCACCCCATCAGGGCCAATATATAATCTTGCTTGAATTAAAAAATATGGTTCCTAAAATTTAAAAGGTACCATGAAATTCCCCTTGAATAGAGCCAAAATTTGGCCACCAAATAAGTAGCAAGTAAATTAACTTCTTCTAACATAATTAGCTAGTTGGACTACGCCTTCTAAAAACTTCACGTTCCAAACTATGGTGTCATTTTGAGAGGTGCCTAGGTTAGCCAAAAAATCAACCAAATTGTTACCCTCCCTAAACACATGTTGCTATTGGATAATTTTAAATGTTTGGGCCAATTTATGCACTTTCTCTAATAGGTTTGAGATTTTCCAAGTTGGAGTCTGCATCCCTCTAACCATATTATGAATTTTCTAAAGCCCATATGTCAACTATTCCTTGAAAGAGAGCTCTAGCCTCAACTACATGGCTAGTTTGGGTTCTAATATTTTCAGCAAACACCAACAAAATTTACCCCTCTACATCCCTGATGACACCACCTACTCCATCTTGACCTAGATTACCCTTAGATGCACCATAAAAGTTTAATTTTATCCATCTATGGTAATAAATCAATGTATCTACTCTTACTAGGTGATGGACTCTTGGGACCAAAGCAAGATAATATTTAAAACCTAATTTTTTTTCTATCCCAACTTATGTACCTATGTTCCTTGTATACAGGGATAGGAAATCAATATTCTCCACCATGGCAAGGATAGTCTTAACTAAAACTAACTCTAGGTGATGGGAAGTATTCTTAAAATCTTTGGAATTTATTTCCTTCCATATCCACCACCACAGATGAGGGAGGACAAAAGGTGTGAATGATCAAATATGAGGTTACAAATAAGGAGTGCTCTATTGCTCCACATGGGCATTTATATCTTTAGGGGGAACCCAATCCATTCCCACTAAGCAAAGCAACATCTCAAAAAAAAAATTAGAATAGGAATATAGGCAGAATAGATGCTCATGAGATTCTTCCACTATCCCACATAGATAATATATGTTGGGTAAACTAAGACCTCTTTGTTGTAAATGTGCAACCCCGAGAAGCGTACACCATAATTACACTACTTGCAATGTTATTATATCAAACAAAAATGAAGAAACACGCAAGCACATATAACTTAAAAATAACAAGCAAAAAAATAATCTTTTATGAATACTTCCATATCTCAGTGACATGTACATTCCTTTGAGAGATACTCTTTTTTATACAATCTATTATAGGCGGAGTAACAATGAATGCATCCTACCACAAGGGGATGGTGCACCTTTGTAGGCCTCTCGATATTGCACACCAAACTGTCTGAGGGCTTACAGATGCCTCCTCCTCTTGATTCCGTCCTAGAGGGATCTCGTGCTCTAGATACTTTGAAGTGATCCTGTGAACCTGTATCTACGAGTATGGAAAAAAAAGAGAAAAATTAGTAGTACGGGCTGCCTCTTCGAGGAAGGGTTATTATTAGCAAATTTGATAAATAAGATAAATGATCATGATAATATTGAAATACAAGCATAACTGAATAATAAATGCATAGAAATCATAGGAATGTGATGTAAATGTATTTAAGAAATCAGATCTGAGCTATGACTAATTAATAAATCAAGCAGTAATGGATCTAAGCTAGAGCAAAAAGTGATATATGATTATGCACCCTTGAACCTTACCATCTTGTTTGAGTGTTTACTAGGCTTTTGACTAGTCCCCACATCCATTTTAATTTTTCTTGAACTTTTGGTTTTTGGCATAGACTTTAAAGTTCCCAAAGATCATACTCTCGTACACGGGGATTTTTTCAAGTCAAGTAGAGTTGGAGACTCTAGTTCTTGGTTTGAAAGTTTAGAAACCTTATGAGGAGAAATGAATTCCTCCTAGACCACAAGTTCAGTAGTATTCTAGGGAGAACTAAGTTCCTCTAAAATCAGATCTTGAGAAGCTAGAAATTGGTAGAAATTGTGAATTAGTTTTGATGGAATACGAATCTTGGTTTCTAGGACTATCAAATTGATATGGCTACCCTCTGGGGCCTAGAAAACCACCTCACCAGACTTAGACACATTAACTGAGATGATTTAATCCATAATCTTATCTCCCATTTCCATCTCATTCAGGCTCAACTTAAATTATCCTATTCTAGAAGGAACCATTTTTTCTTGGGTCTTTTCAACTAGCTTTTTTGGCTTGTTCTTCTATGGATATCCACTACCAAAATCCTTACAAGGATAATACCCCATCACATGCCTAAATATCTGATATAAATAATACGTAATGATTCAATTATCATAGACTATCTACTGTAGCCAAGGATCCTGCTCCGAGATAAGTTTAATGTCACCTGGTAACTCAACCTTTAGGTCTGCCATTATGCACATCCTAGAAAATATCATCCTAGACTTAGCTCTAGTGGTCGATTCAATAAGAACTAGTTTTCCAATGGATTTGGCTATACCCCTTAGAATATCTTTGTGCCATAAATGAAATGATAAATTAGGTAGGCAAACAAAAAGGGGTGCCAAATAAATCTTTTGGGTCCTGGTGTTGAAGTATCGATCCCATTTCTAAAAAATATCCCTTGTTTGCCAAAAAACCATGGGCCTCCCTCAAGAATCCATTTTGATTCCTCCTCACAACTCAAATTGATAAGGAATAAATCATTGTATAGAGACATAATATCAAGGGAGCCCAAGGATTTCCATTAAAATGGAGCCCACCACCAAATGGAATCGAGATCTGGCCGGGTTTCCTAAAACTTCCCAACCATGTTCCATGAGCCTTCAACCATGGTAGCATCCACCAACTCATCAGAAATGACAAGTTTATTTCTAACTAGAGAAAGGTATAAAAGGTGTTTCAAGGCCTGATAAAATAAACTCCTAGTAGTAACCACAACAAAAGAAGACTCACTTGGATCAAATGGATGACAACTTCTCAAGGATCCCTTCATGGGTTCACCATAGGATACTACTAGATCCACTAACTCTACAGCTCAAAAAATCCCATGGGAGGGTCTCCTAAGGACCACTTGCTTTGATTGACTACCATATTTCCTGAGCTCACCATCCGCATGCAAATCACCCTTGTAACTGCCACTAAAATAGTCATGTTGGCTACCAACCTTCCCAAGCACCCCATCTGCTTGTAAACCGACATTAATACCATCAATGAGACCACCACCAAGACTACCACCCTAACTGATATCATATCAAATTGGATTCTGTAGGCCACCCTTCACCTTGCTCTCATACACCCAACCATATTGCACACTCACCTTCCCACCTATGCTCATGTTCTAAACCCTCTAGTTTTATACGTTCAAAAAAATATATTGAAAGTGTTTATAATTTTTATGTTCACTATGAAATATTATAGAAACCCTAGTCTTCAACCCATAAATGAAATCCCGCAAAATCCTAGTCTTCAATCCAAAAATGAAATCCTACAAAAGCCCTATTCTTCAGCCTACAACTTCCTCCTGTTGTTCACTATAAAACCTTGCAAAACCCTAGTCTTTAGCCTGTAAATGTTGTTCACTTTGAAATCCTGTAGAAACCTTACTCTTCAACCCATAAATGAAATCCTACAAAAATCGTAGTCTTCAACCTGTAAATTTCTCCTCCAAAAACCTTTCATTTCATCTTGCGAATTTTAATACGCAACTTATCCAATAATTTAAATTGCAACTTTCTCCTTGCAAAACTGTAGTCTCCAAAATATAAATGTTGCTCCCTTAGACATAGTTATATACTATTATAGCTTTATATTTTATTAATAAATATTGTTGTGGAGTTCTTGTGATTATACTTGTATTACTTTTGCTATTTTTCACTCATAAAACTAAGAAAAATCTTACATATTAATTTTGTTGTTATTATTATTCAACTTGAAAATAAATTTAAAAAATTGTTTTATTTGGAAAATGCATAGATATAATTAACCTAGGAAAATTTGAAACTATGTATTCCATTTTAAGATTCAACATACATTGAACATAACACTCTACTATGATTTTTAAACTATTGGATTGTAATATCAAAATCCAAGAGTTTTTTTATCAATACTACCCTACATTTATAGTATATTCTTATAGATATTTTATGATTTGAAATAGAAAACTACCATATGCATATATAAGTGGTTCCTTATATAATAGAAGAAATAAGAATATTTAGCACCAAATTTTGGAATGAATGATATATTATATAGATTTTTGGATAGGAAAGCTACTAATTGTAGGTAGAAAATTTCAACTCATGACAAATCTAGATAAGTTTTGTAGATGAAATAATATTATCAAAGGGTTGGTTTATGAGGTTTTAAATATATAAATTTTCTATTAAGAAAAAATTTAATGAAAATTGTTACATGACCAATGGAATTGAGTTAAAAAATACTTCAAAAATCTATTATTTTATGACATAAAAAATGCTTAGGAAGAAAACCTTGTATAAATATTCATCAACATAAAACTTTTGATTATAGAGTTTACAATCAATCAAAAAATATATTACATGATCCATGAGATTAATTGTATAAAATTTTGATGACTCTTGTTTGAATCAATCTTCTATTAATTCTAATTCAAACTTACAACCAATAGATAAATCTATCAAAATATAGACATTCAAAAGTAAAATTCTATATTTATGTTTGCAACAATTTGCATCTTGGATTTTTATGAACAATTTGGTTGAGCTAGTAGAGCTCAAATAAGAAGTTGTTGTTATTCAAGGATTGCTAAAGAGATGTATTTACACATTTTATATAGAAAATACTAAAATATGATGGATACTCTCTCATGTTACGATAGGATTTAGATAAATTATAATCTCTACTCATTTCTATTGGAAAAATATTTAGTTACCTAAGGCCCTTACTAATTCAATGACACACATTTGGTTAATAGTCCAAAACAAAACCTTTAAAGTTGATAATTTGTAATAAAAATGATATCATTAACCTTTTAAATCGATATGGTGTAAGTAGGATGTAGAAAATCTATATTAGTTTTTTATTTTTCCTTTTATTCTATTATTTTGAATATGCTCCAAGAAAATGAGATTGTACTTGATTGATCCCATACTATTAGAACAATTGATAAAATAGTGAATAAACTATGTCAAGTTAAAGCATTAAGCATTTTATGGAGAATTAATCCCGTCATTAATTGTTAGAACTTATTTCTTAAGAATAATAATAGAAATATTAAAAATAAACTTTAAGATCAGAGTCAAATTTGTATTTGTGTTTTAATGCTCTTATAGAATGCTTATAGGCTTGGGCGTTTTAATTAGAAATTTTAAGTGTGGAAATGTTACGAATATACATGTAATGTGATTAAAAGAGTGGATTTAATTCAAAATATCAATATTCAATCATAAACAAATAGGAATACCCTAGAGTTAGTTTCATCAAAATTATTTTAATAGGAATACCCTAGAGTTAGTTTCATAAAAATGATTTTGATGTTGATTCCAAAGTGAAACATTGGAAATTTGTTGGAGATGGTTTTTTTTGGGATGATCAAGGATAAATTCTCCTTACCTAATCATAATCATATAAAACATTAGCAATTCATTTTGTATATCATAGCAACATCTTATAGGAATCAAGATACTCATGAAAAAAGGTTGGAGATATATGTTAATAGAGTGACATAGAAATATTATTACTAATGATGTTTAAAAATATGTTAGTATTGGATCAATAACTATATCCATATATTATTGATAGAAGCATTATAGTCGTTAATACAACATCCACTTCAATAGTTAAATAGAAATGCCCTACTTTTAGTTTCATATAAATTAATTTTAATGCTCATTCCAAAGTGAACCCTAGAAAAATTGTTGGAGGTGCTCTTTTCTTGAGATGATCAAGGAAAATTATTTTTACCTACTCATAATCATATAAAACATCAAATAATTAAAGGGTAAGGAACTTCTTGTAGGGATAAATATGCTCATGAATAAAAGGTTGGACATATATTTTAATTGAGTGATATATCAGACAACCTACCCTGCAGCTACTAATTCCACCATGTAAATTAAAAAAAAAATGATATGAATAGATTATTACTAATGATGTTAAAACATTATGTTGACATTGAGTCAATAATCATATTATATGAGATATCCATCTATTATTATTGGAAGCATTATAGTATTGAGTATAATATAGCTATTGATAGTTTATTTTGATGCTAACAAAATTAAATTAATACATGGAGAAATCAGTCACCAACACCAAATTGAACTCTAACACTATCAAGATGCTCATGAAATAGATTATTATTAAAATATATTGACATTTAATCAATAATCATATTATATGAGATCTACATCTATTATTATTGATGGAAGCATTATAGTACTAAGACAAGAGGACCATTGATAGTTGATTTTTATGGTAACAAAATAAATTTGACAAATAAAAAAAATGGTAACACCTTTGTCTGATATGAGGTTGATGAAATAATTATAGTATTAGTACAATAGGTCCATTGATAGTTGATTTCATGCTAAAAAAATCAAATTGATACATAGAGGAGTTGGTTACACCATTGTCCAATACAGGGTAGAACACCAAATTGAACTCCTACACTACCATCAATAATCAAGATGCTCATGAAAAATGGTGATATATATTTTAATTGAGTGATATGAATATATTATTACTAATGATAATTAAAGTTAATAATTATATTATATGGTGATATATATTTTAATTGAGTGATATGAATATATTATTACTAATGATAATTAAAGTTAATAATTATATTATATGGTGATATATATTTTAATTGAGTGATATGAATATATTATTACTAATGATAATTAATGTTAATAATTATATTATATGAGGTCCCTCGAGGACAACACAATAGTTTTGGCTCTTCTTCAGGAGAACAGATGTTTAAACTTTGGTGTGGGCGAGTGTGTGAGAGGATGGGTCTATGATGGCTGTGTCTGGTCCCTATTGAAAAGTTTAGCTCTCGCCCCTTATGAGAGGTCATGGTGAGGTCATGGTAAGGATAGGGATGCCTCACCTTGATCGTTGGTCATAAGGGTTTCTCACACTAACCAAGATAGAAAATAATAATAATAATCATATGGTATGAGATATCATTCTATTATTGATGGATAAATTATAGTAATGAATACAAGAGGACCATTAATATTTTATTTTCATACTAACAAAACTAAACACCATTTTTCGTAGGACATTGAATTGAACTACGACACTACCACCACTAATCAAGATGCTCATGAAAAAGGGTTGGACATATATTTTAATTGAGTGATATTGATGTTTAAAAAATATGTTGGCATTGAGCCAATAATTATATTATATGAGATATCCATCTATTATTGATGGAAGTATTATAGTACTAATTACAAGAGGTAATTGAAACTTGATTTTCATTTTAGCAAAATAAAATTCATACATAGAGAAATTGGTAACACCTTTATACGATATATCCCATCTATTATTAATAGAAATAGTAAGTACAAAAGAGCCATTGATAATTGATTTTCATGGTAACAAAATTACACTGATATATGGAGGAATTGGTAACACCTTTTTCCTCTTATGTAAGACACAAAATTGAACTCTTACAACCACCGCTACTAGCAGACCTGAAACCCTAGGTCTCTCTAAAAAGAACCCAAAACCCTAACTACATTGTTGTGCTTCGAACATTAATAACTTTAGATTTTACCTTTATCTACGATAAATATAGCTTACCTAAATGATCTTTAGAAATCCTTCTAAGTAGAACATAGTTTAAACCTAAGTCTCTCTAAAAGAACCCAAAACCCTAACTACAATGTTATGCTTCGAACATTAAGTATTGCTTACCTAAATGATCTTTAAAAAACACATAGAACCCAAAAGAACCGTCATCTACATTAATAGTTTCTCTAATAAAAAAAACCTAAAACCAAAATCCTAGAGAAGCCACAATTGCCGGTTTCTCACCTTGCCAACCCCTATTGATTCTAGTATGTAGATAAATTGCAAATATGGTCCAAGTAATTAATGCCCAGGTTTCTTTTGGATCCCAGCTCCAATAAGATCCCCATGCTTCATTGGCCCATACTGCTCCAGAAAGAATACCTATAGTTAAAAGAGAAAACCCTAGACCAATGGCACTATAACTCCATTGATCTAATTGGCTTATCAATTGACATTTACGAGAATTTGTGAATGAAAAACAAAAAGTGTCTTGCAAATCATTTTTTTCTTGGTCGTACAAATACCAATTCTTATTGGTAAGGAAGGACTGTAAAAAGGAATTGCCCGCGCTAAGAACAATTTTTCTATTTATTCTAGACGTAATGACCAAAAAAGCTATTGATGATAGGGATCCACATAAAAGAGTTGCATAACTGAGCAATATCATACTTACATGCATCATTGACCAATGAGATTGTAAAGCCTAACCCTAATGTGATTGCAAACATTAATAATTTTAGATTTCACCTTTATCTACTTGATAAGTATTGCTTACCTAAACGATCTCTACACATCACATAGAATTAATATAGATAGATAATAAGGATATTGGTTAATTGTTTATTTTTATTAAATAAAATATCCTTGCAATTAGCCACTTAGGTACTTTTATTAAATAAAATATCGTTGAAATTAGCCATAATAGGTAGTACGATATTGATTGCTTAGCTATTTTATTAAATAAAATATCCTGACCAATAACCATCTTTTCATCAACTTAAGTGATAAATCTGGTTTCTAATTTTTTCCCCTCTCCTAACGTGGCACGAGAATGAAAAGCTATGATTACAATAGTATATCAAAGCATGGAGAACTGATGGTAAACATTACCTTGTCTAAACCAAAAAGAAATATAGGTGACTGCACATAAATTTACGATTTGGAGTCACCACCTATAATACTAATATCCAAGCTCATTAAAGCTTGGTGATGACATCCATTTATTTTAATAAGCAGACATACATATGGTGTAAATTCGCCCATTGTCAAAGTTGGTGGCATATATGCCTGTGGTTATAAAAACTAATGGTGAGCAACAAATGTTAAAGACAAATAAAATAAATAAAAATAAATAGCACTCTGTTGAATCAGTGGTTATGTTGCCACCACCATTAAAGTCTATGGTGGCAAAGATATTCAAATTTGGTCACCATGTGCGCCTAACCGTTATGAATTAGGGTTGCGACAGCAGGAGAAAGCGTGTCCAAACCGCGTCTTCCACAATCACTCCACCACTATAAATCTACACTATCATCAATCTATATCCATCCAATCTCTGTCCAGCTGCCTCACTTGCGGCTTTTGAAATTTCTTGTGCTATTTGATTATCGATTTCTTCAGCTTTAAGGTTTGAGATAGCCAATAATGGCCGAAGGTAATTCACCAGGGCAGCAGAGTCGCGGCTTCTTTGGCCTGTTTGGTGGTAAGAAGAAGGAAGAGGAGAAGAAGCAACAACAACATCAGAGTAGTCCTGCGCATCAGAATAATCCTGCCCACGCCTATTACTACGATCTTCCATCCCCAACTCCTCCATCCCCAACTCCCCCATCCCCAACTCCAACTTCGGCAACTTCACCAGGAAATGTTCATGCATACCCTGTGGATGTCCACCACCCTTCTCCTCCTGTTGTTGTTGGAACACCTCATCATGGTCATGGTAATGAGAAGCATCCAGAAGATCCCCACGGAAATCCAACCAGTGTTCAGCAAGTTCCTACCCCTAAACCTGTGCCTGCTACAACTAATCCATCTCAACCCCAACACCCTGTTGAAGGAGAAAAGAAGAAGCATGAGGGTTTGATGGGGAAGCTCCATCGCACCCACAGCTCCTCCTCCAGCTCTGTAAGTTCATAGGCACATACCCAAGTCGATTCATTATTTGGCCAATTCTTTTTTTTTTAGGTTACTTAAGGCCTTATGTGTTTGAGATGATTATATATTGCTATAACCATATGGTTACAAGTTTAATAGAAAATGGGTGTTTGATACAATTAAGTATTGAGATGTGTAGGTTTATATAAGAGGATTTGATTGTATTGGACGATGGTTTTTGCCTTATATTTTTTTTTTTTGCAGTCAAGCGACGAGGAAGAACAAGGACCAGATAAGAAGAAGAAGAAGAAGGACAAGAGTCTGAAGGAGAAGATAAAGGAGAAGCTTCCTGGCCACCATGAGAAGAAAGAGGGCGAAGGAGAAAAAGATAAAGAGATGCAGAAAGGTCATTGAACAGGCGAAGCAGCCATGCGCTACACATCTTCGCCATGATCTCCTTTTAAATAAATGGCAATGTTTGTTTTGTGTGTTTGTGTTCTGTGAGTGTTGATCCACAGTTTGTGTAAGTCATGGGTCCAAATGTATGTATATATCTATGTTAAATAATACAATCCTATATTAAGTTCATAAGCTCGGGCTTTCATTTTTTATGGCTGGTTCTACTTTTTCCTATTGTTCAAAAGATTAATAATTAAGAAGTTTCTACCTCCATTTAGTTATGCTCCAAAAAAACATCTGGTAATGATATTCATTGAGATATGGTAATTGCATCCATACAAGACACAGGTTGCAGAATTTATGACAGCTTACGACAGTAACAATGTGTAATTTAGAAGGTTAGAGACTCTTGTATTCCTCATCTACATATACAGTCTTTATTTAGTGTTTTCTTTTCCACATTGTAAGGTCCTTTCATGTTTGATTAAGTATTTTAAGGATATAGAGCTAAGTTATTTAGAGAGGTTTTTATTTATTTATTATTTTTTTTAAATATATTGTATAGTATGTTTATAAAGGTGATTGGTGAAAAATTATTTATATGTTCAAATTAAATATTTATAATATGTTTCAAAAATATATATAATAAACAACTAATAGAATAAATTTGGAATATTTTTTTATTTAATTAAAAAATTTCAAACCCATAAAAAATAAAAATGTATTGTATTAATTCTCATTTTAATTATAAACCTTAATTTTTAGTAATTTTAAATATTATCATTTCTTAACTATTGAAAATAGATATTTTCCTAAGTTTTATATAATATTTGCTTAATATTAACGTTACCTTTTAGCTTTAATTCAATGCATTCATATTTTTATTAAATTACTTTTAGGTAGATTAAAAAATATTGTAAAGCACGTAATTTTTCTAATATCGACAATTTTATCATCAAATTACAATGAGATAACAAATATTTCAAAATATTTATATAATAATTTATGCTTATATTAATATCTCATTAGTTTTCTTTTTTTTATATCTCAATATAAAAAATATATCTCATTACTTAATAGTAGACATAGTTTTTAATCTACAATAAAATATATAAAATTTGAAGCCTTAGCTTTAGATCAATGGATAGTATATGAAGAGAATAACATGTGGTGTGTTGTAAATAACTCTTAAGGTTCTTGTGAATCCCCTGTTCATTGTAAGTATCTTCATCATTTTACACAAACATCTAAAAAGTGGGTATTAAATTCATTAATATTATGGAATGAGAATTATTTTATGGAAATAGAAACTATTACAATAACTTCAATTGAGTGTAATATTAGTTTCTCAATAATGATGTTTTTAAGAATATGGTGTGTTGTAAATAACTCTTCAATTGAGTGTGATATTTTTTTTGGTAATTATTATAGTAGATTAAAAAAGGGTTTTTATAGAGGATCCCAAAACCTTATGTACAAAATCAGCCTTGCATCATGCCTCCTGGCTTTATGTATAAGCCTATTACATAAATCGTAACCCCTAAAAAAACTTGATTACATAAGCAATGGGCCTAGGGCATCAATCCCTTGAAACTGAACATCAAAACAGAAATCCCGCCCAGCGGTAACAGTAAGCATGAAACAATCCCTCTCAGCGGGAAACAAACAAATAAGAAAGAAAGTAGTTTTGGAGATCCCGCCCAGCTGGGAGTAGCCAAAAACCACCATCGAGAAGATCCCGCCCATCAGGAAGCAAAGAAAAACCGTTACAATAAAATCCCGCCTCGCGGGAAGTAGTCAAAACCACCACAAACAGTCCCGCCTAGCGGGAAGCAACAAGGAAATCCCGCCATCCAGGAAACCAGCAGAAAAGAAAGGATCCCGCCTCACGGGAAAACTGGCGGATTTTGCGGATCCCGCCTTGTGGAGAAACCATCCCGCCCACCGGGAAAATATTCCGTTCAGTGAGAGCCATCCTGCAGGAAGCCGACAGCCAGCACAGAGAGGATCCAGCCCATCAGGAAGTGACCAGAGAGTTGCACCATAAGGAACCCACCCCGGGAAAATAGAAGAGGATCCCAGCGAAGAGAGACCAAGAATCCCGTCCAAGCACAGAGCCCGCCGAGGATTCACAAGAAAAAGGGGGAAGTCTGTCCAAACCCTAAACCGTCACCTCCACCGCACCGAGAAACGCAGGGGACCAGATCCATGCGAATAACCTGCAAAAAACCCCAAGGGGAAGCCTGAGGGAAAAAGGGAAGGGATCCCCAACCAAACAGGGATCCCTGAGAAGCACCAGTCCGAAAAAACAACCAAGGAAACCCTAGCCGACCGGGAGGGGCACAGATAGTGGAGAAGGATCTCCCCCCAGGAGATCATCTGCAAACAACCACTCCCCGGGAGGGATGACCTGGGTTGAGCCAGGGACTGGGCAGGAACCAGGATCCATGGGAGGGGGAGCAAGGGAGGGACCAGAGCCCTCCCCTCTCTACTTTCTTCCCTCACCATCTCCGAAGAGTGATTAATTTTGTACTCTTGAATTGAGTGTGATATTAGCTTCTCAATAATGATGTTTTTAAGAATATGATGTGTTGTAAATAACTCTTAAGGTTCTTGTGAATCCGTATCTTCATCATTTAATGTTCTTATGAATCCTTTGTTCATTGTAAGTATCTTCATCATTTTACACAAACATATAAAAAGTGGGGTATTAAATTCATTAATATTATGGAATAAGAATTTTTTATGGAAATAGAAACTATTACAATAACTTCAATTGAGTGTGATATTAGCTTCTCAATAATGATGTTTTTAAGAATATCAACAATATCCTAATAGATTTATATTGAACATCGTTTACAAATATTTACAAATATCAACACTCGTTCAAGCAAACACAAGAGGAATTGATCTCACAACCACATGGATGATAATAACTAGGCAATTGCCATTACACCAAATGTCATAATGTATCCTAACAGAGTTTATTTAATAGGGATGAAATATTAAGTAGCAAAAACATGTTTTATATACCTAGCTATGAATATTTTAACTCCTTTACCACATTCTATTAAGATCAAGTCTAAATAAAAATAACGGATTCAAATATCAATTATTAAATATGTTATATTTTGATGCCACGAATATTATAATATTGGAAATATGACAATGGATTACAAAGTAAAAATGATGGAGAAAGAGATAATTTTGGTTATAAGATAATTTAAGAAATATATAAATAAGACAAACAAAGAAAGAAGCAATGAGATCATATTATAGTATGAGTTGAATTAAAGATATTCCACTCCAAAATAAAGATGTAAAGAAAGCCTCTCTACAAGATCAACTAATAGAGGACATCACTACTCTAGAATCAATTATTAGAAGAAGTAGAGACAAATACAAAGGATGAGGAAGTATAATATGCAATTACAAAATCAAAGATAAATTAAAAATTAAAATAAATATGCAATAAAAAAAAAGAAAGGAAATATAAGAGGTAAATTTTATTCTAGGTAAATCATCTTCTCTATCCTCTAAGTAGTATACAATCATATCCTTATTATAGAAATGAAAGTAATGTAGAGGTTTTTGCATGAAAATTAGAGTTTCAAGAGTAGCATAATGAAGAATTAACGATGAAGAATATCCATAGCAACTTAGGGATTTTAGCATAGTATAAAAATGTAATTACTATGAAGGAATATCCTTGCACTTTAGGGTTTCTATGGAAATATAAATAAGAATATAATTTTTAGGTTATTCCTTATATTTCAAGTCCTTTATAATAATACAAACATGGAGATGATAAGTCTCACTATGAATAATATAGAAGAATTGAAGAGATTGATGAAGAACTGTTGGTGGTGATTATAAAAGGAGATGAAGACCCAAGAAGCAAAGTGTAAGAAAAAAAAAGAAACTTAAAAGGATATATTGATGTTGAAAAATGGAATTAAATATCATTAGTGTTAACAAGAAGTGTGGCTAAATTAATGAATAAAAATAAAAAATGATGACAAAAATGTTATCTTGGAATATTGGGGATATAAACAAGACTCTAGTAAAAGGGGTATTAGAGAATTATAGGGTTTTATAGTTGACATATATATAGAGAAGGAAACTAGGCAATAGATAAATTAACCAATTATGGTGTTGATTTTTATCTTGGAAAAGTTTAAATTTATACGGCAATGGCAAGTGAGATTTTATCTCTTGATAAAAATGATATTAAGAATCTTATTATATAAATATGATGAATACTCTTTATAGAATGGAAAATGAAGAATAAATTTGATAGAAATGAATCTTGATATATTTTAATTAATCTAGCAACAATGTGATGTTTTATCATTGTGATGAGAGTGCCCTAAAACAAAAACCACACATAGCTTGAAATATATTTACCTTAATATTTATATGGATTTTTATTTTTTAAATTCCTTTCCGCCTCTATACTTTCACCTGGGATGCTTATTTATTTTAAATGGGTAAATATTATTATGTGGTCACGATATAACCTTTACATAGCATATCCACAACATGTGAGGGGAGATATTTGAACCTGGGCTCTCCATTTCAACTAGAGATTTTTAACCTGGGCTCTCCATTTCAACTAGAGATTTTTAACCTGGGCTCTCCATTTCAACTTTGGAGATTTTTAAGTACCCACTTGGTCTAGGCTCTCCATTTTAACTGGATATTTTTAAGTATCCACTTGGTCTACATGAGCGGATATTTATATGGATTTTTTATTAAATATTTTTAGGTCATAATCAAATTTATTTCAAAGTAAAGTATTTATTTAAATTTGATAATCATGGCCTTGCATTGTTATGTATTAACCATCAAACTAAAATTTAACATAAAATATTTTAAAATATTTATATTGACTATTTTTGGGTGGATGTTTGAGAAGTATATAATGTAAGAGATTTACCTAAATATAATAATTATTATTATGGTTTGATGAACATTTTAAATTAAACAAGAATAAAATAGAAAATTTAAAAGGATATAAATGTGTTTAAAGTTTTTTATGGAATTCATCAAGACAATGCTATTGATAGTTTGATCACGACATAATTTCACATTCTTGCTCATATATATATATATATATATATATATATATATATATATATATATATATATATATATATATATATATATATATATATATATATATATATATTTTAAAACAATATGGATGATAATTGATAATTCATATAACTTTGATAAAGAGTATTAATTGTATAATTTTTATAATGTAGAAATTTGATATTTTTTACTAGACCATGTCAATCTTATTTTAACTATACAAACAAACTTGACCATTAAGAAATTATTTGTAAGGAATTTAATGTTTGTCAAATATTTGATTATACTAAGATTTAGTCTACTATAACATATCAAGAAAGTAAAGTTTAATCTATCAAATTTACTTTACAAACTTGCATGATTTATTAAATTATTTTTGTATGTATGTGAAAATCCTAACAAATGCTAAAAGAAATGTTATATCTATTATATCAAATTTTTGTAGCTTCAAGTATGACTAAAATAGGTTATATTTAACAAATTCATGAAGATCATTATTACATTTAAATTACATGTATGATAACTTCTCATTCGAAGTGTATTTGTTCCTTGTGTTATATATTATAATAAGATGCACCAAAATTATAATTGAATTAACTATGTTAGTCCATTTATCATTGTATAAATAAAAAATATGTTGATTGAGTCAGCTTCATATCAACTATGGGTCAAACACTAGATAAAATAAAGCTACAAAACTTAATGTTTAAATATAGCATAATTGTTTGTAGTAACCCAATATGGATTTGAACATTTTAAATAAAATATTTGTAATCCATAGAACTAATTTATTGTTTTCACAAGATATAAGAATAATATTTTAGTTTAACTAAGAACTATGTATATATAATAATCTTCATTTCAAGCAATGAGAAGCCTTAGTATTAAATCTATTGAATCTAAATCTCACATCTTGTTTGGTATAGGTATAAAGATCTTATTTTTTATTGTTAATACTTACAATTACACATATAATGCATGGCCCAAATAATTTATAATATCACTACAAATTTTTATGTAATAAAATTATTTTTACAAAACTAGTTTTTTTTTCTATAATCCATAGTATCCTTTACCTAAATATAATTTGTTTTCCAATACTATTTCATGTCTCACATAATAAAACATAAAGGCATAACATGTATAATATAATTTCACCTTATAAATGGTTGAGAAAAACATTATTTACTATGAATACTTACCTAAATGTTCCTCAAAGTAAATATATTTCCCAAGAAATAAATATCAAGTGAAATTATCACATCCATGTGATTCATAAAATGTAAGTAGGAATCAACTTATATGATCATAAAATTTTCAGCGGCGTAAAAGGTTTAAAATGATTGTGGCATGGTGGTTATAGGGGCGGACTACGCGAAGATCTGTGTGGCGGCTTTTGGGGCGGACAATGCAGAATACTATGGCGGCCATAAAAGCTAGACATCCTGCCCAGATTCATGGTGGCTACCGATTCCACCATGTAAATTCAAAAAAAAATGATCATATAAAAAAATTCAATTGGAAAAACCAATCGTATGATTCATATTCATATGGAAATGTGCATATAGATTTGTGGAATACTTTTAATATGGTATGGTTCTAAGTCATATATATATGTTGGTATAATTAGACTTATTGTATAGTATAGTTATAGGACACCTTTGGTAGAACAAGTAAGCATACACACATTATTTTTAATGCTATTCATGATGGAAATCATGCATTTAAATAAATACTTGGGTTGGCACAATTTGTTTAGGCAAATTATATTTCATCAAATATGATGCAATATTTATGTTTAGTTGGATAATTTTTTGTTCTAAACATAACATAGGATATTATATTTTATTTACTATTAAAATTTGTTTTATACATATTATCCATATACTCAATTGAACTATTGATAAAAAATGAGCATTAGAGCATTTATTAGATTGGTGTGAAATAAATATTACATGAAGTGCAACTAACAACAGTTTGTCCAACTACTTCGTGCAACTACCCCAACCACATAACTATCTCTAACTTAGCGCAAAATGAGAAAATGCACTAATAAATATATAATGTAATAAACTATACTAAGTGCACGCTTTTACCAATATCATCGACTGTGACCTGTGTCAGATGATGTAATGGCTTGGGTGCTATAAAAAACCCTAGAAATATATAATATGGCCATTCTGGCCATTGGCTCTTCTCTGCCCTTGGCCCGAGAAACACCATATACATTTTAACTATTTTCTTCAACTACTTTACACCCAGGTGTTGTAGGTGAGTTGGAGAGGAGAGGGCAATCCTCCAAGGGAGGTCCCAGGTTCAAATCTCCACCCTACCAAAAATTTGAATTGGGTATCCAAAATCCAATTGATAATGTTAGTGCGAGGCAGGGTCGGGTGCGACTCCTGGGTGACTTTGACAGTGTAGAACCCCCTATTTGTGGTCTCTCAGACCAAGGTGGCCCTGCAAGGGGTTTTTCATTTTTTATTTTTTTAAGTGATAAACTATGCTATGAACTATGCTATGCTAACATCCCCCCTTACTACATTATTTTGAAATACAAAGAGTCTTGTGAAACAACTCAAATTTAACACATCCAATTGTCTTAGTGAAAATATCTGCAACCTTTTCATTGGTGAGAATGTATTGGAGTTGGATCTTGTGTTTTGGAACTTCATCTCGAATGAAATGATATTCTGTGTCAATGTGTTTAGTACATTCATGAAATACTAGATTCTTTATGAGCTTCAAAACATCTTGGTTGTTGTAAAACAAGTGGATTGGAAGTTTCTTTGGAAGACCCATACTTGCAAGAATGCAACGTAACTATATCACCTTGTAGACTGCTCCACGTGCTGCATGATATTCTACCTATGCAGATAAAGCAAATCACCTGGTGCTTTTTATTGTGCCAAGAGATAATACCAGAGCCAAGATGCTCTTTTTAAAACAAAACCTCTCTCCCCTCCCCCTCGGCTTTTAAAGGCAAAAGCTCATAGATGGGGCGAGGTTACAATGAGTATTGTTTATTATCATTGTATTCATTGTAAACATCTTCCAATTAAAATTCATTATAAAATGCATAAACAACACATAACAATAAAAAAATATTTTTTCTTCCTTCCTACAAATAAATTTCAATCCCATTACGATCATTTGTTACATAAGGGTGGAGATCGATACTCGCTGGTTCATGAAGTGGATCCTATTGCGAGGGAGTTTTGTATTGCTAATACCAAAAATATTGTGGGTTGGTGATTTTTACTGTGCCAAGAGATAATACCGAAGACAAGATGAAAAATGTATCCAAAAGTGGATTTTCTATCATCAAATTGTTAGAATTATTGAGTTTTCATTGATGTCAAAGTTAGATTTGGTTACTAGAAAATAGTGGTGTGTTTGGAAAATTATTCAAGACAGATATATATTTCAAGGGTGATAAGCTTGTTTATAAGTTGTGCAATATAAAAGGGTTTATTTGTTACTAGCAAATAGTGGTGTGCTTGGAAAATTATTCAAGGCAGATATATCTTTCAAGGGTGATAAGCTTGTTTATAAGTTGTGCAATATAAAAGGGTTTATTTGATTAAATATTTGAATATTTAAATCCACCAAAGGTGTTTAAATATTTAAATATTATAATCGAGTGGGCCAACTAGGGCACCAAAAGTAAGATGTGATAATGTTTTGCATATAAATAAGAAGTCAAAATTCATTTCAAGGTATGAGCTTTGATTGAAAATATTTGAAAAGGGCTTCACTGTGAACACGAAAGCGAGAGGAAACAATGAACAAATCTGAATTTCATCCGTAGCATAGAGGAATCAGGTTGAGGAGAAAATGAGTGTGGAGCAGCGAAGGATATTGGTGTGCATCTTCAATATCGATGTGGAGCAACGAAGCCTTGGACGATGTGTTGCAGGTCAAAGAAAAAATATGCTATGAAGCCAAGCATTGAGGAGCAAATAAGCGTGGACGACTATGAGCATGGATGATGAAGGTAACCTAAGAATTTTTAAGTCCTTTTAAATATTGGAAGACAAGCCACAAAGCCATAGTAGAGGGATCTTAGCTGCATAACATTTGAAGCATCGATGATTGGAAGGATACAACAATCTAAAGCACCCAAGTGAGCTAAAGTTTCAAAGGTCACACTGCATTTAGACAACATTCAAATGCGGGCCCATTGGGCACAATTCTTGGAGATCATGCAGTGAAGAAAGTATTCAAGCATTCTTTGGATGCCACAGGTGAGAAACCCAACTGAAACTAGCCATTGGAAGACACTCACCATACATAGATGTGAAGGAAGAAGCATGCAACGTGGAAGCATTGATATACAATGAAGTCTAAGGCGCATTGAAAGAGGGAATAGAATCGACATAAGCAATGTCCATTTTACTTCCATACACATAAGGAAAACAAGAGCACATATTAAAAGGTACAAATTATTATTGAACTTTATAAAATTTTGAAGACATAAGGATTTAGTTTAAAAGTTTGAAAAGGAGATATAAGAAAAGTGAGTTGTTATTTTTGAGATAAGGTGATTTTATTATTTGAGGTAAATATTTGGTTTTATAAAGTGAGGAGAAATAAGGAGCATTAATATTTATTTTAAAGGGTTTGATTTAATTAATCTAAAGCATTATAGATTAATTAATAGCAACAAAGCTTGGATATCATTCATGTATTATTTGGCAAGGGCCTGGCAAGCATAGAAGGTGAAAATTTAGAATTTGAAGAGATTGAGAAGTGCTTCATAACATGGAAGTATAACAGAGTAAAAGCAAGGTATAAGCATCTCCAATTCAACACACAAGTAAGTTATCTAGTGCTAGACTTGGGCTACCTTTAAAATGTAATAAATGTGAGACATGTGGAAGTAATAGACTTAATAAGTGTGAAGGATATCTTGGCCATTTGATGCTTCCAACACCAGTATATCATTCTCTATATGTTCAAGAGGTTAAACGAATTCTAGGTAGAATATGTTTGAATTGCTTTAGCTGAAGAAAGCAAACTCAAGATTAGAGAGCAGATTTGAGCAATGTTTGTGAGCAGATTGGGGAGCAGATTTGAGTAGTATTTGTGAGCAGATTTGGGAACAAATTTGAGCAGTATTTGTGAGCATATTGGGGAGTATATTTGAGCAGTGTTTGTGATAAGATTTGGGAATATATTTGAGTAGTGGTTGTGATCTGTTTTGGAGCAGAAATGAGTGGGTTGGTGCCCACGAAGTTGCATAGGGGATTGGTGTCTCATATGGATTGGTGTCCACAAACTTGCACTAAGGGGATTGGTGTCTCCTATTGGTTAGTGTCCACAAACTTGCAGAAGGGGATTGGTGTCTCTTGTGGATTGGTATCCATGAACTTGCATAGGGGATTGGTGTCTCCTATGGATTGGTGTCTACAAACTTGTAGAAGGGGATTGGTGTCTCTTGTGGATTGGTGTCCATGAACTTACATAGGGTATTGGTGTCTCCTATGGATTTGTGTCCACACACTTGCATAGGGATTGGTGTCTCCTATGGATTTTTGTCCACAAACTTGAACTAGGGGATTGGTGTCTCCTGTGAGTTGGTGCCCATGAACTTGCAGAAGGGAATTTGTGTCTCCTATGGGTTGGTGCCCACACTTGCATAAGGGGATTGGTGTCTCCTGTGGATTGGTGTCCATGAACTTGCATAGGGGATTGGTGTCTCCTGTGGATTGGTGTCCATGAACTTGTAGAGGGTATTGGTGTCTCCTATGGATTGGTGTCCACAAACTTGTAGAGGGTATTGGTGTCTCCTATGGGTTGGTGCCCATGAACTTGTATAGGGGATTGGTGTCTCCTATGGGTTGGTTCCCATGAAATTTATTGAAGAAAAATATAAGCAATATTTTGTCATGTTTTTCTCTCGAGAGGGTGTTTCCACGTAAAAGCATTGTCTCTTATGTGTATGGAAATTGTGCATTGATTTATTATTTGCTTTCATATTATTGTTGTTATTATTTGGAAAGAAAATTTTTATCTTATATTGTTCACCCCCTCTCTCAGTATAAGCTTGTGTTCTTCAATTGGTATTAGAGCAAGTTCCTTCGTGAAAGCCTAACAACTTGAAGGAAAATATTACAAGAACACACATGGCTTGCCAAGAATATTTTTCATCAAATAGGGCTCCATTGTTTTATGGGACTAACTATGCTTTTTGGAGTGTGAGGATGTAAACCTATTTGATGGCACATGGCTACGATATATGGTGATCATTTGAGGATGGGTTCACACCACCTACAACTCCTCCCATGGATTGAGATGGCAAGAAACCATTTGAAAATAATGCCAGGGTAATGAATGCAATATTAAGTGGGTTATGTGAATCAGATTTTGTGAAATTCATGCAATGCACCTCAGAAAAAGAAATATGGGACAAGTTACAAAGAACATATGAAGGATATGACAAGGTTAAAATGGAAAAACTTCAAACCCACAGGAGGAAGTTCGAATATTTGAAGATGAAATATGAGGAAGATATTGCCAAATATCTACTCCACATTGATGAAGTTGTCAACACCATTCGTGGACTTGGAGAAAGTATTGAAGACTCTAAGATTATTCAAAAAATCTTAAGGTCACTTCCCATGAGGTTTGATGCAAAGGTCTCGACGATTGAAGAAATGAAGGATCTTAAAACCTTAAGCATGGATGAGCTACATAAAATTCTTACATCCTATGATATGAGGACTAAAAAATATCAAACATCCAAATGGGAGGCCACATTTAAAGCTTCAAAGAAGAAAAAGAATAAAGAACCAGAATCAAGTGAAGAATCAAGCAACGAAGAAGAAGCTAACTTTGTGCGAAGAAATAAGAAGGGTCCAAGAAAACACAAAGGTATGCATACTGTGAAATGTTTTAATTGTGGTAACATTGGTCACTATGCATCTAATTGCCCACAAGCTAGAAGTAGTAGCAATGAAGAAGAAAAGGAATACAAGAAAAAGAAAGAAAGAAAATTTTATCATGAAAAGAAAAATAAGGATGGTCAAAGCAAGCATGAGAAGAAGATATTTCAAAGGCACAAGAAGAGTCTTTATGTTGAGGAAGCAAGCAGTTCTTCCAACAATAATGATGAAAGTCTCTTCGATAGTGAAAGAGAAGAAATCCTATTTTTGGCCATAGAGGAGAAAGAAGAAGCTCCTATTATCAAAAACCAAGAAAAAGAGGATGATCCAGAGGATGAAGAGGAAGCCATAGTTGACATAGAAGAGGAACTTGTTTTTTCTCTTGAAGAATTGAAAAGGCTTAGAAAGAAGAACTCAAGATTGAAGACTCAAGTACAAGAGGATGAGAAGACAAAGGCAAAGCTTTCACAAGATCTCACCAACTTAAAAGTGAAAATTGAAGAGGCAAAGCGAATTGAAGAAGGTATGGTTGAGTAGTTAAAGGCAAAAGAGTTGGAATATGAAAAATTGGAACATGAGGTTGTCTCTCTGAGGAAGGAAGTGGAAGAATCTAATGATAAGCTACATAAGTTTGAGAAAATCACAAAAATAATGGATGATATTATCAAAGCATAGAGATATTCGATTATAAATACTGGACATGGTTTTGAAGAAAGTCAAAAGAAACAAAATACGGAATCAAGCTCAAAAGGAATAGAGGCATAAAATAAAATAATTAAATAAGAGCCTAAGACCTATTTCGATGTGTTGAGAAGTGGAAGCATCAAGAAGGAAGAAAACAAAGCATCATCATGGACCAAGGTCCATCACAGAAACAACAATGAGAGAACCATGCGGTCATATCCTCCAAGGCAATCATACAAGTTTCAATATTTCTTTCAGGGTTATTGTTTTTCATGTCACAAATTTGGTCATAAAGTTGCACATTGCAGGAATGATTTTGGTTTCACCAAGAGGAATTTCAATTCATTTGCACCTCTCATGGACTACAACATCATATGCTACAAATTTAATAATTTTGGGTATATAGCTAGATGGTGTAGAACAGTGTTCCCTGAAATTCCAAAGTCAAGCAAAAAAGAGGATGGTCAAAATGTTCAAAAGGGTATGCCCTTCAAAGTTTGGAGAAATAAAATAGAACAAGAAGAGGAGCATAGTAATTTGGGAGTTTCACTCCCATATCATAATTGAAGTCTCAATAAGAGTAGTGAGTAAGGGGGCATTATCAAGAGTCTTATATTTCAGCCCCAAGGAGCCTTTGCCATTGATGTCAAAGGGGGAGAATTTTAGTAAGAGGGAGCAACTTGTGATCCTGTTGCAATAAAAGACAATTTGTAGGGTTGCCATCAATGACAAAGGGGGATATTGTTAGAATTATTGAGTTGTCATTGATGTCAAAGTCAGATTTGGTTACTAGCAAACAATGGTGTGCTTGGTAAATTATTCAAGGCAAATATATCTTTCAAGGGTGATAAGCTTGTTTATAAGTTGTGCAATATAAAAGGGTTTATTTGATTAAATATTTGAATATTTAAATCCACCAAAGGTGTTTAAATATTTAAATATTATAATCGAGTGGGCCGACTAGGGTGCCAAAAGTAAGATGTGATAATGTTTTACATATAAATAAGAAGTCAAAATTTATTTCAAGGGATGAGCTTCGATTGAATATCTTTGAAAAGGGCTTCACTGTCAATGCAAAAAAAAGAGGAAACAACAAATGACTCTGGAGTTCATTTGTAGCATAGAGGAATCAGGTTGAGGAGCAAAAAAGCATGAAGTAGTGAAGCCTTAGATGGTATATTGTAGGTCAAATAAAAAGCATGTTGTGAAGCCAAGCATTGAGGAGAAAACAAGCATGGATGGCGAGAGGTATATAAGCATGGACGATGAAGGAAACCTAAGAAGTTTTAATTCCTTTTAAATATTGGAAGATGAGCCGCAATAGAGGGATCTCAGCTACATAACATTCGAAGCATCGATGATTGGAAGGATACAACAATCTAAAGCACCCAAGTGAGCTAAAGTTTCAAAGGTCACACTGCATTTAGACAACATTCAAAGGTGGGCCCATTGGGCATAATTCTTGGAGACTGCACAGTGAAGAAAGTATTCAAGCATTCTTTGGATGCCACAGGTGAGAAACCTAGCTAAAACTAGTCATTGGAAGACACTCACCATACATAGATGTGAAGGAAGAAGCATGCAACATGAAAGCATTGATATACAATGAAGTCTAAGGTACATTGAAAGAGGGAATATAATCGACATAAGCAACATCCATTTCATTGCCATACATAGAAGGAAAACAAGAGCACATATTAAAAGGTACAAATTATTATTGAACTTTATAAAAGTTTGAAGACATAAGGATTTAGTTTAAAAGTTTGAAAAGGAGATATAAGAAAAGTGAGTTGCTATTTTTGAGATAAGGTGATTTTATTATTTGAGGTAAATATTTGGTTTTATAAAGTGAGGAGAAATAAGGAGAATTAATATTTATTTTAAAGGGTTTGATTTAATTAATCTAAAGCATTATAGATTAATTAATAGCAACAAAGCTTGGATATCATTCATGTATTATTTGGCAAGGGCCTGGAAAGCATAGAAGGTGAAAATTCAGAATTTGAAGAGCTTGAGAAGTGCTTCATAATGTGGAAGTATAACAGAGTAAAAGCAAGGTATAAGCATCTCCAATTCAACACACAAGTAAGTTATCTAGTGCTAGACTTGGGCTACCTTTAAAATGTAATAAATGTGAGACATGTGGAAGCAATAGACTTAATAAGTGTGAAGGATATTTTGCCATTTGATGCTTCCAACACCAGTATATCATTCTCTATATGTTCAAGAGGTTAAACGAATTCTGGGTAGAATATGTCTGAATTGCTTTAGCTGAAGAAAGAAAACTCAAGATTAGAGAGCAGATTTGAGCAATGTTTGTGAGTAGATTGGGGAGTAGATTTGAGTAGTGTTTATGAGCATATTTGGGAATAAATTTGAGCAATGGTTGTGATCAATTTTGGAGCAGAACTGAGTGGGTTGGTGCCCATGAACTTGCATAGGGGATTGGTGTCTCTTGTGGATTGGTGTCCATGAACTTGCACTAGAGGATTGGTGTCTCCTATGGGTTGGTGCCCACAAACTTGCAGAAGGGGATTGGTGTCTCCTATGGATTGGTGTCCACAAACTTGCATAGGGTATTGGTGTCTCCTATGGATTGGTGTCCATGAACTTGCATAGGGTATTGGTGTCTCCTGTGGATTGGTGTCCATGAACTTGCACTAGGGGATTGGTGTCTCCTATGGATTGGTGCCCACAAACTTGCATAAGGGGATTGGTGTCTCCTGTGGATTGGTGTCCATGAACTTGTATAGGGGATTGGTGTCTCCTATGGATTGGTGTCCACGAACTTGTATAGGAGATTGGTGTCTCTTGTGGATTGGTGTCCACAAACTTGTATAGGGGATTGGTGTCTCCTGTGGGTTGGTGCCCATGAAATTGTATAGGGGATTGGTATCTCCTATGGGTTGGTGCCCACAAAATTTATTGAAGAAAAATATAAGCAATATTTTGCCATGGTTTTCTCCCGAGAGGGTGTTTCCATGTAAAAGCATTGTCTCTTATGTGTATGGAAATTGTGCATTGATTTATTATTGCTTTCATATTATTGTTGTTATCATTTGGAAAGAAAAGTTTTATCTTATACTGTTCACCCTCCCTCTCAATATAAGCTTGTGTTCTTCATAAATGATCAAACATAATCTGAGTCTTTGTAACCTTGCAAGAATAATTTATCATTCTTCTTGTATTCCAGACCATATTATGAACTGCCATGGATAAAATGAAGAACTTGTTTTTCTACATTCCAATGACTAACCTTAGGTTCCTACATTAACCTTGAAATATAACTCACAAAAAATTGATGTATGGCCTAGTGTTGGTTAGATATATGAGACTCCCAATCAATTGGTGATAGAGAGTACCATATACATGTGGATATTGATCATATCATGATAATTGTAACCATGTTTCCATGGGCTTACAATCAATCATGTGATATTTCTCAATTAATGTCTTGGCATATTTATTCTATGTCACTCTGATATGATTCTTCTTCTGTGCCACTTCTAAACCAAGACAATAATTAAGAATTCCTAGATCTGTCATCTTAAATAACTTTTTCAAGTCATATTTCATTGCATCTATCAATTTCTCTAAACTGCCAATGATAATTAGATCAACACATAGTACTAAAATCACTATATCATAACCATTTTTTTTATATAGATATTATCATCTGAAGTACTTCTCTTGAATCCATGCTACAATAGGTAATTGTCCATATTTATGTACCAAGCTTGTGGAGCTTGTTTTAACCCATACAAGGATTTAACCTATTTGTAAACTTTTTTATCTTGGCCTTCAACCAAAAATCCTTCTGGTTGATTCATGTACACTTCTTCCTTGAGATCACCATTTAAGAAGACACTTTTGACATCCATATGATGTAGCTTCCATCCGAAGTGAGCTGCCATAGCACAAAGTACACAAATGGTAGTCATTCTAGTTGTGGGTGCAAAAGTTTATTTATAGTCAATGCCTTCTTTATATGCATAGCCCTTTGCAAAAATATGGACCTTATTCTTCTCTATAATTCCATATACCTTATACTTCACTTTGTATACCCATTTGCAACCAATGGGCTTCTTTATTGAAGATAGATCAACTAGCTTCCAAGTGTTATTTTTCATGAGAGACATATGTTTTGCATCTATAGCATCCTTCCACTGAGGCTCACTAAGTGCATATTGAACTGAGGTAGGTTCATTATCATCCAATTAAGTCTTATAAACACTTTCATCATCCACATCCATACCTTCTTCTCTAGCTTCCCTTGCATCTATAGAAATTTCATCAAATTGTTGGTAAAGCTTGTAAAACTCTAAATTTGATGCTTATACTCTCATCTGCTGAGTCATACTACATGTACAAGGTCAATATAGAGTTAGATCTAGAGGTGTAGTCAGTTTTGAATCTCTCATTGTGCAAGTATACCATTTTGGAACCTTTTTATGTAGGGGTGGAGTCTCTTTCTTAGGCTCCTATTCATCCAGGTATACAGCTAAAGATGTGTCATATGATGTGAAAGATTCATCAAATACGACATCTCTACTTATGTGAGTTTTCTTGGTTTTAGGATCTATCAACCGATATCCCTTGGAATGCTCATCATAACCAAGAAAAATACACTACAAGGTTTTCTCATCTAACTTATTTCTCTTCTGTTTTGGAATGTGCATGAATGCCTTATACCAAAAAATCCTTCGATGAGAAATGGAGGGTTTTCTACCACTCCATGATTCTTATGGAGTCATTCCCTTAAGATATTTTTTGGGTGCTCTATTCAGGAGGTACGTTGTTGTACTAACAACTTCTACTCAATACTGTTGCTCAAGATGTGCCCTTGTAAGCATACATAGAACCATTTTTGTGATGGAATGATTTTACTCTCAGCAACTCCATTTTTCTATGAATTATAGGTTGTTGTAAGCTACCTCTTAATCCCATGTGAATTAAGAAATATGAAAAAATATTTTGAGGTATATTCCCCCCCGATATAAGCAAAGGGTCTTAATAGAACATCCTGCTTCCTTCTCAACACTTTTCTTGAACTACTAAAAATACAAAAAAGCCTCTAACTTTAGTTGGAAAAATAAAACCCACATCTTCTATGAGTAATCATCAATAAACAACTAAAAATACCTCTTTCCTCCATAAATTTTTGGCATAGGACCACATAGATCGGTTTGTACAAACTCTAAAGGTCATTTGGCTCTTAAAGATCTCAACTCAAAAGGTACTCGGTGTTTCTTCCCTACTAAGAAATCTGAGAAAAATAGAAAAGTGTATGAAAGGTTGGGAAGACCTTCCACCATCTCATATTTACTCAACTCAAGTAAATATCATGAACTTAGATACCCATATATCTTATGCCATAGATAAGTGGTATCCTTTGTGTTTATCGGCATGGAAACATAAGGCATAGAAATGGCATCTAAAGTAAATAAGCCATGCTTGTAGGAACCTATTGCAAAATGCTTTCCCTTCTTGGTGATGAAACTAAAGAACACAAGCTTATACTGAGAGTGGGGGTGAACAGTATAAGAACTCTTTTTACTTTGTCCTTTATACTTCAAAATAGTAAACCAATATACACAAAGCAATATCAAAGCAATGCACAATATCATCCACAAAGTGACACCAATTTTAACGTGGTTCACCCAAAATGGCTGGGCTACGTCCACACAACTTTTCTCTAAAAGTTATCTCAAAGTTCTTTGGGAATCCTTCCCAATTACAATGTTTATGAGCCTCGACCCAAAGGATATACCTTCCCCCAATCAAAATTTATGAGCCTCTACTCAAAGGACATACCTTCCCCTCTGCTCTAGAAATGATCCCTCAGAAGATCAACTGCCTCTACCTCTTGCTAGCACATGGAACTCCTTTCCACCGAAGACCTCCTGTCCTCAATGCTTAGCCTAAGAGACCTTTGCCTTCTATGATTACGTCCACAGTAGCTCAGCAACCTGTACCAAACACAGTCAGTCGGTCTAGTACAAGTCTTCCTTTGTCTGTCAGATTTGTCCAACGCTTGAACAAATCAATCCTTTGCACACAAGCCTTCTCAAAGACTTGCCAAATATGTCCTCAGGTTCTTCTCAAAGAACCAGTGCACCTCTGTCCTCAAGTTCTCTAATAGAACTATCAAACTCAACTCACAAGTCCTCTGCTAGGACCTGTCCAAATCTGCTCACAAGTCCCCACCAGAACCTGTCCAAGACTGCTCACAAGTCCCCACTGAAACTTGTCCAAAACTCAGCAAGCTCACCAAGAAAAAAAAACTTTCTTAGTAGGAAATCACAAGGTGAATTGTTAGAGACCCAATGTGATTTGTCAAACTCATAGAAGCATAAAGAGAATTTTTAGAGACTCAATATGTTCTATACTCAACTCCCAATCTCAAAACTCAACTCAAATCAACTCAGCTCAAACTCAATCTCAAATCTGAAAACTCAACTCAATATCTGAAATGGATAGGATAGAAAGCTTTCTTTCAAGAAAATGAAACCCCAACAATTTCCAAGTATGCAAAGAATCACATAACAATGATACTCATGTTATTTTCACCATCAACTTCAACAACAATGCTCATCAAAAAAGGTTCAATCAACACCATTCAGTTCAAAACACAACCTTCAAGCATTTCATAATCAACATTAGAAAAGGAAACAAGTAGAACTCCTTTTCTCTCCAATATTGTTTGAACAAAAAGCATCCACCAACTCAAATCACAATAGCACAAAACAACTTTTCAAATCATCAACAAAGGAGTAATCCCAACACTTTAACCAAGTAAATAATAGCTTGATTATTACCAATTTAATGTTAGCAAATGTCAATCTCAAAGCTGCCCACTTAAGGTTTCACAACTTCACACAAGAAGCAATTTTAACCTTAAAACATCATGCTTTCATTTCCATAATCAACCAAAAGCACTCTCAACATTACAAGAAAAATTTATCCCTTATACACCTTATTTCTCCCTTATAGTCTTATCAAAAATAAAATTTATCTCTCATAAGGATGCAATAAGATATTTCAAACAACACCTTCAAAAGAATCTTTTATCAAAAATAAAACAAGCTTTAAACTCCTTATAACTCCTAAGCTGTTTTTCCCTCTAATAAACTTCCTCCATTCGCAAAATACACTTAGCAAAAATTAATTTCGAAGATACCTTGGCCAACATCAAAAATCGTGCTATGGAGAAATTGTGCACGAATTCTAACACCACCCGCTGCGTCCACTTCACGATGAAAAACCCTTTTGCGTTATTCGAATGCGAAACCTCCCGTTCGGGTAGCGCGCCAATAGCCTAGCCGCTACCGGTGTGCCAAAGGCACTCGATGAGGTTTAAACCTCATGCTGTTAGCCTTGTTCCTTCTATGCCAGGGATTAATTAAAACAACAGTGCCTCCCTTTCTTCTGACACAAACACGAAGATGAAAACCTTACAGTGGATTTACAACAAACAACGAGTACAAAAAAAATGAACAGTGAATTCATGAAAACAGCGAAGACACAGTCGAACAGTAGGTATACGAAAACAATGAACACACAATTGAAGAAGAAATCCGAACAGCAGATCATGAAATCACAACGAGCAACTCTTTTCAAAATACAGATGGGATGATCTTGATCTTCATCGAGGGAGATTTATATGCATTTTTACCATAATCTCTTGATGTCGACGAGGAGTTTAACACGTCGGCGGAGGTCTTGGCTAGTGCCCACAATCTTAAAACATAGCACCATCATAGTTAAGACATTTGTGCCATGGGTTAGGAGAACCCATTGCAAACAATAATTTAATATTTATTTAAAAATAATTAAAGGGAACCTTAACAAGGTTTTTAATTATTTAAATAAATACTTCCTCCTAGACCCAAATGCATTAAACTAATGCATCCACCTGTAATATTTAAACCTACCAACTTGGGGTTTACAAAAGATCTTTGAAACTGTCATATCATAACCTTCATCAAAATAAATTATTTGACATCAAATAAAATTCCTTCAAGAGCTTCTTGACATCAATGACAACTTATACACTTGAGAAAATGCAATGTACCCAAAGTACCCAAAATTGCCAACAATCTCCCCCTTTGTCATTGATGGCAAACCTTTATTGAAAACACTTCTCAAGAGCCAAAACTGAAACCAATTGTGCCCACAACTGAGAATCTTCCTTTGAAGTTTTTCTTCCCCTAACTTGAAGCTCTCCTCTTCACTTTGAAGCTCTCCCCCTTACTCATATCTCTCCCCCTTTGTCATCAATGGCAAAGGGACACCTTTGGGGCTCGAGACTAAGAATGAGCCAGTCCCTCCCCCACCTCCTGATGAGGTGATTAATTCTAGGGTGGGAGTAAAACTCCCATTAGGAACTGATCATCATCAGCATCTATAACTTCCTTGCTGGGCCTTCTCTTGAACTCTTTGTCCATATTCCTGTTCTTGTCACTGTTCTTGTTCTTGTTCTCATCCCTATTCTTGTCCATGCCTTGATCCTTGGACCTGATCATGCCACTGTTCCTGTTCCCGTATTCGGAATTTCAGCTCTACACCTGTCCGATTATATGACCTTCATTGTTGCACTTGAAACACTTGAAGATGTTTCTCTAAGGTAAACCTGATCTTTGAATCCACCAGTTCTGACTAAACCTGTTCTGACCAAACCTGTTTTGACCAAACCTGTTCTGACCAAACTTGTTATGACCAAACCTGTTCTGATCAAACCTGTTCCTATTATTTGCCTTGTAATAAATTGCCTTGTGCCCAAACTATTGACAAGAGTAGCAATACCCTTGAAAGAAACTAGCACTTCTAAAATTGTCATTTACCTTCTTCACTTGAGCCATGCAATGTGAAGCCATGTGACCAAACCTGTGACAAGAAAAACATCTACCTTGAAACTTTCCTTTATTTGACCTCTTAGGTTTTGAAAACTTCTTCTCATTCTGAATTATGTTTTCTGATTCTGTGCATCTATCATTCAAGGACTCCTTTTCTGAAATACTTTCCTCATCAGAACTCTCTTCCTTTTGGAGTCTCTTACTAGACTCTCCAACTTGTTCCTTGTGTGGCTTAACAAAACCAAGGCCTATTTTATATGTTGTCTTTCTTTGACCTTTGATGAGTGACTTAACATTTTTGGAGCTATCTTGAAACCTGTAAAGCTTATCCTTATACTCTTTAGTTTCCTCTTTCAAAGAAGCCATTTTCTATTCTAACTCACTATACTCAAGAACCTTAGACTCTAACTCATCCTTGAGTTCTTGTGTCTTAACTATAGAGAAGTCAAGACTTTCTATAAGATCATCTCTCTCCATACAACATTCATCTAACTTATCCTTGAGTCTAGAATTCTTCTTTCTTTCCTTTTTCAAAGCACTAAGAGCACTAATAAGCTCACCTTCAAGATCTACTTCACCTTCCTCTATATCTTCCTCTATTTGTTTGCTTTTTGAATCATCAAAGCCTTTTTCAGATTTCTTATCACTAGAGGTGCTACCCTTTTCAAAAACCATACATGCATTTTCCTTATAGTTTTCTAAAGTATCCTCATACATACTAGAAACCAAATCATTATTTATGCAATCATCCTCAAGGTGACCAAAATTTCCACATCTAAGACATTTTATGATAATGAATCTATGTTTTGGTTCTTCCTCTTTTCTCGATATGAACAACATCTCATTTTCATTATCACTTGAAGAACTTTCACTATCACTACTAGAACACTTACTTGCTTTTTCTAGGTAGAAACTCTTCTTGTGCTTGTGAGAATACCTCTTTCCTTGATTGTTGTGCTCATATTTGTTCTTCCTGTGATGCTTGTGCTTTTCAGAATCCTTGCTCTTAGAATCCTGTTTATCTTCATCACTTTCATTCTTAGGAACAGTACGATCAAGTAGCATAATGACCAAACTTTCCACAATTGAAACATCTTATATTTTTCATACTTTTGTGCTTTCTAGAGAACTTGCCTTTCTTGCTATAATATGCCTCTTCATTACTAGAAGACTCATCACTATCTTGAAGCTATTTACCCTTGGATTTCTTGGTAGCCTTGAAAGTTGCCTCTTTCTTGACATCAACCTTCACATGAGTTCTCAACTCAAATGTTGCAAGTATACTATGGAGCTCATCCTTTTTCAACTTATCCAAATATTTAGCTTCCTCAATAGCAGAAATCTTTTCACTAAATATATTAGGAAGAGATCTTCAAATATTATCACAAACATCATTTTCAGCAAGCTCAAAACCTAAGTCTTTCATGGATTTAACAACCTCATCCATACAAAGCATGTAGTCACTAATATTTTCATCACCATTCATCTTGAGTTTTTCAAACATACCTTTGAAGTGTCTCAACTTGGACTTTCTGACATTTGTATCACCTGTATGAACCACCTTCAACTGTTTCCACATTTCACTAGTTGTCTTGTAGTGAATCACTTTGGTGAGATCTGCTTTCTATAAGCCGTTTAGGATTGCATTCATTGCTTTTGAATTGCTGTGATGTAGGAGCCTTTCTTCTTTAGTATTAGGACCATGTTCAGGAATAGTGTACTCATCTTCAATCACTTCCCAAACCTCATTCACAAGTGCCATTAGATGAACCTTCATCCTTGCACTCCAAATACCAAAATCTGACCCATCAAGAATAGGTGCGGCATTGCCACTTGAATGATCCATTGTGTTCTTTACTAGATTTTCCTTCAAGCTGTTAAACTTTTTGAAGGCACTGGCTCTGATACCAATTGAAGAACACAAGCTTATACTGAGAGGGGGGTGAACGAGTATAAGACCTCTTTTTATTTTTTCCTTTATACTTCAAAACAGTAAAGCAATATACCCAAAGCAATATCAAAGCAATGTACAATATCATCCACAAAGTGACACCAATTTTAACGTGGTTCACCCAAAATGGTTGGGCTACGTCCATAAAACTTTTCTCTAAAAGTTATCTCAAAGTTCTTTGGGAATCCTTCCCAATTACAATGTTTATGAGCCTCGGACCAAAGGAGATACCTTCCCCCAATCAGAATTTATGAGCCTCTACTCAAAGGAGATACCTTCCCCTCTGCTCTGGAAATGATCCCTCATAATATCAACTACCTCTACCTCTTGCTAGCACGTGGAACTCCTTTCCACCGAAGACCTCCTATCCTCAATGCTTAGCCTAAGAGACCTTTGCCTTCTATGATCACGTCCATAGTAGCTCAGCAACCTATACCAAACACAGTTAGTTGGTCTAGTACAAGTCTTCCTCTGTCTGTTAGATATGTCCAACGCTTCAACAAATCAATTCTCTGCACACAAGCCTTCTCAAATACTTGCCAAATCTGTCCTCAGGTTCTTCTCAAAGAACTAGTGCACCTCTTTCCTCAAGTTCTCTGATAGAACTATAAAACTCAACTCACAAGTCCTCTGCTAGGACCTTTCCAAATCTGCTCACAAGTCCCAACCGAAACCTGTCCAAGACTGCTCACAAGTCCCCATCGAAACCTGTCCAAAACTCAGCAAGCTCACCAAGAAAAAAAAAACTTTCTTAGTAGGAAATCACAAGGTGAATTGTTGGAGACCCAATGTGATTTCTCAAACTCATAGAAGCATAAAGATAATTTCTAGAGACTCAATATGTTCTATACTCAACTCCCAATCTCAAAACTCAACTCAAATCAACTCAGCTCAAACTCAATCTCAAATCTAAAAACTCAACTCAATATCTGAAATAGATAGGATAGAATGCTTTATTTCAAGAACATGAAACCCCAACAATTTCCAACTATGCAAAGAATCACATAACAATGATACTCATGTTCTTTTCACCATAAAATTCAATAACAATGCTCATCAAACAATGTTCAATCAACACCATTCAGTTCAAAACACAACCTTGAAGTATTTCACAATCAACATTAGAAAAGGAAACAAGTAGAACTCCTTTTCTCTCCAATATTGTTTGAACAAAAAGCATCCACCAACTCAAATCACAATAGCACAAAACAACTTTTCAAATCATCAACAAAGGAGTAAGCTCAACACTTTAACCAAGTAAAGAATAGCTTGATTATTACCAATTTAATGAAAGAAAATGTCAATTTCAAAGTTGCCCACTTAAGGTTTCACAACTTCACACAAGAAGCAATTTTAACCTTAAAACATCATGCTTTCATTTCCATAATCAACCAAAAGCACTCTCAAAATTACAAGAAAAATTTATCCCTTATACACCTTATTTCTCCCTTATAGTCTTATCAAAAATAAAATTTATCTCTCATAAGAATGCAATAAGATATTTCAAACAACACCTTCAAAATAATCTTTTATCAAAAATGAAACGAGCTTTAAACTCCTTATAACTCCTAAGCTATTTTTCCCTCTAATAAACTTCCTCCATCCGAAAAATACACTTAGCAAAAATTAATTTTGAAGATACCTTGGCCAACATCAAAAATCATGCTATCGAGAAATTGTGCACGAATTCGAACACCACCCACTGTGTCCACTTCACGATGAAAAACCTTTTCATGTTATTCGAACGTGGAACCTCCCGTTCGGGTAGCGCACCAACAGCCTAGCCGCTATCGGTGTTCCAAAGGTGCTCGATGAGGTGTAAACCTCATGTTGTTAGCCTTGTTCCTTCTATGCCAGGGATTAAATAAAACAACAGTGCCTCCCTTTCTTCTGACGTGGACACGAAGATGAAAACCTTACGAAAGATTTACAACAAATGACGAGTACAAAAAAAATGAACAACGGATTCACGAAAACGACAAAGACACAGTCGAACAACAGGTTTACAAAAATGGCGAAGACACAATTGGAGAAGAAATCCGAACAACGGATCATGAAAACACAGCAAGCATCTCTTTTCAAAATACGGATTGGATGATCTTGATCTTCATCGAGGGAGATTTATATGCATTTTTACCATAAGCTCTTGACGTCGACGAGGAGTTTAACACGTCGGTGGAGGTCTTGGCTAGTGCCCACAATCTTAAAACATAGCGCCATCATAGTTAAGACATTTGCGCCATGGGTTAGGAGAACCCATTGCAAACAATAATTTAATATTTATTTAAAAATAATTAAAGGGAACCTTAACAAGGTTTTTAATTATTTAAATAAATACTTCCTCCTGGACCCAAATGCATTAAACTAATGCATCCACCTATAATCTTTAAACCTGCCAACTTGGGGTTTACAAAAGATCTTTGAAACTGTCATGATGTAACCTTCATCAAAACAAATTATTTGACATCAAATCAAATTCCTTCAAGAGCTTCTTGACATCAATGACAACTTATACACTTGAGAAAATGCAATGTACCCAAAGTATCCAAAATTACCAACAATCTCCCCCTTTGTCATTGATGGCAAACCTTTATTGAAAACACTTCTCAAGAGCCAAAACTGAAACCAACTATGCCCACAACTGAGAATCTTCCTTTGAAGTTTTGCTCCCCCTGACTTGAAGCTCTCCTCTTCACTTTGAAGCTCTCCCCCTTACTCATATCTCTCTCCCTTTGTCATCAATGGCAAAGGGTCACCTTTGGGGCTCGATACTAAGAATGAGCCTCTTAGCTTAGTCCCTCCCCCACCTCCTGATGAGGTGATTAATTCTAGGGTGGGAGTAAAACTCCCATTAGGCATTGATCATCATCAGCGTTTATAACTTCCTTGTCGGGCCTTCTCTTGAACTCTTTGTCCATATTCCTTTTCTTGTCACTGTTCTTGTTCTTGTTCTCATCCCTGTTCTTGTCCATGCCTTGATCCTTGGTCCTAATCATGCCACTGTTCTTGTTCCTGTATTCCAGAATTTCAGCTCTACAATGTTTGATTATGTGACCTTCATTGTTGCACTTGAAACACTTGATGATGTTGTTTCTTTGAGGTAAACCTAATCTTTGAATCCACCAGTTCTGACTAAACCTATTATGACCAAACCTATTCTGACCAAACTTGTTCTGATCAAACTTATTCCTGTTATTTGCCTTGCAATAAATTGCCTTGTGCCCAAACTATTTACAAGAGTAGCAATACCCTTGAAAGAAACTAGCACTTCTGAAATTGTCATTTACCTTCTTCACTTGAGCCATGCAATGTGAAGCCATGTGACCAAACCTGTGACAAGCAAAACATCTGCCTTGAAACTTTCTTTTATTTGACCTCTTAGGTTCTAAAAACTTCTTCTCATTCTGAATTCTATTTTTTGTTTCTGTGCATCTATCATTCAAGGACTCCTTTTCTAAAATACTTTCCTCATCAGAACTCTCTTCCTTTTGGAGTCTCTTACTAGACTCTCCAACTTGTTCCTTGTGTGGCTTAACAAAACCAAGGCCTGTTTTATCTGTTGTCTTTCTTTGACATTTGATGAGTGACTTAACATTTTTGGAGCTATCTTGAAACCTGTAAAGCTTATCCTTGTACTCTTTAGTTTCCTCTTTCAAAGAATCCATTTTCTATTCTAACTCACTATACTCAAGAACCTTAGACTCTAACTCATTCTTGAGTTCTTGTGTCTTAGCTATAGAGAAGTCAAGACTTTCTATAAGTTCATCTCTCTCCATACAACATTCATCTAACTTATCCTTGAGTCTAGAATTCTTCTTTCTTTCATTTTTTCAAAGCACTAAGAGCACTAATAAGCTCCAAGATCTACTTCACCTTCCTCTATATCTTCCCCTATTTGTTTGCTTTTTGGATCATCAAAGCCTTTTTCAAATTTCTTATCACTAGAGGTGCTACCCTTTTCAAAAACCATACATGCATCTTCCTTATAGTTTTCTGAAGTATCCTCATACATACTAGAAACCAAATAATTATTTGTGCAATCATCCTCAAGGTGACCAAAATTTCCACATATAAGACATTTCATGATAATGAATCTATGTTTCGGTTCTTCCTCTTTTTCTGATATGAACAACATCTCATTTTCATTATCACTTGAAGAACTTTCACTATCACTACTAGAACACTTACTTGCTTTGTCTAGGTAGAAACTCTTCTTGTGCTTGTGAGAATACCTCTTTCCTTGATTGTTGTGCTCATCTTTGTTCTTCCTGTGATGCTTGTGCTTTTCAGAATCCTTGCTCTTAGAATCTTGTTTATCTTCATCACTTGCATTCTTAGGAACAGTACGATCGAGTAGCATAATGACCAAACTTTCCACAATTGAAACATCTTATATTTTTCATACTTTTGTGCTTTCTAGAGAACTTGCCTTTCTTTCTATAATATGCCTCTTCATTACTAGAAGACTCATCACTATCTTGAAGCTTTTTACCCTTGGATTTCTTGGTAGCCTTGAAAGCTGCCTCTTTCTTGACATCAACCTTCACTTGAGTTCTCAACTCAAATGCTACAAGTATACTATGGAGCTCATCCTTTTTCAACTTATCCAAATATTTAGCTTCCTCAATAGCAAAAATATTTTCACTAAATCTATTAGGAAAAGATCTTCAAATCTTATCACAAACATCAATTTCAGCAAGCTCAAGACCTAAGTATTTCATGGATTTAACAACCTCATCCATACGAAGCATGTAGTCACTAATATTTTCATCACCATTCATCTTGAGTTGTTCAAACATACCTTTGAAGTGTCTCAACTTGGACTTTCTGACATTTGTATCACTTGTATGAACCACCTTTAACTGTTTCCACATTTCACTAGTTGTCTTGCAGTGAATCACTTTGGTGAGATCTACTTTCTATAAGCCTTTCAGGATTGCATTCATTGCTTTTGAATTGCTGTGATATAGGAGCCTTTCTTCTTTAGTATTAGGACCATGTTCAGGAATAGTGTACTCATCTTCAATCACTTCCCAAACCTCATTCCCAAGTGCCATTAGATGAACCTTCATCCTTGCACTCCAAAGACCAAAATCTGACCCATCAAGAATAGGTACTGCATTGCCACTTGAATGATCCATTGTGTTCTTTACTAGCTTTTCCTTCAAGCTGTTAAACTTTTTGAAGGCACCAGCTCTGATACCAATTGAAGAACACAAGCTTATACTGAGAGGGGAGTGAACAGTAGAAGACCTAATTTTACTTTTTCCTTTATACTTCAAAATAGTAAAGCAATATACCCAAAGCAATATCAAATCAATGCACAATATCATCCACAAAGTGACACCAATTTTAACGTGGTTCACCCAAAATGGTTGGGCTACGTCCACAAAACTTTTCTCTAAAAGTTATCTCAAATTTCTTTGGGAATCCTTCCCAATTACAATGTTTATGAGCCTCAAACCAAAGGAGATACCTTCCCCCAATCATAATTTATGAGCCTCTACTCAAAGGAGATACCTTCCCCTCTGCTCTAGAAATGATCCCTCAGAAGATCAACTGCCTCTACCTCTTGCCAACACATGGAACTCCTTTCCACCGAAGACCTCCTATCCTCAATGCTTAGCCTAAGAGACCTTTGCCTTCTATGATCACGTCCACAGTAGGTCAGCAACCTATACCAAACATAGTCAGTCGATCTAGTACAAGTCTTCCTCTATGTATCATATATGTCCAACGCTTGAACAAATCAATCCTCCGCACATAAGCCTTCTCAAAGACTTTCCAAATTTGTCCTCAGGTTCTTCTCAAAGAACCAGTGCACCTCTGTCCTCAAGTTCTTTTATAGAACTATCAAACTCGGCTCACAAGTCCTCTGCTAGGACCTTTTAAAATTTGCTCACAAGTCCCCACTGGAACCTGTCCAAGACTACTCACAAGTCCCCACCGAAACCTGTCCAAAACTCAGCAAGCTCACCAAGAAAAAAAAACTTTCTTAGTAGGAAATCACAAGGTGAATTGTTAGAGACCCAATGTGATTTGTCAAACTCATAGAAGCATAAAGAGAATTATTAGAGACTCAATATGTTCTATACTCAACTCCCAATCTCAAAACTCAACTCAAATCAACTCAGCTCAAACTCAATCTCAAATCTGAAAACTCAACTCAATATCTGAAATGGATAGGATAGAATACTTTCTTTCAAGAACATGAACCCCAACAATTGCCAACTATGCAAAGAATCACATAACAATGATACTCATGTTCTTTTCACCATAAACTTCAACAACAATGCTCATCAAACAAGGTTCAATCAACACCATTCAGCTCAAAACACAACCTTGAAGTATTTCACAATCAACATTAGAAAAGGAAACAAGTAGAACTCCTTTTCTCTCCAATATTTTTTGAACAAAAAACATCCACCAACTCAAATCACAATAGCACAAAACAACTTTTCAAATCATCAACAAAGGAGTAAGCCCAACACTTTAACCAAGTAAAGAATAGCTTGATTATTACCAATTTAATGAAAGCAAATGTCAATCTCAAAGCTACCCATTTAAGGTTTCACAACTTCACACAAGAAGCAATTTTAACCTTAAAACATCATGCTTTCATTTCCATAATCAACCAAAAGCACTCTCAACATTACAAGAAAAATTTATCCCTTATACATATTATTTCTCCCTTATAGTCTTATCAAAAATAAAATTTATCTCTCATAAGGATGCAATAAGATATTTCAAACAACACCTTCAAAAGAATCTTTTATCAAAAATAAAACAAGCTTTAAACTCCTTATAACTCGTAAGTTGTTTTTCCCTCTAATAAACTTCCTCCATCCACAAAATAGACTTAGCAAAAATTAATTTCGAAGATACCTTGGCCAACATAAAAAATCGTGCTATGGAGAAATTGTGCATGAATTCTAACACCACCCACTGCGTCCACTTCACGATGAAAAACCCTTTCGCGTTATTCGAACATGGAACCTCCCGTTCGGGTAGCACGCCAACAGCCTAGCCGCTATCGGTGTGCCAAAGGCACCCGATGAGGTTTAAACCTCATGTTTTTAGCCTTGTTCCTTCTACGCCAGGGATTAAATAAAACAACAGTGCCTCCCTTTCTTCTGATGCGAACACGAAGATGAAAACCTTATGGCGAATTTATGACAAATGGTGAGTACAAAAAAAATGAATAGTGGATTCACGAAAATGACGAAGACAGTCAAACAGTAGATTTACGAAAATAGCAAAGACACAATCAGAGAAGAAATCTGAACAGTGGATCACGAAATCACAGCAAGCAACTCTTTTCAAAATACGGATGGGATGATCTTGATCTTCATCAAGGGAGATTTATATGCATTTTTACCATAAGCTCTTGACGTCGGCGAGGAGTTTAACACGTCGACGGAGGTCTTGGCTAGCGTCCACAATCTTAAAACATAGCGCCATCATAGTTAAGACATTTGCGCCATGGGTTAGGAGAACTCATTGCAAACAATAATTTAATATTTATTTAAAAATAATTAAAGGGAACCTTAACAAGGTTTTTAATTATTTAAATAAATACTTCCTCTTGGACCCAAATGCATTAAACTAATGCATCCACCTGTAATCTTTAAACCTACCAACTTGGGGTTTACAAAAGACCTTTGAAACTGTCATGTCGTAACCTTCATCAAAACAACTTATTTGACATCAAATAAAATTCCTTCAAGAGCTTCTTGACATCAATGACAACTTATACACTTGAGCAAAGGCAATGTACCCAAAGTACCCAAAATTGCCAACAGAAACATCACTTATTTCCATCCTCAACTTTGAAATCAATATCCATATTTTTATCCAAGATCTAAGGGACTGACAACAAATTGTTTGCCAATCCTAGAACATAGAGAACTTTCTCAATTTGACATTGTTCATATGTAAGAGTGAAGGAAACATCTCCTTCACCTTAGACTCAACAGGGCTTATCATCAGCTATTGTAATTGTTTTCCCTTCCTTAGTCTCAAATATCTCAAACCATGATTTATTACTAGTCATGTGTTTACTAGTGCCAGAATCAATATACCACACAAGATCCTTTTGCTGAGAAATTGTGTGATTCATGAGAACCTTGCGTGCTCTCTCAGAGTATGAGTCTGATTCCTCATAGGCAAAATTTCCCTTCAGTTACTTATTCTTCTTATGTGGTTTGTACTTGTCCTTTTTCTTTTGACCTTGGTATTATAGTTGTTTATGTTAAACAAACACTTGTTGGTGTCATGGTTGTCCATATCACAAATATTGCAATATTTTTTTATTCCTATTGAGGTTCCTTACCTTTGAAACCTTTGGAAGAAGATCCTCCCTTATAAAAGTTACCCTATCTTCTTGACCCCCATTTTAAGTAAAGTACATTATCTGTCACTTCATCTCATCGAAGTTGATTTGACTCCTCATTTTGAAGTAAATTTACCAACTCCAAAAAAGTAACTTGTCTCATGGAAAATTGAAGGGATGCGATTAAAATATTGTAGAAATATGGCAAAGCTCTCAAAATGAATGAATTCAAGAGCGTATCCTCTACTTTTTCTCCCAAATAATTCAACTTGGATTTCAATTCTGCCACTCTGCATAGGAATAGTTCTACTGATTCACCAGATTTCATACTGAGAGTATGAGTTGATAGTGAAGGTTATGAATGGTGGACTGATTCTTCCCTTCATAGATGGTAACTAATGCATCCCAAGCATCTTTACCAATTTTAGCATCACAAATATGAGGTTGTATCTCATCAGTAGTAGCAAGTATGATAAACATGAGGGACCTTATATCCTTTTTTATCATATTCATCCTAATTTGTACCTACTATCATAGGACATTTTGTAGTGCTAGTCACTACATCCCATAAATCTTCAACCTGGAGAATGGATCTCATATTTGTCTTCCATGGAGAAAAATTGGAACCTTTGAGCAACTGCGAATCTGAAAGATATTTGTGAATAGAGACCATTGTGAAGGTTCATTATCTCACCAAAAATGGTATCCCTTTTGATATACTAAAAAAAGTACATGAAAGGTAATTCACTCAAATTGATGGCACCTGCCTCAAAACCCTTTCGAAAAAGGATGATGATTTGAAGGAGTTTAAGCCAATAAATAAGAATGAATTAGGGTATATGATGGAGTGAATATCAATACACAATTGGCTTTCCTTATTTCTCCCCAATGATTTATAGATAACAATAGCTCAGATGTTGTTGTTACAGCTATGTTAGGCATTAGATATAGTAGCCCAAAGCACAACAAATTTACTCGTAAGTGTGGGCCAGAGATACTGTATATACTGAACACTATAGTGTAATAAATTGCACAAATACGTTTAAAATTTGGGGTCTTATTTGTGTTTGAATTTTAACTTATTATTGAAATGCAAAAAAAAAAAAATTAAATGCAGCAAAAAATCACAAGTGCCCACAAATGTTAAATATAGGTGTCAGATTCCATCGAAAATGCACTTATTCTACAATGTCAATTTGAAGGGTGTCAAATGCAATCAAAAATTCACCTTTCTACAATGATTTTTTGCAAGAAATTTGATTTTAAGTTGCAAAAATATGATATTCACAATTCAACAATTTCCGCCCCCTTTGTGTTATAATTTTGTAAAAAAATAATGTTGATTTTGCCCTCCATTTTGTTTGTAAAATAAACAAGGTGTGAAAAAAGTTGAATAACTCTTTCATGTTGCAAAAGAAAAAAAGTGAAAATCTTGATTTCTTATCCCTCCATGTGGAAAAATAATGCACTAATGTTATTTAATTTGGCAAGTATTTTCCTATGGCTTTGATTTATTTTGAAAATAATGCTCCTTTATCTCTTGGTTAGGTTTTAGTTGCAAAAGCAATTGAATTTGTAAAAACAATAACCTAAGGTGTTAAAAAAAAATACCTTCTCCACCTTTTTAAGAAAAAAATTGACTTTGTGAGTTTTGAACCCTCGATCAAGTGCATAGTGCCTTTTCGTGAACCACCCAACCGTATCAGCTACACTGTTGAATGATGACAAAGGAGAAACCCTTTGTATTTGAAATAGTCTATAGTACCCTTGAAATAAAAAATATATCTTTTGCTTCCTATCACTGTGTGGGATGTGACCCAAAAACTCCTAGGGAGTGCCTTAGCACAGGCCTACTAGCTAGTCAGGCTATAGCACCAGATGAGAAGGGAGGAGAGGTTCCTTATATTTGTAGCATTTCTATGTGTTTGCCTTCGACCAATTAGAAGCCTGCACAACCCTTTTTCTAGTCTAACATGCATTCGATATCTACTAGTAGGGATGCTCACCAATTGCCACATCACCACTATGATTTGCATACCATTAGAAAACTACCATGAATAGCCACGTCAACTAGTTCGTAGCCACCTTGGGGTGCATTCTCCATCTCAGCCAAGCCGTAATTTCTACGTCAGCTTGCAAATGTGCTACCTCGTTCTGCATGCAGAATGGTCTTGATCTATCAGAGGGTTTGTCTAGGAATCTTGGTCGAGAATTATGCTCTGGTAAATATGAACCTGAACTCATCAGAGGTTTTTGCACCAGAATTGCATAGAGGGTAAAAAATGAAGCTACCAACTCCAATCTATGCCAAATATCTTGATTCAAATCTTGTCCTCATATAATGTGTCCACGTGCTTGTTATGTACCCCCTGCTCTGATACCATGTTGAGAAAAACTGAGCATTAGAGCATCCATTAGATTGGTTTGAAATAAATATTACATGAAGTGCAATGAACAACATTTTTTCCAACTACTTCGTGCAACTACCCCAACCACATAACTATCTCTAACTTAGCATAAAATGAGAAAATGCACTAATAAATATATAATGTAATAAACTTTGCTATGCTAACATGAACATACGAGTCCATTTTATAACCAATAGAAAATTCATATCATTGAATTATTTAAATAGCTCAAATCTAAGCATCCACATCAACAATAAACTTGAAACTAAATTTAATATTAGAATTGCATAAAAAAAAGGTAGATTGTTAAATTATATCTAGAATCCAACCATTTTGGTGATATAGGTGCCATTAATAAACATAAATAAAATCGATTAAATTTTTTACTTATATTTGTAGGTGTAGTGATGAGCATTGCATTTCATTGAAGACAGTGAAAGTTTAAACATAATTTTTAGTAGAAATTATTAAAACAACACAAACTAATATTTTTATGTCATTTATTACCGTATAATATTTAATAGTTTTCTTTTTTATAAGATGGACAAAGGGGTTTTGAAAGGAATCCCAAACCTTTTACAAAAGTGGATCAGCCAACCTTTCGAAAACAAGAAATGGAGAGATCAAAAGATAAAACTAGAAATATCCAAGGATCTAAAAAATAGCAAAGCTTCATAAAATTTTAACAGAACAAACCCCAACTGAAACTATCAACCCACCATAGTTAAAACTAATAAAAAACCTGATTACCACCTAAATATTGTGAAGGGAATGTTGGTCCTAGGACTAAATAATATAGTACTAAATAATATGGCCACATGTGCATGTGGCATGTCCTCTTGACCTTTGAATTTAGAGTGCAAAACCACCTCCTCTTCAAATTCAAAATATGGTGACTTTTTAAGTACGAATACCTGCAATTGATAATATTTCCCATGGGATCTCTACTAATGAAAATAAATACCATTATATAAAATGTATTACCTCCTTATTATTTCATTATTTATTTTATTTAAACCAATTGGGAAATCCTCCCATTGAATTGTGCATCTTTCCTAAAGAAGCCCCAAATTTGATATAACAATTCGTAGATCTATTCCCTTCCCTATATACATGTTTAATTTGAACAATTTTGAGGTCCAAAATCTATATTTGGATTTCATCTAATTCAATTGCAATTTTCCAAGAAGGGGTTTGAACTCCTTTGAGCATGTTTATGATATTGAGAGAGTCCCCTTCAATAATAACCTTCCTACCATTCATAGAATCTAGATGAGTGACCCCTTGGAATAGAGATTGTACCTCTACAAAGTGATTGGTTTGGTGATCTAGGTTTTTAGCAAAGACCAAAAAGATCCTCCCATATGAGTATCTAATCAATCCCCCAGTACCAGCTGGTCCTAAATTTCCTTTGGAGGCTTCATCAAAATTAATCTTCAACCAACTAGGAGGAGAATATTCTCAAATAATTTTAGGTCTAACAAAGACTTTAGGGTGAGGTTTGAAAGGGTGAGCTCTAAAACCAAGGGTTGACTCAACAACAAGCTCCTCGATGAGAGTAACCTTTTAAAAATGGAGAATGTCCATAATTTCAACAATGGGAACTACACCACGAAGATCAACAAACTAAAAAAGGTGAGAAATATGTTTGAAGGCTCGAGAATTCCTATCCTTCCAAATACACAACCAGATATGAGGTAAACCAAAAGATCAAAAATCATAGAGATACAAAGACAAAAATGGAGAACACCATTGGATGACCAAGTTAGATAACACCTTAGAAAAGACCCATTCCATAACGATAGACCTTAGGAACTAGGAGAGAATAGACTGAGAAAAGGGATAGTCAAACAATATGTGAACAAGGTATTCTTCCATGCTTCCACACAGGTAGCATCTGTTTAGGAGGACCAAGATCTTTTTTTGGTAAATTATCCAACATGAGACACTTACCTTGGGCCACCAACCAAAAGAAAACATTAACTTTGGGAGTAAGTATCTTCAGCTAAATGTTGTGAGTAGGAAACCAAGGATCAAAGGAAATATCTAAAATATGATAGGCTAACTTTACTGAAAAGTAGCCATCCTTGTCAGCACCCCACACCAACCTGTCTAGCTTGACATGACTAGGAATAACAATCCACTTCAAGATATCCACCGGGGCTTTAAAATCCATTTCTTCATCCTACAAAACCCTAAGAAAAACAAAGGGTTTCCAACTTTTTTATCATGAATATTCACAATGATCATGATATGCTATTCATAACCATAAAAATTGGATGGTTTCACAAATTGAAATCCATATATCATAGATCAATTATATGTATCATATTCCATGAATTGCACTTAAGATGAAATATATTGTGTTATGGTTCATGATATTATCAATCAACTATACATGTAGGAGTGACATGATATCCATGAGTTAGACCCTAATTTTTTTTCATTATTATAATAATACAATGGTAGACAATACAAAAGGTAATTAGTACTACAAAATAATCATTAGTTAATAATAAATAGTGTTGAAAAATTATCAACAAAATTAAAAATTTTATGATCTTAATAGTAAGGCACCATCAAGATAAGAAATTTCTTATAACTAATCAAAATTTTATAGGAAATAAAAAATTAAAACATATATCTAAGATCATATGGTGTTAGTATATTGGGATGTGTTCACCTTGATTGAAAAACATGGTACTAGGATAAAACTAAATTAATATGTGCAATGCATCCTTCTTCTAATCCCTATTGGAAAACTATTATCCATTATACTTTATTGTGTCTTAATAAAATCTTCAAGAAGCTTCCTCATATTCCTTATTTCTATATTCGCATCAAATATATGTGAAACCAAAATATTTCTCTTACATGGTGTGGATTGAAATAAAGTACTAAATATGATTTCACTATGATACCATATCCACACTAATTCCATAGGCTAGAATTGAGACCTAGAGTTGTTGACAGCAATCCTGTATTTACTTCCCATTTAAGTTGTCATGGTAGCATTTATAGAAGTTAACCTAAGGTTGGAGTTGGTGTTGATGCTAAAAAAAGAAGTTACACCAAGATTGGAATGGTCGATGTCAAGGGATAATAACTCATTATCACTTAAATGGATCTAATTTCAAGTCACAATTCACACCAATCATATATTAATACCATTATACCAAAATAGATTGTTATTAATGCAAGCCAATGTTATGTTTTATTTCTAAGTCATAAGTACTCATGGCACAATTCCTAAAAATTTGGAAGATGTGGTTGTTATCAATGCATCATTAGGTATATAAATTTTGGGTTTATATACATGTACATATATTCCCTAGAGCATGATCTCTAAATATAAATATTCTATTTAGGGGAAAGCCTACTTTATAATGGCATGCAACCGCCAAAAGCTAAAACTCGACAAGCCTCAAATAAAACTACAAAGTGAAACCTTATTTATATCCAGGTTTGGATGAACAAAGGAACTCATTATGCACCCAATTACTAATGTGTTCCCCTTTTAAATATTTATATATTGTTCTATTATGAATACATATATCAATTAACAAATTTTGATCATTAAACCTAGTAATGGAAACTTAACATCATGCCAAATAGTGTAAGTAATAACACTAAATTTATATTATGGTTTTACAACTAGTTGTAAAACCTAATACAATGTTTAATTATATTTTTTTTTAATAATTATTTTTTACATGCCCATGCCAAGACACTATATGTGGAATTACAATTTATGTTTTAGCATTCAAGCCTTAGGTTGAGTGGGTTTACCTCAATTGAAGTGCTTAACTTATGATACTCTAACTTTAAACATTGCCCAAGAAGAGAGGATTCATATCCACTTATCCTAGTGGTAGATCCAATATCAAAAGAGGAAGACTAAAAATAGGAATTAGAGAAATAAATCCACTTGAAAACTCAAAGAGTAGTCAAAATTACTCCATAAATATAAATGTACTTCGTACCCACCTAACAAATGTCACACTTTATCAAGCTTCTTTGACAACTAAAACTACCAAACCATCTAAAGGATCTAAAAATAGTACACAAACCACAAGATCCATCATAGGTACACACTATCAAATTGTATGGATAAAGGGAAAAATATAAATTTTGGTTATTATTATTATTTATTTGATTAGAGTTAGTTTAATCAATAAATTCACACCTTTGATTGTTTATAGTTGTATTTTCTACAAATTTTGAAATAGCTCTTCTTCTGAGTTTTACCCCCCTTACCACTTTTTTTTTCTTCTCACTTTTACTATCCCACTTATATCTTTATCCTTCTCTTTTTTTACTTCTTCCTTGGAATCCTTTGTTTCCCCTATCTACATGTTATTTTCTAAGGGTAATATTGCCTTCCTTCTTACTACTCCATTGCTAATCCAATTTTAGGAATTATCATGGAATGATTAAGTGCTCTCATATTTTTGGAAATCAATTATCTTGTTCTTCCCTTTAGGACTCTTCCACTACTCTCTAATTTTTTAAGGTCACCTTCCCTCTACAAATATAACATTATGTTAGAGACATGGAATTAATTATTGGGTAGTTTGAACGTTAACTTGATTATTCCTTTACTATCCTTCATTCACTTCAAATTGAAATTTTGAATTGGATGAATAATTATTGGTTTGCACTAGATCCAAATCCCTTTATTTTTATCATTTTGAGATTCGTAAGTCTTCATATTTTTTATAATTGAAATAACATAATAAGGTCATTACCTAGAGGTAATAATTTTCATTTATCTATTTGATAATTTTCTTAATGGTAACCTCTCCATGCAAAGACATAATACCCACACTTCACCTTTGACACAAGATAATTACATGCACATTTTTTTCTTAGAATTTAATCAACAATATAATATAACATTGTAGTACATAAACCATATGGGTATTTTATCTTACACTAATTACGGCCTTCATCTCATATAAAATATAACAATAATTATATTTCTCGTAGGGTTAATGAAGAACATAAACTTATATTGAGAGGGGGGATGAACAGTATAAGATCAACTTTTATTTTTCTTTCTCAAATAATATTATCCAATATATCAATGGAAATATCAACAATAGTAATCAAAGCAATGCACAAATCATCACACATAATAGATACACCAATTTAATGTGGTTCACCCAATGTGGGCTGCTCCACGAAGAAAATCTTTCACTAAAATTTTCTCAATGGATATCTTGGGAATCCTTTTCCTGTTACAATATTTATGGACCTCTATCCAAAGGAGACACCAATCCCATAATCAAGTTCATGGACACCAATCCATAGGAGATATCAATCTCCTTTGCTGTTTTGTGGATCTTTATCCACAGGAGAACTCTTTCTCCTCTACTATGTATGGTGATATTCTAGAATATTACTGCCTCCACTACACTGGATTGTGGATCTCTCTCCACTGAAGACATTTGTCCTCAATAAAAATACCTCTGTCCTCTTTATCTTGGATAATGGATCTCTATCCACTGGAGACTATTGTCCTATGCTTTGTCACGTCCAAATATTTCTCTCAGATCTACTCAATATCTGTCTCAAATATGCACTAAACACTATCCTCGATCTAGCATAAATCTGCTCATAATTTTATCTCTAATCTGGCACAAATATACCCTCAAATTTTCACCAAAATCTATCCTCAAATCTATCCTCAAGCCTTAACACAAAGCTTTATCCAATCACAAATCAACTCTCCCTAGATATTCTCTAATACTTAACTCAAATATTGAAAAAATAAATCAATCAAATATGCTCTCAAGTCTTCTCAAATACTTGCCTCAAATTTATCCACAAGTCCTCTCAAGAATATTCTCAATTTTTTCTCAAGTATTCACTAAGACTTACCTCAAATATATCCAACAAGTCCTCCCTAGCACTTGTCTAATCTGCTCAACAAGTCTTCATAAATAATTGCCTCAAATATTTCCAACAAGTATTCACCAAGACTTACCTCAAATCTACTCAACAAGTCCTCCCTATAACTTGTTCAATCTTCTCAACAAGTCTTCACAAAGACTTGCCTAAAATATGTCCAACAAGTCTTCACCAAGACTTGTCTCAAATCTTCTTGTAAGCTTTCACAAAATCTCACACAAATATATCCTTAAGCTTTCACAAAATCTTACTCAACTCTTTCCTTAACTCCCCTCTAGGACTTACTCAAATCTGCTCACAAGATTTCACAAAATCTTACTCAAATAACCGCAATACTTGCATACAAAACTCAACTTAATCTCTTTCAGAAAACTTCTTCAATCACACAAACAAGTTTCATTAAAAATCTTATTTAACCATAGAAACATATAGAGAATAATCATAGACTCAATATGTTTCACACTCACAATGTTTTGCACTCAACAAAACACTCTATCACTTTCAAATCAATTCAAAAATAAGGTATAACTTGTTTCACAAAACTTGAACTATCACTCCAATGATTTCAATAAATAATGCTCAAACAAATTTACTCAAACATTCACTCAATTAAACACTACTTGCTTACAAACCCTAATCAAGTGTTTCACTATACTTAAAACAACTTAAACTATGGAACTCAAACCTTGACTCAAGATAATTCCTTTTGTCACATAACAATGATACTCATATTATTTCACAAATCCTAGCTCAAAATAGTTCTCAATATCACATAACAATGATGCGCATGTTCTTTCACAAACCCTAGTTCAAGATAGTTCTCAATCTCACATAACAATGATAGTCATGTTCTTTCAACATCCACAAATCATGCACATAAAAACTCACTCACACATTTCCAACAATGCTTATCAAACAATCCTTTTCACTTCACCTTTGCATTTCACAACATTCAATCCAACAATATTTCACTCATAAGGAAGATGTGCCCATACCTTTTGTTTTTATGGAGATATGTCTTCAAAACCTATTTTAATCATAATCAAATCCTCTTTTCCAATTTCAAGGTTAGATAGCAAAAATCTATCTCAAAATCTCCACACAATTATTCTCCCCAATAATTATTTCAGCATACAAAAATATCAAGTCTCAAGTACACCTTATAATCTCCAAACTCTCAAACTAATATTCAAAAAACAAGTTCCTTTACTAACACCTTATAAACTACAACATTTTCAAAATAACATCGAACATATAAAAATCAAATTCTTTTATTAACCCTTATATCTCCAAACCTTTATTTATTTTTCTAGGCAAAAAAAATATAAAATAATTTTTAATTAACCTTATAACTCCCTATGCATTCCACTATGCAAAAATATCATGTGGCCTTTATAAAACTAGCGCCTTCCAAACTTTTATGAATTTAAATAATAATCAAAAGTGCTTACCTTAGTCTTTGGCCCACATATCAAAAATATTGTGCACCTCTTGGCTATGCCCAAAATTGAACCCGTGACCAACCATTGTCGTAGTACCTTAGCCCAAGGCTAGGCTATCGTTGGGCTACACGCCCACACATGAACCTTAGTTCACACACACCCTCTTATGCCATCACAAAATTTAGCGAACAAAAAAAACGTATTTCTCCTTCATAAATATGAGTCACGTGGGGATTTGAAACCACGACCTTTGTTGTGCAAGTGCCTTAGCAATTCTTTAGCCACCGGCTATGCTACCCAGCGCTATGGAACTTCCTAGCTACGTCACTTGCACTTCAACCATTGTCTACTCTTAAAAGTTTAGAACCATGAATTCTCTCTTCTCACTTAGCAAAGCAACGCACGAAATATTACACATAGCATAGCATTCAAATTGCATAGTAGTCGAGAGGGAAATGAAAATTATTTCCCCTTCTTATATACTTTGTCCTTTGCCCTTACACGTCGGCCCAATTCAAAGTCGATTTTTCAAATTTAAATTTAAATATTAAATTTTGAAAACTTTGGCACCCATTATTTATTTAAATTAAAATTTTAACCATAGGTTAAAATATTTTAATTTAAATAAATTAAATTAAATACTTTTCAAACTGCTCAATGGGTCTTTCCAAGGATAGATTATTTTTTAATGATTCCTTGGACATTTTTTTCTTCACCTCATCATCTTTCTCGAAATATTATAATATTAAATATTATAATATTATTATTTATTTTTAAACATGCTTCTCCTTCCTTGGGTCTTCAATATTTTAGGTCTCTTTAGGCATATAATATTTAAAATAAATATTATATCCTATTTCTTTTAACCACTTCCTTGCATTTTGGAAAAATAACTTGATTACATTAATAACGACAAAACTTGAACATCAACCACTTGACATCGATGACAACAAAACTTGCTCAAGTTTCCAATAGTCTCCCCATTTGTCATTTATGGTAACCCTTTTTGCTTTAACCATTTCTTTTACCTTTTTCAGTTCTGCTCCCCTTGAGAAACTGCTCCCCCTTACTGAATGCTCTCCCCCTAACTCAAACTCTCCCTTTTTGACATCAATGGCAAAGGACCACCTTTGGGGCTAAAGATAAGACTCTTAGCTCAGCCCCCTCCCCACATCCTCTCCTTGAGGTGGTTAATTTTTGGGTGGGAGTATCTCTACTCCCAGCATACACTGCTCTTTTTCTTTTTCCACAAACTTCCTCAACTGATCTTGCTAATTCCTCTTAATATTCCTATTCTTGCTTGTCTTTGGAAATTTTGTTCTACACCACTTAGCCATATGCCCAACATTATTGCACTTATAACACTTAATGTTGTGGTTCCTTTAAGGTACAAATGTCTTAAAGTTCATCCTAGTGAAGCCATATCCATTCTTTTCATGAACCCTGCAATTAACTGCTTTACGACCAAACTGATTACAAGAGTAATAATACCCTTGAAAGAGATACCCATTTCTAAAATTTCTATTGGTGAAACCATGTCCCTGTTTTTCATGTGTCCTACACTACATAGCCTTGTGCCCAAACCTATGACATGAGAAGCAATGTCCATTGAATAAACCTTGCTTTGACCCCATCGGTCTCTTATTCTCTTCTTCCCTGTGATGTTTCTTGTTCCATATATTCCTTATTTGTGCATTGTCCCTTTCCTTGTTGAACTTTCAATTTTCCAATTTATCCTCAGAAGTCTCACTATCTCTTACACTCTCTTCTTTTGAAGTTTATTCTTCTTTGGAGCTTGAGGTTTACTCCTCTCCTTATTCTCTTTGTTCCTCTTCAAAACCGAGTCTTGTCCTATTTGATGAAGATATTTGTACTTTGATAATCTTATCCAAGGTCTTTGATCTTCTCCCAAACCTATGTAGCTTGTCTTTAGACTCTTTTACTTCTTTCCTTAGTGAATCTACCTCATGCTCTAATATTTCACATTCTAAGGCCTTTGCCTCTAAATTTTCTTGTATTAGCTATTGATTTGGTTAGATATTCTATAAGCTTTCCTTTCTCTTCATCACATTCTTGAAATTGAAGCTTGATTTTTGAGTTTTGCTTTCTTACCTTCCTTAATTCCTTAAGAGCAAAAATAAGCTCACCCTCAAGATCAACTTCTCCTTCCTTTGATTCTGCCTCTATTCCTTTGTCTTTAAAAGTATCTTCATTATTTTCTAATTTATCTTCAATGGGAGCACTTCCTTCTTCTTCTATTGCCAAAAGGATATTTTCTTCTTCTCAACCTTCAAGAGCACATTCATATTCATCTTCACTGAACTTGAATCCATTCTTGTACAATGATCTTCAAGATGACCAAAGTTACCACACCTAAAACACTTGAGAATTATTGGTTCCCTTTTTACCTTTTTCATAATATCTTCTTTTTCTACTATTAGAAATATAATTTCTTATTCTTCATTATCTGAGGACATTTCATCACTATCATTTGAACTCTTTCCTGTCTTATCTGCATAAAAAATCTTCTTATGCCTTTGGAAAATTTTCTTTCCTTACTTGCCCTATCCATCCCTACTTTTCTTTTGATACCTATATTTTCATGTTTCCCTGTTCTTGTGATCATGTTTCTCTTCACCACTACTATTTCTAGAAACTGTATAGTCATATGCATAGTGACCATATTTACCACAATTAAAACACTTAACTAATTTTTTACCTTTGTAATTTCTTGTGTCTTTTTTCCTTCTGCCATAGTTTGCTTCTTCATCACTAGATAAAACATTACTTTAATTCAACTTCTTATATTTTGTCTTCTTTGTAACTTTGAAAGATGCTTCTTTCTTGAGGATAGGATCATTTCCTATTCTCATTTCAAAAACTATGAGAGTTCCATGTAACTCATCCCTTGTCAAAGTTTCAATATCTTTTGTTTCTTCTATGGCTGAAACCTTTTCACTATACCTCTTAGGGAGTGACCTTAAAATATTTTTACAAACATCTATTTCTTCAACTTTAAACCCAAGTCCTTGCATGGAGTTAACAACCTCATCCATATGAAGTAAGTATGTAGCAATTTCTTCCTCATCCTTCATATTTAGGTCTTCAAATTTTTTCTTGTGATTTTGCAATTTTTCCATCTTGACATTTTTGTCTCCCTCATATGTTTTCTTCAACTTTTCCCAAATATCTTTTGCTTATGGGCAATGCATAACTTTTAGAAACTCTAATTCATGTAAACCAATTAATATTCCATTCATTACCTTCAAATTATTCAGTTGTAGGAGCTTACCATTTTTATTAGTAGGTGGAGTAGCTGGCAGTGTGTACCCATCCTCAACTGCTTGTCATATATCATTTCCTTGTTCCATTAGGTAAATATTCATTCTTACACTCCAAAATGCATAATTATTCCCATAAAACAATGGTGCTTTATTTTTAAAATATCCACTCTAATAATCCATCTATATTCCTGTAAGCTTTTCCTTCAAGCTCTTAAACTCTTCTGAAGGAACCCACTATGATACCAATTGAAGAACACAAGATTATACTGAGAGGGGGGGTGAGCAGTATAACATCAACTTTTAATTTTATTTATCAAATAATATTATCCAATATATAAATGGCAATATCAACAACAGTAATCAAAGCAATGCATAAATAATAACACATAATAGAGACACCAATTTAACGTGGTTTACCCAATGTGGGCTACTCCATGAAGAAAATATTTCACTAAAAATTTCTCAATGAATATCTTGGGAATCCTTTCCCTATTACAATATTTATTGACCTCTGTCCAAAGGAGAGAACAATTCCCTAATCAATTTCATGGACACCAATTCATAGGAGACACCAATCCCCTTTACTATTTCATGGATCTCTATCCACAAGGAGAACTCTTTCTCCTCTGCTCTAGCTGGTGATATTCTAGAAGACTACTACCTCCACTGCACTAGCTTGTGGATATCTCTCCATTAAAGACCTTTGTCCTCACTCAGAAGACCTTTGTCCTCACTACCCTAGATAATGGATCTCTATCCACTAGATACTATTGTCCTCTGCTTTGTCACCTCTAAATATTGCTTTTAGCTCTGCTCAATATCTATCTCAAATATACACTAAACATTGTCCTTGGTCTAGTACAAATCTACTCATAATTCTATCTCTGATTTGGCATAAATCTTCCCTTAAATCTACACCAAATTCTATCCTTAAATTTGTCCTCAAGACTTAACACAAATCTTGATCCAATCACAAATCAACTTTGCTTAGATCTGTTCCAAGCCTTAACTCAAAGCTTGAACAAATCAATCAATAAAATCTACTCTCAAGTCTTCTCAAAGACTTACCTCAAATATGTCCACAAGTCCTCTCAAGAACTTGCTCAATATTCTCTCAAGTCTTCACTAAGACTTACCTCAAATTTTTCCAACAAGTCCTCCCTAGAACTTGTCCAATATGCTCAACAAGTATTCACCAAGACTTACCTCAAATCTGTCCAACAAGTCTTCACCAATACTTACCTTAAATCTACTCAGCAAGTCCTCCCTAGAACTTGTTCAATCTGATCAACAAGTCTTCACCAAGACTTACCTTAAATCTATCCAACAAGTCTTCACCAAGACTTATCTCAAATCTGATTTTAAGCTTTCACAAAATCTCACACAAATTTATCCTTAAGCTTTCACAAAGGTATACTCAATTTTATCCTTAAGTCCCATCTAGGACTTACTCATATCTACTCATAGATTTCAAAAAATCGTACTCAAACAACTGCAATACTTACATACAAAAATCAAATTAATCTCCTTCAGAAAACCTCTTCAATCACACAAACATGTTTCACTAAGAATCTTGTTTAACCATAAAAAATATAGAGAATGATCAAAGACTCAATCACACTCACAATTTTTTGCACTCAATAAAACACTTTATCACTTTCAAACTCTCTTTCAAATCAATTCATAAAAAAAGTATAACTTGTTTCACAAAAAATTGAACTATCATTGCAATGATTTCAATCAACAATGCTCAAACAACTTTACTCAAGCATTCACTCAATGTAAAACTACTTGCTTACAAAACCTAACCAAAGTATTTCACTATACTTCCAACAACTTACACTATGGAACTCAAATTTCGACTCAAGATAATTCCAATTGTCACATAACAATGATACTCATATTCTTTCACAAACCCTATCTCAAGATAGTTCTCAATCTCACATAACAATGATACTCATGTTCTTTCAAAAACTCTAGTTCAAGATAGTTTTCAATCTCACATAACAATGATACTAATGTTATTTCAACATCCATAAATCATGCACATGAAAAATCACTCACACATTTCCAACAATGCTTATCAAACAATCCTTTTCACTTCACCTTTGCATTTTACAACATTTAATCCAACAATATTTCACTCATAAGGAATATGTGCCCATACATTTTTTTTTAATGGAGATATGTCTTCAAAACCTATATTAATCACAATCAAATCCTCTTTACCAATTTCGAGGTTAGATAGCAACAATCTATCTCAAAATATCCATACAATTATTCTCCCCAATAATTATTTCATCATACAAAAATATCAAGTCTCAAGTACACCTTATAATCTCCAAACTCTGAAAATAATATTAAAAAATCAAGTTCCTTTACTAACACCTTATAAACTCCAATCTTTTCAAAATAGCATCCAACATATAAAAATCAAATTTTTTTATTAACCCTTATAACTCCAAACCTTTTTTTTTATTTTTCTAGGCAAAAAAAATATAAAATACTTTTTAATTAACCTTATAACTCCCTATGCATTCCACTATGCAAAAATATCATGTGGACATTATAAAACTAGTGCCTTCCAAACTTCTACGAATTTAAATAATAATAAAAAGTGCTTACCTTAGTCTTTGGCTGAAGTCTCAAAAATGTTACGCACGTCTTGGCTATGCCCAAACTCGACCCGCGACCAACTACCACCGCAGTGCCTTAGCCCATGTCTAGGCTACCGCTGGGTTACACACCCACACGTGAACCTTAGTTCACGCACACCCTCTTATGCCTCTGCAGAATTTGGTGAATAAACAAAACATCTTCCTCCTTCACAAAAACTAGTTGCATGGGGATTCAAAACCATGACCTCTACTATGCGAGTACCTTAGCAAGTCTTTGGCCATCGACTATGCTACCCAGTGCTATGGAATTTCCTAGCTGCGTCACCTGCACTTCAACCATCGTCTGTCTCTTAAAAATTTAGAACATCAAATTCTCTCTTCTCACTTAGCAAAGCATCACACGAAATATTACACATAGCATAGCATTCGAATTGCATAGTAGTCGAGAGGGAAATGAAAGTTATTTTTGCTTCTTATATACTTTGTCCTTTGCCCTTACACGTCGGCCCAATTTGAAGTTGATTTTTTAAATTTAAATTTAAATATTAAATTTTGAAAATTTTGGCACTCATTATTTATTTAAATTAAAATTTTAAACATAGGTTAAAATATTTTAATTAAAATAAATTAAATTAAACCCTTTGCAAAAAACTCATTGGGTCTTTCCACGGATATATTATTTTTTAATGATTCCTTGAACCTTTTTTTCTTCACCTCATCCTTTTACCCAAAATTTTATAATATTATTATTTCTTTTTAAACCTGCTTCTCCTTCCTTGGGTCTTCAATATTTTAGGCCTCTTTAGGCATAAAATATTTAAAATAAATATTATATCCTATTTCTTTTAACCTCTTCCTTGCCTTTTGGAAAAACAACCCAATGACATTAATGACCAAGAAACTTGAACATCAACTACTTGACATCAATGACAACAAAACTTGCTCAAATTTCCAATAGTTAATATATTTCATAAAATCGTTATGATTACTCCAATATACTAATATTATATTTGAAAACAAAAAGTATTAATTAATAGTAAACATCAAATATGATTTAACAAGATATCATAAAGCATGGTTCATAACATTAGCACACCCGTTTTCATTCATAATTTCATAGTCCATTTTATATTTCACACTAGTTTGTATTATTCTAATAGTAAATATTAGGTTTAAAGTTTATTAAATGGGTAAAAATATAGACATTATATATATCCCCTTATAAGGACTTCCTCGTAATAGTTAGAAAAATAGGTATTGAAAATTTTGTTTCATTTCATGCAATTCTTCAAAAGTGGATAAGTTTCTACTATACTTATGTCATCATTCCATAAATTTATCTACAATTATATTCATAAGTTAGTTGATCTTGTATTTTATGGGCTCAACATTGGGGTCTTTCTCCTCTTGTACACATACTTATCTATAATCAAAAACATGAAGATATTAGGTATATATATAAAAATCTTGGACATATGGAATACGTCATGCATGCGAGACAAGATAGGTGTTAGAGTAAGGCACCAAGCCATTAGTCCTATGATATCAAGAATATCAAAAGTACCACAAATCAGTGTAAATGTTTACCCATATTTCAAACTTGATATAACTCTTGTGAGTGAACACTTTGATAAATATATTATCACCTAATTAAAAACTCCTTTTCACACTCCAAGTATCAACATAGTTATTTTGCCAACCTTAGAATTTCTTGAACATATGCTTTAATTAGGGACACCAAATTTTCCATATCCTATAATATATGTGGCCCAATGATAACCTTATCCTTGTGTTGATCCAATATTAGTGGGATTTGATATGGTATTATGTGTAATTTTTTATATGGTATTGTTTCAATGTAACTATGATAACTTTAATTGTATGTAAATTCAATCAAATCTGACTATTTTTACCATTAATTTATTTTCTCCATGGCACACATCTACAACATGTCTTCTAACACATGATTCACTCTTTCTATTTTTGCATTTGTATTAGGATGATATATCATACTGATGTTTAATTGGGTACACAAGATACTTTTGAAGGTTCTCAAAAAGCTTGAAATGAGCTACGAATATTGGTTTTATATAATATTTCTAGGTACTCCATGAACTATAAATATTTATTTGACATAATGTTGGATAATGTTGGGCCACATTCATAGCTTCAAATTTATTAATAATTAAAATAAATGGATAATTTTTGTCAACTTGTCTATAACTAGAAAATTAGAATGATGTCTCTACAAGATTAAGTATAGTCTTGCCATGGAAATCACATCCCATTTACACTCTAGAATATTATGTGGATGTAATAGGTATGTTTGATGTTGGTGATCCCATTTCATATGCTAACACTCTAAGCATATTTCTACAAACTTTGTCACATATCTCTAACTAGTAGAATGATTTTCTCAAATTAATATACTTTTTTTCCATCGTATGATGGGCCACATATAGTGCCTTATGATATTCACTCAATATTAGAGTTCTTATTTTACCTATTGATGATACTTAGTAATTTCCTTGGAACCTAAGATACCTATCATTATCAAAGGATTACCTAACGTATTTTTTTTATTTTTTAGCCCATCAGAATGGTCAATGCCTTTAGTTTCATCATATTATAGCTTCTTTTAAAAATTAATCTTAAGTCAATTCTTAAGATCTAAATTCACTACCATTAAAGCACATACATATTTTTTTCTCAAGGCATATGCGATATTATTTTCCTTATACTTAATGTAGGAGATACCAAAATCATATATATATATATATAGATATGGAAACCACCCCTTTCAAAGTGATACTTTTGGGTAAGACCCGAGGAGGCTGGGGTATCTATTCCATCAAAATTTCCCATGGCTCGCACTTGGCCTAGCCCCTTCGGCACACTCAAGGAGCATGCCTAAAACAACAAAAACATAAACAAAACAAACCAAGAAACACCAACAAATACAAAAACACAAGAAATACAAACACACAAAAATAATGACAAAAACAATAAACAACAACAACAAAACATACAAAAAAACACAAGAACAAACAACAACAATAAAACACAAAAAATACACAAAGCAACAAAACCATACCAAAATAGAAAAAACACAAAAAAAAAACACACACAAAAAAAAAACCACAAAATAAAAAACAACACAGAAACAAAACACAACAAAAAATAATACGAAAAGACACACCAAAAAATTAAATTTATGGAAAAAAATAGATTACATCTATGGCCATTCCAAGCCAACATACCTTTTAACCAAAAATCAATACAAGAAATATAAGAATGATCTTTCTGATATAGGGACTTGAAATACCTTTAATGGACCAAAGAGAGGCTAATACAAAGTAAAAAGGAACTAGGTACCTCTAGTACTAGATCCATCCAGAGAAAGGATAGAAAGAAGAGCACCCATTATATACGAAGCCCACCATATAGGAGGGTGGTTGTAGCAAGTAAGATCACCTATATCCAATGCCCAATTAGCTAAAGCATCAATAGTCCTATTCTATTCTCTAACCACATAATTGTACTTGACTTTCAAAAAGCCCATCGGGATTAATTGAATCTTCTCAACAATTTTTTTTATTTTCCAATCAACCTTATGATTCTTAGAAGGAGTCTTCAATAGATTAATCATGACTTGGGAGTCAGATTCAACTAGCACCTTTTTCCATACAACCTTAGCAGCCTCTCGAAGGCCTTTTAGGATACCATACCTCTCAGCAAGGTTATTGGAAAGTATACCCAAGTTCTCTGTGAAAGTGAAAACAAAGGAACCATATGAAAGTCTACCAATTTCTCCAACACTAGATTTTCCAAGATTTACCCTAGAGGCTTCATTCATATTAACTTTTCCAAAATACTTTAGAGGAGGCTACCAACTCCTAGTTCTTTCCATATTTTGATAATTCACATTCCCCTTAAGATGGTTTCCAATAGTAGAGTGAATCTTCAGTATTTGCATAACTTGATCCCATCATTGGTGGGAGTCCTAGGAGTGATTAAGGAGTTGTTGGACTAATTCAACTAAGTTTGAAATGGTATTTTTCCAAATATAGTGAATATCCTTCCTTTTCTATTTGAAAATTTGATTGTTTATTTCCTTCTAGATATTTCAAGGCAGGATGATAGTTTCCATACAAACTAACTATCTGAAAAAATGATCAAAAACCTCCTGATTAGGCCAATCACTCCAAATTTTTTCAAGAGTACAAAAAATAGACCACTATAAACCAAGTAATGTAGCCATTCTCCTCCAAATATAAAAGGCTAAGGGACACTTAATAAAAATATGGCTAAGTGCTTCCACATTATTTCCACACATCTCACATCTAAATGGTCCATGAAAGCCAATTTTTATAAGTTGCTCACTAGTGAGAACCCTTCAATGTAATAAAAGCAAAATAAAAAACCTCACCTTAGTCTATATATTTTGAGCCCGCAACTATGTAAATATATCATACTAGTTGGGATTATTATATAATAATGTCAAATAACCTTGAGCAACAATATACTCACCCATAGTAGTGTTGTTCATACAAAACAATCCTTACCATAGGACCGAGAGAGAGATCTCATATGAAGGATGCATTGGATATATTTCCTTTGCCTTTCTAGAATTTGAATAGGCTAGTCCTCAATAGGGATCCAATATATACCAACCTCTAAATTACCAGTCTAGTATTGACAGTAACTATCTACCTTTATCTAATTAATTTGGTGAAGCTTCTCCATCCAGGGCCTCCAATCAAGAAATTGAGGGTTGGTGACTATCACAAGAATCTAGCCAAAAATTAGCTTGTTGACCATTATGAATGATCCAAAATAACTTCATATTTATCAAATTATAACCAGCCCTAAGAACCATAATAATGGTAGAACCTTTGGTAGGAAGTTGATAGCAAACAAGCTCTTTAGGACTTTTATTTTCAACATATTTGGCACAAAAATTATTTTCCCATAGGGCATTGGGGTTATTAAAAATCCTCCAATACAAATATACAACTAAAACCTTATTTTTTTTTATAGAAGGTCCTAATCCTAACCTCTCTTCATGCTTGGGAAGGCATAAAGTATCTCTTTTCACCAAGGCCCGTTTTATTTTCTCCTTAGTACCACTCCAAATAAATTGTTGATTGATTTGATCCAATTCTCGAAGAACTACCTTTGGGATATTCAACATAGAGAAAACATAAATAGATATAACTTGAAGGACTGATTTTCCCAAGGTAATTCTACCCCCAGATGAAAGCCACCTATTGGTCCACTTTCCAATCTTATCCTTTACTCTGTCCAACAACCAATGCCAGTCTTGTTTTTACATATCTAGATGCTAATAGTAATATATAAATAAGTTATAGAAAATGATATATTCTTATATCTTAATTTATCTAGAACTATGGATTATTTTCTAGGAGAGCAGTGAAAGAAGATCACTTTTTATTTGTCTTCATTGATAAATGGACTCGTAGCATTAGAGAAACAATGAATGATTTTATTAATCATAGAGGCTTCCCTAACCGTAGCTTTACCTAACAGAATAGAGTCATTAATAAACTAAATATGAGATATAGGCATGGCTACATGAGCAATGGTAACTCCTCAAGGGTTTTATTTTCTCTATTTTTGGTCATAGACCTACCCAAGCATTCAACAAGAATGATGAATAAATAAGAGGAGAGGGGGTCACCCTTCCTAATATTTTTGGAATCTAGGAACACATATCAAGGGTATACATTGATAAGAACTAAGTAGGACACCTAAGAGATACATACTATAATCCAATATGTCCAAATTGCCTCATAAGTTTTATGAGGAACTGCCAATCCACTTTATCACAATATTTGGATAGGTCTAAATGGATGAACATAGAAGGATATTTTTATGCTTCCATGGAATGGATGGCTTCTTGAGCAATATCTATCTCATCCATAATTTGATGCTCTTCCACATAATCTACTTGTTCAAGGGAAATAATCTTATAAAAAATAGGTTTCAACCTCTCTGCCATGATATTGGTAATTATTTTGAGAAGAACATTACATAAATTTTTTGATCGAAAAGCTAAAATATGTTTTGCATAATGAGCCTTTGGGACCAGAGTTATATAAGTTTTATTGATAACCTTCAAAATATATTTGGTCTTCTTGGCTTCTTCCACCATCCCTTATAAATCAACATGAATAATATCCTAGAATTATTCATAAAATTTTATGGGAAAACCATTAGGTCTCGAGGTCTTCCATTTTTGTATTTTAAAAACCACTTGCTAAAGTTCATTGATAGTAATTAGAGCATTCAAAATAGAGTTCTCATCAGAAGTGATAATATTTGGGATCATGTGAAGGACAATTTGTTAAGAAGACGAGTCAAGACATGCAGTAGTGAACAGTTTGGAAAAGTAGTTGACTGCAATAAACTTCATGCCACCCCAAGTGTGGATAGGGTATCTAGAATCTAAATTTAAGAAATACAATGAGTTGTGGGATCTGTAGGCTAGAATATATTTCTAGAAAAATTGTGTTTCGATCTCACTCTTTGATCCATTGGATCCTAGATTTATGCTTCTATAAGATCTCTTCATTTTTTTCCCATTCCTCTAATTGCACTATGAGTCTAATTTCATTAATACTTCTACTCTTAGTAAGGCCATCTGAATGGATTTGATCATTCAAATCTTTAAGTTGAGTAATCACTTTTTTTTTTCCTAACATATCCAAACTCTTTCTAATTCCAAATATTGATTTTAGATTTGATGTATTGCAACCATTTGGTGAAATAAAAAACCTTAGTTCCATACCTTGGTTTACCTTCCTTCCACCATTATTGCACTTGGGTTTTGAAGGAACTATATTTGAGCCACATTAACTAAAATTGGAAGGGAAAAAAATTAATCTTGGTTTTTCATATTTCAACCATGACTAGTCAAAGATCTGATCCAACATTGTTGAGTTTTCACCTTAATAATGTGACCATGGATTAAGAAATTGTCAAATAACAAGAGCCTATCCAATATTTCCATGATACAAGCAGAGCCTTAGCTTCTGTTAGACCAATTCATGAGGTCATTATTCTACCTAGATATCCACAAGGTGAAGGTTTGAAATATATTCACTCATGAGGTCTGAGCTTCTATCTAGGTTTCTTTTCCCCCCTTTATCTTCTTAAGAGATAATGGTATTGAAGTATCCTCTAATCAAGACCCAAGATTCAATAAAATGGAAGATAATATAAGTTATATCCTTCCATTATCTCTACTTTTCCTCCAAAGTAATTAGAGCATAAATAGTCAAGCAGAGCATAATTTGGTTAGATTATCTACTTTGTGTAGCCACATCCAAGAGACCCTACCTGTCAACCATATGATGCATAATTATATATTTTTATCCCCAAAGGTAAGCAATTATGCTAGAATCCCCATGGAAGCTTAGTGAAACCACTTTTTCTATTGGCCAAATTTTACTTGTAATAGAATCCATTTTCCATATAGACATATTTACTTTTTAAAGGAAAACCATATGTGGTTGGTTTTTTTTAATCATTCTTCTAATTTCATTTCTTTTTTAAAGACTCCCTTTGACCCCTCTAATATTCCAAGTGATTATATTCATTAATAACAGGGCTAAATATGTTGGCAAGGGCATTAATATTACCTTTATCTACAAGCTTTTCACCTTATTTTACCATATGATTTTGATTAGTCTTACAACCTACCTTTTGGTTAGTTTCCATCTTCATTTTTTTTTTTTTTACCCCAATTGAATCTGGGATAACTTCTAACCCTGAAGTATGTATATATACAACAAAAATATTATTGTCAGGTTCAACAAATTCTATCTTGGGGTCTAAATTATTTGCAATTTTAGCATTTAAAATATTGTTCTTCTTGTCTATATTTTCTCCATTATTGTTTTTTTGAAAACCTTTGATTTCTTGTTTGTCTTTGAGTCCTTCCTTGCATCTTTAAATCATTTTTCTAATATTTTTGTCTCCATTATGTCCTCTTCCTCACTTGTGAGGTTATTTGTGAAAAGAATTCCAAACATATTAGTTGAAAACATTGCTTGATCCTTCATAACTGGTTTTTTTAGTGTTTTCCTTTCTAGGCATTTGTAAACCTTCTAAGTTTGTCCTATTTTTATATTTGGAATCTTATTTGGATAGATACTAGCCAAATGACCGTATTCATGGCATATTCTACAACAAAAAGGAATGTTCTCATAGCCCACCACTTGCTTCTAAGTATACTCCCAAAATTCTAATGAGATATTTTGTAGAAGGGGTTTGTTGAAATCTATTAAGACTTAAATTCGAGCATAAATAAGGTGTTATAATTTATTTGTACAGTTAGCAATCATAATTAAAGTTCCAAGGAAGTTTCCAATTGTAGAAAACATAGTTAGATTCTAAAATTTAATTGAGAGGCCAAAGAGTCTAACCCACATAGGTCCTATGGAATGCATCTCTTATTTAGATTTAAATGCAGTGTACCAAGGCTTCATGAAAAGCCCTACCCTTTCAAATAACTGAGATCCCCTTGAAATATTTTCCCTCTATCTTTATCATTAGCAAAAATAACAAGAAAATAACCATTGGGATAAAGATATATTTGTAACTCACCTTGTGTTTTCCAATATTTTTCAACCCACACTTTGAAAGCACATAGGCTTAGACAAAGACCTAGGAAATGGAAAATTACTCCTCTTATTTCCAAATTTTCTATGTCATTTTAAATGTCACCAATTTTTAGATTAACAATTGGGGTTTCATTAGTTGCTCTTAGACATCCCAAATCAGTTTTTCTAGGATTAATCTTAGGCATTCTTAGAAGTCTGCAAGGTGCCTCAATATTAATATTAGCATTAGTATGGGGTTGTCCACCATGAAGGAAATCCCTTAAATTTATTTTTAGGACTAAATCCTTGAAATAGTTACCCTTGAAAGGGGTTTCCATAGTGGATTTGTTTTGGAGGTATTCCTTAGTAGCAGGATTGCTTGAGTTATGAACCGTTTTTATTTTTTCTAAGGAGGCTTCTCTTATTTGATCTGTAGCTTGAAATTTCTTTATGGGTCTCTTTAATCAATGCCTCAGATGCTAAGGAAAGGTGTGCTTTTTACTTTTTTCTTGGGCAGCAAATTGGAATTAATTTTCAATCAATTATGTAGCATGAATATTTGTTGAATAAAATATTTTAACCCATCACGGGACATATCCTAAATTTATCTTGGAAAAAACAATAAAAATAAAAAAATAAACTAGCCCCTAGGGCCAAAGGCCCTGAAAAATGGCCTTGCACTCGACCCACAACAAAACTTGAACAATTGCCTTTGAAACCCTCATTGCTCTTCCAACATTTTTTTCTCAATCCTCTCAAATTGGATACTAAAATCATATTCATAAAGGAACTTCATCCAACATTTAGATCGGGTTATGTGAAAATATACCTTAAACTTTGATGATCCAACCTTAGTTAAAACCTTTATCCTAGTAAGTAATGCCTCTACATTATCAAAGCATCTATAATTGCAACTAACTCAAGATCATCATATATAAGGTAATTTGTTTCATAATCAATGAATTTCCATAACACATATAGTATCACACGTCCATATTACAACAAAATATCTCCTAGCCATTCTTTGGAAGCATCAATGTATAATATAAAATATTTATTAAGATATGGCATAACACAAATAAGAACACTATTTACTAACTATTTCAGCTCTTGGAATAATGCTTCACACTTTTATCAAAACAAATTTTATTTTAATTTTTATAAAATGTAGCAAAATCAACTATTTTTAAATTCATTACACAAATTTGCAAGGTTTTCTCATGTGAATTACCCTCACCAAGCCAAGTTGTTGCTCTCGTACCATATTTGAGCAAAGGTAAGCATACAATATTGCAACACAATATAAATAATAATAACAATGGGTTTTGAAAGGGCCTCCATTAGAAGAGGATCAACACTGCATAATTTGCAGCAAAACAACCCAAAGACCTACAAAAAGAACAAAAAGGAACAAATCCACAAGGGAGGAAACAACAATTATAACAAAGGCATCAAAACAACCTAATTCCAACAAGTATGGAAGGATGTTCTGGATGAGAAGCACCATACCAAACAAGGAGCCATGTTGGATCAAAGGTGGACCAATTCATTTAATAAATCAAAAGGTAGGTTTTACCTATCATTAGGGAAATCACATGTAGTAATGATAGTGAGGGGTTGGAGGAAATCACTATTCTAGATTTTCATATTTTCCACGGTGGTCCCTAGGTTGGCTAGATAATTTGCGACTCTGTCGACTTCTCTATAGACATGGTGAACATTAGATTTAGGAAGTTGATGGAGAAGTCTCTTGGCTTCTAAAATTATGTTATTGACTTTCCATGCAGGTGTTTTATCTTTTTTATGTAGTTGATCACATTCAGAGAATCTCCTTCTACGATGATGCTGCAATGGAAGTTTTCTACAATGATTAGACCTCGAAGGAGGGCTTTCACTTCAGCAAAATAGTTGGTTTGGGTACCAAAATTATTAGCATAAATAATGCTTATTTTTCCATTGTGATCACAAATGACACTTCCTCCACCAAATTTGTGAGGGTTGTCTCTAGATGATCCATCAAAGTTGATATTGATCCAGCCTTCAGGAGGAGGGCTCCACTTGACATTAGCTCTGGTGTTGACTTGGGCTGAGTACACAGTGAGGTGAGGAATCAAGTTGGGGGAAGTAGTAATGGATGCCTCAACTCCAAGGGTGGGGGCCTTGACACAAGGGATGAGTTGGATATTTTCAGTGGTGAGACAAAGGACTTTGATGCCAATAGAAGTGGGGTATTTGGATAGGTTGGAAAAGGCTCTATTATTGCACTCAAGCCAAACTTACCATAGTAAATGATGGAGGTACATGTACCACAAGGATTTGAGTCTAATATTGTGGAAGGGATTAGGCCATTGGATGAAGAACTCCATAAGAGAATTAGGATGAACCCACACCATGCTAAAGGTATTTAAGAGGAAGTTAAGGATAGCTATTGAGAAGTTGCATTTAATGAATAGGTGGTTGGTTGAATCCCAAGAAGATAAACATAGGTAGCAACAGTTGGGGATGGTGATACCAAGTTTATAAATATTTTCAATTGTGAGAATTTTAATTTGAGTGGCTAGCCAAAACAAAAAACCAACTTTAGGGATAAGACTCTTTCACCAAATGAGATTAACAGGGATAGGGCTTGGATGAGGAGTTTCTTGCAATAGGTAGGTGGATTTAATAGTAAATAGGCCACTATCACACTCTTTCTAGAAGAGTTGATCAAGAGGGTGATTATAGGTAATAACACAGGAGTTAAGCAAGCGAGCCAAAGAATTAGCATCTTGGAAAAATTTAGAATTGTTGATAGCATGGGGAAAGGGTTCCAAGAATGATATTCATGGGCATAAGAAATGAAATTAACAATATTGCTCCCAAAGAAATGAGTACTCAATGGATTCATGTTGGTGAGGATAGGGTCATATATGAAAGGGTGATCACAGGCCCAAGGATCCTTCCAAAAGTTAACGGTTTTGCCATCACCAAGCTGCCATCTAAAACCCTTTTTAATGATATGTATGGATTGGATAACAAAGTTTTAAAATGCCAATCCAGGTTATGGTATTCCTTCCTCCATGAAACTGTGATGCTGAAGATATTTTCTTTTTACAATGGACACCCATTCCACATCAACGTTAGTGAAAATTTTCCATGCCTGTTTTGCAATAAGGGCCATGTTATCTTATTGACTCTTCTAAAACCTAAATCTCCTTGGACTTTAGTAGTGCAAACTTTATACCAAGCAACAAGCAGAAACCTTTGAGCATTTTTAGGACCAAACCAAAGGAATTTTTTTGAAGTTGGTCAATTTTGGAACAAACAGCTACCAGAGTTTTAAAAATGGATAAAAATTACACCAGGATGCTCTGGAGGTAGGCTAATACTAAGGTGGCTTTGGATGCTTGGCTAAGGAGGGCTCCTTTCCATCCAATAAGTCTTTTTTGAAGTCTTTTGAGGATATTGTTCCACATGGAGACATTGGGGTTACCCACGAAAATAGGAAGGCCAAGGTATGAAGAGGGGATATCAACTATGGTGCACTCAAGGACATGAGCAATTTTAGCTTGACGCAGTAGAGGAGTGTTTAAGAAATAAATATTGCTTTTAATGAAGTTAATTTTTTGGCCAGTTGCATCTTCATAAAGGTTGAGGATAGATTTGATGTTTTTTGCTTTAGCCATAGATGCATAGGTAGCAAGAATGGTGTCATCAATAAATTTTTGGTGAGTAATCACTCTCAAGGAGGAGGCAACACAAATTCCATAAATGGTGCCAAAGGTACAAGCATCTTTGAAGGATTGACTTAGGAATTCAACAAGAATTATGAACAACATGGGAGATGGGGGATCACCTTGTCATATTTCTCTGGCACTTGGGAAATAACCAATAGTAGACCCATTGACTAATATAGAAAACCTGACTGTTGATGAGTTTAATCCATTTAGGGTGGAAACCAAATTTTTGAAGGATAGCAAAAAGAAAGTTCCAGGAAACTCTATCAAATGCTTTATTCATATCCAACTTGAGGAAAAATTTGGATTTTTTACTTCGATAGGCAGAATGCATGATTTCATGAAATATAATGAACCCATCAGTAATTATTCTCCCTTGGATAATACTCCCTTGATAGAATTCAACGATGAAGGGGAGGATCTCTTTCAATCTATTGGCTAGGGCCTTGGTTAAAATTTTATAGATCACGTTACATAGGTTGATAGGCCTAAAATCAGACATTGATCTACAAACAACACTTTTGGGGATAAGATCAAGGAAAGTAGATTTCATGTCCCTAGGAATAAATTTGGACTGTTGAATATCCTTAATAGTAGTGCACACATCATTTTTGATAATATCCTAGAAAGTTTGAAAAAATCTGGGGGAAAAGCCATCAGGACCTGGGGCTTTGTTTGGTTGCATAGAGAAAAGAGCCTATTTTATCTCGTAATTGGATAAGGCTTTTATAAGTTTATTATTCATTTCAAGACTAATGATATTAGGTATGTGGTGGAGAAAGGCCTCACAGGATCGGGCAGAATGAAGGCTTTGAATACCAAGGATAGATTCAAAGTGACCAATAGCTACGATCCTTATTTCATAGATGCAAGAAGTAATAGAATTGTCACTCTTGATAAGCTCTTTAATTATGTTAGAGCTTCTATGCTTAAGGTTTGAAGCATGGAAGAACTTGGCATTATCATCTCCTACCTTGAGCCACAGGGCTTTCGATATTTTTCTCCATAACACTTCTTCCTTTGCAAGAATATTATGGTAGTTAGACAATAACCTTTTTTCTTCAAGTTTGATCTGGACATTGTTCTGTCCTTGCTAGATTTGATTTTCAATAATTAGAAGCCTTTCTTTGATTGCCTACTTTTTTCCAAAAATATTACCAAAAACTTCTTAATTCTATACTTTGAGATTATTTTTGATAAATCAGAGTTTCTTTGCAACTTGAACTATTGGAGGTCTTGAAATTCCTTGGTCCCACCACTCTATAATTCAATCCTTGATTTTCGGATGTTGAGTCCACATAGATTCAAATTGAAAGGGAGTTTTTAATATAGGGGGATAGAGGCCTTCAAGGATTAAAGTATTGTGATCAAATCCTATTCTAGGGAGAGCTTGGAGAGAGGCATATCCCAGGAGTAGAACAACCTCTTTGTATAGAAAGAATCGATCAAGATTTAATTGGATATTTTGACCTCCTATTCTCCTATTGCTCCATGTGAACCTGGTTCCCTTAAGTTGAACGTCCATCAATTCGTTGCCATCGACAAATTTTCTGAAATATTCATAATTTTTAGGAGAGAGAGTAGTTTCTCCACTTTTGTTAGACATGTAAAGGGGGGAGTTGAAGTCGCCTACTAGAATCCAAGGATGATTAGAAAAGATGGATCTCATTTGACTTAACGTGTCCCAAATATTAACTCTTCCTTGAGGGGTATTGGGGGCGTAAATATTTGAAAGAATCCAACTTGCGTTGGTGTCTTTGCTAAAGAATATAATATTAGTTATTCTTTCAGAAGATGAAACAAGTCTTCCTTCGACTTTGAATGGATACCAAAGACATAGGAGTCCACCTGTTGAGCCCTGAGCTGGGCTAGCAATGAACTCGCATCACTTCCATATAATTTTGATAGTTTTTCCTATGGCATTGTTATCAACTTTGGTTTCCTACATAATGAAAATTGTTGATTTCATTTATTTCCTCATGGTTGCTGCCAATCTTTGCTTGGCATGATCATTCAGGCCTCTCACGTTCCATGAGAGGATTTTCATTTAGGAATATTATTTAAGCTTTTTCGCCTCGCTTTGATCTACTATAATGGAGGTTTGGTTCTCTTGGTTTCATCTTACACTTGAGCAAACATATCTACAAGAAGGGTTGATTGTGTATCATTTGCAATTTCATCTTCAATGGCTTTTTTCTTTTTCTCATAAATAGGGGGTCTTCCCCTCTTTTTGTCGCATCCAACATCAACTAATGCCCTTTTGAATCTTTTGGTCTATTTAGGGCTAAAGCCTTCAGGGGAATTAACTCATGAGGGTTAGATGAAGAACATTACCTATTTGGACTTGGAATGGTTGGGTTAGGGGAGGATGCTTTAAAAAAGAGGTTTGGAGATTTATGGGTGTGGGGGTTAGGGAAAATCACTTGGAATGGGGGGATTTAGAGGTACAGGGTGGCGGGGAGTAAAGGAATGACCTGATATGGTTGGTTAATGGAGGAGGTCAGGAATTTGGGATGAGGTAATATATTCAAGGAATAAGACATTGTCTCTATTGTCTAAGTCAAAAATATTCATTTGAGAAAGTACACCAAAATGATTAGGGTAAGCGAATAAGGAACATACCTTTTCATTAGAGGATTACTATGAATAATTAGCTACTTACTTTCCTTTGAAGATTGCCTCAGGGGTTTGGCCACTTGCGACAAACTGGGGTTCATTCAGAGCATTTGGTTGATTTTGCTTAGCACTATTCTAAGCAGGTCTAAAAAGCACTTTTTTAGAAGAAGGACCATAGTTTTGGAGCCCCCCGAGAGGTCTGCCTTGCTAACCTATTTCCTTCTTATTTGATTAATTGGGTAGTTTTAGCTTGGGGTAATGGACCCTGAGGTGCCCTTGGGTGTGACATTCCATGCAAAGTATCGGCTTGTTCTCGTATTCAATGGGTTGGTATCTTTTGTAGGAGCCATAGATTAAATTGATGTGGGTAGGAAGTTCGGATTCTAGATTAGCATTAAAGCAAAAATGAGCATGGACCATAAGAGTTCTGGATTTCGTTGCTAGGTCGATGGTTACTAGGTCACCAATACCACGAGCAATCCCCGTCAGGATTTCTTCATGCCATAATTGAATAGGGAGGTCAGGAAGACAAACCCAAATAAGAGCCAAATTGATGCTTTGGGTATCAGGGTTGAAATCCTTTGCCCATTTCTTGAGGAATAAGCTTCTTCGACAAAAAAACCATGGGCCGCCATATAGGATACGAGAGGAGTCATCTGGTTTGTTGAGTATAATAAGAAAAAACCCTTTGGAAAGGGTGACTAATTCCATGTTGCCAGAAGTCTTCCACTTGTAATAAGCTCATTTGTGTATTGATTCCATATTCAGTCTCCCGCCTATGAATTTTCCAACTAGGGACAAGGATTCCACAGACACATAGTTGACCATCACATTCTCAGGAAGGACCAGGTAACATCCACTAGGAACAAAGGAAACAATCTTCGATTGGGACCGAGAATCAGATATCCTCGAACTATTTCGCACTATTTCTACAAAGGACAACAATCCTTGATTTGGGGCTGCTGTTGGAAAACTTCCTCCAACTCCCGTGACTTCAAACCCTTTATGGGAGGATTCATGGGACTGAACTTCATCATAATCATCCTCAAGGATGGATCCATCCAGATCCCCATAAGCTGCAAAACCCTCTCCATCGCCTGCTACACTTGAAGAATTTTGTCCGCTCTCTTAAAATTTAAAATTAGAGTTCAGGCACACATTTCCTAAAGATGATGAAATGATATTTTATCATTAATTTTTTCCTCTTTCCGGGCTTTCCTTTCGAGTAGACTTCCCATAAATTGTGCGTCAAAAATGTTTTTGACTTTCATAGACAATAAAATACAATACAAAATTATTATTATTTTTTTAGAATATTGTATAATTTTTTTTTTGATATATAGAAGCAATGGTTACAGTCACGATTTTTAGTAACTACCAGCTCAGCTGGTAGGGTTCAAACTATCTGCAAAGGCTCCCAGGACTTCCACCGTCTCGGTACATGGTAACCCGGCGTGAGATGAGGACCGCCGGACGCACAAGGGTTTTTATAAGCATGCCCATTAATCAAAACTACTTAGGTTTAACTACTTAGGTTTAACTTTGCCTTCGAACAATAATAGCATACGAAAATAAGAGACAATATTTCCTATTTTATTTTCCTTTCCCTCTACTTACATCCAATGAGCAAGTTCTTGTAAGGATTATTCAATTATTTATTTAAAAATAAATAAATTGCATCTGTCATCAATAGAATTGTTATTAGAAATTCACCTATCAGTACCTCCCGCGCTCCGGCTCCTGCTCCGGCTCCGTCGCGTTGATCCTTCTGAGCGGGAGGTTTCCCTGTTTTTCCCAGTCATATTTGGTGGCTCCTTATGGTCGGCCGTTTGCGGTGTCTTTGTTGGTTGAGTGGCCTTTTTGGTTGATTCTGCATCTCTTGTGGGTGTGGTAAGTCTTTGTAGATCTAGCTAAGGTCCATGAGGGGGATAGAGCTACTTGTCAGCCTTACCTGTGGGGGTGATTCGAAGCTGTTGTTGTAGTTCATAATGTTCTAGTTGGTGGTCATTTTTTGGCACTTGACCTGTATTTTGGCTTGGGTTGGCTGTTAGTTGGGGTTTTGGTCAATTGGCTCTGCATCTATTAAGATTTTGGTATGTCATTGAATATCTGGTCGAGGTACGTGAGGGGGATTGAGCAAATGGCCAACTCAAACCCAGTGGGGGTGATTTTGGGGTTTTGTTGTTGCAGTAGTTGTTCGATGCTATCCTTGGCTAGCATCCAGCCTGGGTTTCGAGTGCTCGGGTGGTGTGGTTGAAGTTTGTGGCTGTAGAGTCTTCCTTTTCAGATCTTGTTGAGGTAGTGTTGTTGGACTGGGTGTTGGTGTAGGCCCTTCTGGTCCTCTGGGGTTCTTTCCTCTTGCGTAGTTGGGTCTGCCGGTGTGTGGGGATTGATTAATTTGGTTTTTGGGCGGATGGTTAGCTCCTGCATGAGCTATTGTGCTTGGACTCTGTTTTCAGAGGTGTATTTTGGGACCTTTATGTTGTTGGATGGTCCCGTTTTTTGGGTTGAGCTACGTCGTTTTCTATTTTCTTTTTTAATCTTTGGTGTTCTTCCCGTTTTTTGTTGTTGTCTCCAACATTGCTTGGGGTGTTTGCTAGTTCCTGCGGACGTGGTTTTCAATAGTGTTGCATAGGAACATGGTTTCGTTGGTCAGTTTCCTCAGCTGGGGTCTCGGCTTCCTGTTTCCCACCCTTTTTAGATGACGGTATTTGCTTATGCTTCAGATATTCTGGTGGGTTTGATGTTTGCACTTCAAGGTCTGGTATCTTTTGTTCTGGATTCTGATTTTGAGGACTGGTAGTTTACAAGAGTTACTGCTATCCGCCTCGAGGATTTAATGGGTTTAATGTTATTTGGTACTTATGGAGTGTGAGGCCCATTTGTTGATGGGACTGAGTCTCGATGCTCCGTTGTTGGGGTCTGTCCATTTGCGGGCTTTTTAATTTTTTAAATTTAAAATTTCTCCTGCCTTTTCGTGTTTGAGAGGTCAATGGGGGTTTCGTTTTCTCCGCCTCCTCTCGGCTTTTTCAGCACCATGGTTGTGATTGTTGTTTTCTCTTGGCTAGTGTTGGCGGTTTATCTCATTCGGGGTGGTCCGTTGTTAGTCTCATTTTGGAGATAGTTTGTTGGGTTGTGTTCGATTTTCTCTCCCTCATATTGTTGTGTAAGGTTATGGGTTTTCCTTTAAAACCCTCTTTCTTAATACTACCAAAAAAAAAAACACAAAATTATTATTAGACATTATAAAAATTTAATATATATTTTTTAATAATATTTTAAGTATTAAAATATAATATACAATTTTATATCATTTTAAATTTAATTCCAAAACAAATGGTTTATAACTTCTTGCCGACTTAAAGAATCTCTTATAAAGTTGTAGTGATAGTCTTACACAACATAACATTAACAAATGAGGCTTACATGGATATAATCGCTAGCTAGTTGTCATCTCAAGGGGGTGCTTGAACAAAAGCCAGCATAGCTGTTTTCTTTTTAGCGTCAGCAAGCATTTGAGATGCTTTCTTTCAATACACCGAAGAGTCTAAGTTATTCACAAGTCAAGTTAAAACTGAACTTGAGTGAGTAGGACGTTGCAGGTCTCTACAATCCCTTGCGTCCTCAGTATACCTTATCCTCGGCAAAGAGCCAAACGGAGTTAGCACAGTGGCACAAACAGACTGTGAATTCAATCTCAAATATGTTCACAACGGCAGACGAATTAACCTCTAACCGCCACCAGCTTTGGAACAGCAGACCTACATAATAGTAGGGTCTAAGTAACTGCAATGTGCTTAGTAGAGCCACGAGCAACTAGTAATGGAGTCCATTGTGAAGATAGAGCAATCATTCACTCAAGACCTGAAGAAGAGAATCAAAACTCTAGTGGCCAACGAATACGTTGGGGGAGCCATTACCATACATACGCTTGCACGGGAGGAGCCATTACCATACATACACTTACTTGCACATGCCCTATGGTGTAAATTAATTGCAAGTAGTTTGAGGGTTAGCTATTTTCCAATTATGGTTCAAGTCTAGTGTATGTGGTCCACCTCATGCTATATAGTGGCTGAACATTACAATTATTCTTAACAAAAATAATAAGGTTATAGTGGAAGAAGTTAGAATTAATCTTCCCGGATTAAAAAAAAAAAAAAAAATACTAAACTTACAAGTCCATTGTCTGCTTCACAATTGCAGCCTTTGTTCTTTTGCATTATATTCTATGATGGATGACACGGTTGATTCATTTAGATAAAAGCTACATTTTCTAATATTATAGATGTATTCATATTTAATATGTAAATATACATTAATATATCTTAAGTTAACTCACCAAAATCTAAAGTAAATACCATCCTAATAAGTAATAATAAGTAATTATATAAAGCAAAAATTCAAAGTTACAATGTAAATTAAAACCAATCACTTTGCCTTGGGAGGGAGTTTAAGCTTTGACTAAATAACTAATTGATACCCATTTTAAACCTATCCTCAATCTTCTTCTATTTAATAATTTCAATGAAACTATTATTTACCCCATGTCAAAACCTATAGTTGAAAGTAGAAACCAATACTTCCTTTATTCCTCTTTGTTTAAGTACAATTGTTCCTTTAAATTGCATCCACCTAAAAATTGCAATTAGAGTACAACCTACACATTTCAAACTGCCCTTCAATGATTATGTTTGTGAAATGTGTTATCACAAATGATAAACCAAATATGGATGAGAACCAATGTTTAAAGCTTGAGAAATGAACCCAAGAGAAATCTCCTTGAATCTAATTTTATGATTAGAAACAATAGGATAGTCTCTTTTAAACCTATCCCAAATAGACCTAGCTAATTTACATGATAAAAATAAAATTTTTTACAATTTTTGAGTCTCGCACTCCATACATTTGTTTTCATTAATGCCAAGCTTGGATGACAATAGTTTGGATGGAACTTTTAAATTCAATGTGATTTATGTCAATAACTTATTTAGTAATAGAAGAGCTTACCTTCAAAATTTGAAAACATGACAACCTCCAAGATTCCTTAGAAAATGATGCCTTATATCTTGCATTATCCTAACAAGCAAAGCTTAGGCCCTATATAGGGTCTTGAGCAAAGAAGAATTAATCAACATGTCATTCAACCATTTATATCCATTTGTTATATTACAAGCTAGATTAGTTAAGAGATTGGTCGAAAGATATCCATGAACTAAATAATATATCTACACAACCAAAATCCCTTTGATAATTAGGAAGACCAAACTAAATCCTCAAATTATCGCAAGAGTTTTATCTAGTGGAGATTATTTTCCATCAATGAATAAACTTGTAATACACTTCTTGGCTAAAATTTTAAACTTTAGATCCAAATATAATGTCTTCTCACTAAACATATTTTATTAAATATATGAGGTTGAAAAAATTAAATCTTATCTTAGTGAAAGTCCACCCCAACATGGAAGTAAAATAGAAACCCAACATACATTCCATAAATATTTTATTGTGAGGATCCTTTAATATTTAAAAAGAGAGATTTTAATATTTTATCAAACACTAAAAAAACCCAACCCCTAGAGGTGAGCTTATTCAATCTATAAATGAACTAGATATTACGAAGGCTAATTCTCTATCAATAATTTTGTCACCTATTTGGAAATGAAACTAATTCCTTGAACCCAAGGATCTATAAGTTTGAATCCACCTTTCTTTTTACATTATGTACATTGTGTTCATGCTATGGTAACTATTATCTTTGAACCATCACACTTCCTCTGTCAAAATATTTTGACCATCCTTGCAAACTTCTTATATTGAATATTATTAAGTAAGCAAGATGTAGAATAAAAGACATCAATTGTAATGAAATTTTTCTCAACAATTTAAATTCTATTAATAAGAGATGAAACTAGCTAAACCAATTATCAACTATTTTTTTGAAACAAAATAAGAAACCATTTCTATAAGTTTTTTGGAGATGCATGAAGGAAATAAATTGTCACTTACCTTATCACCTCCTCATGCTTGATTCTATTCCATTGTTGAGGATTCAATACTCCCTATCTCTATTTGGAACCAAGATGAATTTTTTTTTAGGAGACAACTTGCCACTAGATAAATTACAACAATATTTTATTAGTGCTAACAAATCATCAATTTTCTAGTTCTTTACAAAAAATAAGGTAAAGTCATACACAAAATACAAATGGATAATGCATTCCATTTCAATAAGAACAATTATCTTAATTAGCTCTACTAAAAAAATTAATTAAAATATGACAAGAGCATCAACAAAAAATTCACAAAAAAAGAGGCAATAGGACATCACTCTCTAATAGACCATTGGAAAGTATCTTAGATAAAATAAGACTCCTTTGAAAACATCTCATGCTAAAGCATTTGCAAACAAAAATCAAAAATTTACTTTTAAAATTGAGACTAAAACTAATCCAATATATATTTTTTTATATATATAAGCAATGGTTACAATCACGATTTTTAGTAACTACCAGCACAGCTAGTAGGGTTCAAACTATCTACGAAGGTTCAAACTAAAACTAATCCAGTATATCATATTTAGTATAAGTATCCACCTAATCTTATTGTAGGTATTATTCAAGTCTAATTTTCCAAATAAAACATCTTGACTGGACTCAAAATCAAATTTCAGCCATATAGATGCCATAATTAATTTATCAAAAAAATATCTTCCTTAAAAAAATGGTTTACTATGATATAACTATTTGCTAAGCCATAAGACTTAACCTATGATCCAATGGTTTAGCCATAACATTATATTTTATATTTAGAAAGGTGTTATACCTTCACCTTTAACCCTACATATATTACTTGTCTTAGGGATAAACTTAATTAATATTTGACTAGTAGGAGAACCAAAAGAACCCACCTTGTTTACCTCTAGATACATTAAGTAAATGTTCCACCCATTCAAAACCCACATCTGTTTAAAAAACCTAGTAGGTAACCCATAAATCTTTGGATCCTCACCCTTGAGCATTGAAAAACTAAATTTGTGATTTTTTATAAGGACAAAGGACTATCCAACTAGACCCTAAGATTATATAATAGCTTACAAGGAATGCAATTGGCAAATATACTAACTATGGCATCATCAAGATCGATGTTGTTCTCTTTAGAAAGGTTTTGAAAATGAGATAAAATAAACTTCATAAATATCATCATTGTAAACAAAAATAAAACTAGAAACATCCTTATCTTACTGATTCCTTATTTCTTAAATTTATTATTACTAAAATTATCAAAATTAGGACCCTTTTCCCCATGGTTAATCCATTTGGGTTCTTGATTGTATGTTATCTCTAGATAACCTATACTGCTTAAGGCATAAAAGCTCACTCTAGATAATAGCTACATGGTTTTGCCAAAAAGCTAAAGAACATTCTTTAACTAAGGGTTATCTAACCTTAAAATTTTTAAAAACCAATTGCCTTTTCATCCCTTCCATAATATCTAGCATATTATTTTCAGTATTTTTTATGAAAGGATGAGTGCAAGAAAATGAGTCACACTTTTTCGAGGTTTTTGGACCAATCAAACCTGTATATGTCAATTTAATAATCCTTTAACATGGAATCCACTTAAAAATTGACAAGAACAATAATAGATGAATTTAAGGGTTCTTAGTGTAGATTATTAGTGATTTTTTATTTCTAGTAAAATTAATTTTTATCATATAAAAGTATATGATTATATATGAAGCAAAATATTAAAATACATGTCGCGATATCGTGACACTTTTTCTTCTTTGGTCGCGATAACGCTGCTTGTCATGATTTCGTGACTCTTCTTCTCTTCTGGCACCAACCTTGCAACATGTCACGATATCGCGACACTTCTTTTCTTCTGGCAGCAACCTTGCAACATGTCATGATTTCGTGACACTTTCTCTCCTTCGGCTCCGATGTCGCTTCTTGTCATGATTTCGCAACTTCTTTTCCTCTCTTGGATGCAACGGTGCAACACGTCGTGATTTCACGACATCATTTCCAAACTGGTTGCGATTTTGTGACACCTTTCCTCGGGTGGCGTTTTGCTCGTTCTTTGATATTTAGTTCTTGGACCACCTCAGTCGATCTGGAAATCATGTAAAACTCTTGTACTAAAGAATTTCACGAAGCAATTATTCCTTCTCATTCATTTCAAATATATAAAGGTTACATGCGGTTACAAGTTGGTTTAACCAACTTGGTGGTTAAATAACCAAACTGGAGAGCGCCTATGAGCACTATTTTTAAATATGCAAATAATGGAATAACAGCTTATTCTAACATCCCCCCTTATTACATTATTGGCAAATCCCAATTGTATCTCGAAACTTCTCATATTTGATACGTCCAAGAGCTTTGGTAAAAATATCTGCAACTTGCGCATCAGTAGGAATATAGTGAAGTTGTATATGGTGCTTTGGAACTTCATCTCAAATAAAATGACATCTGGTATCAACATGTTTAGTACGTTCATGAAAAATTGGATTTTTGACAAGGTTCAAAACACCTTGGTTGTTGCAAAACAAATGAAGAGGAAGATTCTTTGGAAGGCCCATGTTGGTAAGAATGTGACTTAACCACATTATCTCGCAGACTGCTTCACTGGCTGCGCGATATTCTACTTATGTAGAAGATAAAGCAACCACATGTTGTTTATTACTGTGCCATGAGATAGGTCCAGATCCTAGATGGAAAACATATCCAGAGGTGGATTTACGATCATCAAGGGATCCAAAAAAATCTGAGTCTGTGTATCCCAGTAAGAAAAAATTATTATTTTGTCTATATTCCAGACCATAATGTGTAGTACCGTGAACATAATGAAGAACTCTTTTTGCTGCTTTCCAGTGACTCATTTTAGGCTCTTGCATGAACCTTGAAAGATATCCCACAAGAAAAACTAAGATCCGGTCTGGTATTTGTCAGATATATAAGACTCCCAATCAATCGGCGATAGAGAGTACCATCTACCCGAGGTGACTCATCATATCGAGATAACTTAAGTCCTTGCTCCATTGGAGTTGCTTTTGACTTACAGCTAGTCATCCGATATTTTTCTACTAAAGTCTTGGCATATTTCTTTTGTGTTACTCGAATATGAAACTTTTGTTGAGTAACTTCTAAACCAAGACAATAGTGCGAAGTCCTAGATCTGTCATATCAAAAGATTGCTTCAAGTCATCTTTCACTAAGTCAATCATTTTTTTTGAGCTTCCCGTGATGATCAGATCGTCAACATAAAGTACAAGAATCACTATATCGGAACCATTTTTCTTAATATAGAGATTTGCATCTGAAGGACTTCTTATGAAACCATGTTGCACAAGGTGACTGTCTATCTTGATATACCAAGCTCGAGGAGCTTGTTTTAGCCCATACAAGGATTTGATCAACTTGCATACTTTTTGTTCTTGCCCCTCAACCACATATCCTTCTGGTTGAGTCATGTATACTTCTTCTTGTAAGTCACCATTCAAGAAGGCACTTTTAACATCCATCTGATGTAATTTCCACCCAAACTGAGCTCCCATGGCACAAAGTACTCGAATGGTAGTCATTTTTGCAGTAGGGGCAAAAGTCTCTTCATAATCTATGCCTTCATTTTGAGCATATCCCTTTGCAACAAGCCGGGCTTTATGCTTATCAATAGACCCATCTGCATTATACTTTACTTTGAACACCCATTTGCAGCCTATGGGTTTCTTCCCTTTTGGCAGATCGACTAACGTCCAAGTATTATTTTTAAGGAGAGATTGATGTTCTACATCCATAGCCTCTTTCCACTGTGGTTCATCAAGTGTAGACTGAACCGTTGTGGGTTTGTTTGTATTTAATGTAGACATATAAATTTTTTCTCCATCCTTATCTTCCTCTCTATCATTTTTTGTACCCACTGACAAATCATCAAAGTGTTGACAAAGTTCGTCAACCTCTGAAGTAGATTCTTCCGTTCTCATCTGTTGAGTCATACTACGAGTACATGGCCTATCAAGAGATAGATTTGGAAGGGATTTCAACTTAGCATCTCTCAAAGTGCTAGTATACCATTTTGGAACTTTATATTTTTGCTGTGGAAGTTGAACCTCCTTCTTAGGCTCTTCTTCATCTAGGTATACAGTTGTGGATGTTTCTTTTGATGTGAGAGCTTCATCAAATATAACATCTCTACTTACATGTGTCTTCTTGGTCTTAGGATCAATCAATCGATAACCTTTTGAGTACTCATCATAGCCAAGAAAGATACACTATAGGGTTTTCTCATCCAACTTCCTCCTTTTCTGTTTTGGAATGTGCATGAATGCTTTACATCCAAACACCTTCAGATGAGCAATGGAAGGTTTCTTACCACTCCATGCTCCTTGTGGAGTCTTCCCTTGTAGAGCTCTAGTGGGTGCTCTATTTAGGAGGTATGATGTTGTATTTACCGCTTCGCCCAATATTGATCCTCAAGATGTGCTCCTTTTAGCATACATCGAACCATTTCCATAATGGAACGATTTCTTCTTTCTCGCAACTCCATTCCGCCGAGGTGTATAGGCCGTAGTCGGTTGTATTTTGATCCCATGTTTCTTAAGAAACTCGAAAACTCTTCGGAGGTGTATTCCCCCCTTGATCCGAGTGGAGGGTCTTGATCAAACATCCCGACTCCTTCTCAACAAGTTTCTTGAACTGTTGGAAGTAGAGAAACGCTTCTTATTTCAACTGAAGAAAGAAAACCCACATCTTCCATGAGTAATCATCAACGAATAGTTGAAAATACTTTTTCCCACCATAGCTGGTTGGCATAGGACCACATAGATCGGTATGTACTAGCTCTAAAGGTTTTTCAGCTCGAGAGGAGCTTGCTTCAAAAGGCACTCGATGTTGCTTCCCTGCTAAGCAATCCAAGCAAACTGGTAAGATAGACGAGAGGGGTGGAAGGCCTGTCACCATCCCATATTTGTGTAATTCAAGCAAATATCCAGAACTGAGATGCCCATAACGCTGATGCCAGAGAGAGGTGGCCTCCTTCATAGTTGCAACCAAAGCAACATGTGGAGTGGAAATAGCATCGAGAATAAACAAGCCATGTTTGTAAGATCCGGTGGCAACATGTTTACCATGATGTGTGATAAAACATCTCTTCTTGCCATTGACAACTCGAAACACGACTTCCATGTTTCTATCCAACATTTGTGTGACTGAAAGCAGATTATTGGCTAAGCCTGGAACATAGAGAACCTTTTCAATTTGATAAATTACCATCAGGAAGAGACACAAAAATATCCCCTTCTACTTTTACTTGATATACCTTATTGTCAGCAATTGTGACTGGCTTACCCTCTTTCTCCACAAAAGTATCAAACCATGATTTATCCCCAGTCATGTGTTTGCTAGCTCCTGAGTCAATATACCATACAACATCTATCTGAGAAGACGACGTATGAGTCATGAGCACCTTGTGTGCTCTTTCAGAGTCGAATCTGAATCGAACTCAGGAGAATGTGAGTCTGAGTTGGATTCTGCATAAGCAACATGGCCTTTAGATTGCTTATGCTTATTATATTTCTTCTTGTTCTTGCCCTTCTTTTGTGAACCTCTGTCATTGGGTTGCTTGTTTTTGAACCAACACCTATTGGTGTCATGGTTATTCATGTCACAAATTTTACAATATTTTGTATCCTTTGGCTGAGATTGCTTCCCTTTGCCTTTGGAAGAAGCATCGCCTTTTTGAAACTGGCCTTGCTTTTTACCACTTTGTTGTGTGGAGAGAGCATTATCTGGCATATCATCTTTCTGGACCTGAGTTGCCTCCTCAGTCTGAAGCAAGTTTACCAGTTCCACAAATGAAACTTGTCTACCAGAAACATTGAGAGAAGTGATCAACATCTTGTAGGCACTTGGTAATGCTCTCAAGATAACATAGTTCAAGACATCATCATCCATAGGTTTTCCCATAGCATTCAATTTTGCTTTCAAGTCTGCCACTCTGCAAAGGAATATGTCAATTGTTTCTCCAGAACTCATACTGAGATTATGTAGTTGAGTTTGAATATGGAGAATAGTGGATTGATTCTTCCCTTCATATACTGTGATAAAATCATCCTGTGCTATCTTACTAGTTTTGGCATCACAAATATGAGGTTGCACCTCATCTGTGGTAGCAAGAAAGATAAACACAAGACTCTTCTTGTCTTTCTTATCCCAATCATTTTGATCTGTTCTTGCTGTTTGAGGAAATTTTTCAGTGCCAGTCACTACATCCCATAAATCTTCCAACTCAAGTATGGCTTTCATCTTTGTCTTCCATGGAACAAAGTTAGGACCTTTCAACAATTGTGAATCTGAGAGATACTTATGAATTGTGGCCATTATGAAGGTTCCTTATACCACCAATTGGTCTCCCTTTCTTTATACCTGCTAGATCGTTATATTGTAACCAATCAATATACACCCGCCCTTACGTGAGGGAAACTATAGGTATATATGAACAAGATACTACTCAATATGTACTCGCCCTTACGTGAGGGAGACTATAAGTACATATGAGAAGCACAATATATTGAACATAGGCGATACTGAAAGGGCATCATGTTGTTAATGACACCTACCATAGAAAGTTTTATTCCGCATGCGTGGGGCGTAACTTCCCCTAAACACTTTGGAAAAAGAGCTTTCGTTAGGATTTACGCCTAACAACAATCACGATGTGGGTATGAAATGGGAAAAAACAAAAAACTGGTTTGCCTTATTTCTCCCCGATGATTTATAGAGAACAAGCTCAGACGTCGTTGTTGTAGCTATATTAGGCGGTGAATACAGTAGTCCAAAGCACGACAAAGATTACCTGTAAGTGTGGACCAGAGGTATCTCAAATACCGAACGTTGCTGTGCAATAAATTGCACAAATAGGGTATAAATTTGGGGTCTTATATATTTTTTAATTTATGATTGATAATGCAAGAAAAAAAGAGTATTTAAATGCAAAAAAAACAATCATAAATGCCCACAAATTATAGCTCCTATTACCAATTTCCCCCCTTTTTTTGACAATTTTGCAAGTGAAATATGTGAAATTTGTGAACTCCCCCCTTCAAATTGCAAAATAGACAAGTATTGGGAAAAAAATACCTAGAGAAACTCTCAAAATTGGAGCTTGTCAAGGCGTCATGTAGACTGCTTAGGCGTCAAATGGCCATAAGCAGGCGTCACGGGTGTCAACGACACTATTTCGACGTCAACAAACTATGCAGAGCGTCAAAAATCTGTGCAGGGCATCAAAAAACTACGCAAGGTGTCAAAAAACTGGGCAGGGCGTCAACGGCGCTGTTTCGACGTCAACAAACTATGCAGAGCATCAAAAAACTGTGCAGGGCGTCAAGAAATCATCCCCGAAGGGATTCGAACCCGAAACCTACTGCCTAACATTCAATGCCCTGACCACGTGAGCCAGAAGGCCCGACGAGAACAAGCTGAAACCAGGGTCTATTTAGAGCCTCGGGGTCGGAGATAGGTAGAAAAAAAACTTTATCCCACATGGCCTATGCGGCCACTGTGGGAGGGTTTAAGAAGTTTGAAAGCTCCTTAAGCTTTCGGTTGCCTTAGGGCAACCACCCCCAGTTCGCCCTTTTGCCTCAATCGTCTCCTTGATCCGTCGCGCTATCTGTGTCCTATCTGCTTCCTCGATCTGCGTCCTGTTCGTTTGCTCGGTAGTCTATCTACGTCACCCTCGATCTACGTCCTATCCACTCATCAGTCTACGTCCTGTCTGCGTGTCATTATGTCTGTCGTCCATGCCAGGCCCTCGGTTCGGTTTGTCCTCGGTCCTACGTCCTCGGTCCACCAGGCTTGGCTGTCATCTGTGTCAAGTCCGTCTGTCTGGTCCGCCAGTCTTGTCTGTCCGTAGCTCTGGTGCCATGAAGCAATTATTCCTTCACATTCATTTCAAATATATAAAGGTTACATGCGGTTACAAGTTGGTTTAACCAACTTGGTGGTTAAATAACCAAACTGGAGAGCGCCTATGAGTGCTATTTTTAAATATGCAAATAATGGAATAACAACTTATTCTAACATGTACAAGGTTCAGGGACCTTTCAACACCCTTTCTACCAATAAAAAAAAAACATATTAAAATACATCTCAAGATAGTGACTAGCCAACATGGAGATAAATTATAATAAGGACAAAGATAATTTTGAATAATGATTATTTTCTAGATATGTATATAACCTAAGGTGTGTGACAAACATTTTTGAAGCATGTTGATAAATATTTAAAATATAAAAGATTGAAAATTTTGCACTTTTATGTGAAATTCATTATATTAATATGAACATTTAAATTTTATTTTTTTAATGGTATGATAGAAAAAATTATGAATAATGTGTCATGATTTTTTATTTAATTTTTACTCAATCTATTCAATTCTCTATTAATTCTTAATTTCAAAAAGGTTTTGTTATAAATTTTGAATTTGAATTATATACATTTTAAAAAATACTTTAAAATGTTAAACTATGAAAAATTTAGAACTAAATATGAATTATATGGTTATTTACATAACCTTGATCTAAAGGTAACTTGTATTTGTGTATAAATACCCTATAATACTAATGATTTCATTATTGGTAGGAGTATAATTCTATTCTTTGTTAGTGAAATTATTTGGTGTCCATAAGTACCCCCACATACTATCTATATATTTTTTTATGTCTTTTAATTTCAACAATACTAGCCAATAAGAAATCTAAATCAAGTCAACCATATCAAATCTCAATCTAGAAGCATTTATTGTTATCAAAGCAAAAGCATTGAGACTGAAGCAATAACAGTAGTGGTGCTTCTGCTTGCCTAGTAGCATTTTCATAAAATTTTAAAATTTTCTCACTTGTCATCAAATTAAGACTGACAATGGTCATTTAATTTTAGTTCCAATTCATTAACAATGTCACCCCTTATGGTCCCAGTACCATCACCTATCAATAATGGAAAATAATAAAAGCATGATAGATAAGCTACCCATCACCCATAAAGTATGTAGCAGGTTATGCCAACTATATCTTCCATTCCAACATATTTTGGTCTTGGACCTCACCAATCCATGTAGATAATTCTAACTCTTTAACTATTGATCTCAATGTATTCCCTATAGGATCCCCTAAAGGTGTTAGAGCTTCCTATAAAGCTAGCACTTAGGGGAGACAAATGACAATGGCAATTTTTGATGGTAAAGCTATATAGGAATCATTTTTGACATGTGTTGTCTTGATAGTGAGGCTCTATTCAACTAATCCTTATCAAAAATTGTGTTGGCAACATTTTCCATATGCACTTTTATAAAGTGAAGCTTTGCCAAAATCAACCTCCACATGCCATATTATGGCAATGAAGATCTACTAGATTCAAGATGCAAATGCTTATGTTTCATGGTCTCCATTGGTGGCCTTGTCTCAAGCACTAGTGAGCCCTCATCTTCTTAGTGTGGAGCATCTACCAAGGCTCTTGGGGTTACAAGCCTGATTGTTGTTGGAGAATATTGCACTATTTGGTACATGCAAATGTACACCCATGATACCTTTATAGTACAAATGTAAATATGTAATAGATTAGGGTATGATTCTATAGTTTAGATGAGTGATTTATATTTCCCCTTTATATAAGTATCTATGTTTAGGATATACACAAGTTTCATGTAAGAGTGTAATGCATAAAATATGCACAAGTATCATGTAAGAGTGTAATGCATAAAATATGCACAAGTGTCATATAAGTAGAGCAAGTATGTATTGAGAAAATATGCACATGTGTCATTTATGTAAGCGTGCAAATATATAATATGATTATGTACACAAGTGTCTTGTATTAGGAGTGTATGTAGGAGAGTAATAGTCATGTAGAAGTATGCAAGTGTCATAGACTCAAGTATGAATGTAATAAGAGAGAGAGAGAAGAGTCTAGTATACAAGTGGCAATATGAGAAGGAAAATATCAAGAATAGGAAAGGTTACATCTCTAGGATATGTAAGGAGTGCAATAGAAAAGTATTGAAGAGTCACATTACTATGTCTATATTATGGAGACAAATATCCATACAATATAAGGAAAAATAGTTTGTAGCAATCACCACATAACAAGCATTGATAATAAATCTTGTATACAAATTTTGAGCAATTTTATTGTAAGTATTCTTCATGCATGTACATGAATGATTTTGGCCATTTACATTCATATTTTATATTATAAGTGAATATTTTTTTTATAATTATATTGTCCTGCATATATATTTGATTGTTCATATAGATAATTCTGCTTTTGATTATTGATATTTTGACTTATAATATCATGGCTTATTTATATAAAGGCTTGTGATATTTTGATATAGCTAGGCTTAAAATACAATAGTGGTATCAGAGCTACCACTTAACTCTGTCCATTTTTTATAGAGTTATATTTTATAACCACCATAATATTGGAGTCTGACCACTTTAAAAGTAGTGAAGACTTGGAATCTATTTTAAAGGTCTGATTGAGTAGATATTGAGGGGACAAATAAAATTCATCCTAATTTGGATGCTAGGTTCTATCCACTTAGTTCAATGAAAACCAATAAATATAAGGGCTCAACTAAATTATATTAAGGCTAAACTCGGAAGAAATTTAGATGGGAGAAGACATTCATAGTCACCCTAATAATATTTTTGGATTCTCTAGAAAATAAAGGAATCATATTACTCTTAGCTGTGACTTAAGATATCATAGTATTGAGGAGCATTGATACTCCCAGATAATAGATAAATATCAAAGCTTCTAAATATTGAGAGGCATCATAGATTCTATATAATTGAGAAGCAATATAAGCTTCCAAATATCAGAAAGATATAAGACAACTTGAATAGAATCCAATGTGTAATAGAAAGAATAAAATCATAACTTTCTACTAATATTGAAATATTACTTTTCACCTAAGTTTACTCTAAGCACAAGGTATGAATGGCGATTAGATAAAATTCAAGTTGTATTCAATATTGAAGAAATAATAAATAACAAAGGGCCCTAGTAGTGCCCAAGTATAGGAGAAACACCTCAGCTTAATAGTAGTCCGAGTGTAGAGCAAAAGTGCTTGAGCTTGGAAGTGTCCAAGCATAGAGTAGGAGCACCTTAGTATGATAGCACTCAAGTATAGAGCATATGTATCCAATATTGGAAGTGAACAAGCATAGACCAAGAGCACCTGAGTCTAGTAGCACTCAAGTATAGAAGATAAGAAATCAAGTTTAGTTGGTGTAAAACAAAGAAGCACCAGAGTAATGTAGTATCCAAATAGCACTTAAGAAGCACTCAATAAAAATATCAATGAAGGCAATAAGAATCACTTGAGTATCTCTTAGAAAGCACTCATGTAAGAGAACATAATGATAAGAAAGCACCCATGTAGCTCTCAAGAAATGCTCGAGAAAAGATAAAGTGGACAATAGAATGCATAGTAAGCAATCTAGTAGTGACTTTATAGATAGATCTTAATCAACATCACATTCGAAGCCCTAGTAAAATACATTTTGGAAGTCTAAAAAACAAGAGCAAGCTAGACATAATAATCTAAAGCAAAGATCAAAGAGAAGTAGACCTATAGAAAGAGAAGGATTTTATAGAGAAGAAAATCTAAGGGAGATACTAATAGAACAATGAGGAAATTAGAGAGTCAAGGCTAGCTAAACAACCACTCAAGAGTTTTCTATAAAATAGAGAAGAAAGGCTAGTGATTACCATCTAAAGCTAAAAGGTTTTTGTGAGGTATTCATTAAAACATTTATTGAAATGACTATTGCAACATGTATTCTAACACTTGTTTTATTTTCCTATTCTTACACTCATTCAAATACCATGTAAATAAATTTTAATAGCTATTGAATACCATTAAAGATATAAGGAGGAATAGTAATAATTACAACAGTCTACAAACATTTTTTTAGCAAGCCAACCAGGTGGATACAAAGGTAAATGATATTACTTTAAATAAATGAATAATTAAAGACCTAGGCAATATTATTATTACCTTAGGTACTTTAATTATTAAGTTGGAGTTAAATGGAATATTATTTTAATGATTTGATTATTATGCGGGAGTTATAAGGATTTTGACTATAGTTTGAAATTGGTATTTCAATTTTTTTTGAGTTTTTTTATATTTATTAAAGTATGGAGTGATAAGGGTTTCTAATTCAAATATGATTAAGGTTTTTTTATTTTTTATTTTTTTATTTTTGATCTTTTTTTTATTTTGAAGAGTAGTATTTGAAGTGTTAGTAGTTTTTTAAAAAAAGAAGAGAATTGAATTTTTAGAAGATTTGAAGTTCTTTAAAGTTTTTGAGATTTAAAATTTTAAGAAATTTTGCAAATTTAATTAGGTATACAAAAGGATTACTACTTAAAAGGTTTAGAAAAAAAATTAAATTTGTAAAATTTATTTTATTTTGAAATTTCAATTTTGGAGATATAAGGACTTTAACTTCAAAATAATCAAAATGGATAAATGAAAAAGGAAAATAGGAACATTACAACATAGGATAAATTATCAAATTACAAGACCATATTATATGAGAGGATTATTTCAAAATAAAAAATTGTATCAAAAACAATCTTTTGAGCTCAAAGGGTAAAATAATAGAAGAGTTTTTCAAAATTCTTATCAAAGATGTGAAATAATATCACTTGAATTTTGGGTCTCCATCTAGCTGCAACACGCTGATCCCTCTTAGAAGGAGGCCCCCTATATTCCCCTGAATGATCTAGTTGTTCCTTTTTGTCTGAATTCTCTACTTTAGTCGTTGGTTATCTATTGCTTGTCAGGGGCTTTTATTGGTTCATTTTGAATTTCTTGTGCGTTCTGTAAACCATTGTAGATCTATCTTAGTCCCTGAGGGGGATAGAGATAATTTTCAATCCAACCCATGGGGTGATCTGGAGCTTTTTTGTGGTGCAAAATATTTTGGTTGATGGTCCGTTGGTTGGCTTTAGATCATATTTTGGTTTAATAAGCATCAATTCCACTTGGGTTGGCTGTTATTTGTGGTTCTTGGTCATATGGCTCTACATATCTTATTATCTGACCTGGTTCCCTGAGGGGGATGGGGCCAAATACCGACCCAAACCCACCAGGGGTGATTTTGGGATGTTGTTTTTGTAGTAGTTGTTGGTTTCTTTTCTTGGATATCGTCGAGTCAAGTTTTTGGGTGCTCGAGCAGTTTAGTTGGTGTTTGTGGATGCAAAGTTTCTTTCTCTAGGTCTTTCTATGGTGGATTTTTCATCGTATGAGCCTGCAAGTTTTACTTTTCTGGCAACTAGTTTGCTCTCATTGGAGTTGGTGAATTTGTGTGGGATTTTTGGGTTGGGAAATTTGGTTTGTTTTCTTGGAATTTTGTCCCTTTTTTCAGCTGTGTCTATGCCTTATGGATGTCTTTGGGTCTATAACCAGTTCTACTGGGTATTTTACCTATCCCAATTTTGCTTTACCTCTTGGGTTTTCATTGGGGCATATTCTAGGTGGTTTCTATAAGAGTTACAGTGACCCTCTAGGATGTGGAGTGGTTTTCGTTACAGGGTCCTAGTTTCCAGCTTTTGCTAGGTGGTTTTTTCCTTTTCAAATAGGAATTTTTAAATTGCAATTTTCTCCTGTTATCTCACGTTTCGGTTGTGTTGCGGCTTCTTCCCAGATTGGCTAGATTTTATGCTCAGAGGTTGTCTTGTAGTTGTAACTAGTTCTCCTGGTTGTTTCCCCTATCTCAAATTTTCCTTGCTAGTTGGGGCTAAAACTGGGTGGTTTCTTATGGAGATACAATGATCCACAGTTTTATGGAGTGGTTTTCATTTCAAGGTCTTGGTTTTTGGTTTTTGCTTTGGTGGTTTTCTCTTATTCGAGCAGGATTTTCAATTTTCATTTTTCTCCTCATCACTCATGCTCCTTGGTATTGGGGTTTTTTTCCAGTTAGGCTGGGCGTTTTATTTGTAGGGGCCAACTGGTTTAAAGGATCATTTCAATTTTTAAGTGGAATTTTTAAATTTCAAAATTTCAAAATCCTTTGCCTCCCCTTGGTGTTGTTTTATTAGCCAATGTCATTGATGTGATTGATGTACTTTTCATGGGCTATGTTATCGGATGGATAACCCCTTTGGGATCGTTTATTGTAAATCTCCATTTTGAATCTTGTTTTTTTGTTGTACTTGGTAAATATCCATAGTGGAGTTTATGTAATCTCTGTTGATGTAAGTAACACCCAGTAGCTTCGGGTTTGGTAGTTCATATTATGGTTGTAGTTTTTTTGTCAATTTTTTGGTTACTAGCTCCGCTTTTTAAAAGGTTTGGAGGTCCTTTTAAATTCTCCTTCATCTAGAAAATTAAAATATATATATCACTTGAATCTCCTAAAAAATACAAATAGAAAAAGATGTTTGGTATATAGATTCAGGTGCTAGTCATCATATGACTAGAAACTTATATTGGTTTGAATCCTTAGAAGTCAAAGATAATATTTCACTAAAAATTGTAGATGATAAGATGTATCAAGTTCAAGGAACTGAAAAAGTAATACCTAGCATGTCATTTTTATATTTTGTGCTAGAATATGTTTTATATGTTCCTAGATTATTAGCCAGTCTCATATTAGTTGTTGAATTAGTTGAACAAGGAAAAACAATAGAATTCAAAGAAAATGTTATCAAGAATCAAACCATAACTGAATATGTAGATTCAATCAAGAAATAAATATTTACATTATATACAATGGTATGTTCGCCTTTAAGCCTTACTACCATAGAATTTCACATGATCCATTATAAATAACCCACAATATTAAAGGTCAAAATATCAATAATATAGATTATAATTATATATGAGCAATCTAATATGTATATAAAGGCCAATATAATAGTAAATATAAAATTCACTTATATATTTAAATATAAATGCAAATGGCCTAAATCATTCATCAACTATGCATGAAGAAAACTTACAATATTAATTGCTCAAAATTTATATACAAGCTTTATTCCTTTTCTTACTCTTACAATCAGATAATTAGATATTCAAATGATTGGATATCTCTTCATGGATCTTTGTCTCCATAATATAGACATATAATATTAATCTGCATGTACTTTACTATTGATCTCCATATGATAAGTCCCATGATATTTGGGTTATCAACTTGCCACTTGCATACTAGACTCTTCACTTTATTTTTACATGCACACTTGACTCTATGACACTTGCACACTTCTACATGCACTCTTAATCTAATACACTACTGCACATCCTCACATTACATATAATATACTTACATACATGATACTTGTGCACATTCTCTCAATACACTCTTACACTCTAACTTACATGACACTTGTGCATTTTTTGCACATTGCACTCTTACATGACACTTATGCATTTCTTGCACATTGACACTTACATAAAAGAGAAATATAAATCACTAATCGAAACTAAATACTCAACCCTAATCTATTATATATTTATAATTTTACCATGAAGGTACCATGGGGGTACATTAGCATGTACCAAATAATATAATATTCCTCAACACCCCCATGTATTACATTATTTTTTATTGAAGACTTTAGTCTTCAATCTTGATATTGATATTCAATATTTAATCTTCAATTTTTATGTGACCTTGCATTGGTCATGAACCTCTTCTTCTCTGTAATCGTATTCATCATATTTGAGTTCTTCATTCTTTAGGTTCTAAGTCTTTGTATTTTCATGATCTGGATCATAAACCTCTTGAGCTTCTTATTTGAATTTAGGTTCATGTGCATAAATATCTTGAACTTTTTCTTTATATTTGACCTTTGGATCATGTGCTTCATTTGATCTAGTTTTATTCAAATCTATATCTTCCAAATATTCACTTAGAGCATCACAATAATTTTTTGAATTAGATAAAATTGGAATGCCAATATTGCATGGAGAAGAAATACTACTTTTAGATATGATTTGTTTGATTCTCTTGTATCAATCTCTACTTTCTTTTTAGAGTTTCAATCAACTACTTTTGTTTTATATTTTCATATTTATGAAGTTCAAGTGAAAGCAATGTCATATACATTATACTACCTATGTCAATAGGTATCATAATATCATTCTCAAAATTATCAATTGCTTCAACAAGTTTTGAATGTAAATAGTATTCAAATATCTCAAAACTTTCATCCATAGCTTCTCTATAGATGAATTATATTGCCATATCTAGCTTACCCTTAGATTTTTCAATCAATTTTTCAATGCCAAATTTTATAACTTCTAGTCTTTCCTTTCTCATTATGGACTTCATATTTCCTTCCATAATGATTAAAGTTTACAATTAAATACTTCTAAAGTAGTAAATCTTATATCTCCCAAGGTTAATCAATTGCAATTTTGTAGAAATGAGATTTTTTGTAAAATTTAAAATTTTCTAAATCTCTCATGTAGAAATATTTTTAACTCCCTAATATATTAAATTTGCAAAATTTCAAATTTCAAATTTCATGAATTTTAAATTTTTCTAAAATTTGAAATAAATAAAAAAAACTTCAAATTTCAAAAAATTTAAAAAACTTTAAAACCTTTTAACTCCCTACTATCAAATCTTCATGCTCTTCAAAAAAATAAAAAACACACTAATGCTTTAAATACAAGTCTTCACAAATTTAATCAAATATTTTATAAACTTCTAAACCCTAATAGCACTCCTTATCTCTCCATACCTTATATTCAAATTTGAAATTAAAAACATAATGCAACCTTATAACTCCTTAATATGCTTTCAAATTTATTTAACCTTATTTTCCCTCCAAAACTAAATGGTATATAAAAAGTAATGCTCAAGATGTTACCTACCCAATGTTTGCACGATTATCATTGATGCTCACTAAATTTTATATGTAATATTTGACATGTTAGGTCAAGCACTTCAAATGTGTTCTCCTCTATCCTGTTCAACGTTCCCCTTTGGCCTTCCTCCATTGTTGCTTGCTTGTCTATTCAACATATTTTTTTGTAAATAATCTAAGTTCACAGGGGCAATGCTTAGGTTTTTTTTGATGAAGACATATTGGATAGAAATTTCTGTCTCTAGAGAATATGTTTTGGATAACAATCTATGGCTTCAAGTAGCAATGCTTTGGTTCCTTAGGAAAAAATACTTTAGTTTCTTAGGCAACAATTCTTTAGTTCCTTAGGCAACAATGCTCCAGTTCCTTAGGCAACAATGCTTCAATTCCTTAGGCAACAATGCTTTAGTTCCATAGGTAGCAATCCTTCTACCCCTTCTTCCTAGATAGTAATTCTCAATATAGGTACCTTTACTACTACAAAACTAATGTATAATAACACTTGGATGAGTACACATATACCTTTCCTAGTAGAAATCGGTATGGTGCTACTTTGATTGTGCTCTAGTAGTCTACCTTGGTTGGCAGAATTCGGTATAGCATTTTTATGACTATGCTATGATAACACACTAATCACTGCTTGACTATTTATGAATTATATAGCATATTTAATCTTTGATGTATTCTTTGCTCAATATGTTGGCTACTTTATTTCTTATGTTGGTCTGCTTTTTTGGTAACATTTCCTTCCTTTTTGGTCTCTACCTTTTATTCTAGCTGATAGAGCCTTTTATTTTCTAGAATTTGTATTCTTATGTTGGCCACTTAGGTCACTCCTCCAATACTTGGTTGCTTGAGTGTTTTTCACTTCCTCTCTATGTGGATAATGATTTCATAGTTTAGACACTCAATGTACCTCAATATACTTTGGTTGCTATCTCCCATGATATGCTTATATATTGCTATATTTTGCTTAGCATTATTATTTTCTTGCTATAGAATAAGAAAAACTTCTTCAAATATGCCAAGGTCAGTTTGAATGTTGGCCTTGTTCTTCAAGCTTCCTTTATCTTAAAAATCTTACAATACTTTCTTCTTATTTTCAATGTGGTTACTGCTTTCTTCGATTTCAAATATATGTACTCATGAAGCTTGAATGCTTCTCAATCCTTGTAGAAAGATATAATGCTTCTCTCTCTTTGGAATCTTGAATGTTTCTCTATCTCTATTGTTGGCTTCTTCCAATATCTAATTTTTTTTTTAATGTCTTAGGTCACACTTAATAATCCAATATGATGCTCCTCTTTATAGAGAACCCAATATCAATGTTAGGGTGACTATGAATGTCCCTGAATGATCAAAATTTTCCTGAGTAGGATTTCTTACAATCCTTTAATAGTAATTCTCCTCTTCTTCTCTAGAGAATCCAAAATATATACTAGGGTGAATCTCAATGTCCTTGAATGTCCAAATTTCTTCTAGGTTATCTATTAATCTATCAATGCCCAACTATCTCCTGAGTTTACTCTCAAACTATCTTAGTTGACTCCTAGTCTTCACTAGTTTTTCTTGAACCAAGTTGAAATATGCTAGCATCCAAATCAGGGTGACTTTTTTTTGTCCCCTCAGCTGCTACTCAATTAGACCTTTAAAAATAGATTCCAAGTCTTCACTACTATCAAAGTGGATAGACTCTAATTAAATCTATCAAGAATGGACATATTCAAATATTAATAAGGGTGGCTAATAAAATAACTCTATAAAAAATGGACACAGTTAGGTAGTAGCTTTGATACCACTATTGTATTTTAGGCCTTACTACCATAGAATATCACAAGATCCAATATAAAGAAGCCACAACAGTAAAGGATAAAATATGAATAATGTAGAGTATAATTATATATGAGCAATCTAATATGTATAGCAAGGCCAATATAATACTAAAAATAACATTCACCTATATAATCAAATATGAATGTAAATGGACTAAATCATTCATGAAGTATGCATGAAGAAAACTAAAAACTTTAGTTGCTCAAAATTTGTGTACAAACTTTATTCCTTTTCTCCCTCTTACAATCAAATAATTGGATATTTAGATAAATGGATATTTCTTCATGGATTTTTACCTCCATAATATAGACATAAAGATGAATATTCATGTACTTGATTGTTTCTCTCCATATAAAAAGTACCATGACCTTTGGATTATCATCTTGCCACTTGCATACTAGACTTTTTATTTTTTGATTACATGCACACTTGAATCTATGACACTTGTACACTTCTACATGCACTCCTAATCTAATACGCTTGTGTACATCCTCACATTACATATAAGATACTTACATACAAGACACTTGTGTAAATTCTCTCAATACACTCTTGCACTCTAACTTACATGACACTTGTTCATTTCCTATAAATTGCACTCTTACATAACACTTGTGCAATTCCTGCACATTGACACTTAAATAAAAGGGAAATATAAATCACTCATCTAAACTAAAGACTCAAACCTAAACTATTATATATTTATAATTTTACCATGAAGGTACCATGGGGGTACATTAACATGTACTAAATAATGCAATATTCATCAACATGGGATTCTCTCAAGAAATCATTAAATATTTATTACCTCATGATCAGATTAGTGATAAGATGCTTGAATTTTTAGAAAGATAGAAAATAGGAAATTGAATCAAGTATAGTCCAATACTACCTTAAAAATATTACAAACATGAGTAATGGATGAATTCAAGATTCAATATGATGAAGAAGATTCCATAGCAATAATTTATCATGCATATATAAGATTGAAGATAAAGATAAATATTCAATATTAAAGTCTTCAATAACCAAATAATGTAATACAGGGGGTGTTGGATAATATTACATTATTTGGTATATACAAATGTGCTCCCATGGTACCTTTATGGTACAAATATAAATATGTAATAGATTAGGGTACGATTTTATAGTTTAGATGAGTGATTTATATTTTCCATTTATGTAAGTGTCTATGTGTAGGATATGCACATGTGTCATGTAAGTAGGTGTGCAAGTATGTATTGAGAGAATGTGCACAAGTGTCATGTATATATGTATGTAAATATGTTATGTGAGGATGTGCACAAGTGCATTATATTAGGAGTGCTTGTAGAAGAGTAAGAGTCATGTAGAAGTGTGCACGTGTTATAAATTCAAGTATACATGTAAGAAGAGAGTGAAGAGTCTAGTATACAAGTGGCAAGATGAGAATCCAAAGGTCAAAAATAGGAAAGGTTGCATCTCCTGGATATGTGAGGAGTGCAATAGACAAGTATTGAAGAGTCACATTACTATGTCTATATTATGGAGATAAAACTCCATACAATGTAAGGAAAAATGGTCTATAGTGATCACCACATAGCAAGCATTGATAATAAAGCTTGTATACAGATTTTGAGCAATTTTATTGTAAGTATTATTCATGCATGTATATGAATGATTTTGGCCATTTACATTCATATTTTATATTATAAGTGAATGTTATTTTATTATTATATTGGCTTGTATATATATTTGATTGCTCATATATATGATTCTACTCTTGATTATTGATTATTGATATTTTGACCTATAATATTATGGCATGAATCAATATTATCTATTTATCCCTATTCAAATTTCATCATATCTTTATTGTAATCATAATATCATGGTACATTGATCTTATTTCTATCTAGTAAGTAGTTCAACTATTATTATTTGGTTATTGAGTTTATCATTTTTGCATCTTCTATTCTCAATCATCTCATCTTATTGTCATCAATAGAGTCCATGTACCTTCTTGGTTATGGATTCATGATAAATCACTTCTAAAATTAAATCCTTTCCTGAAAGAGTCACTCTATTGTACATATTCATAAAATTTCCATTGAATTATACTCTTAGTAGTTCTATTGCACCCTATTTTTGCTCTGGAAAAAAACTAGGGCTCCATGATCAGAATTTATTTTTAATATCAAAAGTGTTGTTGGTGTTATTGATATCTAATGGTATTTTTCAATAGATATTACAGACATATTTATAACTTATGAATCTAGTTATATGTACTTTCTAAACAAGGGTTTGATGATGATCTCAGGAGTTATACGTTCTCTACCAATCTAGGTAAATCCCCTTACTATTCACTCAATCAATTTCTATTTATTTTGTAAGTTTCTATAAGGTAGGAGTCATTAGTAAATATGGCATAATAAATCAATAGCATTGGCAACACTTTTACCTTCCACCAATGCTTCTACCACTGAGGTAGAAATAAGTAAAATATTTTAGTTTTTCCTTTGTCAGTATAGATTAGGTAAACTATTTTTTGTTAATTCTATGTTTCTATATGTTATACTCTAATTTCTATTTAAATCATAAAAAAAATTAGTAGCATTAGGGGACCAATCATAATATTACATCTCATCAAAATTGAACGGCATGTAGTCATTACAAATTATTTGACTGCATCACATTGTTGAACTCTTTTCTTTAAAGTAAATCTTTTGTATAATTAATTATTAAAAAAATCATATAGTTAATAGGTCTTGTCCACTATATTTGGTTGATGTGTTTGTAATTGAGATAGCATAAGATTAATGTTAAAAATTCAAGGAAAAATCTTAGGGAGAAACATAGGTTTTCTTTAAATTGATTTCAACAAAAAAATAAAATTAGGCTCACAACTACCTCTCTCCTTGAGGTGTCCTATCTTGAAGGTGATATATCATAGACTTAATGTCCAATAAGAATGCAATGCTAGTAAACCCAATATCATAGGCCAATTCAAAGACCCTTATGATTTTCCCTATCTTATATTTTGGTAAAAACAATATGAACACCATTGCAAGTCCCAAGATTTATTTTTGACAAAACCAAACTTTAAATCAAAGATTAAATTTCATTAAACCTTAAGAAATATAATTAAATATGTTTGTATATTTAGAATATTAACTATAGAAAAAAAGAACCTAACAAAAGGCTAGTCCTTCAAGGGATCCTTGAAGTCCTCTAAGCAATTATTGTACAAGCTACTAGGCTATATTGGGTATATAGCAAGCTCAAGCTACCAACCACATACATAGGGTCTCATGTGTGCATACACCTAGGAAGGATTAATATTTTAGTGGACTAGTGGGAATCATGACGTACATTATTGCCCCTCATATATTATCTTGGGCCATATATCTAGGATTCCTTTCATTTATCATTGATGTCCCACATATCAATTGTCTCTCATATATCAATATGTCTATAGAGAGGGGTCAAGTATATAGGAAGTCCCCTGAGGTATATAAATGGAAGTTGATATAATGTTTGAATATACATCCTCTTTCTTCTCTAATAAATTATCTAAGAAAATAATATTTTATGTAATTCCCTTTTCTCACTTACCTCAAACCTATGGATCAAAAACATTACTTGACCCATATTGTTGCTCATCAGTTAGCTATCATCCTAGATCCCCCTATAGGAGGTCATGATGAACACCCCGACCTTTAGAACCTATGTTTGATACAAATAATAGGTTTTTACACCTCAAGGTTCTTTTATCCCTATCCATAAAGAAGATGAGTAATTGATATTAGAATTTATCAACCATACGACCCATTTATTGCAAATGTATATGGAAATTGTATAATACTTCCTTATATAAGTACATAAAACCCTAGGTGCATCTATAGGGAAGGATTATTTTTGCATCACCTTCAAGATCCTAACACAAACCCCTTATTAATGGATAAGTTATACCCATGTTTTAGGTCCATAAACATGAACCTCAATGCAATATCATCCCACTTTATTGATTCAACTCCACCTATTATCACCATGGTGATGCCTACTAGGATATAAACACTCCCACATCTATTGTTATATCATTCATCTTTGAATAACCTTGAGGAACTATTAAAATTTAATGTTAGTTGTCCCATATCTAAATAGGTAGATACTAGTTACACTCTCAATTATAGCTTACCACCAAGTTCTGTAATCCCTAATTCTCATCTTAATTTATCTAATGATATTTACCCTAATATCAAAATTGTAGGGATAAGTTTTAGCTAGAACTCTAACCCCATAATATATCATCCTCCATATTCCAACCCTTTCATCTCAACTATTGTTGGCAATTTTGGGTATCTTGAGTACATTGCCTTTGCCTAAGTTTAATTGTTGTCATTGATGTCAAGGAGCTATTGGTAGTTGTTGTTTTTGATGTCAAGGAGTTCTTGGAGCAATTTGTTTTTATGTCTAAGGATGTGTTTTGATGAAGGTTTCAGTTGGTCAATAAGTCTCCAAGAAAATCAGAGTAGCCCAGTTGCCAAAAATCCAGAAAAAGATAAGTTAGAAAAAGTTTGTAGGCTGCTGGAAAAACTGTCGCGATTTCGTGACATGTTTGAGGAGAGAGAAAGTTTGGCCAAAACTATCATGATTTCATGACATGCAGGAAGGCAGAGGCAAAGCGGGCAAAAGTGTCACGATTTCGTGACATGCAGGAAGGCAGAGGCAGAACGGGCAAAACTGTCATGATTTCGTGACAAGTTTCAAAGAAGTTGTACGGATGCAAAAACTATCACGATTTCGTGACAAGTTGAGTTGGCAGTGTTGAGTTGCAGGAAGTGTCACGATTTCGTGACAAGTTTAGAAGAAGTTGTATGGATGCAGAAAGTGTCATGATTTCATGATAGGTTGAGTTGGCAGCTTGCAGTTGGCAAAAGCGTCACGATTTCGTGACATGTTCCAGTTTCGTGAGCAGTTGGCAAGAGAGAGCTTAAGGCAGCAAAAGCGTCATGATTTCGTGACATGTTCCAGTTTCATGAGCAGTTGGCAAGAAAGAGCTTAAGGCAGCTAAAGCGTCATGATTTCGTGACATGCTTCATTTTTGCCAGTGCAAACCAAGAAAAGGATGAAGAAGCAAGAGGTGTCACGATTTCGTGACAGAGTTGCTGATGACGTCAGCAAAAGGCAAAGGTGTCACGATTTCGCGACAGTAGCGGAGAAGAAGGCTTTGAAGTCCAGAGCATCATGATTTCGTGACAAGAATCATGATGACGTCAGCAAAAGGCAAAGGTGTCATGATTTCGTGATAGCAACGGAGAAGAAGGCTTTGAAGTCTAGAGCATCGCGATTTCGTGACAAGATTTACGATGACATCAGCAAAGGCTGTAGTGTCACGATTTTGCGACAACAAACCAAAGAAGGTGTACGGCAGTCAAAAGCGTAGCGATATCATGACATGTTTGAGTTTCACGTGAGAACAGCTATAGAACAGTAGAGGCGGTTAAAGTCGATGAAGTTAACCTTTGTCGACGAAGTGTAAGGTTTTATAGCCGACATGTTTGGAGATTGAACAGCCGACTAAAGAACAAGATTTCATCTTGAGATTGTGAGTATTAAAGGAAGACTGTTTGAGCAATTTTGTGTATCGATTGAAGTGTGCATTTGAAGTGAGGCATTCGCAAAGTTAGTGCGACTAGTAAGGTTCGATCATCGAAAAAGCAGAGAGCGAAGTTCGACTACAGCATAAGAGTGGATTTCGTTGAAACTTCTAAGTATCAAAGACTGTGCTGCTGTTCATGAGAAGACTGTGTGAAAAGTATGATGTTGTGGTTGCACATAGGCGCATAAGTTGTTGTGCGTTCGAATGTTGTAGTGTTTGTGAAGATTATGTAAAGGGTGGAATTTGATCTAAGGACAGCTGTGATTGCGACTGTGTTCACGCAGTCTGTGTAAAAGAAAGCAAAGTGCGTGAAGTAGATACTACTGTAATTGCGAACAGTTGTGAAGGACAAACGGTGATCAAGTGCTACTGTAATTTGAGAAGATAGTGCCACTGTAATTTGAGAAGATTGTGCTGTTATAGTTGCGTAGGCAGTGAAAAGTTGTTTTCAACCAAGTGCAAAAAGGAACAAAGGAAGAGGACAATTGTGCTAGATCGAAGGACTGTGTTTGGTACAAAAAAGAGGACCAGCTTTGTAGTAACAGAGTTGAGGACAGAGATCTCCAGCCAGAGCAGGGAAGACAGGTGTCTTCTATGGACAAAATTCCACTTGCTAAGGGTAGAGGAGGTAGAGGTCTTCTAGAGGATCACTAGCAAAGCAAAATTAGGGGAAGGTGTCTCCTTTGAGCTAAGGCTCATAAACTTTGTAATCGGGAAGGATTCCCAGAGGTTTTGATATAACTTTTAGAGGAAATTTTTATCCATGGAGTAGCCCACCTTGGGTGAACCACGTAAAGTGTTGTGTCTCTTTGTGGATTGCTTTTTGTGCACTATTTTACTGTTGTTGTTACTACTATTTTATTCTGCATGTTAATGGTTTGAAAGTTGTATTGATAGATAAAATTGAAAAAGGTCTTATACTGTTCACCCCCCTCTCGGTATAAGCTTGTGTTCTTCAATTGGTATCAGAGCCGAGTGCCTTCGAAAAGTTTAACAGCTTGAAGGAAAAGGTTGCAAAGAACACAATGGACTACTCAAGTGGGAATGCAGCACCTATTCTGGATGGATCAGATTTTGGTCTATGGAGTGCAAGAATGAAGGTCTATCTTATGGCTCTTGGTAATGAGGTATGGGAAGTTATTGAAGATGGGTACACCATTCCTACAAATGGTCCTTACACTAAAGAGGACAGGCTTCTACATCACAGCAACTCAAAAGCCATGAATGCAATCTTAAAAGGTTTACAGAAGGCTGATCTTACCAAAGTTATTCACTGCAAGACAGCTAGTGAGATGTGGAAACAATTGCAGGTTGTTCATACAGGTGATGCAAATGTTCGAAAGGCCAAATTGAGACATTTTAAAGGTATGTTTGAACAACTCAAGATGAATGATGATGAAAATATTAGTGACTACATGCTTCGGATGGATGAGATTGTGAACTCCATGAAAGACTTAGGTCTTGAACTTGCTGAAAATGATGTGTGTGATAAGATTTTAAGATCTCTTCCTAATAGATTTAGTGAAAAGATTTCTGCTATTGAGGAAGCCAAAGATTTAGATAAATTGAAAAAGGATGAGCTCCATAGTATTCTTGCAGCATTTGAGCTGAGAACTCAAGTAAAAGTTGATGTAAAGAAAGAGGCAACTTTCAAAGCTATCAAGAAATCGAAGGGCAAACAGATTCAAGAAAGTGATGAGTCTTCTAGTGAGGAAGAGGCATATTACAGTAGGAAAGATATACAGGATGTTAAAAGCAAGGACTCTGAAAAGCACAAGTATTACAGAAAGAGCAAAAATGAGTACAACAATCACCAGAAAAGCAAAGATGAGTACAACAATCATGGAAAGAGGCATTCTCACAAGAATAAGAAGAGCTTCTACTTAGACAAAGCAAGTAAGTGTTCTAGCAGTGATAGTGACAGTTCTTCTAGTGATGATGAAAATGAGATGTTGTTCATTTCAGAAAAAGAGGAAGAACCGAAACATAAATTCATTATCATGAAATGTTTTAGATGTGGAAATTTTGGGCACCTTGAGGATGATTGCAGAAATAATGATTTGGCTGCTAGTATGTATGAGGATGCTTCAGAAAACTACAATGAAGATGCATGTATGGTTTTTGAAAAAGGTAGCACCTCTAGTGATAAGAAATCTAAAAAAGGCTGTGATAATTCAAAGTGCCATCAAATAGAGGATCTTGAATGTGAACTCAATAATGCTCTTAGTGTTTTGAAAAAGGAAAGAAAGAAGAATGATAGACTCAAGATTAAGTTAGATGAATGTTGTATGGAGATAGATGAACTTGTAGAAAATCTTGAAGCATCTATGGCTAAGTCACAAGAACTCAAGAATGAGTTAGATTCTAAAATTCTGGAGTATAGAGAGTTAGAACAAGAAATGGCTTATTTGAAAGAAGAAAATAAAGAGTACAAGGATAAGCTCTACAGATTTTAGGATAGCTCCAAGAAGGTTAAATTTCTCATCAAAGGACAAAGAAAACCAACAGATAAAATAGGTCTCGGTTTCATTGAGCCGCACAAGGAACAGGTTGGGGAATCTAGCAAGAGATTTCAAAAGGAAGAGAGTCCTGTTGAAGAAAGTACTTCAGATCATGAGTCAGTAAGTGATGAATACGCAGAAACAGAAAACGATATTCAGACTAAGAAGAAGAAGTTTTCGGGACCCATGAAGTCGAATAAAAGAAAATTTCACGGTAGATGTTTTGCGTGTCACAGATTTGGTCACATGGCTGTACATTGCATGACTCAAATGAAGAGAGTAAATGACAGTTTTAGGATACGTAATTTCTTTCAAGGGTATTGTTACTCTTGTCAACAATTCGGGCACAAGGCAATTTTTTGCAAGGCAAATAATAGGAACTGGGTTAGTCAGAACAGGCGGATTCAAAGAACAGTCATGCCAAATATTGTTACTTGCTATAAATGCAACAATGAAGGTCACCTAGCTAGACAGTGTAGAGCTGATCTTCTGAGATATAGGAACAAAAACAACAGCATGAACAAATCCAAGGATCAAGGCATGGATAAGAATAGGAATGATAACAAAAATAGGAAAAGTGATATGAACAGGTCCAAGGATCAAGGTATGGATAAGAACAGAAAAGATAAAAGAAATAGGAACAGTTGAGTATTAAAAGGTTCGAGGATCAAAACAGATGACAGGAACAGGAATACAGAAAAAGAATTCAAGAGAAGGCCCGACAAAGAAATCTTAGACACTAATGATGATGAGTGTCTAATGGGAGTATCACTCCCAACCCTGTTTTAAATCACCTCATCAGGAGGTGGGGGAGGGACTAAGCTAAGAGGCTCATTCTTAGTCCCAAGCCCCAAAGGTGACCCTTTGCCATTGATGACAAAGGGGGAGAGATTTAAGTAAGGGGGAGTGTTTTCAAGTGAAGAGGAAAGCTTCAAGTCAGGGGGAGCAAAACTTGAAGAGATTGATTTCAGTTTTGGCTCTTGAAAGATGTGTTTTTAATTAAGGGTTGCCATCAATGACAAAGGGGGAGATTGTTGGCAATTTTGGGTATCTTGAGTACATTGCCTTTGCCTAAGTTTAATTGTTGTCATTGATGTCAAGGAGCTATTGGTAGTTGTTTTTGATGTCAAGGAGTTCTTGGAGAAATTTGTTTTTATGTCTAAGGATGTGTTTTGATGAAGGTTTCAACTAGTCAGTAAGTCTCCAAGAAAATCAGAGTAGCCTAGTTGCCAAAAATCCAGAAAAAGATAAGTTAGAAAAAGTTTGCAGGCTGCTGGAAAAACTATCGCGATTTCGCGACATGTTTGAGGAGAGAGAAAGTTTGGCCAAAATTGTCACGATTTCGTGACATGCAGGAAGGCAGAGGCAAAGCGGGCAAAAGTTTCATGATTTTGCGACATGCAGGAAGGCAGAGGCAGAACAGGCAAAAACTGTCACGATTTCGTGACAAGTTTCGAAGAAGTTGTACGGATGCAAAAATTATCGCGATTTCACGACAAGTTGAGTTGGCAGTGTTGAGTTGCAGGAAGTGTCGTGATTTTGTGACAAGTTTCAAAGAAGTTGTACGGATGTAGAAAGTGTCACGATTTCATGACAGGTTGAGTTGGCAGCTTGCAGTTGGCAAAAGCGTCGCGATTTCGTGACATGTTCCAGTTTTGCGAGCAGTTGGCAAGAGAGAGCTTAAGGCAGCAAAAGCGTCGCGATTTCGTGACATGTTCCAGTTTTGCAAGCAGTTGGCAAGAAAGAGCTTAAGGCAGCTAAAGCATCGCGATTTCGTGACATGCTTCATTTTTGCCAGTGCAAACCAAGAAAAGGATGAAGAAGCAAGAGGTGTCATGATTTCGCGACAGAGTTGCTGATGACGTCAGCAAAAGGCAAAGGTGTCACGATTTCGTGATAGTAGCGGAGAAGAAGGCTTTGAAGTCCAGAGCATCGCGATTTCATGACAAGAATCATGATGACGTCAGCAAAAGGCAAAGGTGTCATGATTTCATGACAGCAGCGGAGAAGAAGGCTTTGAAGTCTAGAGCGTCGCGATTTCACGACAAGATTTACGATGACGTCAGCAAAGGCTGTAGTGTCACGATTTCGTGACAACAAACCAAAGAAGGTGTACGACAGTCAAAAGCATAGCGATATCATGACATGTTTGAGTTTTGCACGAGAACAACTATAGAACAGTAGAGGCGGTTAAAGCCGACGAAGTTAACCTTTGCCGACGAAGTGTAAGGTTTTACAGCCGACATGTTTGGAGATTGAACAGTCGACTAAAGAACAAGATTTCATCTTGAGATTGTGAGTATTAAAGGAAGACTGTTTGAGCAATTTTGTGTATCGATTGAAGTGTGCATTTGAAGTGAGGCATTCGCAAAGTTAGTGCGACTAGTAAGGTTCGATCATCGAAAAAGCAGAGAGCAAAGTTCGACTACAGCATAAGAGTGGATTTCATTGAAACTTCTAAGTATCAAAGACTGTGCTACTATTCATGAGAAGACTGTGCAAAAAGTATGATGTTGTGGTTGCACATAGGTGCATAAGTTGCTGTGCATTCGAATGCTGCAGTGTTTGCAAAGATTATGTAAAGGGTGGAATTTGATCTAAGGACAGCTATGATTGCGACTATGTTCATGCAGTCTATGTAAAAGAAAGCAAAGTGCGTGAAGTAGATACTGCTGTAATTGTGAATAGTTGTGAAGGACAAACGGTGATCAAGTGCTACTATAATTTGAGAAGATAGTGCCGTTGTAATTTGAGAAGACTGTGCTACTGTAGTTGCGCAGGCAGTGAAAAGTTGTTTTCAACCAAGTGCAGAAAGGAACAAAGGAAGAGGACAATTGTGCTAGACCGAAGGACTATGTTTGGTACAAAAAAGAGGACCAGCTTTGCAGTAACAGAGTTGAGGATAGAGATCTCAGCCAGAGCAGGGAAGACAGGTGTCTTCTGTGGACAGAATTCCACTTGCTAAGGGCAGAGGAGGTAGAGGTCTTCTAGAGGATCACTAGCAAAGCAATAATTAGGGGAAGGTGTCTCCTTTGAGCTAAGGCTCATAAACTTTGTAATCGGGAAGGATTCCCAGAGGTTTTGATATAACTTTTAGAGGAAAGTTTTATCCGTGGAGTAGCCCACCTTGGGTGAACCACATAAAGTGTTGTGTCTCTTTGTGGATTGCTTTTTGTGCACTATTTTACTGTTGTTGTTACTGCTATTTTATTCTGCATGTTAATGGTTTGAAAGCTGTATTGATAGATAAAATTGAAAAAGGTCTTATACTGTTCACCCCCCCTCTCAGTATAAGCTTGTGTTCTTCAACTACCTTGGGGTAAAATCATGTGATGTTAACTTTCACATAATATGACGAAGTATCCTTTAAAACATTGTTAATAGATCCTTTATATCTCTCAACATGTGCATTTTGTCATGTCAAATATTATTTTTGCTCAACTTTAAGTCTTAACCACTTAGATCAATTGAAATATAAAATTTCCATTATTCAAGGGTCATATCCAATCACAATTACTTATATAATGACTTGTGCAACCAACCTATAGATCCCTTTGTAGCTAGTTTACCCTTTTATCCTAGCTTTGAAACACCTAAGTTTCGAGTGTATAAGGGGAAGGGGATGCTACTAATAACTTTAGACTATTTAGGACTTCTTGTAGTGACATTTCTTATGATGAAACATTGATACTTAAAAAAAGTTCATAATATTATTAATAGCCATGCCTTTGAATGGTACTACTAGATATTAAGACATTCTCTCAAAATATTTAGGGACCTCATCAAAATGTTTGTTTAAAAATTCTCTATCTACATTGAGTAAATGATCACCATTAATGACCTATTACCACTCAAATAGTCCATATATGAGAGTTTTACCAAATTTTTAGCAAGATGGCAAGCCCTAGTAGGGAGACTACAATATATTCCCCCCTCAAGGGAATTCCTAGACATATTCATAGGAAACCTTAATGAGTAATTAGTCATCTACAAAGAGATGGATAATGTGTCTTCCTTGGAAGATGCAATTGACATGGATAAGATAGTAAATACTACCCTCATAAAACAAGGGCATATATAAACTAAGTCCAGCAAAGAGGAGGACTAATATTCCTCTAATCCAAAGGGGTATTACAAGAATAAACATGTTGTAGGCAATGGAGTCATAGACTCACAACATGCCAACAATTTTAGTGCTATTGCAAACCTCCAAAATGTTATTTTAGAGAATACTAAACAATAGAATCCCAAAATGGGGTCCTCCTAGCTAGATAAGCCCCTTTTATCCATCCTAGAGTAGCTCCTCCAATATTGAATGATAAATCTCTTGCTTGTTATACATGTTGAACATAGAAAAGAAAAGGATCTATGGATTTGTGCTAATTTTCAATGTGACTTCCACTACATAAATGGTCATGTGAATGATCGATGCATGGGCCTTAAGAATGTATTTTAAGACCTCATCAACAATGGCCAAATTTTCTCAATGGATCTAACTCCCAACCTTCTTCCAATAAATATTTGGGAATCTTTCAAAAATTGTTTCCTAATCACAATCAAAATATAAATATAGAAATTAAAATTCACTATGTAGACACCCAAAATGTGTCATTTTTGTAATACCTTAAAATCATTTTTGATAAATTTTGTTAAATGCCCCAAATTTCTCCAAAATCCTTCAGTTTCCCTAAATTTCTATAAAACCCCTAAAATTCCTAACTTCTCCTTTAATTTCCCTAAAAATCCCAAACCCTAATCAAATCTCCTAAATCATCCTCTCATATCCCTAAACCTGATTAACCCTTAATCCCTAACCAATTTCCCTAATACAAATCTTAATCATTTCCCAAACCCCCAAATCCTCCTCAAAATTCTTCATAATATTAATTAATCCCTAATATTCTAATTAGATCCCTAATTATGTCCTAAATTCCCCTACATCCCTAATCAAATCCCAAGGCAAATCCCAAAATGAATTTTTAAATCCCACCCAAATCCCTAAAATATCCTCTCCATTCTCTATAAATTCCTCTTTCCTCTCCCTAATTTCCCTTAAAATTCTCATAACTGCACTTAGCACCCCATTTTGTTAATAAAACCCTAAATTAAGATATTTAGCCATTCTCTAATTGCCTAATCCAATCCTAAGGCAAATGTGCATTAAAATCCCAAAATCTCAAGACAAATCCTAAAAGTTTAAATCTGCCCCCACAATCCCAATGAAATCCCCCAAAATCCCCACCATTAGTCAACTACCCCTCATAAATTATGCATGCCCTCACACTATCCACCTTGCATTTTAAAAATTTTAAATTCCCCTCCAACTCATTCAATGTGCATTTTAAAATAATTTTATATTATTTTACTCCAGCCAAGTACCCCCACTCCCCAATGTCAACTTATGACCCCTGGGTGTGTGAGAATTCATCCTCCCCAAGGTCATAAATTTGAAAGATGCACAACCCTCTATGAAATTCCTCTATATTTTCCTTGGTCCTTGCACATGCCAACTAGATTTCACCTCATGCCAAGTCACTATCTTATCACCTTCCCCCTCTCCCTTCCAAATTTCTATAATTATCCCTCCTTTTTCTCTCCATTTAGAAGAACATTTAGCTTCCTAGGTAAAAATATACCCAATTTTCTCAGCATCTGCCTTGTGCACCTTGCCACCACTCACAACCACTAGATTTCACACATCTTTAACCAACCATTAATATGAAGAATATTATCCATATGCTTACACCTCTCTTTTGAAGTTGAATGCACACAAAGCCTTATTTCAACTTCAAATTGTTTTTTCATACCTATCATAATCCTTGGAAGACTTGCACAAAATCTCATCAACACTTGAGCATCAAGCATATTGGTCATATCACTTGGGACAATAAACAATCACCATCTCATCCCAAGATAGTTTGCAAAATATGTCATTGTATCCCAATACGGTCATAGGCTAGAGATCAAATTAACTCATATATTAGCCATCGACGAAGAAGCAAGGGAAAAATAGGTATATTGTTAATGTTTTACAGTATTTGCAATATATTTTGGTATATTCCATTAGAACTTTAGATTTTTTTTGTTTACATATTTCTTGGCTTGGGCCCAACTAAGGTGGGCATTTTTCGTATTACTAATTTGATATTATTGGTTGTGTGCAGGTATCTCATGGATAAAGGTAGTTAAGGATGGTCCAAGAACACTCAAGCTTATCAAAAATCTATCTACCTTTGATTGTAGTGAGACAAGATTTTATTATGCACCATTAATTGTATTGTTTGAGATATAAAAGAAACTCTCTCAATATTTAGGAATACATGTTGTACTCCCCTCATAGAGGACATATTTGTAAAATAAAGGAATATATTTGTAATAAAATATCACATATTTATTTTTCATGTGCATGGTGCTTTTCTCTTACTGCACACTATAGTAACATATTACTTACAAACCAAGGTATGGTAGGTAAACTCCATTCTTCCAATCATATCTCTCACATTTATTTTGTAAGTAGACACCAACACAAAAATCAATAGTCTAACTAGCTTTCAAGACCTCCTCTAGTTCTTCATGCATAAATATTTACTCCACCTAAAGGGCCTCCTATAATCATCAAACCAAGTACCAAGGCTAAGGGTTCTTTTGATTAGCTTTGATAACTTGAAGATACCCCAACCAAGATATCTCTCCTTGAACTTCTCAATTCTTCTTCGGCTCATATAAATATCCTACATAAAATTTTGAGCAAATAGAAAGCTCCTTAATACCTCAATCATGATGACCTCACTTTTGTAGTATGCTTCATTATGGTTGATCACACTACCATATCATACCATGAGAATTATATTCATAATTCATTTTTGGTTGTAGATATACCCTTATATATTATAGGCTATATCAAAAACAAGTTCATCAAATGAAGTTTAGTCGATAATGTTTCTAGTATCAATGTCTATAGCCTAAAGTTTATTACTCATTTTGGGATAAGCAAGAAATATCTAGAAAAATATAACCTTGTTATTAGAGCTTTCAACAATGGGGAATGTATGGTCAAAGTTGAAAGAATTTTTATGGAAAAGTTACTACTATTATACTAAATCATTTGGAATTATACCTTCCTTCTCTTAAGGTAGCCAAGTATGTTGAGGACTATATTATGAGATTCAAGGATTCAAGGGAATATATTGCATTTTATGGAGGCAAAATAAAAGATGATATAGAATGCATTAAGACTGTCCTTGATAATCTCTCCCCCTCAATTTTGATGTTGAACCTAATGGTTCGTAGGATTCCTATGTTCTTAGAATCCTAAAATACTCTTACTTTTGATTAATTTTTCTTTCCTAGTTCAACTTTTTAATAAATTATTTTCTCATCCACATAAAATAAATACCATTACTCTCAATTAATTTAAAAGCATTCATAGATATGTTGTAAATAAAATTAATTTATTTATGAATAATTTGTAAAAGATAAAATTTACAAATTACTCCAATTTATTCAAAATGTAAATAAAACCCTTGAGGTAGGGTAAACATTGTACAATGCTCCTTAATAAAAGGAATTCACTCCTTACAATATATGAATATGACATCCAAACACACAATATTCTTCTCTCCATATCCCATATGAGTATTTTGCTAACATTATATAATACTCAACTATCTACTACTACCATTTATTCACACATGTGGGATGATTAAATTTATTAAAATATTATCATATTAAGTTCCAATATTGGGTACCTAACATTTTGTATTCCTTACAAAATGTTTCATCCTCAAAATATAAGAAGAGACTATATATGATGTTTTGATTAATACTATGAACTAATATCAATCTCGATCATCCATCCATCCTAGTGAAACTCTTATTGCTAGAGGTATTTCTTGATGTTGATATGCCCTTTTTCTACTTAAATAGCCAAAAGTAATCCTTTGGTTTCATGTGTTGGTAAATATATTTTGTGGTCATGAATGTTGCTCTTCTTCATCCATACTTGCTTCCATTTGTGATTAGTAGCATATCCAATGTTTTGGCTCTTCTAGTTCCATGTATGCCCTTCATAATTCTATTATATTTGTCTCCATGATTATAGCCTCTCATGATGGTGTGGATGGTGATATGCTACAACCTTAAATTGATGTTCTACCTTCTTTGAATCCTCCATATTTTACTCCTTTGTTTCAAACTTTTATGCATATTTTTCTCTCATGTGCCCTTTGTTTTTTGTGTCCTTGTGCTCCTTTATGACATTCTTGGACCTTTTTGTTGTTGTTTATTCCATGGACTCAATTGCTGCTACTTATTTTTTGGATTATATTTCATGTTCTTTTCATTTTTGTTCAATTTTATTTCCTACCATGGCTTCCTAGTTTTTTCGTTAATCCTTGCCCCTTTAGCTGAGAAATATTTTGTAGTGTTATCTTCTTTTTGCACCATAACTTCATAAATTTATTTTGTATATTAATTCTAATAGACCTAAATATTCCAACAAAGGTTATCTAAGAGCAATATCCATTTCATCCATCTCAATGACTTGAGAATTAGCATGCAAAACATACTTATCCATAGAAAGCTCCATGAAATTGTTTATTTTTAATATTATTTGTTGTAACTTGTAAATTGATTACCAAGTCCCTATTTATGAAGTTATGCTTGCTACTCTGGTTTATAGATACAATGAGTTTCTTATTTTGAATGTAACCCTAAAACTATAAAGTAGAATTTCTAACATTGACCAAATCCCTCTTGCCACTCTTTGGCTTATTTGACACCAATGATGTGGTTCTTTTAGCTTGCACATTATCATTTGTACTTTTTACTTCTATCATATCCTCTTTATTCCTTGTTTTTTTTCCTTTGGAAGCCTTTTTATTTATTATTCATATCCCTTGATGGTGACCTCCAAACTAGGGTCCCACTTACTCAAGAATACTTGCTCTATTTTGCCCATGTGTAATTATGATTTATTTTTCTAACCTATGTTATCCATCAATATATAGTTTCCTCTTCTAAAACACTGCCAATGTAATATTCCTTATTAAAATATAGAGATTTATACCTCATCCACTATTATCAAACATTAATATAATATTTTCCAAATAATTTTGGCAGCTCTATGTCCTCAACCCCAAAAAAATTTAAAACTTGGACTTTTCCAAAATAGAATTCCTCAAGTATCCTCTATTCTTTTCAATAAATAATTGAATACACACTCAAACTAGCAACTATTAATAGCATGAAAACTATGTACTAATGATAACTAATAATGACCTACTCTATAAACTTTTTCTTCTTCTTCTTCTTTTTCTTTTGCACTCAAATTAAAAACTATTAATGACTTGCAGACTATGTAATTTTGGTAGCTAATAACGACCTACTTTGTGGACTATTATTTTTCTTAATATATTGCTAGAAAATTACAAAAAGAATTAGCAACTGATGCCAAACTATGGATTTTTATTTGGACTATTAACAAAATATGGACTTTTTTTGGACTATCTAGAAAACAGCTACCAAGTACAAGTTGGATATTTTTTGCACTCACTTGCAATTTTCTATTCTATTGATGTTGTGGAAACTATCATTGAAGCTATTATTTATAATCTTATAGCAATTTTGTCAAAATTCTAGCAATGAACTAGGCCCCATATTGTGGCTTCCTAGTGGCTTAATTTAAATATCACTAACCACAAAGGTTGTGTAAGCAATTATTGTTTTTTGATTACAAGCAATATTTCCACTAGAATAATTACTAAGAAACTATCCATGAGTTTACATTTAAATGACAACTCATTGTATACTCTCTTAGGGTAAAATACTACTAAATAGTATGTGGGGTCATTGATCCCTTTCACTAGCAACACACTCAAAGTACTTACTTTAGGGTTCCTATGATACTCCTTAAAATAAGTTTTAGGGTATATGTTAGCCCATGCACTTTCCTTAGTTAAGAGGTTAGGACTTACACTCAATTCTACAATAAATTATTAACCCAATGTAGGCACTTTTTAAGCACCAAAATTAAGATTTGAATAGTGAACAACAAAATATGACCCTAGAAAGTGCTCTAATACCAATTTTTAAGAACCTATTTTATCATCCATAGAAATAAGAACTAATTTACAAAAATATTAAAAAATATACTCTCAATGAATATAAAAGCATTCATAGATATATTAGAAAACAAATAAATTAATTTATGAATAATTTATTAAAAAAAATCTACAAATTACTCCAATTTATTCAAAATATAAATCAAACCCTTCATGTAGGGTATGATTGTATAATGCTCCTTTGGGAAGGAAGCCAATCCTTACAATATTTTAATATAACATCCAAACATATATAATATTCTTCTCTCCATATAACATATGAGTCTTTTGCCCACATTATAGAATACTCAACTACCTACATCTATTGCTTATCCACATATGTGGTATTATTATTGTTGGGGGATGTAAGTGATCCCTCATTACCCCTGGGTGTTGTGAGATCCCTCATGGCTTGAATTTTTTCTCTTCAACTCTACTGAGTGGGTGCATCTAATTCCTTGCACGTCATACGAGGGTGCTAGTCCTAGGAAGCTGAGGAAAGCATGGGACACAACTTCATCAAATAAACTTTAATATTTTTATCAAGTTGGATCCTTTTCAAGATGCAATATTTGAAAATCATATTCCTAGTGCTATTATAGCCTATCCTAATTGACTTCTTTGAGAAAAGGGAAAGAAAGAAAACAAGAAATAACACAAAAATTAAATTGCTGAAAAAAAATTGCAAAAAGTAAACTACATAAATCAAAACCTATCTATCCTATCTAAGGGTGGTGATGTGTCATGAGAATTAAATTTCCATTTTACAACTCAAGAGGATTAATGAACAAATGAACCAAGAAAAACAATAAAATTAAACACAAACTTGTTCATGCAAACATACAATATATTGTGTATAATCAAAAGATGCGTGATAGCCTATACATGCAATTAGCCCAAGGTTTGAATCTAAACCAAGAAGAAAAATAGAAAAGGGAGAGACACAATGCCACAAGTTAGATACTTCATACAAAAATCCAACTCTCTTGTTTTCCTATGAGAACTACTATTTATACTATTTATAAACGAAGTTTGAAATTTAAATATTTCCCTCCAAATTGGGTATGGATGGGATCGTTGATGTCAGCTCTGGTTGTAGGTTCAAGAAAATTGTGTTGCATTAATTTATAAAGAGTCCAAATTTGAGTAGGTTTAAATCACCATTATTTCCTCCATGGGTGGGATGGTCCTCTTCTAAGAGGAGTCATTTAATGCACTAAATTTTCTTCATGGAGAAACAAACTCAGGTGTCAATTTTGGATGACGAGTCCACTTTGATGACCATGACCTCGTGTTTCCTTTATTCTAAACCCTTCTTGATGATCTCCTGCTTTATATTATTCCAGTACATCCTAATAAGGTTTTGGTTATGGACCTACTCTTTAGTTATTTTATTACTCTGGTAATCCTTCCTCTTTTTACTTCTAGTCAACCCCTAATCTAGTTATCATTGCTTTTGATGTTCTCTATTTTTGCTAATGGGTGATTCTTTTGAGGATTTCCTTGCATAAGATTACACCGAGCCTCATTTTATGGGTACACTTCTAGTCCTCGATGTTTTTCATGCTCTTCTTACCTATCCCACCTCTGAGCCTCCAGGGAATATTTATGAATATCAATAAGGTATATTGGTCTTACTAAGTCCTTACTTGACTCTTCTAGTCCCCCTCATTATTTCCTTACAAGGCCCTTGGTTTTCCCCTAATGGATATGTTTATCATGCCCTTAAGCAATTACCCTTAGGGAATATGGAGTGCTACAACCTATGAAGAGAAATTATTCCCTGATAAACAAAATCTAGAAAAGCAGTAAGTGTAGAATAAAAGGAAAAACAAATAAGAAGAAACACATTACACAAGAATTTATCCTAGGAATCCCTTTTGGAAAAAATCCAACAAGCATATTTCCTTATTATATAAATTTGACTATATTGAATACAATAATATCCTTATCCATGTTTTTCTTGATTTTTCTTGTGATTACATTCCTTGTGCAATTCATAGCAAACCCTCATTAAATTTTTGTTTTATACCCTCATTAAAGTTTTGTTTTATATACCAACAATACAAAAAGGAGAATTACAATAACATGGGCACAAATCCATGGGTCGACTATACATTAGTCCAAAACTACCCATATGGGTCTAAAAACTAGCTTAAACCCCCCAATAACATTTCCCTGTGTGTGGGTTGTCACCCCTGTACCCTCACTCGGGGCTTGTCTTGATATCATACCCTAGAAATTAAGAGTGTCCAGTCCTCTTAGAATTAGACCCACTTAAATAACATGGAAAATATTCAACACAATTCCAACATTCTCCCACTTGTTGAATACTTCCATAGGGACTAAAAACTACCATTATCAACTGTCAAGGTAAACTATGCCCCTAGATATTCTACACCAAGAAATGTTTTGAGTAGGTACAACCTCTTTTAGTGAATCAATAGTATTCTTCTATGTATCAAATTTCTCCAACATCACCTAGTTCTCTTTAACCATCTCTTTCACAAAATGGTACTTGATATAAATACATTTTGATTTATCATAAAAACCAAGATTATTTGCTAAAAATATTACACTCTAATTGTCATTTTCAATTCTCATAGCTTTTTTCTTAAGACCAACTATTAAACACAACCTTTGTAGCCACACCACTTCTTTATAGGCATGAGTTGCTACAATGTACTCTACTTTAGTAGTGGAAATAGTAACCATTGATTACTTTTTACTCATCCAACTTACTACCCCTCCAAATAGCCTTAACACATAAGCTCTCATGGATCTTCTCTCGTCAAGATATCCAACCCAATAAGAATCCACAAAGCCTTGTAGATTTACAATATTATTGTCTCCAAATTTTACTTGGTAATAAATAGCATAATTCGTAGTTCCACATAGGTATCTAAATATCCTCTTTACAACAATCCAATGTTCCTTTTCTGGATTGGATTATATATATATATATATATATATGCTAACTACTCCCACTACATGTGCAATATCAAATTACCAACAACACTGACATAAGGAACATGATGCATTTCTTCAATTTGCTCATCTATTTTAGGACACTATTTAGTAGATAACTTTTGACCAACTGGATATAGAGTACATACTAGCTTACAATCATGCATCCTAAGCCTTTGTAGTATCAAATAAATATATTTTCTTTGGTTTAACCATAACTTTTTATTTGCATGATCCCTTATTATTTACATACCCAAAATAAATTTTGCAGCACCCAAATCCTTCATGTCAAATTTAGAAAATAACCAATATTTTAGTAACTTTATCATCTCCTTATTGTTACAAATTAACAACATGTCATCCACATACAAAAAAATGACAACAAAATTTTCACCTTCATTTTTGAAATAAACACATGGATCTACTTTATTTTTTCCAAGCCCAAGTTTCAAAACAAACCTATAAAATTTTTGGTTCCAGATTCTTGGAGATTACTTTAATCTGTAAATACTTCTTCAACTTGCATACCAAGTCCTTCTTACCTTTTTTCTTGAATTATTATGGTTGAAAAATACATATATATCTCTTCATCAAGTTCACCATGTAGAAAAGTTATCTTTATATCCATTTGTTCTATTTTAAAATAAAAAGCAACCAAAATAACCAACACAACTCTAACTGATGTTAGTTTAGCCACAGGAGAAAAAATTTCACCAAATTCAATTCCCTCAACTTGAGAAAATCCTTTTTCTATCGAGTGAGTTTTGTACTTCTCTAAATTTCCTTCTATATTGTACTTTTTCTTGAATAACCACTTATAACCAGTAGGTTCTCTTCCAAGGAGTAGTTTCACCAAGTTCCATATCTTATTTTTATCTAGGGACTCCATTTATTCCTCCATAGAAATTTTCAAATACTTATTCACACTTGATTCAAGTGCCTCTTTTAAAATATTGGGTTCTTCATCAGTAACTGATAAATTAAATGTAGAACAAAAATTTGAAGGGCTATACCTTTCTAGGAGTCTTCTCACTCAATCTAATATCCTCAAAATTAGAGTTCTAGGTTCTACATATTTAGCTTCCTCCTCACCTTCTTCCTCTAAATATTCCTCTTTATACTCTCTCTGTAATTCATATTCTTTTGTAGCATCAAGTTCTACCACACGTCCTTCCTCCTATTCCAATGTTACCCAAACTATTTCAAGTTCTTTACTTGGTTGCATTTCTTGTTTTAAAACCCCTTTTTTTTCTCTAAAGATCACATTAAGTAACATTTTATGTTTTTGGGTTCCACAACTTATATCCTTTAACACCAGTACTATAACCCACAAATATGTATTTTTTAAATTTATATTCTAGCTTAGTCCTTTTCTCTTTTGGGACATACATATAAGCTTCACAACCAAAAACCCTTATATGACTGAGAGAGGGTTTCTTACCAATCCACACTTCTTGTGGAGTTTTATCCATCAAATATGAGGTAGGAGATCTATTTATGAGGTAACAAGAAGTTAACACAACTTTTGCCTAGAATTTCTTTTCTAACCCTACACCGCTTAGCATACTTCTATTTTTATCCATCAATGTTTTATTCATTCATTCTGCAACTCCATTTTGTTGTGGAGTATATGGATTTTTTCTCTACCTTTCTATTCCATAGTCCTTGCAAAAATTCTCAAATTTATTAGAGCAATACTCACCACCATTGTCACTTATCAAAACCTTTATCTTTGTATTTGTCTAATATTCTACAAGAGACTTGAAATATTTAAATTTTTTGAAAACATCATATTTATATTGTAAAAAATATACCCAGGTTTTTCTTAGGAAGTTATCTATTAAAGTAACAAAATAGATATATTTACCTAATGATGGTACTTTTGTAGGTCTAGACACATCACTATGAAATAGATATAAAATTCCTTCAGATCATGTAGCACTACTAGGAAACTTGACTTGGGTTTGCTTTCCAAATACATAGTGCTCACAATTATTTATATTTAATGGGCAATAAAAAATTCCTTCAACAATACCTTTCATTTTTAATTTTCAAAGTCCTTTCTCAACGATGTGCCCCATGCATTGATGCCACAATATATTCTTCACTACAAGAATACTTGGAGTTTCTTCTACCATATTAATTTCCTCTACAACTAAAGAGTTATTACGATCAATAATTATAATGCTAGCCTCAAGTTTGAACATGTTTTATGTGCAAACTCCCCTTACCAACACTACGCATCCATGAACCATCTTGCAACTTTCCTTATAACACAGTTACACTCATGTCATACATCTTACTAATGAATATCACATTTCTTGCCAAACCTAAAATATGCAGCACACCAGGAAGGATTTTTATTCTTCCATATTTTAACATCAACTTGACTCTTCCTCAACCGACTATTTTATGTGTCAAATTATCTCCCAAGAATATTTCACCTCCATTTATCTTTTCTTATTCATAAAACTCCTCCCTATGATAAATCATATGAAAAGAAGCACCTGAGTCAATCAACCATGAGTCATGGTGTTCACTTGAGCATGTTGTAACTATGAATAGGTCCCCTAAATCTTCATTTTTAGTCTTCATTTCTATAAAAATTCCTTCATTAGATGAATGACTATTATTAGCCTTTTTATAACTATCATCTCTTTTATAATGCCTTGTTTCACCACACTTCTAGTATTTCCTTTTGTCTAGAACAACATATTTTTTCCTATATTTCAATTTTCTTTCTCCTATTTTATTTTTTCTTCTTTGTTTAGAACAACCTCTCACAACCAAGACATCCTTCTAATAATAATCCTCAAAATATTTGTCTCATTTCCTCATAAAGTAATGTTCCTACTATATCCTCTACTTTCAATGAAGAGATAGTATTGGTGATAGCCTTAACTAGGTTATCCTAGGAATCAAGTAATGAACAATGTAAAGTAATACACTTTTTATCTTCATTAATATTTACATCTATAGAGTTTAATTAACTTACCATAGTGTTAAAAGCATTCAGATATTCAGCCACGGAGTCACCCTCATTCATACAAATCAAATACAACTTATTTAAAAAAAAAAAATTATTTACCAGTGACTTTGTCTATTAGAATAATAAATTATATCCTAAGTTGTTACTAGGATAAGTTTGTGTGGCTGAGATTAGCTCATTTAGTTATGATACAATGGATTGGATTGTAAGCCTTTGCTATTTAAGCAAGGTATTTGTCATTAAATAATATCAAGCATTTCATTATTCCAATATGGTATCAGAGCAAGATTTCCCTACCCTATCAATTTGAGGAGCTTTTCCTCATGGGGGAATTTCCATCATAAAAAAATTCCCTATTTTTTTTCCTTTTTTTTCTCTTTTTTTTACCGAGGGAGTATGCTCTCCATATTTTTGATACATCAAAAACTAGATGGTTAAAAATTGGGAGGTTAATTATTTTTTTAGTTTTTATGGTTTGTAGATCGATGTTTATGCCTACTCTCTTTGATATGTTGATGGAGGTTCTCTAAAGGAATTTATGCCTCTGATTTGCAATACCACATTTGGATTTCTGTGTAGGACTTTACTATTTTGTAATGGATCTGATCTCCTGTATTTTTTTGACATGGTGATTTATTCACCACTAGATATTCTAGTAGAGTCAGATTTGTTCCATAGGTTTCACCACTTGGATAGAACTTTGTTGTAATAGATGAGGAAAGTGACCACCTGCAGACAATTTAGAATGGAGACAAGGAGTACCTGCAGTGACTTTGTGAATATTTCTCATTGAAATTCTTGCCCTAGGGATGGTGATGATGATGGTGATGATGTCGATGCTGTAGCCCATGAAATACAACATCGATGAACCAAAAACCTGCATCGAGAAATTTTTTTCCAAAGCTTTTTTAGCTGTAACAACCTGCAATATTGTGACCTAGTGAGTGATGGGACCTTGAAAGTAGGTTTTCATGATTTTTTTGGTTCAAACAAATTCTTTTTTTGGTGTGTCATTGAGGACATAACTTGTAGTTAGGAGCCTTGTATGTTGCTCTTCAACAACGATTCCAGTGGGGTCATGCTGATATGATGGTGGCGGTCTATTATTCAAAGATAAAAGACATCCAGAAAATGTTGTTGAAGATGTTTGTGCCCCAATTTATCATTTTTTTTACCCCTTAAATACTATTACTGAGGCCCCATAATGATGTGCAGATATTTACTCCAAGAATGGCATGCAAATATTTTACCACTACAACTTGACCCTCTTTGGCTTCCCAAAATTGCATTGTTTATAATTGTATTTTGTTTCCTCTATAGTGAATTGTCATGGCAACATTCATGGTGTGACCTGGTGACCGTCGAGCACTAAAAGTCAAAGAATTTTTAAGCAGTGGAAAATTTTTAAGCTGAATATTGTGCATATTATTGCCTTGATTTCTAAGCAATGGTGCTATTATATTTTAGCAATCATCATGCAGTTATCTTTTTAACATTCGTCAACATTTGTATGAGGGACTGGAGATGCATTTTTGACCTGTGAGGAGGTTGACGTGAAGAAGTGTGTGGTCCATTAATGGTAGATATTATGACTAATGGTGGAGTGGAGTGAGGTTGAACTCCTTTGTTTAGCGACTTAGCAGTGCCATGATTGTTATTTTTAATACTTGTCAATCAACACAATGTCATTGTTGCTTCGAGATTGTAATGATAGTGCAGATTGATCGTCAATTTTTTAATGGGCCCTCACCGAAGCAAATAGCTATGAATATATTTTTCTTACACTTATGGGGTAGGGATGCCTTATCTTGGTCAACCTCAAACTTTCCCTATGTTTCATCTTCGAGGACTTTCATTCAATTGTAATGATATCGATGTTTATGAGTTATTTATGGGTTTGGATGTCGTGGATGTCCTACTAAGCCACAATGGTGGTTGATATGTTCCCATATCATGGAAAATTTTGGTCTCCTTACGACTATATGCCAAATAGAATCCTGGTAAAGTGATATCTAAGAATCTATTTGAGAAAATCCGCTTGCTCTGCCTTGTTAATGACTATAGCATTCTGTATAACAGACACGTTGTAAGCATTTGTTCATGACTAGGACCAGTAGATGGTATTTTTTGAAGTGTAAATCATGGAGGGAATCAAATTCTACATCAATAGCATTTGCACATGGGCGTGACAATGGTTTTTTCTCTCCATCATTAATGCTACTCGCTATGACTGACACTGCACTCCATGAATGACGTGAATCTTTTCGATATCTTGTGACTGAAATGGAAAATACATGGAAAGCCCATTTTTGAACATTATTGTGGCACTCCAATTTTTTTTAGTGCTCTTGGCCATGATCAGATCAAGGCGGTGCTCTCTACAATAGTTTTTTCTAGATGCGGAACCCTCCTCATTGCTACCACTGAAGTTGAAGTTGGATCTGTTGTTTCAAAGTGGATGAATATTTCTTTTAGATGTCTTCACTCCCTGTTGAATTGTCCCCCTCCACCAGATTTCTCATGGATTTCCCTAATCTGGCTCATCATTTTCCTAAACATTAAGTCATCAGATATTCTGTAATTGTGGAATAGACATCAATCACCGGATATTTTGCACTCATTGCATGGATATGGTATTTTGTTGGAGGTACAATCAAGAGAGGATTTTTTGGAGGTGTCACTTCGGGTGCTTGATCTCCAATGCATTGGATGTTGTAGATTTGATGCATATGATGTAGAGAAAAGTCATAAAAATAGTCATCGAAGCTTGCTGAGATGGGACGACATCTAGACAGTGGAAATCAATGGCAACACATTGTGGGAAGCAATGCTATCTTGTAACATAGTGAATGGAATATGACGTTGACTTGGAGAGGAAATGGTGATGTGGCAATGAAGCAAAGAAAGAGTCTAGAGCTATTGCATGAATATGGAGGCCCCAACTTTTAGTTTTTCATTATATTCAATAAGATAGAATAAAAGGGACCACTTTCCATTGTATGGGTACTTTAATTAAAATATGAAGACATTTTATTTTCACATTGAAGAGGGAAGTGAAAATAAGTTTAAATAAAAACCTAGTAAGTCATGTAATGTTTTTTTAGAAAACTTTAAATTTATTTCGAAGGAAACCCTGTATTTTTTCCTGTGAGGAAATTTTTTTCCTCTCAAAGTAAATTCAAGCATATTCCATTGGGAAAGGAAGAAGAAGAATATTATTTTTTCTACGGATGAATGCCAAATTTAAACCTGATCATAAGGGTTTTTATAGTCTTAGAAAAGGTTTTTTTGAGTTGGACACATTGGTGGTGTCCAATTTTTATTTTGAGGTAGTTTAATATGTGTTTTTTGGCCTCAAAAATATTGTATCATGGAGTGCATTCTCGGTTGAACCCAACACTCCCAAATATTTATAAGTGATCCTAGTATCTAGTCATATCCTCTATAGCACCTAGTGGATGCCGCATCTGGTTACCCATGCATTCTGGTAGGATGACGAGGTCACCATAAGGACACATTCAAGAGTTACCTTGGTGCTTCATTATTTGATTCCTTTGTTTTGTTATTTATCCACAAGTTTTGGATGTTGTTATCAGCCCATTATTTTCATATAGGTGGAAACCACTACTTATGCTTGTGGAGTCAATTTGGACATCCCTTGCAATCCTTGTGGTTCTTTCCACACTATCTTCACACTCTTCTTTTTGTGAGACACTTTGGTTTCATGGTTCACAACCTTGATCTTTATCACCAACACCAGTCTGGGAGTAAGATTTTATTCAGTTTGGTGACGAGGCTCCTCTACTTTTTTAAGGTATATCATGGATCCTTTGCAGGCCATTATTGATGGAAGTTGTCCTAGGAGGTTTGAAGAGGACATATTCCTCTCCATTCTCCTTGCACATCTTCTTCTTCTTCTTCTTCTTGTCAAGACTCATACTTGTGGATATGCCACTTGTTGTTTAGTTATTTGTTTTTCACTACCTTGTAGTATCACTTGAGGGGGGGTGTTAGTATATCCTAGTACTACTTAAGGGGGGTTCTAGAATAATGAATTATATCCTAAGTTGTTACTAGGATTAGTTTGTGTGGCTGATATTAACTGAGTTAGTTATGATCCAATGGATAATATTGTAAGCCTTTTATATTTAAGCAAGGTCTTTTTCATTGAATAATATCAAGCATTTCATTATTCCAACATTGTCTAATACAATGCTCCTAGATTTTCCCATAACAACTTTGTCATGGTCTTTGTCGATGCATTCAACAATATTGAATTAGATAAGCATAATCTGATAGAGCTCCTTGTATGCCTATCAATATTTAGCCATTCCTTATCTATAATTCATGTTGGTTTTACTCCCAAGACCACAACCCACTGATATATATCCACAAATAGATCCTCTATCTTGATTTTCCATAACTTAAAGTTTTATCCATAAAATTTTTCAATCTCTACCCGTGTGCTTCCCATTATTTTTCCTTGGTCTAAATTATTTTGTACACTAATCCCACTCAAGAATTGATTTATCCTAAGGTTTAAACCCTTACTCAAACAAATATAAATCCTAGATATATTACCAAATAAAGAGAAATAATACCTCAATTAAGGTAGGAGCATCCAGCGATGTAAGAGTAATCTTGCATCATCCAAAATTTGTAATGTTTTATTTTTATGCTCTAAGTTAGTTTGGTTATTAGGGGATGGAAAAATAGACCTAGCGGTGAAATAATCATCCCAATATCCTGAGCGGTTTGGGAGATATGTAAATTTGAATGTCATATACCCTATTAAAAACTACTGAAAATCCTGCTAGTAAAACTAGTAAAACTTGGAGGCCAAATTTGAAGGCCTTAGAAGCCTTTTTAAGGGCTGAAACATGGAGGTACTCTAAAAAAACATAGTACTAGACTTACTAACCCTTCGATAGCTTTACGAAAAGGTGTATTAATAGTTGTTTCGAGCAACGAACGAGGAGTTATGACCTCGGTAAGTTTACCCTCGAAATTCAAATTTGAAATATATGGTTTTAGGCAGGAAAAGGGAAAACATGGTCAAAAAGGGGTAATTTCAAATTTGTAAGGATTTAGTCTCTGTAAGCTCCATTCTCCTCAGCAAGGAATATCAAAAATATTTTGGCATTTTCTCTATTTTCTATGTTTATGGGGATTTGATGTGTTTTGGTTAATGCAACTCTGCTTCATCAATAAATAGAATGTAGAAAATAAGTACATGTAAAATCAAATGAAAAACAAATAATAAGAAACACATTATGCAAAAATTTATCCTAGAAAACCCTTTCGAGAAAAAACCCAACAAGAATATTTCCTTATTGTATAAACTTGATCGTCTTCAATACAATAATATCCTTATCCATGTTTCACTTGCTTTCACTTGTGATTACATTGCTTGTGCATTTCACACCAAACCTGCATTCAAGTATTGTTTTATATACCAACAACACAAGAAGAGGAATTACAATACCATGGGTGCAAATCCATGGGCCAACTATACATTAACCCAAAACCTCCCATATGGATCTAAAAAATAGCTTAAACCCTCCTTCAAACAATTATTTGTGGGCTACCACCCCTGTACCCCCACTCGAGGTCCAACTCGGCCCTGAACCCTTACGAGTATACAAATAAAGTGTCCAGTCCTCTCAGAGTTAACCCCACCTAGATATCATGAAAAATATTCAACACAATTCCAACAACCTAATTGTTAGAGGAATAAATATTGGTGCTAGTGGACCAAGTTGTTGGAGGTTTCATCATCAAGGAAACCCTTTTTTCACCACCAGGAATGCTCGAGGGTTCCTCTTAAGGTGATGAAATAAATATATATATATATATATATATATATATATATATATATATATATATATATATATATATATATTATTTTTAAAATTTAACCTTTATATAGTTAAATTTTAAAAAATGATTATTTCAATTATATTAGTTATAATTATACATAATAAATCATTTATTATATTGCTATCTAAAATTTTAAATTTTATAAATAATATAAAAAAACATATATATTTTTTTTTATACCTAATTTATATTATTTCTAATAACCAAACTCTTCTAGTTAGATTTTTTTATGATTTTATTAATGAGTTTGACTTACCAAATATGGAAATAAATTTAAAAGTTTTTAAATAAGATCCAAATGCCTCATATCATGCGTTAAAATTCTTTAATTTATTATACCTTCCTTGTCAAAGCTTGTTCCTATTACATTTTATTTACATTATTAAACTACTTAAAAATTAAAAGGACAAAAAATGGAGGAAGGATTAACATCACTCAAGGTATGCAATATTTTAATGATTTTATTCAGAATAATAAGTTGATTGACCTGGATATGTGTAAAGGTAAGTTTACGTGGACAAACATAAGGATGGCGGATAATCACATTCAAAGGCACCTAGATAGAGTTCTTATTTCTAACAGTTGTCTAAGTATAAACAATACTCATAGATTTACATGTATGCCCAAAATAGGATTAGATCATAATACCCTCTTGCTGGATATGGAAAAGGAGGGGAAGTAGGGAGGAGCACCCTTTAGGTATGAGCTCATTTGGGATATGCACCCAGACATTACAAATTAAAATTCAATATTAGTGGCAGGAAGAGGTTCAAGGATCAACAATGTACAAAGTTACCCCAAAATTAAAGAACATCAAGTATCGAATCAAATTTTGGAATAAAGAGGTTTTTGGTAACATCAATTTAAGAAAACATATTAAAAAGGATATCTAAGATATAGAGGAAAAAATGGATAGGGAAGGTATAAAACCAGAGTGGCATGAAAAGGAAAAACAACTCCTCACGGAGTATCATAATACCATTGCCCAAGAGGATATTTATTGGAAACAAAAATCAAGAGTTTTGTGGCTCAAGGAAGGTGATAGAAACATTAAATTCTTCCATGTTTCGACTAAGAGACACAGAAACACAAATAAAATCCTCTACCTTATGGAGGAAAGTGGAAGAAAGTATAAGGATTTAAATGATATTAAAAATTTGGCCATTACTTTCTTTCAAAACTTTCTTAGCAAAGGAAAAATAGAGTGCAACATGGAAATAGAAAGCATCATTTAACAATGTTCCCAAAGGAGTTAATGATAGCATGAATGAATATCTATGCAAGGTAATCTCTAAGGATGAAATTAAAAGAGTTGTGTTCTCTGTGGGAGCATTCAAAGCTCCAGGACCATATGGTTTTCCACCAGGTTTTTTTCAACATCATTGGGATATTGTTGGAGAAGATGTAGTTAATGCAATCCAAGAAGCCCAAGAATCTGGTAAGTTGTTGAAATAATGGAATAATACCTTCATTGATCTAATTCCTAAGAAATATGGGGTAGATAAATTGTAGGACTTTAGACTAATCAGCCTATGTAATACAATTTACAAAAAATTTACTAAAGTTTTGGCCAATCAGTTGAAAAACATCATCCCTTCAATCATTAATGATGATCAAGGAGGTTATGTGGCAAGTAAGCATATTAATTGAAAGCATCATTGTCATTTATGAAATAGAACACTCTATTCAAAGGAGAAAAGGGTTAGCCATGTTCCTTAAGTTGGACATGAACAAAAACTATGATAGGGTTTCATGGTCTTTCTTAGATAAAATAATGGAGTGAATGGATTTTAGTGAAAATGGAGGGCATGGATTGTTATGTGTATTTCTAAACCCCGCTTTCCAATCTTGACCAATGGATAATCTATTGGGTTCTTTCCTTCTAGCAGAGGAATCAAGCAAGGATATCTATTGTCTCCATATCTCTTTATCATTATGGTAGATTTTCTAAGAAGAAATTTTGAAAGAAGGATGGTAATATCAAATGTCTAAAACATTCATCCATTTGCAAAGCTTTATCTCATCAAAATTTTGTATATGATACTTTATTTCTTGGGGAAGCTACAGAGGAAGAAGATTTGGATTTTAAAAAAGTCCTTGATTCTTATGAAAAAGCTACAGGCCAAAAAATAAATTATGAAAAAAGCAGGATTATGTTTTTAAACACGGAGGAGAGTATAAGAGATAAAATAGTTAAAGTGTTGGGATGTAAGGAGGAAAATTTTCCTATCACCTATCTTGGTTTCCATTTGTTTATAGGCAAGATGAAAGGTGAACTTTGGAATCCAATTATTGATAAATTTAATAGGAAACTTCAAGGTTGGAAGGAATCTATTTTTTCCTCTATAGGTAAAGTACAACTCATAAAACACACACTTCAAAGCCTCCCTGTTTATTTCATGTCTTTCCTAAGGATGTCAAGGAAATTGGAAGAGACTTTATAAATACTACAAAAAAAATTATTATGGGATGGCATTGAATGCAAAAAATATATACATTTGGTAGCCTAGGATACCTATTACCAGCCTTTAAAAAATGGGATCTTGGTTTGAGGAAGTTGAGAGATCTAAATAGAGTCGTTCTAGCTAAACATGGTTGGAGGCTTTGCACTGGAGCATCAAGGAAATGGGCTACCATTATCTAAAACAAATACTTGGAGGGTAGAAACCACTTTATCAGTTGTTCTAATCCTCCACATGGGTCTATTTTTGACAAAATATAATCAATAGAAAGAAATTTCTATGGCAAGTGTAACAACCCCAATTGTTACTACTCATCTACTACAATTGTTTTTTACTATGATAACCTTTTTTCCCATTTCAATGAGTTAATAATATAATAATGATCTAATACAAGGATATCCCAAATAAAAAGTAAGTAATTCGAGTCACAAAATATTAATCCAAAGTCACATTTGAGTAGAAGTACCAACTTCTACAATTCATTCAAAGTCATTTACAAATAGGAGCACCAACTCCTATAATTCCATCATACCATCACCAAGTGGTTATGAGAATAATACAATGGCTATGTCCTTCATGAGGACATCTCAATGGTTATACTAATGCAGGAGCATCCAGGGCAGCACAACAATCTTGCATCACCGAAAAGAAAAAAAACAAAACAAAAAAAAAAAAGTTCGAAGTTTGCAAAACTTTTCTAAGTATAAAAATGGTCGTGATATCGCGACACAAATGTCGTCACGATATCGTGACGTATTTCAGAACCATGGCAAGCGCAAATGATGGTCGTGATATCGCGACATCAAAGTTGTCACGATATCGCGACACTTTGGTAGCCAAAGCCAAAAGCCACAGAAGTGTCGTGATATCGCGACACTTTGGTAGCCAAAGTTAAAATCCAAAGAAGTGTTGCGATATCGCGACACTTTGGTAGCCAAAGTCAAAAGCCAAAGAAGTGTCACAAAATCGTGACACTTTGGCAAGCAAAGCCAAAAGCCGAAGAAGTGTAGCGAAATCGTGACACTTTGACAGACAAAGCCAAAAGTCGAAGAAGTGTCGCGATATCGTGACACTTTGGCGAAAGAGAGCCAAAAGCAGAAAAGTGTCACGATATCGCGACACATTGGAGAAAGAGGACCAAAAGCAGAAAAATGTCGCGATATCGCGACACATTGGAGAAGGAGAGCCAAGGGCAAAAAAGTGTCATGAAATCGTGACATGTCACATTTTTGTGACCTGGCTAAGAAGGAGAAGACGGGTTTTTCACGGACTGTTGCAGAATGACAGGTGGCGATTCCAGAAGCCATTAAGGCAGTTCCAAGTGGCAGTTCTAGAAGCCATTAAGGCTGTTCCATGTGGCAGTTCCAGAAGCCGTTAAGATGGTTACGAACGGCGGTTGTAGCAAGAAGCCTGGATTATAAAAGGGGATTTTTTTGAAGGATTCGACAGGCTGGAAAGATGTAGATTGAGACTGCATTGTATTTCCCTTCTATACTTTGTAATATTTCCATGTTCTCTGAATAAAATTGAGTTTTCTCTTGTTGTTAATTTTGGCTCCCCATGAAGTGGTATCAGAGCAACAATATTCTGAGTGTGTGAGCAGAGCGTCGAACGTGAGGCAGCTCGCACCAGGATCTGGGGTTACGGGTTCTAAGAAACTGTGAAGCAGAATGTTATCGTGAAGAAATCATGGTGCTGGAAGGAATGTGGTTCCTGAAGGAGAATTTTGAGCATTACAGAGGCAAGTGTTGGCCTTGCAGGAAGAATTGCACAGAGGAGTAGAGCCGAGAGGAGAAGACCACAGCGATGATGACGGAGTTGAAGACCCATCTGAAGAAGAAGAGGAAGCAATGAGTGTCGTAGAATCAAGAATGATTAAAGCTATTTCTCAAATTGGGAAAGGTCGAAGCTAGATGTATCCACATATTCTGGAAATTTAAATCCAGAAGAATTAATCGACTGGATTAATGACATGGAGGAATATTTTGAATATGAGGAAGTTGAAGATCCAAATCGAATTAAATTTGCCAAAACAAAATTGAAAGGCCATGCTGGCATATGGTGGAAAGGAGTGCAACTGGAAATAAACCGGAGAGGAAAAGAAAAGATCACCAGGTGGGATCGAATGGTGGAAAAATTGAAACGGCAGTTTATTTTGGCAGGTTACGAATTAGATCTGCTGAGAAAAATGTAGAGTTTGCGCCAGTCCAGAAAATCTGTTAAAGAATATACAGAAGAATTTTTTTAAATTTCTATTAGAACCGGTCATACAGAAGAAAATAAAGAAAGAGTATCCCGTTACATTAATGGGTTGAGAACCAGTGTGCAAGAAGAATTAAGTCTGGTTCGAATGAACATCATTGAAGATGCTTATCAGTTTGCTCTGAAAGTGAAAGAGAAACTGAACCACAGATTTGACAGCAAGCAAAGAGGAAGAGGTCATGGTGGAAGAACTGGTGGAATAACCAGTGGAGGAAAATATGATGATAAAAAATAGACTGGTGAAACCAGCAATCGCCAAGAACAGAAGGAGGAGAATGCTTACCGACCTCATAATTAGAACAATGATTATCAACGGGGACGAGGTAGAGGTGGACGTGGATATGGCAGAGGTAGATTCCATGGAACCTGTTTTAAGAGAAGAAGGACATCGATCATTTGAGTGTCCCAAACACCAAGAAACATCGAATAGAAGGCCTAAAGGTAATGCCAGAGCTGCAGTTGTTGAGGATGGTGTTGAATTTGAGCATTCTGAAGAAGCAGAGCACGGGGAAGTGATGATCACAAGGAGAACCTTTTTGAATGAAGAGAAGGAACCAGATCAGTAGAAAAGCCTGTTTCGCACAAGGTGCAAATGTTCAGGTAAAATTTGTAATATTATTATTGATAATGGTAGTACAGATAATTTGGTTTCTGAGGAAACAATATCTAAGTTAAATCTAGAAATAAGACAGCACCCGCATCCATACCGGATTGTGTGGTTGCAGAAGGATCATAGAGCATTGGTCAGTGAACAATGCTGGGTCAAGTTTCAAATTGGAAGATACTAGGATGAGGTCCTGTGTGATATTTTGCCTATGGATGCTTGTCATTTGTTACTTGGAAGACCATGGCAATTTGATAGATGTGCAGCACATGATGGGCATGCAAATACCTATTCCCTAACAAAATACGGAGTACGCCACAAACTGAAGCCATTGAAGGAGGTTGAGGAAAAGGTATGCAATAATGCTAGAATTTGTTTAGTAGATGGCAGAAAATTTTTGGATGGTATAAAGAGGGATTCAATGTATTATGCATTAATTCCTACTATAAAAAGAGAAGATACTACTGACATTCCAGCAGAAGTTGAACATCTCATTAGCAGAATTTCTCGATATTATATCAGACAATGTGCCTGAGGGTTTGCCACCAATGAGGAAGATTAGTCATCAGATTGAATTAATGCCAGGGTCTAGCTTACCCAACAAGGTAGCCCATAGAATGTCTCCTGTTGAGAATGAAGAGTTGAATCGACAAGTTTAGGAATTTTTTAGGAAGGGTTTGATTCGAGCAAGTTTGAGCCCTTGTGCAGTGCCAGCAGTACTTACACCAAAGAAGAATGGCGAATGGCGAATGTGCACTGATTCCCGAGCCATTAATAAAATTACCATTAAATATCGCTTTCCATTACCTAGAATGGACGATATAATGGATCGCTTGAGTGGAGCTAAATACTTCACTAAGATTGATTTGAAGAGCGGATATCATCAGATCTGTGTTAGAGAGGGTGATGAATGGAAGACAACCTTTAAAACCAGAGAGGGTTTGTATGAGTGGTTAGTTATGCCATTTGGATTGACTAATGCACCCAGTACGTTTATGAGGCTAATGAATGAGGTATTGCGTGACTTCTTGGAAAAGTTCGTGATAGTTTATCTGGATGATATTCTAATTTTTAGTAAAACTTTGAATGAACATTTGTTGCATGTTCAGACAGTTTTTGAAAAACTGCGTGAGGAGCAGTTATTGATAAATATACAGAAGTGCAGTTTTGTATAGAAAGAGTTGATATACCTGGGATTTGTCATCTCAGAGGAGGGTCTGAAAATAGATCCTAAGAAAGTGAAGGCTATCCTTGAATGGCCTGCCCCAAGGAATGTGATAGAGGTAAGATCATTTCACGGTCTTGCAAGTTTCTATAGAAAGTTTATTAAAGACTTTAGCAGTATTTGTGCACCCCTAACAGAAATTATGAGAGGGGATAAGAGAGACTTTAAGTGGACTGCCAAGGCAGATACCAACATGAACATATTGAAGAAGAAAGTGACAGAACAGCCCATTCTGGCACTTCCATATTTTAATAAAGTGTTTCAGGTTGAATGTGATGCCAATGGCAGTGCCATTGGAGCTATGTTGAGTCAAGAAGGTAAACCTGTTGCATACTTTAGTGAAAAATTGAATGATGCTAGAAAGAAATACTCTGTTTATGATCAAGAATTCTATGCTATAATTCAAGCTCTTAAGAAATGGAGACATTATTTGCTAACAAAAGAGTTTGTTTTATATACTGACCATCAAGCTTTACAGTATATAAATAGTCAAGGTAAACTTAACCAACGGCATTTGAAGTGGGTTGAATTCTCGTAGAGTTATACCTTTGTACTAAAGAATAGAAGTGGCAAATCTAATAGAGTTGCGGATGCCTTGAGTAGAAGGCATAATTTGTTGATAGAAATGAGAGTGCAGGTTGTTGGGTTTGATGAACTCAAGAGTTTATACCTAGCAGATCCAAATTTTACAGAGGCATGGACAGCATGTGTGTCTCCTACTACTGTGGATCGCACTAAGTGGTTGGAATTCATGATCCAAGATGGGATGTTGTTTTGGCAGAATCAGTTGTGCATTCCATGAAGTTCCATGAGGGAAAATTTGATCAAAGAGAAACATAGCAGAGGACTAGCAGGGCATTTTGGTCGTGATAAGACCATTGCTCTTATTAGTGAGAATTATCATTGGCCATAGTTGTAGCAAGATGTGACCAGATTTGTGCAGGGTTGCAGAGTGTGCCAGATGGCAAAAGGTGTCAGCCAGAATACAGGAATGTACCAGCCATTGCTTGTACTAGAGAGACCGTGGGAGGACATCAGCATGGATTTTGTTCTTGGTCTGCCAAGAACACAACGTGGAAATGATGTCATTTTTGTTGTGGTTGACAGGTTTTCAAAAATAGCCCATTTTATTCCATGTCAGAAGACAAGTGATGCGGTTCACATTGCCGGCTTGTTCTTCAAGGAGGTAGTTTGACTTCATGGTCTACCCCAAAGCATTGTCTCGGATAGAGATACCAAATTTGTGGGGTATTTCTAGAGAACCTTATGGAAGAAGCTAAAAATAGACTTGAAGTTCAGTTCTGCATACCATCCACAGACTGATGGACAGACCGAAGTAGTCAACAGAAGTTTGGATAATCTTCTACGATGTCTGGTAGGAGATAAACCCAAGGGATGGGATCTGATTTTACCATAGGCAGAGTTTGCTTACAACAATTTTGTCAATCGTAGTACTGGTAAATCACCATTCCAGATTATGCATGGGTACAGCCCGAGAAATGCTTCTGAGTTAAGACCGATGGATAAAGCAGACAAGTGCAGTGCTGAAGCTGAAGACTTTGCAGCACACATGAAGACTTTACATGAAGAGGTACAGTAGCATATCAGTCAAACAAATGCTTCATACAAAGCTAGAGCAGATCAGAAGCGGCGTTTCAAAGAATTCTAGGTAGGGGATGAAGTCATGGTTCATTTGTGTAAGGAATGTTTTCCTCAGTAAACATACAATAAGTTGAATATGAAGAAGTTTGGACCATGTCGGATCATAGGTAAACGAGATTCAGGCAATGCCTATGAAGTTGATCTACCAAGTGAGCTGAATATTTCCCCTATCTTCAATATTTCAGACTTGGTTGAATATCATGCAGGAAGTTGTAGTGAACCACCCAGTCCGGATCTGTGGAACATTCCTGCATCCACTCCAGAAAAAGCAAAAGTTGAAGACATCCTCGACACTCATGAAGGTAGAAATACCCGAAACAGGCAATATTCAGAGTATTTGGTCAAGTGGAAGAACCGACCTATCGAAGATGCCACATGGTTGTCCAAATTAGAGGTTGATCGTTTGGTTTTTCCTCTGACCGCCCAAAAGTGAGGATCACTTCTAAAAAAAAAAATCTACCCCGGGTGTCTGATGCAGGAGCATCCAGGGAAGCACAACAATCTTGCATCACCAAAAAGAAAAAAAAAAAGTTTGAAGTTTGCAAAATTTTTCTAAGTATAAAAATGGTCGCGATATCGTGACACAAATGTCGTCGCGATATCGCGATGTATTTCAGAACCGTGGCAAGCACAAATGATGGTCGCAATATTGTGACATCAAAGTTGTCACGATATTGCGACACTTTGGCAGCCAAAGCCAAAAGCCACAAAAGTGTTGCGATATCATGACATTTTGGCAGCCAAAGTCAAAAGCCAAAGAAGTGTCGCGATATCGCGACACTTTGGCAACCAAAGTCAAAATCCAAAGAAGTGTCACGAAATCGCAAAACTTTGGCAAGCAAAGCCAAAAGCCGAAGAAGTGTAGCGAAATCGTGACACTTTGACAAACAAAGCCAAAAGTCGAAGAAGTGTCGCGATATCACGACACTTTGGCGAAAGAGAGCCAAAAGCAGAAAAGTGTCGCGATATCGCGACACATTGGAGAAAGAAGACCAAAAGCAGAAAAACGTCACAATATCGCGACACATGAGAGAAGGAGAGCCAAGGGTAGAAAAGTGTCGTGAAATCATGACATGTCGCATTTTTGCGACCTGGCTAAGAAGGAGAAGACGGGTTTTTCATGGATTATTGCAGAACGACAGGTGGCGATTCCAGAAGCCATTAAAGCAGTTCCAAGTGGCAGTTCCAGAAGCAGTTAAGGTCGTTCCATGTGGCAGTTCCAGAAGCTGTTAAGACGATTACAAATGGCAGTTGCAGCAAGAAGCCTGGATTATAAAAGGGGATTTTTTCGAAGGATTCGACAGGCTGGAAAGACGTATATTGAGACTGCATTGTATTTCCCTTCTGTACTTTGTAATCTTTCCATGTTCTTTGAATAAAATTGAGTTTTCTCTTGTTGTTAATTCTGGCTCCCCATCATATACCAGTATTTGGGAGTTTTACCCAATGGAATTCATCCCCTCCTCTCCATACTATCCATGAAGACTAGTATTAAGGAGAGAGCCATTAATCTTGTTATTTCTCGTGAAAACTTACATGTGACTTGGAATAATATCTTAAGCACCATTATAGAATTTACTCATTTACTAGGTGTGATGGTGTTGATGATTATCTATCTCATATTATTGTGGAGGTTATCATGAATTTCCTTCTACACTATTATAGTCCTTGAGGGAGAATTTAAATACATCCATATAATCTACTAGAGCAACATAAATCTCAATGCCATACATTTGACAATGTGTAATATCCAAAGTAGTTCCAATACTTGATCATATTCTAAAACATATATCACCTAACATTTATTAGAGGTAATTACTACAATATGAAGACTTTATATCTCTTTTACAAAGCTAGTATTCAAATACATAAAACATTATAAATCATGGCTGATTTTACATAAATTATTTCAGCCTTGCATAATTACATTGGAACTATATCAATACAAGCTTCTACATTATGAACATTGCAATAGTCTTCAAATAGTGTTATCCAGATCTTATCTGGAATGTCTCGAGTTCTTCATGGTTGGAAGAGATTATTATGAAGGGATAAGGACAACTCGGATGCAAAGTATACCAAATGCAATACAAGTAAACCATGCTTATCAACTTTGAATACAATCATGCATCACACATTTGCCAAATGTATATCGCATATAGAGAAATCACCAAGCATGAATTTTAATTTTATCCATCTTAATATTTTCATAACAAGGATTAATTCTTAATCCCATACACCATTCGTTTGGATTACCACCGAACATAAGAGAGAGTCCCATGCCTCTTTCCAAAGGATGGACACAATCCATTCCTTCCCAAAACTAGAAAATATCCATCCTTCTAGTTGAGATATATTTATTTAAAAAATTCCTCAAGTACATAATATTTTACTGTTATTTTCTAGAATTATGCAAACACTATGATTTCACTTGTTCATTCTACTTGTATATCTAATAGACCTCAAATCATAGTTGTTGTTTTTTTCTTATTTTATAGTCCATTCAAATTTTAATTAAATAAAACCAATATTGACAAATATAATTGATTTCAATCTGCTTTTTCAATCATTCCAACAATAAAGAAAATTGATTTAATTTTAAAGTCATCATCTTTAATTTAAATTAAAATAAACCAATTAACACTACTCTCCTTATGAAAATATAATACAATCATAATTATCCAATTCAGTTTTGTCATATATTATGATGGACTAATATTTACAAATATTCTCCATATAACTAAACATATATAATCTAAACTTAAGGGGATTTATTTTAATCGGGATTTCATAAAAAACAAGTAATACAACCTATTTAAAATATTGATATATTATATGATTTTATTGTCATTAGCATAGTTTCATTTGATAAAATCACTCATACATTTTAATATATCATTCTTTAATTCAAATTAGAAAATCTGAAAGCAATCCAAATCTTAAAAAAAAACTAAGAGCAATCCAAATATTTTTTTTAAAACTGAAAGCAATCCCAATCTTCTAAAAACTGAAAGCAATCCCAATCTCTTAAAAACTTTTGAGGCTAATTATTGTTACTTTTGAGGCTAATTATTTTTATAATTGATGTAGTTGGCATCAATAAAATATGAAAGGCATATGGTATGTGTTTTACGCAGAGGAAGTTATGTTTATATAACAATTTCAATGCTTTGTATTGGTGCACCTTGAAATAAACCAAACCAGACTTATTTTTGCTTCACATATTAGGAAATAAAATCAAGGATTCGGTCATTGGTATATAATAATGATGGTTTAGTTTTAGAAATAAACATAGGATTGAATTCGGAAGATCTATAATAATGGAAAACAAAATATACATGGGAGGCTTTAAACCACAGTTGTATGAAAATTATTTTAACATTGCACAGCCTAGCCAAAGCTATATTACATAGTGCATTACCATCACATCATTATGGAGTTTCCAAAAATGAATCTATATCATAGACGCCCAATATGATTATATATAAGCTATTGAAAGCACATAAGACTAATTAAATATCAGCTCTACAAAAGATATCCGAGTTGGACCTAAAGTCTTCAAAGAATTTTCTTCTACATTTTTAAGCACGACCGTATTATATCCAATAAATGGAAAAAATCTAATCTATGAAAGCTTCTACTTAAACGTTGAAGAAATATTATATATTAAAACATTTATAAGAAAAGCAATTGGATAAAGTAAAACATTCAACACATATAACTAGATTTCAATTCATTCTGGCATGCATTAAAATAAAATACAGTGGACAGATTCAACCTGGAATTCTCCAACAGTTGAATGCTTCTCAAAGCTTGTAAATCTCTTCTCCTCTCTTCTTCAGTTTAGCATAACATAGTATAATATAACATGATTTTTTTTCTCAACCACAATGGCAATTTGTAACTTTTTTTCTTCCAGTCAAGAAAGATGTTTATATATATATATATATATATATATATATATATATATATATATATATATATATATATATATATATATATATAATATTCTTTTTCTCACCCCATGTGAAGGCTTCATTTAATATATATTATTTTAATGGAAATGGAATCCATAGAGATAAGATAAGAATATTATCCACCATTTCAACCTTCCCAAAGTAGCCATGTGTAGGAAAGATTGATTATTTAAATCTACAAGGTAGTTTTTTTTCATGCTTTGGTCCAATCAAAATTGAACAAGTTCCTAAAAACTACCTAATTTCCTTCTAAAATAGGATAAACTAGATCAAATAAGCATGCTCAACAAAATAAATATTTTACTTTAAAAATTGCTCAAATTAAGATTTCACAAAATCATAATAAATTGCATGATATTCTTTTCAATATTTTCTAGAGTAATCATTATTTAATATGCATTTTCAAGTAAAATTCAATTAACCAAACTTATGCAAATCAATTGTGAAATCACACAAAAGGTATACAAGCACTCGATGTAGGTACTCCATATCCCCCATCACCATTTTTCCTTTGATTGGGTGAGATTTTTAGAGTAAAACTCAAGTAACATTGCCATCAGGGAGGTAACTAGTGATGATAGGAATATGATATTTACCTATTGAGTTTTCATAGTCATCATTTCTCTTCTCATATCTTTGTGTTCAGTATTCCACCTGTGAGAACAAATGTTCCTGCAATAAAGCAATGCAACATCATTTTGTTTTGATAGAAACAAATACAATGCAAATATATTAAGCATTAAAACCAGCTATCATTACACAAATAACATCTTAAAAATAGTCCTCCAAGGTGGGATGTGACATACTCCCCCCTTAGATTAAATGCAATCCTTTGTGTTTTCCTACAATATTACATAATAATCAATAAAACATAGTTTTGGCATAGTTTCCACTTTGCTTAAGTGGTCCATAGTTCAACCTGTATTATTACATAGCATCATTAAATAAATAAGGAAAATGTATTTTCATATCTTCCACTTTTTTTCAAGTGGAATTCTTTTCAGAATATTGGTTCCACTGGACCTTACATTGATCAATATTACACTTCCTCATAGTCTTGGAAAGTAATTCCAATATCTTCACAGGTCTCACTTCAAAGGTTGTCAAATTTGCCATCTACAAATTAGAAACATTTAACACATGATCAAGATTAGCAATATATCTCCTAAGTAGGGATACATAAAAATTATTATGGATCTTTGACAGGTTAGGTGGTAAGTCAATCCAATAGGCTATAGAACTTATCTTCTCCATAATCTCAAATGGACCAAAAAATATAGGATCCAATTTTATTGATTTAATGGCACTCTTCTTAGTTTTTACCCTTAGAAACACTTTGTCACCTATGGAGAATTCTCTAGGTGTTCTTTTCAAATCTGCATAACTCTTATGTCTATATGTGGCTTCCTTGAGCCTTTTATGGATTAGTCCTAGCTGCTCTTCCATTATTTTGACCATTTTTGGTCCAATGACAACTCGATCCTTGGGATTTTCTCATGATAATGGAGTTCTGCATTGTATGCCATACAAATCTTTGAAAGGGGCCATTTTCAAGGAATAATGATAGCTATTATTATAAGCAAACTCAACTAGATACAAATAATCTTCCCAATGAGACTTCTGGTCCATGCAATACATGCATAACATATCTTCCAGAACTTGGTTAACCCTTTCTATATGTAATTAAATTTCAATATGATATGCAGAACTGATATTCAAAGTTGTGTCAATTGCACGATGGATAGCCTGCCAGAACTCATAAGTAAACCTAGAATCCTTGTTAGAGATAATCATCTCCGAAAATCCATACAACCTAAAAACTTCTTTTACAAATTTATTGGCAACAACTACAACATCATCTGTAGTACATCCTGGTATGAAATGTGCAACCTTAGTGAGTTTATCATCTATAACAAAAATTGCATCATGATGATATTTTGTCTTTGACAAATCAAAAATAAAATCCATTGATATTACTTGCCATTTGTGAGTGGGTATAACATGTGAAAATATTTTTTTTGCTGGATGCTAATGTTCAAATTTCACCTTCTGACAATGTAAACATCGTACCACAAAATCAATGATATATCTCTTCATGTCCGACCAGTAGAAGGTCTTTTTCATATTTTCCCTCATCTTGGCTCCTCCAGGATGAGCGAAATAAGGATAATTATGAGCTTCACGCATGATCAATCTCCTCAAATCACCCATTTTAGGTATGACTACTTGATCTCTAAAGCATAAAAGTCCATATTTCATGCTATAATCTTGGTTTTCATTCAAGTTTTGCTCTATCTTAACCCAAATTTCACCACATTCAGGATCCTAACACTGTATCTTTCTGACTTACCCCATTAAATCCACATGACTATGAGTCAATGTCATTATGTGTTTCCTTCTACTTAAGGCATAAGTGACTTTATTTTATTTTCCTTTGGTGTACTCAATACCAACATCATATTCTAGTAAGAACTCTATCCACCTTCTTTTTATAGCATTTAGTAATGGTTGAGTGAAGATATACTTCAAACTCTGGTGATCGGTTCTTAACTCAAATGGTCTACCAACCAGATAATGTCACCAAATTTTCAAGGCATGCACAACTGCAACAAGTTCGAAATCATGAGTAGCATAGTTAACTTCATGCTTTTTGAGTTTCCTAGACTCATATGCTACTATAGAACCATATTGAAATAAGACTCCTCCTAACCCTTCCAAAGAGGCATCGATGCAAACTAAAAAATTTTGTGTGGGATATAGAATCTTCATAATAGTAGTTGAGGTTAGTTTTTGTTTAATCAAATTAAATGCTTCTTCACACTTTTATGTCCAATTAAACTCCTTCCATTTCTTCTTAAGGTTTTTATTGAATAAGCAATCTTAGAGTAGTCTTTAACAAACCTCCTATAATATCCTGACAAACCCATGAAGCTTATTACTTATATCACATTTGTTGGATGTGGCCAATTCAAAATAGCTTCTATTTTCTTTGGAACAGCAGTGATCCCATCCACTAATATAATATGCCCCAAGTAATGCACTTTTGGAACATAGAATTCACATTTAGACAAATTCCCATAGATTTGGTTCTTCGTTAAAATTTCTAGCACTATCCTCAAGTGCTTATCATGTTCCTCTCTATTACAATAATAAATCAAAATATCATCCAAGAATATCGACACAAATCGATCCAACTTATTTTAAACACACTATTCATCAAATTCATGAAATTTGTTGGTGCATTAGTCAATCCAAATGGTAGGACTGTAAATTCATAGTGACCATATATAGTCTTGAACATGGTTTTATGTGTGTCTTATTCTTGGATTGTTAGTTGATGATATTTGGATTTTAGATCAATATTTGTGAAAATGGTGGCATCTTTTAGTTGATCAAATAAATCTTCTATCCTTGGTAATGGATATATGTTCTTGACAGTTACCTTGTTTAGCATTCTATAATCTATGCATAGCCTTAATGAACCATATTTCTTCTTCACAATGATTATCCACATTTTTTTTATATATATAAATACACATATTCATATTTCATGAGGCAAGGGACATAATCATGATCTAAGATAGAATCATTCCAACTGGATTGTAAGTTATCAAGGCAAATATCATCAAGAGATATTAAGACTTGATCAGAGTCACTCTTGAGTAGAAGTGATCATATTCTATGAAACCCTCATACCACTAGAGTATGAGAATGCTCACTAAAGCATTAGGTTTCATCCCTCACCAAAGGAATATCACCCTTCATCATATTGTCCACCAATATCAGTATATAGGCGAAAGCCTTGAATATGGAGAACCACACCAATGGAAGTCCATCATAGACGAAGTAACCTCACCAATGGTTATCATCAATATTATTTTCTATGCACGTTTCCTCGATGGGACCACTAAGATAACAAAATCACTACACATGATCAAAATTACACAATCCTTGGATTGATCATCTTAAGCAAGATTATATTTCTTTATACTTCTTAAGGCTTATTTTTCCACTTTTTTTTTAAGCATCCCTTTTGTTAAATACATGAATCAATTCAGATTATTATAAAAGGACATTATTTGACCATCATGGGAGTACCCACTCCTCATGTACATTCAATTCTTAATTTAGAATGTAAGGTCTGACTTGGTTTACAACTCAAGTCCCAATTGCCTTTTTGTGGGTTCCAACCCACTTCGAGTTTCAACTCGGATCAATTCACAATTTATTATCATAATGTTTCAGGCTACACCAACCACGAATGTTTATAAGGTGGATATAATTCAATTAGTCCTTAAGAAATAGAATCCATTACTTTATGATTCTTGAGACTGTAGCACACATGAGATATCCAATTGAGCAAGATTTACATTCTACTTTATGAATCCATACAACCATTGAATACATCAAGTTCTAGTTGTTGAAAGGTAAAACTAGTTAATTACATCATTTATAATTACCCATTACATCCCATTTTCTCTTTTTTTGAAACTTCTATCCCTTGTTTGACCATTTTGTGGAACTGTTGTGAGTTTCATTAGTAGTCTGAGTAGACTCTGTCCTTCGAGCCATATCATAAGCTTCTTGCATAGTTTTATGAACATGTACGCTTACCCTATCTCTAATCCAAGGCTTCATTTCTAGTATAAATTTATGTATTTTCATCTCATTATTTTAATTATAAGATGGCACATATTTAAGGAGTCTCACAAACTGTTCATAGTATTCCTCCACAGATCTTGATCCTTGTTGAAATGTGAAGAATTGCTTAAATTTATTCATATAAAATTGCTTTGTAAGGAATATATCCTTAAAATATTCCACAAAAACTTCCCACTTCAACTTGTTAGGTGAGATCCCATGTTCATCTTTATAAGCATTCCACCAGTCAATTCCTATTCTTCGCAGATGAGAAAGAGAAAATGTTGTTTTAGTTTTAGAGTAGTTTCTTATGGATAAATAAATTTCTAGTTCATCTAACCATGACTCAGCTGCATATTCTCCTCCTTTTATTTTGAACTTAGACACTTTAATATGCTTTATGTCATTGCCCATTTCTTTCTTCATGTTGGCCTTATTTTTCACGCTCTTTGGGATCTTCATCCTATATAATCTCAACCTTTTTATTTTCCATATCTTGCTTGTTTTTGTGGTGATGTTGTGAACCTATAGCTTGCAAAATCTATTGGATTTGATCTTACATTATGGAAACCATAGCAATAAGGTTCTTCATATATTTATCTAAATTCCCATAACTTTCTCCTATATGTTTGGCTTCATGACTATCGAGACTAGCTTGTTACAAGGTTCCTTTCCACTTACTTCTCAAGATTATCACCATGTTTACCTAGAGTAAAATGTTGTATTAATTCTCACTTATTTTTGTAGTTGAAATTCTAGACAATTGTATTTCATCATAATTTCTCAAGTAATCTATTACTACTAGGTTCATTCACTAGTTGAATCCACTAACTCTGTTGTTGTTCATGCACAGTTGAGAATAAGGAGTAAGTAAGTAAAAAGATATAGATGTCGATTAACTTTCCCAAAAGAGTCTAAGGTACACCGCTTAAAACCCATAGAAGGTGGGTTCACTTAGATCTTCCACTTTCAAACAACTATGGATCTATTCATGGGGGATATAAACTCAGTTTTCAGTAATCTTGAGTACTGACCTTGTCATTACCAAGTGTGCATCATTTAGATTTATGGAAATTATGTTTGAGTTGTTTTGTTTCAAACCCAAATATTTTGCTAACCTAGATCTAGCTAGAATCCACTAGTTAGCTTGGGCTCTGATACCAACTGTATCAACCCCAATTGTTACTACCCATGTACTACATTTTTTGATAACCTTTGTCCCCCTTTCAATGAGTTAATAATATAATAATGATCTAAGACAAAGATATCCCAAATGAAAAGTAAGTACTCTGAGTCACAAAAGATTAATCCAAAGTCACATTTGAGTAGAAGTACCAACTTCTACAATTCATTCAAATCCATTCACAAATAGGATCACCAACTCCTACAATTCCATCATACCATCACCAAGTGCGTATGAAGATAATACAATGGCTATGTGCTTCATGAGGACATCTCAATGGTTATACCATTAATTGGGATTTTTACCCAATGGAATTCATCCCCTACTATCCATACTATCCATGAAGACTAGTATTAAGGAGAGAGTCATTAATCTTGTTATTTCTTGTGAGAACTTACAAGTGACTTGGAATAATGTCTTAAGCACCATTATAGAATTTACTCATTTGCTAGGTGTGATGGTGTTGATTATTATCTGTCTTATCTCATATTATTGTGGAGGTTATCATGAATTTCCTTCTAAACTATTATAGTCCTTGAGGGAGAATTTAAATACATACATCTAATCTACAAGAGCAACATAAATCTCAATGCCATACATTTGACAATGTGTAATATCCAAAGTAGTTTCAATACTTGCTCATATTCTAAAACATATATCACCTAACATTTATTAGAGGTAAATACTACAATATGAAGACTTTATTTCTCTTTTACAAAGCTAGTATTCAAATACATAAAATATTACAAATCATGGCTTATTTTACATAAATTATTTCAGCCTTGCATAATTACATTGGAACTATATCAATACAATCTTCTACATGATGAACATTGCAATAGTCTTCAAATAGTGTTGTTCGACTCTTCTCTGGAATGTCTTGAGTTCTTCATGGTTGGAAGATATGATTGTGAATCGATCAGGATAAGTCAGATGCAAAGTATGCCAAATGCAATACAAGCAAGACATTATTATCAACTCTGAATGCAATCATGCATCACACATTTGCCAAATGTATATCACATATAGAGAAATCACCAATCATGAATTTCAATTTTATCCATATTAATATTTTTATAACAAGGATTAATTCTTAATCCCATCCACCATTCATTTGTATTACCACCAAACATAAGAAAGAGTCCCATACCTATTTCTAAAGGATGGACACCAATCCATTCCTTCCAAAAACTAGAAAATCTTCCATCCTTCTAGTTGATATATGTTAGAATTTTCCAAGAATAGACATGCAAAGCATTACAAGAACTATGAAGAGAATAGTAGAACTGATTGATTATTCCATGGGATCAACTTTGTATAAATAGCAAATTTAATCAATGTGAGTCGTTGGATTACAACTCAACAAATCTAAACTAGTCTAAATTGAGAGTTCAGCTGACTCATGGAAAAGTGGTGTATCGCACCAAATTTTTTGCATCCTTACCTTCAGGCTATAGGATCCGCGCTCAAAAGGGGGATGCGAGAAGGATGGGACAATACCTTAGACTGAGAGGCCTTTTTAAGGTCCCACCTCTCGGGGGAGGGGTTTAAGGGTGAATTTTTGATAGATGGTGGGTTCACCAGGAAACTTTTGAGTGATAGTTTTCACGTCTAGGTTGATAGTAGGTTTGATGTGTACATTTTGTGCTTTAATCATTCAATTCCTAGGTTTGGCCAAGATGAATCTAAACTATTCTATATGTCAATGCTGATTTTATGGATACAAAAAACATGAATAAATACTAAACACAGAGAATATGCTAAATAGGATAGAACATACCTGATTTCGGATGTCTGATGAAGATTCTGAGTCTTGCAGCAGTCCAAATCATCTCAAATCATATGTAATCATCTGGAATTGTACAGAATCATCTTATATCTCAGTAAATTTTCTGAGATCAAACGAGATCATCGTAGATCTGACGAATTTGTCAGACGAATTCGTTAGAAACCTACAATCACAGAAATAGATACAAAATACCAAAAATGCAACTGCAAAAGCAAGGGGAAATGATAGGAATAATAATAAATTTGCCTAACTGATAGATCCAGATAGAAATTAAAATGAAATGCATCAATTTAACAATTTATTTTGACTTTATCATGCATTTATATTAAATGAGGTGAACTCCAAGATGCATAAATATAATAACTAAGATAATGCAGAAAAACAATAAGAAAATGCAAAAAAATAATAAGAAAATGCAAACTCTGGGCTCTGATTGCCCCCAATATGGACTACAGTCGAGATCGCCTCCAATCGTACGATATCATCGTCGATCTATGATAGGATCATCTAAAATCATCTGTAATTTCCTGCGACGATCCAAGCTTGTTCCGACTGAAGAATAGTAAGATCCTTGCAAGAAAACTTGAAATATGCAATGCAAACAAAAGTATGAAGGTGTTCTAAGGCACAAGGAACCGAATTTGTAGGGAAATCCATCATCTAGGGGGTTCAGGGGGATAAACTAAGAAAATCTCAGTTTATATAGGATTAGAGAGAGGTTAGGAGGTTAGAGATCATCCCAATTTGGGAGATCTCCAAAGAGGGAGACTCTAACTACGAAGACACGCTTTTTGCCCAGGTTAGAGAAGCTGTTGAAACAGAAGCTAATTATGAAAATTTGGTTTTGGGACAAAATTGTCTGGACATTCTATTCCAGATGAATTCATCAGATCTAGGACGATTTCGTCTAATCTGTGATGATATTGTCCAACGGTCAAAACAAATCCTAAAAATGGCGCAGAAAATAAGGAAAGCGAGTAACGGGTGGTTAACGGGTGGTTTGGGGTAAAAATTATTTTTACTAAGATTTAACTATGCCAATTTTGGGGTGCTACATTTTTCCCCCTCTTTAGCGATTTTTTCAAAGAAAATGCGTTAAAGACGAGTTTTTCCCGTTTTACGAGAAAGCAAAAATGTACTCAATTTTTTAGATGACGATTCTAGGTCGAATCGTACGACTGCTTACTATGGTGCCTCCTCCGTTTTTTTACCCAAATCAAACATTTGAGGTAAAAGCATGAAAAAGCAAAATTAAAAAATGTTGTTTTTAAATAAAATTAATAAAAATAGGGTAAACCCTAATTCATTTTTACTATTCAGTTTTACTGCTTTTAGAGCTCTGCAGACAAATAAAATGGTGGAGACAGCACACAGATCAACAAAGGTCCGACGCGGGCCACGGGTAAGGATCTAATCCTAGTAAATTAGGTTTGAATTTAATTTGTGCAATTGTTTGTTTGAATTTTTGATTGTTTTGGGGCATCACAGCCATTTTTAGGCCGTCAACGATGTCGAGATGAAATCGTCTCGATTTCATTGGAATCGTCCCTAGATCATCGATTTCGTCGGAGGGCGAAATCAGTGAACTAGGGGTGATCCCGTTCAACAAGGGGCGATCCCCAAGTTGCAAAATCGAAGACGATTTTGCCCAATTTGGGATGATATCATCCAATGGTGGACGATATCATCACTTTTAAGAAATTAAGCTTGATTAAAATGTTTTTAATTTTATTTTAATGATTGGTTATTAATGAATTTTATTGTTTTATTGTTTGTTTTGCAGAGGGGATTACTAAAGATTTGGGAATGGAAATACGGTGGGTGGCGAGATGACATAGCCATGCTCGATCAGGCAGAGCATGACCGATTGGCTCAGGTTGATTTGTAGCATGTGGCAGAGATGCCACAAGTACCGATAGACATGGGGCTACTGAAAGCCCTAGCAGAGAGGTGGTATCCGAGGTCGTCTTGCTTCTGGTTACCGATAGGGGATATGGCTACCACACTAGAGGATGTATAGAGGATCATGAGGATCCCCATATAGGGATGGTTGATGACTCCTATAGCCAATCAGGGCCAGGAAATGATGAGATTGACTAGAGACCCGAGCTTCACCTTGGAGAAGGGCGGAGTGAACATCGAGTCTCTAAGGCATATGCCTGGGGCATCTAGGCTAACTCGGGTTTTGGGAGGAGTAGTAGGTGGCTTACTGCTATGCCACCATAGCGGGTGCAGACTACCATGGCTCCTATCAGATGTGGTCTACGATATGAGAGACCATGACTACAAATACTCATGGGGCAGCTTTGTACTATGCCGCTTGTATAGGATCCTACATGGGGTCGTATACAAGGGAGGCCAATGTATGGTCTTGACATCGCTACTGTAGGTTTGGTGCTGGGAGCACATTGCGATGTGAAGGCTAGTAGGGCTCCCACTGATAAGGGTTGATAGGGAGAGGCCCTGGGTTTTCTACTAGTGGTTATAAAGGGGGTCATAGTGGTAGATAGATCTGCAGATGTCACGAATGTTGTTGGACAACCTCATCCTGGACCAGATCACCTAGAGGTCATGGCGAGAGCACCCCGAGTGGGCAGAGGATGGGCAAGAGCTGGCTTGCATCAAGCGAGTATGCTGGCTACAGATGGAGTGGGGAGAGGTAGAGCTCCACTGCTACATCTAGGTTCTACAATAGTTTGGTCTACAGTAGGGGATCCTTTCTCTTAGGGATTACGAGTACTCCCAGACTGTCCAGGATAGTACCATGCTGAGCGGGGATCTAGACATGTAGCGGTTCTGGAGTCAGGAAGTGAATGATGCCCGCATCCAGCTAGTGGATGGTGATGACATTGGGGTTGTAGATGGCTATGATGCCTGGTACGTAGGCATCCACCCTCCTTGGATGATGAGGGCACAGGGTCCAGTGCACACTGTGGTGCGATGATTGGAGAGACGGTTTCAGGCTACTATTTAGGCAGCACAAGGTCACAACGGGAGAGAACAGTGACGGTCTCCATAGGAGAGATGCCAGAGGATGGGTCGGGCACCACAAAGACCTCAGGAGACAGGGAGGAGGGATAGGGGAGTCCCTTATCAATAGGGGAGAGACCATCATCACCCGATAATGGCAAGGGTGTCGAGGTAGGGAAGAGTAGTGAGACGGTAGCTCTTCGAGCTGAGGTTGCCCGCCTTCGGGCTTAGGTGCAAAAACTACAAGATGAGGCTACATGGCTCAGGGCTCGAAGTGAAAGGGCGAGCACTCAAGATCTGGTGTGGTCTATTGCTCAGACTGCATTCTACCAGGGGCTATACTACCACATGGTCCCAGAGGGACAGAGGGTACCACTACCAGTCCCCATTGTAGAGCCAGTCATGATGGGATCATTGAGGACATCCTCACGATCGACGACGAGGACCCGAGACACAACTCGGACCTCTACGGGACCACCTCCTCCACCTCAGGGTGGGGAAGGAGGTGAGGGTGAGAGCTCGAGGGCTTCTTGAGGCTAGCTGCTACAGAGGGTAGATTGTATATATTATATATAGTTTTTGAGGGGATTGAGTATGCCAGGGTTTTGATTGTGGCATGCCAATCCAGATGATATACATAATTGATTGAGATATATAGATTATATTTTTGATGATATGACTTATGTATATGTTGTATGATGCTTTAATTTTGAATTTTGTGATTGATTATTTATGTAATTATATCGTTGGAAAGAAAATATTTATGCCATGCTATAGAATTGGAAATGAAATAATTTGATGTAAATAAATTGGTTGTTTTGTGGTATGTTTTGATGAAAAATAAAAGGGACTTCTAACAATAATTTCAAAGGACATTGTTGCTGGTATATACCGTTTAATGGAGTCACCGCTCACTAGGTCGTCAAGCTAATCCTAGGATAGAAATATTGTTAAAAGTAAAAGAATGCTTAAGAGACTGTCTTAAGACTTTGTGTTGTGATGATGGAAGTGATGATGGTGATGATTTGTTTTTAGATTTTCATAAAACATATTATGCATGACATATTAAAGAAATATGATTTTGCTAGGCATAAATTCCTAAGTGTGATAATTTTTTTGAATAAGTCCCTAGGAACAATACCATTATTGCAAAATTGAATGTTGACATAATGACATAAAATAAAATAAGTGTTCGTTCGTTTTAAAACTCAATTGTGGAACATAATGATGTAAGTCATATGTTTTTATAAATTTAAAATAAATGGGAAAATAAATTAAAGCAATGGTTTGCGCTAGGCATAGAATTATAGGTATAGACTTATACCATCATCACGAAATCCAAAGAAGAAATTGATATTTTAGTTTTATTGATGTATCGCTCCAAATTTTTTGCATCCTTACCTTCAGGCTATAGGATCCGCGCCCGAAAGGGGGATGCGAGAAGGATGGGACAATACCTCAGACTGAGAGGCCCTTTGAAGGTCCCGCCTCTCGGGGGAGGGGTATAAGGGTGAATTTTTGATGGATGGTGGGTTCACCAGGAAACTTTTGAGTGGCGGTTTCCATGCCTAGGTTGATAGTAGGTTTGATGTGTTCATTTTGCGCTTTAATCATTCAATTCCTAGGTTTGGCCAAGATGAATCTAAACTATTCTATATGCCAATGCTGATTTTATGAATACAAAAAACATGAATAAATGCTAAACACAGAGAATATGCTAAATAGGATAGAACATACCTGATTTCCGGATGTCTGATGAAGATTTTGAGTCTTGTAGCAATCCAAATCATCTCAAATCATACGTAATCATCCGGAATTGCACAGAATCATCTCGGATCTCAGTAGGTCATCTGAGATCAGACGAGATCATCGTCGATCTGACGAATTCATCAGACGAATTCGTCAGAAACCTGCAATCACAGAAATAGATACAAAATACCAAAAATGCAATTGCAAAAGCAAGGGGAAATGATAGAAATAACAATGAATTTGTCTAAATAATAAATCAAAATAGCAATTAAAAGGAAATGCATCAACTTAACAATTTATTTTGGCTTTATCATGCATTTATATTAAATGAGGTGAACTCCAAGATGCATAAATACAATAACTAAGACAATGCATAAAGAAATGCAGAAAACAATAAGGAAATGCAAACTCTGGGCTTTGATTGCCCCCAATCTGGACTACAGTCGAGATCGCCTCCAATCGTACGAGATCATCGTCGAACTGTGACAAGATCATCCGAAATCGTCTGTAATCGCTTACGACGATCCAAGCTTGTTTCGGTTGAAGAACAGTAAGATTCCTGCAAGAAAACTTGAAATATGCAATGCAAACAAAAGTATGAAGGTGTTCTAAGGCACAAGGAACTGAATTTGTAGGGAAATCCATCAGCTAGGGGGTTCAAGGGGATAAAATGAGAAAATCCTAGTTTATATAGGATTAGGGAGAGGTTAGGAGGTTGGAGATCATCCCAATTTGGGAGATCTCCAATGGGGGAGACTCTAACTACGTAGACACGCTTTTTGCCTGTGTTAGAGAAGTCGTTGAAATAGAATCTAATTATGAAAATTTGGTTTTGGGACGAAATCATCCGGACGTTCTGTTCCAGACTGAATTCGTCAGATCTGGGATGATTTCGTCTAATCTACGACGATATTGTCCAACGGTCAAAACAAATCCTAAAAATGGCGCGAAAAACAAGGAAAGCGGGTAATAGGCGGTTAACGGGCGGTTTGGGGTTAAAATTCAAATTTTTATCTTTTTATTAAGGTTTAACTGTGCCAATTTTGGGGTGCTACATTTTGCCCCCTCTTTAGCGAATTTTTCGAAGAAAATGCGTTAAAGACGAGTTCTTCCCATTTTACGAGAAAGCAAAAATTTACTCAATTTTTTAGACGACGATTCTAGGTCGAATCGTACGACTGCTTACTATGGTGCCCCCTCCGTGTTTTTACCCAAATCGAACATTTGAGGTAAAAGCACGGAAAAGCAAAATTAAAAAAAATGTTGTTGATTTTAAATAAAATTAAGAAAATAGGGTAAAACCCTAATTCATTTTTACTATTCAGTTTTAGAGCTCTGCAGACAAAAAATGGTGGAGACAGCACACCGATCGACAGAGGTCCGACATGGGCTACGGGTAAGGATCTAATCCTAGTAAATTAGGTTTGAATTTAATTTATGCAATTGTTTGTTTGAAATTTTGATTGTTTTGGGGCATCGCGGCCATTTTTAGGCCGTCGATGACGTCGGGACGAAATCGTCCCGATTTCATCGAAATCGTCCCTATATCGTCGATTTCGTCGGAGGGCGAAATCGGTGAACTAGGGGCGATCCCGTCCAACAAGGGGCGATCCCCAAGGTTGTGAAATCGGAGATGATTTCATCCTACAAAGGACGATTTTGCCCAATTTGGGACGATATCATCCAATAGTGGACGATATCATCACTTTTAAGAAATTAAGTTTGATTAAAATGTATTTAATTTGATTTTAATGATTGGTTGATTAATGAATTTTATTGTTTTATTGTTTGTTTTGAGAGGGGATTACTAAAGAGTCAAGAATGGAAATACGATGGGCTGAGAGATGACATAGCTACGCTCGATCAGGCGGAGCGCGACCGACTGGCTCAGGTCGGTTTGCAGCATGTGGCAGAGATGCCACAAGTACCGATAGACATGGGGCTACTGATAGCCCTAGCAGAGAGGTGGTATCCGGGGTCATCCTACTTTCGACTACCGACAGGGGAGATGGCTCCCACACTAGAGGATGTATGGAGGATCATGAGGATCCCCATACAGGGACGGTTGATGACTCCTACGGCCAATCAGGGCCAGGCGATGATGAGATTGATCGGAGACCCGAGCTTCACCCTGGAGAAGGGCAGAGTGAACATCGAGTCTCTAAGGCAGATGCCTGGGGCATCTAGGCTGACTCGAGTTTTGGTAGGGGTAGTAGGTGGCTTACTGCTGTGCCACCAGAGTGGGTGCAGACTACCGTGGCTCCTCTCAGATGTGGTCTACGATATGAGAGACCACGGATACAAGTTTGCATGGGGCAGCTTTGTACTGTGCCGCTTGTATAGGATCCTGCATGGGGTCGTATACAAGGGAGGTCGATGTCTGGTTTTGACATCATTGCTGTAGGTTTGGTGCTGGGAGCACATCATGGTGCGGAGGCCGGTAGGGCTCCCACTGATAGGGGTTGACCGAGAGAGGCCCCAAGTTTTCTACTGGTGGTTACAGAGGGGGTCACAATGGCGGATAGATCTGTCGATGTCATGGAGGTTGCTGGATGACCTCATCCTAGACCAGATCACCTGGAGGCCATGGAGAGAGCACCCAGGGTGGGTAGAGGATGGGCAGGAGCTGGCTCACATCAAGTGAGTCTACTGTCGATGGATGGAGCGGGGAGAGGTAGAGCTCCACCGCTACGACCGAGTTCTATGATAGTTCGGTCTACAATAAGGGATCCCTTCTCTCAAGGATTACGAGTACTCCCAGACTATCCGAGATAGTACCACGCTGAGCGGGGCTCCAGACATGCAACGATTCTAGAGTCAAGACACGGACGATGCCCCCATCCAGCCAATGGATGGTGATGATGTTAGGGTTATAGATGGCTATGATGCCTGGTACATAGGCATCCACCCTCCTCGGATGACGAGGGCATAGGGTCCAGTGCACATCATGGTGCGACAGTTGGGGAGGCGGTGTTAGGCTACTATTGAGGCAGCATGGGGTCACGATGGGAGAGCAGAGCGATGGTCTCCATAGGAGAGATGCCAGAGGATGGGTCAAGCTCCATAGAGACCTCAAGAGATAGGGAGGAGGGAGAGGGGAGTCCCTTCTCAGTAGGGGGAGAGACCACCATCGCCCGATAAGGGCAAGGGTGTCGAGGTAGGGGAGAGCAACGAGACGATGGCTCTCCGGGCTGAGGTTGCCCACCTTCGAGCTCAAGTGCAGACACTACAGGATGAGGCTACATGGCTCAGGGCTCAGAGCGGAGGGGCGAGCACTCGGGATCTGGCACGGTCTATTGCTCAGACCGCATTCTACCAGGGGCTATACTATCACATGGTTCCAGAGGGACAGAGGGTACCACTACCAACCCCCATTGCAGAGCCAGTCATGATGGGATCATCGAGGACATCCTCACGATCAACGATGAGGACCCGAGACACAGCCCGAACCTCTATGGGACCACCTCCTCCATGCCAGGGCGGGGGAGGAGATGAGGCTGAGAGCTCGAGGGCTTCTCGAGGCTAGCTGCTACAGAGTGCAGATATTGTTTATTATTTTTGAGGGGATTGAGTATGCCAGGGTTTTGATTGTGGCATACCAATCCAGATGATGTATAATTTATTGATATATATATATATGGTCTTTTTGATGATATGACTTGTGTATATGTTGTATTATGATGCTTTAATTTTTGAATTTTGGTGATTGATGATTCATGTAATTATGTCATTTTGGAAATAAATTATAATTTTTATGTCATGGCATAATCTTTGTAAATGAAATAATCTGATGTGAATAAATTGGTTGTTTTGTGGGGTGTGATTTGATGAAAAATAAAAGAGACTTCTAACAATAATTTCAAAGGACATTGTCGTTGTTATAGACCATTTCATGGAGTCGCCGCTCGCTAGGTCGTCAAGCTAATCCCAGGATAGAAATATTGTTAAAAGTAAAAGAGTGCTTAAGAGACTGTCTTAAGACTTTGTGTTGTGATGATGGAAGTGATGATGGTGATGATTTGTTTTCAGATTTTCATAAAAAATATTATGCATGACATATTAAAGAAATATGATTTTGCTAGGCATAAATTCCTAAGTGTGATAAAATTTTTGGAATAAGTCCCTAGGAACTATACCATCATTGCAAAATTGAATGTTGACATAATGAAATGGACAAAAATGTGTTCGTTCTTTTTAAATCACAATTGTGTAACATAATGATGTAAGTCATATGTTTTTTATGAATTTTTTAAAATGAATGGGAAAATAAAATTAGAACAATGGCTTGCGCTAGGCATAGAATTATAGGTATAGACTTATACCATCATCGCGAAATCCAAAGAAGAAATTGATATTTTAGTTTTATTGCATGATTGATTTTTGACTTTTGATAAAAAAAAAATAATAATATGAACATGACTTTATTGATTATATTTGTGTCATATGTTGTTTGAAAGCATTTTGTGATTTTTGAAAACAATGTATATAGTTGTTTTTATACTAAACAGATGTGCTGAAATAAGAAGATAAAATTATTCCAAAAAAGAGTTGCAGAAATATTTTACATTATCTCAAAGACAAATATAGATTTATACGGAACCCTCATGTGCAAATGTGAGTTCATTACCGATCTTGCTTTATCATAATGATACAGAATCTCTCAAATACAAATGTGTGTGCAATTGTATTATTCATTCACCAATTTTGAGCAAGAAAATTTGATACAAGTAATTTGAATTAACCAAATAAGTGTTCCTTGACCATGATTTATATGCATGTAACCGTACCATACTACTATGTAAGTCGGGTTATCAAGAGCTAGCTAATCCATAAGCCGACATAGGTCTATACAAAAGAAGGTCGCTAATGTGACAGACATATCACCACGCTAGGAATTACCCAAGGCCAAGCGGGTTGGGCACAAACCACCTGTTATGGGGCTTACCTCACAGTTTTTGAATAATTGAGAATTCCAGGGATTCAAGCTCATTCACCCTTCTTTTCTTTTCAAGGGGTAGGGAAAGGGATTTTATTGCTTTTTGCTTTTTCTTTTTTTTTTTTGTATTTTTGCTTGGAACTGAGACAATGCTGAAATATTGTTGCGATGGTACAAAATGATATTTTTCTTTTTCTCATTTGCTTTGACTTTTTCTTTTGCTTCCTATACTAGGGATACTTGCTCGGATTGGCTGTAGAGCAAGGGATTTTTATTCTGGGTAGGGGTGAGCTTGTCCTTTTGTCAATTCTCAAAGATTCTAGACCATGTGCATGATAGGATAGCAGGGGAAACTTTTCGCTCAAGAAACCACTTCTACTATGTAGCATCATATTGAATTTGCAATGAAATCATTTTAATGTGAAAAGATATGCTTGGTTCAAGTAAATAACAAGATCAATTCTCTATGCTCAAAACTTTATTTAATTCAAATGTGGACTTTGATATAAGAGAGAGTAATAATCATACCAAATAAAAGCAAGATATTTATGTATGTGAGTGTGAAAGTGCGGGATTCCAAATAAATGCTAATTTATCCAAAATAATTGAAAATATAACTCGCAATACTTCAAGAATTGATATGTGCGAAAATAAAAGATGTTTTTGAAGATTTTAAGGATTTTGATGTTTTTATATTTTGATTTTAATTGATGAATGGAAAGAAGAAATACGATTACTATTTTTTGAAATTTTATATGAATAACTAAAAGGAAACAATATGCAAAATACACAATATATACAAATGATGAAATGACCAAATGTTATGCATAATAACGCTTAAGATGCATAATGTTCATAGGTTCTTTAAGATCTTTACCATCTAAGGTAGCTAATTGATATGCTCCCGATCCAAATTTAGCAATGATGACATATGGTCCAAGCCAATTGGGCTCAAATTTACCTTTAAGGTCTTTAGTTGCATTAGTATTTTTTTGATTTTCTTTTAAGACAAGGTCGTCGATCTCAAAGGATCGATGATGAACTTTCTTGAGGTATGCTCTCTTAAGCTTGTTTTGGTAGGCACGAAGATGCTCCAAAGCATTGATGCACTTTTCATCTAGGAGTTCCAATCGACTAAATCTGCCAGTACGATATTCATCTCCTACTTCAGTATCTTGAAGTAGTAGAGCCAAAGAAGGAACTTCTAATTCAAAGGGAAAAACTGCTTCAGTGCCATAGACCAAAACAAAAGGTGAAGTACCTGTGGGGGTGTGAACGCTAGTTCGATAAGCCCACAAAGCAAGATATAATTGGATGTGCCAATCTCGACCAAATTTATTGACCAGTATTTTGAGGATTTTGATTAATGTTTTATTAGATGCTTCTGCTTGGCCATTACCCTGAGGATAATAGGGAGTGGACCATCGATGTTGAATTTTATATTTTTGACATAATTTTTTGACATCTTTATTTTTGAAACAAGTTCCATTATCTCGAGATGAGATTTGCAAGAATTTCGAACCTACAAATAATTTGATTAAAAATAAACTTGGAAACTTGGGTTCCAGTGCAAGAAGCTAAGGGCATAGCTTCAACCCATTTCATGAAATACTCAGTGGCGGTTATGATGAATTTGTGTCCATCAGATGACACAGGGTTGATTTTTCCAATGATGTCTAAGCCCCATTTTGAAAAGGGCCAAGGAGATGAAATAGCCTACAGTTCTTGTGCAGGCGCATGGACAAGGTCAACGTGTTTTTGGCACTTGTCGCAATGGCGCACATAATCATGTGCATCATTCTCCATGGTAGGCCAAAAATATCCTATCCTAAGGAGCTTCTTAGCAATGGCGCTACCACTAAAATGGCCCCCACAAGATCCATTGTGGGCTTCACTCAAAGCTGATTTAGATTCTCCTAGATTCAAACATCTCAGTAAGATGCCTTCAAAAGATCTCCTATACAAGGTATTACCAATAATTACGAAGTGACTTGCTCGTCTACGTAATAACCGACACTAGTTGCTATTACAACCTTCAAGGAAGGTCCCATTTTGCAGAAAATTAAATATATCGAGTGTACCATGGTTCAGGAGTAGTTTCGTTGATTAGAAACACATCCAAAGGTTCTAAGCATGATTTGCTTGAAGTGGGTTCCTGGAGTCGATGAATAATGATGGTAGCATATTCATCATCTAACTCCAAGGGCAAAAGAGATGCAGCTGCAGCCATAGCATCAGTCGCACGGTTGCTAGTTCGAGGAATAGCTTCCAAGGTAACGTGATCAAATAAAGATAATAATTGTAAGACATACGCTTTATATGGGCGTAATTTATCATCTCTGGTCTGATAAACATCATTGATTTGATTTATGACAAGTTGAGAATCATCGAAAACCAATAAATTTTTAATTTTCAGGGCCAAGGTAGCTCGTAATCCAAGGATTAGAGCCTCATATTCAGCAGTATTATTAGTACAAGCAAATGTTAATTTGAAGGACAGAGGTATAAGATGTTTCTGCGGAGATATTAAAATAATACCTGCACCAGCCCCACTCATGCATCGGGCTCCATCAAAGTATAGGGACCATTGCTCAGGATGGTCTGCCTCTAATCTAAGGCATTCATCAGGAAACTCAATGATGAGGGGATGGGTAGACTCTAAGGGTGCAGCAACTAATTGGTCTGCTATGATTTGACCTTTAATAGACTTTTGTCCTATAAACGTGAGTTCAAACTCGCTTAGCGCAAGAACCCACTTGGCTGTGCGACCAGATAAGTACGGTCGACTCATGAGATACCGCAAAGGATCGAATTTAGCAATAACATACGTTTTTTGACTGAGCATATAATGGCATAGTTTCTGTGTAGAAAATACGACTATGAGACATAACTTCTCTAATACCGTATAACGAGTTTCATAACTGATTAAGGTTCTACTGATGTAATAATTAGCACGTTCTTTCTTCTCATCGTCAAGTTGAGCTAACATAGCTCCTAAGGCACAATCTGAAGCAGAAATGTACAAGATAAATGGACGATCAAATCTAGGTGGGGAAAGCACCGGTGGTTGAAGGAGATATTGTTTGAGGAGTTCGAATGCTTCCTGACATTCGTCGTCCCAATGAAAAGAGACATATTTTTTAAGAAGCTTAAGAAAGGGTCCGGTTTTGTCTGCCAACTTGTCGATGAAGCGACGAATAGCTTGAAGTTTACCTTGTAGACTTCGTAATTCAGATATATTTGTGGGTGCGGGCATATCAATGATAGCCATGATCTTGAGAGGGTCAATTTCAATGCCACGTAAAGAAACTATAACCCCCAATAATTTACCGGACTTAACTTCGAATATACATTTGGCTGGATTTAGTCGGATAAGATATTCCCTTAACCGGTCAAAAACTTTTCTCAAGTCATCTAAATGATCATCTTCTTTGATGGAACGAGCTATAATATCATCTACATAATCATGTAGAATATCATGCATCATATCGTGAAAGATATAAGTCATGGCTCGTTGATATGTTGCACCCGCATTCTTTAAACCGAATGGCATCACTTTCCAACAAAAGGTTCCCCAAGGGGTAATAAAGGTTGTTTTAGCCTGATCTTCAAGAGCTATCCTGATCTGATTATAACCAGAGAATCCATCCATTAGGGATATCATTCCGCTCCCAGCAGTAAAATCAATGATCTGATCCATGTTGGGAAGAGGAAAATCATCTTTAGGGCATGCAACATTAATATCTCTAAAGTCTGTGCAAATCCTAACTTTGGTAGCTTCTTTCTTCGTTACTGGAACTACATTTAGCATAATCAATGGCTTGTATAAAAATAACCTTCAAGAGTTTTTCTAATTCTCCTTTGACTAGTAAGGCCACTTTAGGATGCATTTTTCTAAGTTTCTGTTTAACAGGTTTAGCATCCGGATGGACTACTAGGTGATGCATAACTACAGAAGGGTCTAATCCTGGCATATCTTCATATGTCCAAGCAAAAATGTCTTCATATTTTTTTAGGAATGAAATGTATTTATCTTGTTTTTCTTGGCTCAATTCTGATCCAATGTTGATTATGTGAGGGTTATCTTCGGTTCCAATGTTAATTTTTATAACGTTTTCAACTTCCATATGTAGATCTCTCTCAAAATTAGATGGGGCGGGTGAAACGCCTAATTCTTGTAATTCTTCCAAAGTTAGCTTGGATAATTCGTCTTGAGGAGCCGTGGCCTCAAGCTGGGCTACACTAGGTATAGAGCCATCGAAATAAAATCCGTTATGTAACAATTCCTCAATGGAGACATCATGGAAGATATCCCCCTCCAACTCATCGTCGGATTCAACAATCATCTCAGGGTAAGCTATGGATAGCATATTGCATGTAAATGGATTATCCCTTAAATGCAAAGCATCGCGTTTATCCAAATAATCTTGGTAACATATGAGATGGTCATCATCCTCGAATGGGAAGGGCTGACCTTTACTAGGAAATAGGCCCACACCACATCGGGCAGGCCAAGGTTCTACCTCAAAAGGTTCTTTCATACCATTCTGGAAAGGTCCCAAACCTTTCCCTTTATATCCCAATTTAAGCATTATAGGCTTAGCTTTAATATACTCATTAGCAAAATAACATCGAGCATACCCATCATAATGAGTCTTGATGTTTCTAGGTATTCTTCCCCAATCATATCCCTTATAAATAAAAGCACAACTCCCGACTTGGTAGATACTTCCCATAGGCTGTGGGAGGCCCAAGGTACGAGGAGAGGGTGGCAATTTATTTAAAATAAGGGAATCTTGCATAGCAACATTTGTTTTTTCTGATACAAGAATTTTAGATAAATCGGGTAAGAGCTCGTCAGTAAGAGCGTAAGAGGTAGAAGGATCATTTCCTATGTTTTCAGATGTGGAAAATATGCCTTTGGTAGGTGTAGATGTTGTAGAGATGTCGATGGATGGGTCTAAAGGTATGGAAGTTATAGGAGTAAAACAAGAAGCATTGGTTGTGGGTTTAGGATCTTTTTGAGGTCCTAATGTGGTTTGTTCGGAAGATGGTTGAACTATATGTAGAGGTGTAGTTGGTGGGGAAAAAGTAGATGATGTTATGAGTGTGTGTTTCACACGTTTAGGTGGATGATTAGAATTAGGATGTGTGGATGATAGAGCAGGGCAAAATTGAACTCCAACAAGTTCTGCCAAAGCACACATATCAAAGGGTCTAGGATCACCATGAATGGTAACCAACTGATTTTTAAATTCGAATTTAACACACTGATGTAAAGTTGAGGGAACAACTCGCATCGCGTTGATCCAAGGGTGACCCAAGAGTATATTGTACGATGCAGGGCAATGTACAATAAACACGGTCGTGTCTAAGGTTCGAGGACCAACTTGCAATGGGATAGTAATAACTCCACATGTTTCTTGTGTTTCGTCATTGAAGGCTTTTATAATCATATCAGTTCTTTTCATTTCATCACTTCTAAACCCAAATATTTGGTAGAAGTCAAAAGTGCATATGTTTAAAGATGAACCATTATCAATCAAGACTCGTTTAACTGCTACATCTCCAATTAGGGCAGTAATATATAAGGGGTTATCCTTATGTAAACTATGTTGTGGTATATCTTTATCCCGGAAGTCAATACAATCGACTTCTCGAGTTATGATAGTATTGGACATGGCTTCAGGTTGAATATTTTGTGGTACCATCATTTGGCTTAATGTGAGCATTAATTCATCCCTATGGGTAGGAGAAGATCTTAAAAGGTCCAAAAGGGAAATTCTAGCTGTAGTATTTGATAATTGTTCATTAATATTATAAGGAGGTTTAGGTTGAACATTAGGCGCATGATTCCCTTTATTGGGATTTTTCAAAACGAATGGAGCTGATCCATCATTCTGAGTTTGATCTTGTTGAGAATTTTGAGCCTGTTGTCGAGTAACAACTCCGATGGTACCTACAATATTATTTTGTGGATGATGAATGGGTCTTGGTCTAGCGTTTATGGCTTGTTCATTAGAAAGTAATTGGTGAGAAGATGGTCGAGTAGTGACTCTTCTAGGAAATGGTTCTTCTGGAATCATAGAACTTGTGATAGGTTGAATAGGATCTGATTCATCTTCAGAACTATTCGATTGATTTGAAGTGATTTCCATGTCACTTTCAGTCTCATATTCGGTATCACTAAGATCACGTGTCCGAATATTATGTAGAGGTCTGGCCGTAACCATGGATAAAGTAGTGTCAAATATTTGTGGATCATGAACAGGTAAATGTCCACTAATAGCTCCTACATATCGAGTAGGAGGGGGAACATTATGATGCTCAATTTGATTAGCCACCTCTTTACCATGCTTTGGTAAAGGATGTTGAAATATGTCCAATGATTGATTGGCATTCTGATTCTGATTTTGGGGGATGTTCTTTTGAGCATTATTAGGAGGATTTTGTTTAGGTTGAAAGGCTTGCACCTCCATCTCATTGTTATCAATCAGGTCTTGTATTTTATGTTTTAATATTTTACAAGAATTGGTAGCGTGTCCAGGTCCTCTATGGAAATCACAGTGTAAATCAGCCCTGTATCCGGGTATAGTTGGATCAGGTTCCCGGATATTTGGTAATTGGATCATTCCTCGCGCTAGTAATTGTGGGAGAATGGTTGATAAGGGTTGATTTAACCTAGTAAATTCTTGGGGTGGTTTATCAGGAGGTTTCAGTATAAATTTCTCTGTTGTTTTTGCAACATTAATAGTAGCGATATTTCTACTATCAGTGACTCCATCGCCCACAACTTGTTTATTTTTATATTGATTTCTGGATGTTTTCTCATCATCTTTCTTTTTAAGTTGACCTCTCCTAACAAGAGCATCTTCCACTCTTCGAGCTAAATCTATAGCTTGATCGAAGGTGGTCAAGGTAGCGGTTGATAACTCATAGGATAGTTGTTCTTGTAAATTATTGATAAAGATATCCAACATTTCCCGATAAGGTAACACAAAGTGCAATTTTCCTATCAACTGTCTCCATCGAGCTAGGAAATCAGCAAAACATTCCTCTTTGTCTTGTTTTAGGTTGTACAAATATTTAATAGTTACATGCCTTTCAATGTAGGCACTAAATTGATGCACAAAATATTCAGCAGTCTCTTCAAAATTTCTCAAAGAATGAGTGGGTAATTGATAATACCACTCCAATGCCATCCCTCCTAAACTTTTTGGGAACATTTTTAGTAATAACAAATCATCATGGGATATATCATGACACGCTATCCTAAACATACGAAGATGCTCTATGGGATCTTCAGTTCCTTTATATATAGGTAGGACAGGCATAGGAAAGTGTTTAGGATATGGTTGTGCTACAACTATAGGATCTAGAGGCTGACTACACATCTCTCGATAATTGTACGAGGGACGGTAGGGATCTATCTGGTCCATGCGGGAGACTAATTGTTTCACCATGGCTTCCAGATTACCAGTTTGTCCACCATATTGGTTTGGTGGTACATGAGTATGGGATTTGTGAGCGTAGGATGGCGTGACATAAGGATTAGATGCTATATTGTTGTTATGCAAATGGTTGGTAGGAAGAGTATTATGAAGAAGATTTGTTGTGGCATTATGTTGTACCCCAGATTGTTGGAAATTGGCATTTGGTTTTGTTTTAGGCTTTTGTTGATTTGAGGTATGTTGATCAATAACTTGACGAAATAAAGTAGTGAATGATGGTTTCTTTTGTGTGGGAATAACCCTAGGCTTGGTAACAGGCTCTCTAGGTGGTTGGGTAACCTGTTGTTGTTGCATGTTCTGGATTATAGCGGCCATATCCAAATTGGATGGTCCAGCTTGATCACTTTCTTGATCAACGAAGGACAAGGGATTAGTGCGTGTGTGATATATGTCTTCTAGGGTTGCTTGAGTGTCACTAATTTGATCCTTGTCCATATGGACTGCTCTATTAAGAGTGCCAATATTAGTATTGAGGAACTTCCAAAAATGTTCCATGTTCTCAAAAGTAACAACTCCTTCCGGAGATATTTTAGGAGATGAGGATCCTTCCTCTCTGACAATTTCTCTTTGTTCATTTGCGTCAACAAACTCTTCTTCTTGTTGGTCTAGGGTTCCTTCTTCCTGAATTGGGTCTTCAGGAAGGACATCTGGTTTATTTACTGTTCTTCCTAACCAATCTTCTTCTACTTCAATCTGTTTTCCATTCCTGAGTCTAGTCATTATGTTTAAATTTAGATTTTAGCAAATATATATTAATATATTTGCAACAAATTTGGGAGGTATATATTTTAATTATATACCTACTATAATACTTAAAAGAAAATGTTTTGATTTTTTTTTTGTTATGTTTTTGTTTTTATGATAATAAAGACAACAAACAACACACTAAATGCAAGAAATAATAATAATAAAAGAATGGCTTAGTTTTCTATAAATAGTTTATAGATGTCATTGATAGGATCAAGTTCATCAAGAGTCATGAAATGCTCCTCTTCAAATTGGAAATGGTTTTTCAGGAACTTAACAAAATGTGCTATGGTGATGTTATCTACTTCTGACTCTGTCTTGTAAAAATAGAGCTCATGGCAATACTCTCGGTATAACACAACTCTAGGAACTCTATTCCATCTCTTTCTATCCGTAAGAACGACCTCTTGATCCTCTATACGAGATAGAAATTTATGTACTACAACTGCATTGTCGAGGTATTCCTCAAAGGTGTACAATTCAGAAGACACAAGGGCTCTTTTATCCGCTAACCACCTATGGCAAGCTCTCTGAAGCTCATGATACAAGGTCACTTGATCAGGATCCAGGATTCTATCTAGGACAAACCTCTTGATTTGCCTAAGTTCGGTTGATCTAGACTCAATGATATTCAATCTCCTATTAAGTTCGTCCCATAAAGGTTGAACCCTATTTGTTTGAGGTACTCTAAGTACAGAAGTAATCTCTATAGCTGCTAATTGATTCTCAACATTAATGGTGACAACTCGTCTTTTATTATAATCTACCATCTAAATGTGATATGCAATCTTTGGTTCTAAATGCATTTATGTTTTTGTTATTATTTTTTCTTTTTTGGATTATTTTCAAAAGGTTTTAGTTTTTCACGTCGGGTTCACCAAAATGTATCGCTCCAAATTTTTTGCATCCTTACCTTCAAGGCTATAGGATCCGCGCCCGGAAGGGGGATGCGAGAAGGATGGGACAATACCTCGGACTGAGAGGCCCTTTGAAGGTCCCGCCTCTCGGGGGAGGGGTATAAGGGTGAATTTTCGATGGATGGTGGGTTCACCAAGAAACTTTTGAGTGGCAGTTTCCATGCCTAGGTTGATAGTAGGTTTGATGTGTTCATTTTGTGCTTTAATCATTCAATTCCTAGGTTTGGCCAAGATGAATCTAAACTATTCTATATGCCAATGCTGATTTTATGAATACAAAAAACATGAATAAATGCTAAACACAGAGAATATGCTAAATAGGATAGAACATACCTGATTTTTGGATGTCTGATGAAGATTCTGAGTCTTGTAGCAGTCCAAATCATCTCAAATCGTACGTAATCATCTGGAATTGCATAGAATCATCTCAGATCTCAGTAGGTCATCTGAGATCAGACGAGATCATCGTCGATCTAATGAATTCATCAGACGAATTCGTTAGAAACCTGCAATCACAGAAACAGATACAAAATACCAAAAATGCAATTGCAAAAGCAAGGGGAAATGATAGAAATAACAATGAATTTGTCTAAATAATAAATCAAAATAGCAATTAAAAGGAAATGCATCAACTTAACAATTTATTTTGGCTTTATCATGCATTTATATTAAATGAGGTGAACTCCAAGATGCATAAATACAATAACTAAGACAATGCATAAAGAAATGCAGAAAACAATAAGGAAATGCAAACTCTAGGCTCTGATTGCCCCCAATCTGGACTACAGTTGAGATCACCTCCAATCGTACGAGATCATCGTCGATCTATGACAGGATCATCCGAAATCGTCTGTAATCGCCTGCGATGATCCAAGCTTGTTTCGACTGAAGAACAGTAAGATTCCTGCAAGAAAACTTGAAATATGCAATGCAAACAAAAGTATGAAGGTGTTCTAAGGCACAAGGAACTGAATTTGCAGGGAAATCCATCAACTAGGGGGTTCAGGGGGATAAACTGAGAAAGTCCTAGTTTATATAGGATTAGGGAGAGGTTAGGAGGTTGGAGATCATCCCAATTTGGGAGATCTCCAATGGGGGAGACTCTAACTATGCAGACACGCTTTCTGCCTAGGTTAGAGAAGCTGTTGAAATAGAAGCTAATTATGAAAATTTGGTTTTGGGACGAAATCGTCTGGACGTTCTGTTCCAGACGAATTCGTCAGATCTGGGACGATTTCGTCTAATCTGCGATGATATTGTCCAACGGTCAAAACAAATCCTAAAAATGGCATGGAAAACAAGGAAAGCGGGTAACAGGTGGTTAACGGGCGGTTTGGGGTTAAAATTCAAATTTTTATCTTTTTACTAAGGTTTAACTGTGCCAATTTTGGGGTGCTACAATTCCACGATTGATTTTTGACTTTTGATAAAAAGAAAATAATAATATGAACATGAATTTATTGATTATATTTGTGTCATATGTTGTGTGAAAGCATTTTTGTGAGTGTTTGAAAGACAATGTATGTAATTGTTTTTATGCAAAGTAGATGTTCTGAAATAAGAAGATGAAATTATTCGAAAAAAAAAGTTGAGAAATATTTTACATTTTTTGAAAGACAAATATAGATTTATATGGAACCCTCATGTGCAAATGTGAGTTCATTACCGATCTTGATTTATCATAATGATACAAAATTTCTCAAATACAAATGTGTGTGCAATTGTATTGTTCATTCACCAATTTTGAGCAAGAAAATTTAGATACAAGTAATTTGAATTAACCAAAAGAGGTGTTCATTTGACCAAGATTTATATGCATATGACCGTACGGACTACTATGTAAGTCGGGTCATCAAGAGCTAGCTCATCCATAAGCGTACATAGGTTTGTACAAAAGAAGGTCACTAATGTGACAGACATATCACCATGCTAGGGATTACCCAAGGCCAAGTGGGTTGGACACAAACCACCTGTTATGGGGCTTACCTCACAGTTTTCGAATAATTGAGAATTCCAGGGATTCAAGCTCATTCACCTTTGTTTATTTTCAAGGGGTAGGGAAAGGGATATTATTGTTTTTGCTTTTGCTTTTTTTTTTTTTTTTTTTTTTTTGTATTTATTGCTTGGAACTGAGACAATGCGGAAATATGGTTGCGATGGTACAAAATAATATTTTTCTTTTTCTCATTTTCTTTGAATTTTTTTTTTTTTGTCATCTATGCTAGGGATACTTGCTCATATTGGTTGTAGAGCAAGGGATTTTTATTCTAGGGAGGGGTGAGCTTGTCCTTTTGTCAATTCTCAAAGATTCTAGACCATGTGCATGATAGGATAGCAGGGGAAACTTTTCGCTCAAGAAACCACTTCTACTATGTAGCATCATATTGAATTTGCAATGAAATCATTTTAATGTGAAGAGATATGCTTGGTTCAAGTAAATAACAAGATCAATTCTCTATGCTCAAAACTTTATTTAATTCAACTGTGGACTTTGATATAAGAGAGATTAATAATCATACCAAATAAAATCAAGATATTTATGCATGTGAGTGTGAAAGTGTGGGATTCCAAATAAATGCTAATTTATCCAAAATAATTGAAAATATAACTGCAATACTTCAAGAATTGATAGGTACAAAAATAAAATATGTTTTTGAAGATTTTGAGGATTTTGATGTTTTTATATTTTGATTTTGATTGATGAATGGAAAGAATAAATACGATTACTATTTTTTGAAATTTTTTATGTAAATGACTAAAATGAAACAATATGCAAAATAACAATATATACAAATGATGAAATGACCAAATGTTATGCATAATAACGCTTAAGATGCATAATGTTCATAGGTTCTTTAAGATCTTTACCATCTAAGGTAGCTAATCGATATGCTCCCGATCCAAATTTGGCAGTGATGACATATGGTCCAAGCTAGTTGGGCTCAAATTTACCTTTAAGGTCTTTAGTTGCATTAATATTTTTTTTATTTTCTTTTAAGACAAGGTCACCGATCTCAAAGGATCGATGATGAACTTTCTTGAGGTATGCTCTCTTAAGCTTGTTTTGGTAGGCACAAAGATGCTCCAAAGCATTGATGCGCTTTTCATCTAGGAGTTCCAGCTGACTAAATCTTCCAGCATGATATTCATCTCCTACTTCAGTATCTTGAAGTAGTAGAGCTAAAGAAGGAACTTCTAATTCGAAGGGAAAAATAGCTTCAGCGCCATAGACCAAAACAAAAGGTGAAGTGCCTATGGGGGTGCGAACGCTAGTTCGATAAGCCCACAAAGCAGGATATAATTGGATGTGCCAATCTTGACCAGATTTATTGACCAAGTCTTTTGAGGATTTTGATTAATGTTTTATTAGATGCTTACGCTTGGCCATTACCCCGAGGGTAATAGGGAGTGGACCAATGATGTTGAATTTTATATTTTTGACATATTTTACATCTTTATTTTTGAAACAAGTTCCATTATCTGAGATGAGATTTGCAGGAATTTTGAACCTACAAATAATTTGATTAAAAATAAACTTGGAAACTTGGGTTCCAGTGCAAGAAGCTAAGGGCATAGCTTCAACCCACTTCATGAAATACTCGATGGCGGTTATGATGAATTTGTGTCCATCAGATGACACAGGGTTGATTTTTCCAATGATGTCTAAGCCCCATTTTGAAAAGGGCCAAGGAGATGAAATAGCCTACAGTTCTTGTGCAGGTGCATGGACAAGGTCAGCATGTTTCCGGCACTTGTCGCAATGGCGCACATAATCATGTGCATCATTTTCCATGGTAGGCCAAAAATATCCTATCCTAAGGAGCTTCTTAGCAATGGTGCTACCACTAAAATGCCCCCCACAAGATCCATTGTGGGCTTCACTCAAAGCTGATCTAGATTCTTCTAGATTCAAACATCTCAGTAAGATACCTTCAAAAGATCTCCTATACAAGGTATTACCAATAATTACGAAGTGACTTGCTCGTCTACGTAATAACCGACGTTGGTTGCTATTACAACCTTCGAGGAAGGTCCCATTTTGAAGAAAATTAAATATATCGAGTGTACCATGGTTCAGGAGTAGTTTCGTTGATTAGAAACACATCCAAAGGTTCTAAGCATGATTTTCTTGAATCGGGTTCCTAGAGTCGATGAATAATGATGGTAGCATATTCATCATCTAACTCCAAGGGCAAAAGAGATGCAGTTGCAGCCATAGCGTCAGCCGCACGATTGCTAGTTCGAGGAATAGCTTCCAAGGTAACTTGATCAAATAAATATAATAATTGTAAGACATATACTTTATATGGGCATAATTTATCATCTTTGGTTTGATAAACATCATTGATTTGATTTATGACAAGTTGAGAATCACCGAAAACCAATAAATTTTTAATTTTTAGTGCCAATGCAGCTCGTAATCCAAGGATTAGAGCCTCATATTCAGCAGTGTTATTAGTGCAAGAAAATGTTAATTTGAAGGACATAGGTATAAGATGTTTCTACGGAGATATTAAAATAATACCTGCACCAGCCCCACTCATGCATCGGGCTCCATCAAAGTATAGGGACCATTGCTCAGGATGGTCTGCCTCTAATTTAAGGCATTCATCAGGAAACTCAATGATGAGGGGATGGGTAGACTCTAAGGGTGCAACAGCTAATTGATCTGCTATGATTTGACCTTTAATAGACTTCTGTCCTATAAACATGAGTTCAAACTCGCTTAGCGCAAGAACCCACTTGGTTGTGCGACCAAATAAGTACGGTCGACTCATGAGATACCGCAAAGGATCGAATTTAGCAATAACATACGTTTTTTGATTGAGCATATAATGGCGTAGTTTCTGTGTAGAAAATACGACTGCGAGACATAACTTCTCTAATACTGTATAGCGAGTTTCATAACTGATTAAGGTTCTGCTAATGTAATAATTAGCACGTTCTTTCTTCTCATCATCAAGTTGAGCTAACATAGCTCCTAAGGCAAAATCTGAAGCATAAATGTACAAGATAAATGGACGATCAGATCTAGGTGGGGAAAGCATCGGTGGTTTAAGGAGATATTGTTTGAGGAGTTCAAATGCTTCCTGACATTCGTCGTCCCAATGAAAAGAGATATATTTCTTAAGAAGCTTAAGAAAGGGTCCGGTTTTGTCCGCCAACTTATCGATGAAGTGGTAAATAGCTTGAAGCTTACCTTGTAGACTTCGTAATTCATATATATTTGTGGGTGCGGGCATATCAGTGATAGCCATCATCTTGAGAGGGTCAATTTCAATGCCACGTAAAGAAACTATAACCCCCAATAATTTACCGGACTTAACTCCGAATATACATTTGGCTGGATTTAATCGGATAAGATATTCCCTTAACCGATCAAATACTTTTCTCAAGTCATCTAAATGATCATCTTATTTGATGGAACAAGCTATAATATCATCTACATAATCATGTAGAATATCATGCATCATATCGTGAAAGATATAAGTCATGGCTCGTTGATATGTTGCACCTGCATTCTTTAAACCGAATGGCATCACTTTCCAACAAAAGGTTCCCCAAGGGGTAATAAAGGTTGTTTTAGCCTGATCTTAAGGAGCTATCCTGATCTAATTATAACCAAAGAATCCATCCATTAGGGATATCATTCCACTCCAATCAATGATCTGATCCATGTTGGGAAGAGGAAAATCATCTTTAGGGCATGCAACATTAATATCTCTAAAGTCTATGCAAACCCTAACTTTGGTAGCTTCTTTCTTAGTTACCGAAACTACATTTGAGATCCATTCAGCATAATCAATGGCTTGTATAAAAATAACCTTCAAGAGTTTTTCTAATTCTCCTTTGACTAGTAAGGCCACTTTAGGATGCATTTTTCTAAGTTTTTGTTTAATAGGTTTAGCATCCGGATGGACTACTAGGTGATGCATAACTACAGAAGGGTCTAATCCTGGCATATCTTCATATGTCCAAGCAAAAACATCTTCATATTCTTTAAGGAATGCAATGTATTTATCTTGTTTTTCTTGACTCAATTATGATCCAATGTTGATTATGTGAGGGTTATCTTCGGTTCCAATGTTAATTTTTATGATGTTTTCAACTTCCATATGTAGATCTCTCTCAAAATTAGATGGGGTGGGTGAAACGCCTAATTCTTGTAATTCTTCCAAGGTTAGCTTGGATAATTCATCTTGAGGAGTCGTGGCCTCAAGCTGGGCTATACTAGGTATAGAGCCATCGAAATAAAATATGTTATGTAACAATTCCTCAATGGAGACATCATGGAAGATATCCCCCTCCAACTCATCGTCGGATTCAACAATCATCTCAGGGTAAGCTATGGATAGCATATTGCATGTAAATGGATTATCCCTTAAATGCAAAGCATCACGTTTATCCAAATAATCTTGGTAACATATGAGATGGTCATCATCCTCAAATGGGAAGGGCTGACCTTTACTAGGAAATAGGCCCACACCACATCGGGTGGGCCATGGTTCTACCTCAAAAGGTTCTTTCATACCATTCTGGAAAGGTCCCAAACCTTTCCCTTTATATCCCAATTTAAGCATTATAGGCTTAGCTTTAATATACTCATTAGCAAAATAACGATCGAGCATACCCATCATAATGAGTCTTGATGTTTCTAGGTATTCTTCCCCAGTCATATCCCTTATAAATAAAAGCATAACTCCCGACTTGGTAGATACTTCCCATAGGTTGTGGGAGGCCCAAGGTACGAGGAGAGGGTGGCAATTTATTTAAAATATGGGAATCTTGCATAGCAACATTTGTTTTCTCCGATACAAGAATTTTAGATAAATCGGGTAAGAGCTCGTCAGTAAGAGCGTAAGAGGTAGAAGGATCATTTCCTATGTTTTTAGATGCGGAAAACATGCCTTTGATAGGCGTAGATGTTGTAGAGATGTCGATGGACAGGTCTAAAGGTATGGAAGTTATAGGAGTAAAACAAGAAGCATTGGTTGTGGGTTTAGGATCTTTTTGAGGTCCTAATGTGGTTTGTTCGGAATATGGTTGAACTATATGTAGAGGTGTAGTTGGTGGGGAAAAAGTAGATGATGTTATGGGTGTGTGTTTCACATGTTTAGGTGGATGATTAGAATTAGGATGTGTGGATGACAGAGTAGGGAAAAATTGAACTCCAACGGGTTCTGCCAAAGCACACATATCAAAGGGTCTAGGATCACCATGAATGGTAACCAACTGATTTTTAAATTCAAATTTAACACACTGATGTAAAGTTGAGGGAACATCTCGCATCGCGTTGATCCAAGGGCGACCCAAGAGTATATTGTACGATGCAGGGCAATGTACAATAAACACGGTCATGTCTAAGGTTCTAGGACCAACTTGTAATGGGATAGTAATAACTCCACACATTTCTTGTGTTTCGTCATTGAAGGCTTTTATAATCATATCAGTTCTTTTCATTTCGTCACTTCTAAACCCAAATATTTGGTAGAAGTCAAAAGTGCATATGTTTAAAGATGAACCATTATCAATCAAGACTCGTTTAACTGCTACATCTCCAATTAGAGCAGTAATATATAAGGGGTTATCCTTATGTAAACTATGTTGTGGTATATCTCTATCCCGGAAGTCAATACAATCAACTTCTCGAGTTATGATAGTATTGGACATGGCTTCAGGTTGAATATTTTGTGGTACCATAATTTGGCTTAATGTGAGCATTAATTCATCCCTATGGGTAGGAGAAGATCTTAAAAGGTCCAAAAGGGAAATTCTAGCTGTAGTATTTGATAATTGTTCATTAATATTATAAGGAGGTTTAGGTTGAACATTAGGCGCATGATTCCCTTTATTGGGATTTTTCAAAACAAATGGAGCTGATCCATCATTCTGAGTTTGATCTTGTTGAGAATTTTGAGCTTGTTGTCGAGTAACAACTCCGATGGTACCTACAATATTATTTTGTGGATGATGAATGGGTCTTGGTCTAGTGTTTATGGCTTGTTCATTAGAAAGTAATTGGTGAGAAGATGGTCGAGTAGTGACTCTTCTTGGAAATGGTTCTTCTAGAACCATAGAATTTGTGATGGGTTGAATAGGATCTGATTCATCTTCAGAACTATTCGATTGATTTGAGGTGATTTCCATGTCACTTTCAGTCTTGTATTCGGTATCACTAAGATCAGGTGTCCGAATATTATGTAGAGGTCTGGTCGTAACCATGGATAAAGTTGTGTCAAATATTTGCGGATCATGAGCAGGTAAATTTCCACTAATAGTTCCTACATATCGGGTAGGAGGGGGAACATTATGATGCTCAATTTGATTAGCCACCTCTTTACCATGCTTTGGTAAAGGATGTTGAAATATGTCCAATGATTGATTGGCATTCTGATTCTGATTTTGGGGGATGTTCTTTTGAGCATTATTAGGAGGATTTTGTTTAGGTTGAAAGGCTTGCACCTCCATCTCATTGTTATCAATCAGGTCTTGTATTTTATGTTTTAATATTTTACAAGAGTTGGTAGCGTGTCTAGGTCCTCTATGGAAATCACAGTGTAAATCATCCCTATATCCGGGTATAGTTGGATCAGGTTCCCGGATATTTGGTAATTGGATCAATCCTCGTGCTAGTAATTACGGGAGAATGGTTGATAAAGGTTGATTTAACCTAGTAAATTCTCGGGGTGGTTTATCAAGAGGTTTCAGTATAAATTTCTCTATTGTTTTTGCAACATTAACAGTAGCGATATTTCTACTATCAGTGACTCCATCACCCACAACTTGTTTATTTTTATATTGATTTCTGGATGTTTTCTCATCATCTTTCTTTTTAAGCTGACCTCTCCTAATGAGAGCATCTTCCACTCTTCGAGCTAAATCTATAGCTTGATCGAAGGTGGTCAAGGTAGCAGTTGATAACTCATAGGATAGTTGTTCTTGTAAATTATTGATAAAAATATCCAGCATTTCCCGATAAGGTAACACAAAGTGCAATTTTCCTATCAACTGTCTCCATCGAGCTAGGAAATCAGAAAAACATTCATCTTTGTCTTGTTTTAGGTTGTACAAATATTTAATGGTTACATGCATTTCAATGTAGGCACTAAATTGATGCACAAAAGACTCGGCGGTTTCTTCGAAATTCCTCAAAGAATGAGTGGGTAGTTGATAATACCATTCTAATGCCATTCCTCCTAAACTTTTTGGGAACATTTTTAGTAATAACAAATCATCATGTGATATATCATGACATGCTATCCTAAACATACGAAGATGCTCTATGGGATCTTCGGTTCCTTTGTATATAGGTAGGACAGGCATAGGAAAGTGTTTAGGATATGGTTGTGCTACAACTATAGGATCTAGAGGCTGACTACACATCTCTCGATAATTGTACGAGGGATGGTAGGGATCTATCTGGTCCATGCGGGAGACTAACTGTTTCACCATGGCTTCCAGATTACCAGTTTGTCCACCATATTGGTTTGGTGGTACATGAGTATGGGATTTGTGAGCGTAGGATGGCATGACATAAGGATTAGATGCTATATTGTTGTTATGCAAATGGTTGGTAGGAAGAGTATTATGAAGAAGATTTGTTGTAGCATTATGTTGTACCCAGATTGTTGGAAATTGATGTTTGGTTTTGTTTTAGGCTTTTGTTGATTTGAGGTATGTTGATCAATAACTTGGTGAAATAGAGCAGTGAATGATGGTTTCTTTTGTGTGGGAATAACCCTAGGCTTGGTAACAAGCACTCTAGATGGTTGGGTAACCTATTGTTGTTGCATGTTCTGGATTATAGCGGCCATATCCAAATTGGATGGTCCATCTTGATCACTTTCTTGATCAACGAAGGACAAGGGATTAGTGCGTGTGTGATATATTTCTTCTAGGGTTTCTTTAGTGTCACTAATTTGATCCTTGTCCATATGGACTTCTCTATTAAGAGTGCCAATATTAGTATTGAGGAACTTCCAAAAATGTTCCATGTTCTCAAAAGTTACAACTCCTTCCGGAGACATTTTAGGAGATGAGGATCCTTCCTCTATAACAATTTCTCTTTGTTCATTTGCATCAACAAACTCTTCTTCTTGTTGGTCTAGGGTTCCTTCTTCCTAAATTGGGTCTTCAGGAAGGACATCTGGTTTATTTATTGGTTTTCCTAACCAATCTTCTTCTACTTTAGTCTGTTTTCCATTCCTAAGTCTAGTCATTATGTTTAAATTTAGATTTTAGCAAATATATATTTATATATATTTGCAACAAATTTGGGAGGTATATATTTTAATTATATACCTACTATAATACTTAAAAGAAAATGTTTTTATTTTTGTTATGATTTTGTTTTTTTTTATTTTTATTATTTTTTTTTTGTTTTTATGATTATAAAGACAACAAACAACACACTAAATGCAAGAAATAATAATAATAAAATAATGGCTTAGTTTTCTATAAATAGTTTATAGATGTCATTGATAGGATCAAGTTCATCAGGAGTCATGAAATGCTCCTCTTCAAATTGGAAATGGTTTTTCAAGAACTTAACAAAGTGTGCTATGGTGATGTTATCTACTTTTGACTCTGACTTGTAAAAATAGAGCTCATGGCAATACTCTCGATATAACACAGCTCTAGGAACTCTATTCCATCTCTTTCTATCCATAAGAATGACCTCTTGATCCTCTATACGAGATAGAAATTTATGTACTACAACTACATTGTCGAGGTATTCCTCAAAGGTGTACAATTCGGAAGACACAAGGGCTCTTTTATCTGCTAACCACCTATGGCAAGCTCTCTGAAGCTCATGATACAAGGTCACTTGATCAGGATCTAGGATTCTATCTAGGACAAACCTCTTGATTTGCCTAAGTTCGGTTGATCTAGATTCAATGAGATTCAATCTCCTATTAAGTTCATCCCATAAAGGTGGGACTCTATATGTTTGAGATACTCTAAGCAAAGAAGTAATCTCTATAGTTGCTAATTGATTCTCAACATTAATGGTGACAGCTCGTATTTTATTATAATCTACCATCTAAATATGATATGCAATATTTGATTCTAAATGCATTTATGTTTTTTATTTTTGTGATTGTTTTCAAAAGGTTTTTTAGTTTTCACGTCGGGTTCACCAAAATGTATCGCTCCAAATTTTTTGCATCCTTACCTTCAGGCTATAGGATCCGTGCCCGAAAGGGGGATGCGAGAAGGATGGGACAATACCTCGGACTGAGAGGCCCTTTGAAGGTCCCGCCTCTCGGGGGAGGGGTATAAGGGTGAATTTTCGATGGATGGTGGGTTCACCAGGAAACTTTTGAGTGGCAGTTTCCATGCCTAGGTTGATAGTAGGTTTGATGTGTTCATTTTATGCTTTAATCATTCAATTCCTAGGTTTGGCCAAGATGAATCTAAGCTATTCTATATGCCAATGCTGATTTATTTTTTATGGATACAGAAAACATGAATAAATGCTAAACATAGAGAATATGCTAAATAGGACAGAATATACCTGATTCCGGATGTCTGATGAATATTCTGAGTTTTGTAGAAGTCCAAATCATCTCAAATCATACGTAATCATCTAAAATTGCACAAAATCATCTCAGATCTTAGTCGATCATCTGAGATCAGATGAGATCATCGTAGATCTGATGAATTCGTCAGACGAATTCGTCAGAAACTTGCAATCACAGAAACAGATACAAAATACCAAAAATGCAACTGCAAAAGCAAGGGGAAATGATAGGAATAATAATAAATTTGCCTAAATGATAGATCCGAGATAGCAATTAAAAGGAAATGCATCAATTTAACAATTTATTTTGACTTTATCATGCATTATGTTAAATGAGGTGAACTCCAAGATGCATAAATAGAATAAACTAAGATAATGCGAATAAGAAAATGCAGAGAAACAATAAGAAAATGCAAACTCCGGGCTCTGATTGCCCCCAATCTGGACTACAATCGAGATCGCCTCCAATCGTATGAGATTGTCATTGATCTATGATAGGATCATCCAAAATCGTTTGGAATCGCCTGCGATGATCCAAGCTTGCTCCGGCTGAAAAATAGTAAGATTCCTGCAAGAAAACTTGAAATACGCAATGCAAACAAAAGTATGAAGGTGTTCTAAGGCACAAGGAATTAAATTTGTAGGGAAATCCATCAGCTAGGGGGTTTAGGGGGATAAACTGAGAAAATCCTAGTTTATATAGGATTGAGGAGAGGTTAGGAGGTTGGAGATCATCCCAATTTGGGAGATCTCCAACGGGGGAGACTCTAACTGTGCAAACACGCTTTCTACCCAAGTTAGAGAAGCTGTTGAAACAAAAGCTAATTATGAAAATTTGGTTTTGGGACGAAATCATCTGGACGTTCTGTTCCAGACGAATTCGTCATATCTGGGATGATTTCGTCTGATCTGTGATGATATCGTCCAACGGTCAAAACAAATCCTAAAAATGGCATGGAAAACAAGGAAAGCGGGTAACGGGCGGTTAACGGGCGGTTTGGGTTAAAATTCAAATTTTTATCTTTTTACTAAGGTTTAACTGTGCCAATTTTGGGGTGCTACAAGTGGTAACTCAAGTAAGATTATCCTAGTAGAAGTTAAGAGAACGAAGATTTATTCTAACACCCCCCATTAAGTGATACTAGGGGTGAATGTAACAACAAGATATGAATCCCGAAAACAAGGCCTGATGAGGTACTCCTGAACAATGAATTCTTATAAAAGAGATGGTAAAAAAACCACATGGGAAAACCATCTTTCAAGAAGAAGAAGAAGATGCATGTATTCGGATGTAAAATATTGTCCTCTATTGAACACCAAAAGAAAATGAGTCTCGGTATTATGGCCTTATTAGGTACTCATGGACACTGTACTTACATATAGGAGAGATGTTGAAAAAACCACATGGAAAAAAACCATCTTCCAAAAAGAAAAATAATAATAAGAAGAAGAGAGAGGTGAAAACCTCTGTGCACCCTTCTAATTCAACTTCCTAACCCCAAGTTTCTCTCACAACTAAATGTAACACGAAGAAGGAAAGGATTTGGTGAAGATGTTTGCAATTTGATTTTATATGGGAATGTACTCCAATTTTATCTCCCCTTGCTGAATATGTTGTCGAATGAACTGCATGTGAATCTCAATGTGGTTTGCGCTGATGCTCAACTGGATTGCGGGTAATATGAATTGTTCTTTGATTATCACACCAAAGGGTAATGGGTTGGTCATGGAAAAAACCAAATTCCCTTAGTATCTTACGAAGCCAAAGAGCTTCCTGACTAGCCAAAACTGCTTCCATGTATTATGCCTCTGTAGATGATAATGCTACTGCTTATTTTTTGTATGACCAAACAATAGGTGAAGAACCAAGACAAAAAACATAGCCAGATGTGGAACATCTGTCTTCAACTAAACCTACCCAGTCATAATCTGTGTAACCAATGATATACATGGATCCTCCCTCATATAAGAGCCCATACTGAGTAGTTCTTTGCAAGTAACTAAGTATTCTCTTCATTGCTTTCCAATCGTTGGAATGAGGTTGATGTGAGAATATAGATATTACGCCAAAAACATATGAAATATCTACGTGAATATGAGTGAGGTATAATAGACTTCCTACAAGCTGTCTGTAGAGAGTAGCATCACATAGAGGGGACTTGCAGGAAGTATTTAGAGTGACTCCAGACTAAAAAGGTGTGGAAGAAGACTTACAATCAGTCATCTTAAACCATTGAAGAAGGTCTAGAGTATATTTATGTTGCCACAATGAAATTCCTACATATTTTAGAGTTATTTGAAACCTAAGGAAGTAATGAGCTAAACCCAGATCAACCATATCAAATTTCTCAAAAAGGGAGTCTTTAACAATCTGGATGTGAGAAACGACACTACCAATGAGTAGTAGATCATCAACATAGAGAACAAGTATGGTGATGTGTTTTTCATCCCTCCAAATATAGACTGTTGCATCAGACTCACAATGAGAAAACCTTGAGGAAAGAAGGAAGGAGTCCACTTTTTCATACCAAGCTCTAGGAGTTTTTTTGAGACCACAGAGAGATTTTCTTCATCTACAAACAAGAGAGGAGTCCTGAATAAATCCAGTAGGTTGTTTTATGAATATTTTATCTTTTAATTCACCATGCAAGAAAGCACTTTTAACATCCATTTGAAAAATTGGCCACTTTTGGGAGGCAACAAGTGCCAGTACCAGCCTTACAGAATTCATTTTTGCAACTGGTTTAAAGGTTTCAGAATAATCAATGCCCTCAATATTTGAAAAACCTTTAGAAACCAAGTGATATTTATGTTTGTCAATTTATCCATCAGGTCCATACTTAGTTTTGTAAATCCATTTATAGTGAACCAATTTTTATCCTTTAGGTAGAGGGACTAGATCCTAATTTTTGTTTTTGTTTTTTTTATTTTTAATTTACATTGTGGAATCGGTAGCCGCCACGAATCTGGGCAGGTTGTCTAGCTTTTATTGCCACCACAGTATTCTATGTTGTCCGCCCCAGAAGCTGCCACACAGATCTTCGCACAGTCCGCCCCTATAACCACCATGCCACAAACATTTTAAACCTTTTATGCCGTTGAAAGCACCATGAAAGGGACAAGCGTTCAGTCCAACGAGGCCCAATATTTGAACCTTGGACCTCCGCCCCCTTATGGGGTTTGGATGAACCAATTGGTCTACACCTCGAACCTCCCAATATTTATTTTTTATTAAGGAAGAAAATTCATTATTCATGGCATCATCCCATTATTTTATACCAGTTGCTTCCTTGAATGATTGAGGATATATGGAAATGGACTGACAAACAAGTCAAGAACCCATGGAGTTGCTTATTTTGTATGATGGAAGATTTTAGATGTAAGGAGTGGCCTCTTATACTATAGTGCAGGCCCATTTTGGAATTATGGAAGAGGAAACAGGTGTGGCAGGACTTTGCGTTTGATTTTGAAGTATAGGATCCTCATTTTGGTTATTTAGCTCAAGAATGGGATCTTCATTATATTGAGGATCAAATATTGGAGATGTCTCAAGAGAATTAATGTTGGAAGATGAATATTGAGGATTTTTATGAGGGAATGTTTTATCAAATTGAATATTTCTATGGAAAAAGACCTCATGAGTTGTGAGATCAAGGAGTATTTAGGATTTCATTTCCTCACAATAACCAAAAAAGATAAGTTGCTTGCTCTTTTTGTCTACAGCCTTCCTATTTTTCTTTGGGATATGTGCCCAAGCAGTACACCCAAAAACTTTGAAAAAATAGACGTCAGTTTTTGAGCCAGTCCATGCTTCTTCAAGAGTTAAATGGCCAAGAGCTTTATGAGGTTTGCAGTTTTGAATATAATTTGCACAGTTAATTGCCTCAGTCCAAAAAAATACTCAAAGATCTCTTGAGTGGTGCATACAGCTTGCCATTTATTTTAGAGTTATGTTTTTCTTTTCTATAATACCATTTTGCTACAGATTATGGGAGACTGAATGTTGATGAATTATGCTTTAAGTTGAGATAAATATGAAGAACTCATTACTAAAGTATTCCCCCCCATTATCTGTACGAATTTGCTTGATTTTGCAAGTAGCTTGATTTTCAACTAAGGCCTTGAAAATTTTGAAGTGGGATAGAACATCAATTTTGTATTTTAGAAAGTAGACCCAAGTTATCTTCAAAAATCATCAATGAAGGTTAAGGCATATTTTGTTCCTTTGAAAGAAGGCTTTTGGAAGACCATTAAGTCACTATGGATTAACTCTAGAGGGGATAAGGCTTTTTGAGAATCACTTTGGTAAAAAGGATCTTGATTTTGCTTTCCAAGAGCACATCCAGGACATACTCCATCAATAAACAAAATTTTTGGCAACCCTGTTACCATTTCATGAGTATTCAACTCCTTTAGATAGCTATAACTGATATGTCCAAACCTTTCATGCCAAATTTTTCTTTCAATATCTCCATGTGCAACAAAACAAGAGGCCCCATATAAATTTTGAAACCCCTTAAAGTGAAATAGGTGAGTGTTATGATCAATATATCCTTGAGCTATGATAGAGTATGGTTGTTGAAGGTCTCTTATCTCAACTCCTGTTGGTGAAAATAGAACTATTTTGCCATTTTTAGAAGTGCAAATATGATAGATTAAGAGGATATTTGTAGCTATAGTTGGGATATAGATAAAATTATTTATACAACCACCATCAATGGATATGTCACCTTTTACTTTGACTAGGATAAAGGATGAGTCACTAACTTCTATGCTACAGGTTGAGCTTGAGGAGATTGAAGTGAATGACTCATGTGAGGAAGTCATATGATGAGTTGCCCCTGAATATAGGACCTAGTGTTTTGATGAATTTTTTATATAATTGTCTTGAACATTTAAGGCTTTTGCTATCTGCTTTTTTATGTCTATTTTTTGATCCTTCATTACTGCTTCTAATTGTTGAAGTTTTTTTCAATATTTGTTTACAGAATGACCATCCTTTTTGCAATGTGTACAAGTTATAAAGCCTCTATATTTCTTTTTGAATTTTTTTTTAGTGGATGTGGATGCTACTAATGATTTTGAGGAAGATGAAGACGACGAGGGAGATATTTCATACTTTGCAAGTTTTGTTTCCTCTCTAATTAGCCTATCATAAAACTCCTCTAAAGAGGGCATTTTAAAACTTGTGCCAAGTGCATTGTTTGTAGTTAAAAAAATGGTTGCAAAATTTTGAAATACTCCATTCAACTTAGAAAGAATAATATAGATGCATTCTTCTTTTGTTTTATTCTTGCAACTGCATTTTAATTGAGTGAGTACTTCTTTAAATTTTGTGAGGAAGTCAACAATATTCCTGAAGTATTCAGGAGATAATGCTATTAACTCTGCCTCTAGCTGCATTGACCTTATTTGATCCACGTTACCAAACAAGTTCTTTAGTTTTTGCCAACTCTCAAATGGAATTTTACATTCTGAAATGTGAAACCATAAGCTTTAATTTAAATTTGTGCTTATAATACCCATTTTTTCATACATATTTCCTTTATGAACAAATATTTCATATTCCTTTTCAAATTCAGGCTGCTTCTCTTCTAGCAAGTGTGTGAGCCCTTTTTGGGATATGAGATTTAATATTTTTGGTTTCCAAGTGTGATAGTTATGAGGGGTGAGTGGGTCAATTGTATTCATTTTTCCAAAGAAAAAGTTGTAGTGAACCAATATTCCCCCCTTTAACTACAAGATTTTTTAGAGTAGAAAATGCAACAAGAAATACCACCAAAAAACCTTTTTTTTATTAAGGGTAAAAACCAGATCTTTATACCTAACTCCTCAATATACCCGCCCTTACGTGAGGGAAACTATAAGTAAATGAGGAGTTGGATACATGGAACATAGGTTTTTATGAAACCAGAATAATCTGCCAAACCTTTATACCAATAATCTCAATGACCCGCCCTTACGTGAGGGAGACTATAGGTGTATGAGGAGATTGATACGTGGAACATAGGCGATTATTAGAAAAAGTTCTTTTTTTGAGAAAATATTGCCAATGTTTGATGTGCTCTATGAGTTTTTGTTTGCTTGCTTAGAAGTTCCAAATATATGCATTATATACCACGATATGTTGAAGGAGCTAAAATAAGGAAATCAAGTAACAACCATCAAGTGGCCAATATAGAGCCATAACCAAAATGACACCACTAGTGACTTCCAAGCAACATAGACACAAGAATAAGTCTCCCCCCTATAGGAATCCAGTAAGAAAGGTGTAAGAATTAGCACCAATATCCCCCCTCTTCAAAAAAATCTTTGTATTCATGATCATTCAATGATGCCCATCACTGGTTTATACAGTAGGCAAAGAAATATTGAGAGGGGCTCAAAATAAAAAGGGAGGTTCTTTTACAATGTTGTTTTAAGTAATGCAAGAAAGGAACATTACAATTTTTTATTACAACCTTATACCAAATGGAAATTGTTTTCTTTGAAAAATGATAGCAACACCACCAATTTGTCATTGTGATTGGAAAAAATCAGGCAGCGTCTACTGGAAAACAGGTAGCATTGTCTGGCAAACACAGTCAGTTTCTAAAAAAATAAAATAGGCAAAGTGTCCTCTAGATTCGCAGGCAACGTCGTCGAGCCTCATATTTGAAAACACACAAGCAACATCTTGGTGAGAATGCAGGCATCAGTCGTATCAATATATCGTCCTTCATTTGGAAAAATACGAGCAACAAAGGCAAGGATCATCCTTCGTTTGAAAAATATAGGCAGTAGAAAACACAGTTTAGCATCTTTCAAGGCATCAATCCCTTAAGCCTGCGTAGTCAACACAAAAAAAAAATAAGCCCAATGGTGGTGGAACGCAGGCTAACGAAGGTGCGTCATGTTCTCATTGCATATCCCTGTGCGAAACACGTAAACTAAAAGGAGAGAATTTAGATATTTATGTTGCCTTTTATCCTCCATGCTTACCATACCATGGTCATTGCATTCCAAGGGAATTATGAGTCCAATACCTCTTGTGGCTATGTCTCTATAATTTGAGTGAACTATGATAGTAGATGGACCTAATGCTACACACGGGAAAGAGTGTGAGATACACAGAGGGATCTTTGGAGCATCGTCGAGCCTTCCTTGGAAGACACACAGGGCAGCGACTTGAGGCAACAACTTTTTATGAGAACGCAAGGAGATTTTGATACCACAACACCTTCAAGGCTTCTTTGATCAGTGCTCTTCGATCGAACTAGGCATGGGCACAAAGTAGTACTAAAACTAAAGCATAGTAGAGTGGTAGCTTAGATGGAAGATATTCGAGCTTATATAGGCTTTAGAAATGGCCCTTTGAGATTTTATTTTGATCATGCCTTGGAGTGGATTTTGGCATGTAATGAACTTCGAGACATGTTGATAGACACGTTGTTGCATGAGCCAAGCTAAGCCCAATTATCGAGTGACCTTCAATTCTCAACGGGCAAAAGGATAGGCCCAAGCTAACTTTGCACGAGCCAAATAACTTGTAGATCTCGCTCAATGGGTGAAAGATGAAACTAGAGATGAAACTGGAGTCCAGTATGATGAAAAACTCCATAGAAAAAATGACACTTTTGGTGTACATACATTTAAAAAATCCTACGAATAAAAACATGAGAAATAGATAACAATAGTGGCCACACAAAATACCGAGCTACGTAGTTTCGATTTAGAGAGCGTACCGTCAGAAAAAACATCAAATACCCTTTATTTTTATGTTATGCTTTCAAAAAAATAAAATGAGTTATTTTGTTGAAAAAATGGCTTATGGATAGAAAATATGACTACTCAATAACCCTCAAGCAAGCAGAGTTAGTCAAAAAAAACTATCCAAAGAAAATGAACCAGTGCCTAGAAAAAAAACTTTCAAGAGAGAATGCTTAGCAAAATCTATCCTACTCTAGTACCATGTTAGAATTTCCAAATAATAGACATGCAAAGCATTACAAGAACTATGAAGAGAAGAGTAGAACTGATTGATTATTCCATAGGATCAACTTTGTATAAATAGCAAAGTTGATCAATGTGAGTCGTTGGATTACAACAACTCAACAAATCTAAACTAGTCTAAACTGAGAGTTCACCTGACTCATTGAAGAGTGGTAACTCAAGTAATACTATCCTAGTAGAACTTAAGAGAACAAAGATTTATTCTAACAAGATATATTTAATTATAAAATTCCTCAAACACATAATAGTTTACTGTTATTTTCTATAATTATGCAAAGACTACAATTTCACTTGTTCATTCCACTTGTCTATCTAATAGACCTCAAATCATAGATGTTTTTTTTTTATTATTTTATAATCCATTCAAATTTTAATAAAATAAAACCAATATTTACAAATCTAATTGATTTCAATTTGCTTTTTCAATCAATTCCAAAAATAAAGGAAATTGCTTTAATTTTAAAGTTATCATCTTTAATTTAAATTTAAATAAACCAATTAACACTAGTCTCCTTATGAAAATATAATACAATCATAATTTTCCAATTCAGTTTTGTCATATATTATGACGGACTAAGATTTACAAATATTCTCCATATAACTAAATATATATTCTAAACTTAAAGGGATTTATTTTAATCAGGATTTCATAAAAAACAAGTAATACGACCTATTTAAAATATCGATATATTATATGATTTTATTGTCCTTAGCATAGTTCTATTTGATAAAATAATTCATACATTTTAATATATCATGCTTTAATTCAAATGATAAAATCTGAAAGCAATCCAAATCTTTAAAAAAATTGAAATCAATCCAAATCTATTTTTAAAAACTGAAAGCAATCTCAATATTTTAAAAACTGAAAGCAATCCCAATATTTTAAAAACTTTCGAGGCTAATTATTGTTTATAAATGATGGATTCAATGCCGATAAAACATGAAATGCATATGGTGTGCATTTTATGTAGAGGAAGTTATTTTTATATAACAGGTTCAATGCTTTGTATCGATGCACCATGAAATCAACCAAGCCAATTTTTTTTTTTCACCACAAATTGGGAAATAAAATCAAGGATTCATCCATTGGTAGACAATAATAATGGTTCGATTTTAAAAATGAACAGAATACTGAATATGGCAGATCTATAATAATGGACAACAAAATATACATGGGAGGCTTTTAACCATAGTTGTATGAAAATTATTTTAACATTGCACAACCTAGCCAAAGCTATATTACATAGTCCATTACCAGTACATCATTATGGAGTTTCCAAAAACTATTCTATATCATAGACACCTAATAGGATTGTATATAAGCTACTGAAAGCACATAAGGCTAATTAAATACTAGCTCTACAAAGGATATATGAGTTGGACCTAAAGTCGTCAAAGTCTTTTCTTCTATGTTTTTAAGCATGACCGTATTCTAGCCAATCAATGGGAAAAATATAATCTATGAATGCTTCTACTTAAACGTTGAAGAAATATTATATATTAAAATATTTATAAAAAAATTAATTGGATAAAGTAAAACATTCAACACATATAACTAGATTTCAATTCATTCTGGAATGCATTAAAATAAAATATAGTGGACAGGTCCAACCTGGAATTCTCCAACAGTTGAATGCTGCCCAAAGCTTGTAAATCCATTCTCCTCCCTTCTTCAGTTCAACATGATATAGTATAATATAACATGTTTTTTTTTTCTCAACCACAATGGCAATTTATAGATTTTTTTATTCAAGACAAGAAATATGTTTCTAAATATATATATATTTTTATCTTCTTTTTCTCACCCCATGTAAAGGCTTTCTTTAATATATATTATTTTAATGGAAAGGGAATCCATGGAGATAAGAGAATAATATTATCCACCATTTCAACCTTTCTAAACTAGCCATGTGTAGGAAAGATTGATTATTTAAATCTACAAGGAAGTTTTTTTTTTCATGCTTTGGTCCAATCAAAATTGAACAATTTCCTTTAAAAAAAATATCTAATTTCCTTCTAAAATATGATCAACTAGATCAAATAAACATGCTCAACAAAATAAATCTTTTACTTTAAAAATTTCTCAAATTAAGATTTCACAAAATCATAATAAATTGCATGATATTCTTTTCAATATTTTCTAGGGTAATCATTATATAATATACATTTTCAAGTAAAATTCAATTATCTAAACTTATGAAAATCAATTGTAAAATCACACAAAAGGCATACAAGCACTCAATGCATGTGCTCCATATCCCCAATCACCATTTTTCCTTTTATTGGGCGGGGCTTTTAGAGTAATACTCAAGTAACACCGCCATCAGGGAGGTAACTAGTGATGATAGGAATATGAGTTTTACCTATTGAGTTGTCATAGTCATCATTTGCATTTTCATCTCTTAGTGGTCAGTCTTCTACCTATGAGAATAAATTTTCCTGCAATCAAGCAACGCAACATCATTTTCTTTTCATAGAAAAAAATACAATGTAAATATATTAAGCATTAAAACCAGCCATCATTACAAAAATAACATCTTAAAAATAGTCCTCCAAGGTGGGATGTGACAACAAGATCTAAAATGGAGAGTAGGCAGGGGAGACAAAATTAACTTTTGGAAAGACCCTTGGATTCAAGAGGAGCATTTAGCGAACTACAGAAGTTCAAAGATATTAAATAATATTTAACCAAAACCTATGGTAATAAAATTAATGGTTACATTCATAGGGTGGGTGATTTTCAAGAGTGGAAAATCGTGCAAGAAGATATGCAAGGTTCGAGGGGTAAATATCTATAAAACCTCATAAGGAGTTATTATTTAGGTAGAGGTTTAGAGGAGGATTAGATAATTTGAGGAAGAAACCAGCAAGACCAGTACTTAGTAAAGGATGGATATAGAGTATTGGGCAAAGTAACTTTAGAGAAACCTGAGCTTAAAATAATTTGGAAGCTAAACATCATCCCTAAAATTGCTATGTTTTCCATTCTCAATAATATCCTTACAAAATACAATATGTTCAAAAGAGGAATTATGGTTCCAACTGTTTGTATCTTATGTAACAAAGAGGATGAGTGTGTGGACCACCTGTTTGGAACTTGTAATTTTTTTTGTGATATCCTAAATATGTTATTGAGAGAATTTAATGTTGCTTTGGTCATTCTAGATTCTCTAATCAGGATTTGGGAATAGTGGCACTTAGGAAGCAATATTTTTTGGCAAAATGTATTCCACATATTTTATGGGGTATTTGGTTGGAAATAAAGAGATGAGTGTTCAAAAATAAAACCAGAGGGAAAATTGGGGTTTATGCTAGGATAAAAATAGCCTTATTGGAGGATTGTATTAAAAAAAAATTTGGCCAGGAAAATATTGCAATGATCCTCTCTAGAGAAAAATATATCTTAAATATGAGAAAATCAATAAGGTGGGGGCCTCATTAGGAATGACAGAGGTCAGGTAGTGGTTGCATATACTAAGGATATAGGAATTACCACAAATCACCAAGCTGAAGCAAGGGCAATGCTTACAGGCCTTCTAATTGCAGTGAATTTGGGTCTTAGGAGAATTGTTCTTGAGGTGGATTCCAAGAATATTATAACTTCCCTTCAAAAAGGGGAGTTAAATAATTCTAGTATTTTCCAAATAATTATAGATGCGAGGAGTATTTTGGGAAACCTAGAAGAAATTCAAGTTAAACATATTTATAGAGAAGGAAACAAAACTATCGATAAAATGACAAATATGGTAGTTAAATCTAAGAATTTCAAGATCTGGTCATATTCCCCCATGGAGTTGGAAGAGATTATAAGAATTGATAATGAAGCTAGCAGATAAATAGGGCAGAGCAAAGCATAATACTTATTGGAATCATGCGATAAAGGATTTCAACACACTAAATTACATTATTGTTAGAAATTTCTTTATCAGTTATGTAAAGCATTGAGCACTGCATCAGCTACGTTAAATAGAAGAATAGCGGGAGGAATATTATTTTAGCTTCTCCATCAATAGGTTTAGCCTAGGTTTGTTTGTTTTACTAAGATATGGCTATCTTACATTTGTATGATCTTCTCTTATTTTTTCTTGTATATCTTTTGAGCTCTGTAAAAAGGGTTTGGACCCTTCAACCCCTTTTTTTTATCAATACCCAAAACAAAAATAAAAATATGATCTTTATATAATTGCTGGTAAGATTTGAGTGCATGTTTGACTCATAACATTAATTTTTATTTTATACTTTTATTAAAAACTATTTTTAAGAAGTATATTTATTTAAATATTACCAGTAACATAGCCCACATGAGGCTTCTATGGAAATTAACGATTCAATGACTCCATATTTTTAGAGAGTAATTACTTGCTAAAGGGGAAAGTGTGTTGTATTAGGTATATAAAATATATCCATTTGTCTCTACGTATCTTTCTGATGGGTCAGAAAGCCAAATGGCCTATATCTACTTCGTCAAAGTTCTTTGCTAAAATTTCATTGCTTATGAAGATATAAATCCCCATATGACTTGTCCCCAATGCTGCTCCAAATTTAGTTTAGTTATACCTGAAAATTTTTGGACTAAATTTATGTCCAACAAGAAACTAAAACAACGCGTTATAAGTAAGCTTACCAGGGCTTTTCATCTATTGTGTATTTATAGAATACGTTCAACAAGAAGGAATCCCTAAGGTCAGCAAACAATCTTCAACAGGAGTAACTAAATAACCTGTATAAATGCTTGGATGAAATACATCACCATTATGAATTTGGGTTGTGCTAGTTCTTGTCTCTATTAAAAATTATTTAGATCCCATATCCTCCATGACGGGCCATGCAAATATACGAAATCTTGTCTGGATTTTGCAGATAAGACATAACTATCTTCCAAACCCAATAGTGCAATTCGGTAAATTAATTTATTTTTTTTGGAAATGCAATAGGTCTGATTTGGGTTCCATATTCAATATAACTGAAAATACACGAAAGCCATTTCCAAGGACTTACAATAAGTGTAATGTCAGGAAACATCCTTGTTCTTTGCAATTGTGTTATGGCATTGATAATATTTACATCTATAGCACTATGCATCTACATCTCAGGTTTGTTCTGATATTGGAACAATATTTTTTTTGGTTCTATTTGTGACATAAGTTTATCGTAATAAATAGTTTTTTAAGTCACTTCATGTTTATTTAATACATCGATGTGTATACATATATATATATATAAGGAATCGATTACATCCACAATGTTTTTTTATACTATCAAGTAGGTCCCAAATTTTAGGGCTGCCCATATAAGAAGAAGGGAAGGGCTGATTTTACTCAGCCCGAGTGATAAGTATCATACTCATCTTGGTACTTACGTTGATGTAACCTATTAGGGCCATTTAAGGGCGTAGTTTGATCATTTGGCCCCATCTAGTGTGTGTACTCTTGAGCTTACCCATAGGTGGGTCTGGTGGACCTAGTAGGCACGTGAATGTGTGTTATTGCTCTATCTGTTGGTGCTTCAACATGCACTTACCATTCTTGAAAGAAGGTGCGTCAAGTGTTTGAATATGGGAGGTGCGTTTCCTTATTAGGACCAAAACCTATAAGGGTATCCCGCGTATAGGTCTCTTGTAGGTGAAGTTCCTAATTAGCTATTTTAGAACTTGGGTGAGTAGGAGACCACCAAGGAGGTATGAACATGTCCTTAGGGCTAAATCGAAGATGACTTGTGTCTCCTTGTCTACTCTCCACAACGTCATCCCTTGAATGGGCTTGGTTGTGGGTGCACACCATAGCTACTTCCTACCAAACCCTACATTATTATCTCCTTTACAAATTTTAATGATGCAGCACACAAGAATGGAAACATGCAATAATACAAGTGTTTATATCTTTTAAATATTTATGTGTGTTCCTTAAAAATTTTTTGTGTGTTTTGATTTGTTGTTTGCAAGGAGACCTTTTGTCACATTTTTTGCTTTTGTTGGATGATATTATTATGTTAAAGAGATTTCACTTGTATACTCGTAGCTCGACAACTGGCAATAAAATTTTGGTCATGTGTACCAACAAAAGTATGGATATGAATCCCATATTTTATTAGGGAGCATAGGTCCTACCATTCCTCACCCATATTGACCATGGGCAATGATACACCCTCCGAAGATGAGTGCATGTTATTTTCCATGGCTAATTTGGTTCTTGGAGTTGGCTTTGACCAATAAAATAGGGTTTGTATCAATCATATCAGCCAACAGGTGAGATGAAGCCCACCGTAGTTGGCCTCTATTAGTGGTTGGGGATGAAGTCCAACTCACTAATGTTCAAAATGGGGTGTGGTGTGTGTGGTTCATTTTATACTTAAACAAAGTAAAATAATAGAGAACTCAATGAGATTTCACTAAATGCAAAAATTGGTGTTTCACTTTTAGAAGTATTAGATATAAATTGAACCTACAAAATGCATGCCCTAAATGGCAACCTACCCATTAGGTAGGTCACAAACAATAAAACCACACAGATGCATTCCTACTTGATTCTTTTTCTGTTTTTCTTATTTTTTTGTTGATTTTGAGATTAAAGAAAAGTTAAATATACATTTCAAGCAAAAAATAGGAGAAAGAAAAACTAAAATTGACCTTTTCTAAATAGTAAAAATATAAAAGCAAGGTGCAGTTATTTACATTGACATCCTAAGATGTTGTTTCTGTAAATTTGAGCTGCAAACCCTCTATTTTGTGGTCATCCCAAGGTGGGACGATTGCAAATTTTGAGTCTGTACCTGGGTGGTACGGCTATTGTGGCCATCCCTGGGTATTCCAATTAGGAAATCAGGGGTTGTTTCAAGCCAGAATGACCATAACTTGCAACATTTCAAAGATAAAAACATGGTTAATATTTATAAAAATAAAATGGGACAAGTGTCCCACTGTGATCGCCACTGTAGAATGAAAAAAATGGAGCACCTAACAATGGGAAATGAAATGCATCTATTGATATATTGATCTAAACACTACAAAAGCAACATTTTAAGTAAGCATGAAAGACAAATAAGTAAAAGAAATGGGGGTCCTCTTTGTATTATTTGATTTTTCACATTCATGATTACAAAACGTCCCCTTGAGGGCTTTTAATCAATACAATCATTACATATGTTCCAAAGGAGTAAATCATTTTAGAAACTAAGGTGCTCTCCAATGTCTTCCTCGCACTCACACATCGTTCAAGAGTAGGCTTTCGATGTCACTATAATGTTCTATCGATATTATGACTTACTGCTCCTTCATGGAATACTTTGATACCTGTATCTACACACAAGGAAATCAAATTTGTTAATAGCATATGCAAATTGAAAGGTAATCAAGAAGATATATGCGATAGTTAACTTAAAAGAGGAAATGTATAATTGATGATGCAAAACTATTCAAAATGCTACAAAAGTTTAGGATCATGCATATAATGTGCTCTAAAAATGATTTAAGCAATAATAGAAATAAAATTGCACAAAAATTTATGGCCATCCTAGGGTGTGTCATTCAGGACTACAAAATAATAAATGCATAATAACAGGTGCAAAACAACTCAAAATTATACAAAAACTTGATAGAAGGCATAAAATCTACGCTAGAATTGATTTATGCAAAAAATAAAAGAAAATAGTTCTCAAATTTGTGGCCATACTAGGGTGAGCCATTTAGGACTATCATAATTTGGGGGTCATCCTGGGGTGGGATGACCACCAAAGCTGGTGATTTTTACCACCAATTCCTCTATTATTTGGTCTAAGATACTCATAGGTGTGTTGTCATCAAATTTTAGGATCTGATTCACTCAAATGGGTCAGTTTTGTAAATGGATTACATGCTTTGGAATCACTTGAAAATCTCCTTTACTCGATGGAGATCTCAAGGGAAAACACATGGTGAATTGGGGATAAATCTTGGTAGCACTTCATGGTGAAATATTGTAAAGACTCCTTGAAATTTGGTGGAATGATTCCACTTTATAGCTCAAGTGAGAATATGGTCAAATGGGTATGCTTGGCCATGCAAGGTAGGTGTCGCCATTTGTCCAAACATTGACATGCATTGGAGTGGGAAGAATCTCCAATTTGGACCTTCAATTTACAACTTGGCATGGGAGTTATGTGTCCTCAAACTGGCATGCTTCAATGGGTGGGATAAATGGTAGAATCTAGGTGCCATTTGTCTCACATTTGAATTTTTAAGGGTCCAAGACCATGGCAATCCCACCCAGGGATGATTCCTGGTGGTCATCCCTTGGTGGTACGACCATGAAATATGGTCATCTTGGGGTGGGATGACCATGCCTACATGACCCAAAACTTACCAAAAGTGGGGTAGAACCTCCCTAAAGTGGCTAGGACCACTTTTTAACCTCTAAGGGTTTACCAAGGGGGCAATATAGTCTCTATTAGAATGTGTCTTGGCAGTCTAATCAGATTGATGCAATTTTAGTGTCTACATGCAAGATATGGAATATTTTTTGAGATTATTAAGTTATCCCTAAATCAAAATTTGATAACAAAAGGTTAAATTAATATATACAATCTTGAACCAAATTTTGAAAAAGATTTGTCGAGTATATAGTACAATCTTGTGGATTGATTATGAAACATAAATTTGTGATAAAATTTGTGTAAACTATGATAGACTCTTGTTTAAAAGCTCTGAGTTAAATTTGGGAAAATATTTGTATAAATTAAGTAATAGTCTTGATGATAGGCTATGTAATATCTTAAAGTGAAGTATAGTTTAATCTTAAGGAAATATTAGTTAACAAATTTATTTGCTAATGTTGTGAATCTATAGTGTGTTCCCGAAGTAAATTTGAGGCTAAGTTTGTAAATCTATAATGTAATCTTGTTGATAGATTACAATATAAATTATAGTTAAACTTGAGTAATATTAGTAATAGATTGCAAGATAATTTATAGATAAATTTTGAGAAACTGTAGTAGGATATTTTTTATAGATCATGAGATAATTTAGTAGCTAAATTTATGGAAAACTATAGAATACATGACAAATTAGTGGATATATTTATGAAAAACTATAGTGTGACCATGATGGAAAATTATGAAACAAATATTGTGAAACTATAATATGATCTAGTATTGGATTATGAAACAAACTTATGGAATTATTTGTGAATCTATAATTGATTCCTTTTGTTTAAATGCTATTTCTGGGTGAAGTAAATATAAGATACTTGTGAAAGTATGATTTGTTTTATGCATGAAAGGGATTCCATTCATGAATGAATTTATGGCATTCTTTTGAAAGTGGCTAGCAATAGATGATTGTAATAATATTTTTTCAAAGGCATATCTTTGGGAAAAATGATATGCGATGAATGTGTGGATTTCATTCTTAGGAAAGTATGGGATTTCCTTCATCTAAATATTGATAATGCTTTATATAATTACACTATGAGGAATGTGTTGTGTTTAGTTGAATTCAATTGGAAATCATTACATTCTATTGCTTTCCTAGAACTCATTTTCATATACATGTAATGGGTTGTCTTGATCCCAAATACCTACAACTTAGTAATGGTGGTTCGAGTAGAGTCGAGTGAAGATTGGATCTATTTGACTTCAATTTGATATGTATATGTGTTGTAACAAGGCATTTTTAATGTAATGCCTCCTTTATTGTAAAAATATATCTATTGAGAATGATTTGTAAATTGATTGTATCACTCTTCAAGAGGATTTGTAAACAATGTAATTCACAATTACAAGAAATTATGGAAAAATATGTAAAGTTATGTCATGGCATGAAATCATCATATGATAAGGCTTAGACCTTTAAATAAGAATTAAATACTGTGTCTAGATGACATGGAGTAATACCTAAATTAAATTAAATGGATAAACTATGCATGACACTTTTTGATGTATCTCTAGTGGTTAAATATGAGAATGATCATAAGGGATAATTTGAATGTTATCTCATTTCATGGATATTATAGTTGAATAAAGCAAGTAAGGTATAATGGTATAAATTAACAAGTCTATGAGGGTTTATGTGATAACCCCATTAGCTTCCCATTATTTATATGGGAGAGTTAAGAATTGCAATGATTAGTGTTTTTTACTTAAGGAAGAAAAAGCAAATCTTCAAGCCATACGCTTAATGTACGGGTTGAAATAAACCTAACATAATGACTATCTTAATGTTGATTTAAGCTAGTAGGGAAAAATACATTCCTATTTTAGATAGAAGAATTCCTAATTTTGAGGTAAATAAACTTACCTACAGGTATTTATAGGGGTTGGCCACTCCTATCCACAGGATAGGCACTGACCATGTTGATTCCTGTGAAGTGCAGCCTTGGACATACTTGGATACTCATCTATAAGAGAACCACATGGAGATTCTTCTTAATAACTTATTAATCAATGACAATTATAAGAACTTAAAAAATACAAAAAAAAATCTCTCTAATATTGATTGGTTTTGGTAGGAATTCTATACTCGGTATCAGATCCTAGGTTGATTAGGAACAAATATTCCATGAAAAATATACTAGAGGAACTTTGAACTGATACGTGTCTGGTAAGGGAAAAAAAATTGCTTGGAGGTTACTAATGGGAAAGTCTTTCCTCCCAAACTTGAACCATTGGTGAATCAGTTTGGAAGAGTTAAGCAAACCCTCCATAATAGTGGGTCTTAATCGATATACTTGAGACTATTTTGAGGATCGTACTTGATATTCATAGCTCCAAGCTAAGCCTCTTCCATACTTAGACATTGTATTATAAATAAAAAATAGTTATATATATGAGTAGACCCTAATAAATTTAGTAAAATAATATCTCAGTAGGGTCTCTATATTAGAAGAAAATATCAAAATATTTTTCTTTTAATCTTGATTTATGTTACAATGTAACATTTTTGCCAGATATGGAATTCGTGTAAAACTTAACTAGGATATGCTAAAACATATCCCATCAATAGTATAAAAATGAACCTTTACCATGGTTGAAACACCATTATGCAACCACCAAAGGGTATTCAACTATAATAATGTGTTGCATGCTATTTATGCATTGAGATACATTTTAATAATATGTGTGTGGTATTTAAAATTTACATATAGCAAAAGTGAATGCATAATAGAATTGCAAACTGACACAACTCTTATATCAAGAAACTGTTGGAAGATTACCATTAGTAAAAGGATAAAAAATTGTTTTTATCTTGGGTAAAGGTAACTTACCTTTTACCTTACCTGGATGGCAGTGGACGACAGCATTTGGGCGGCAAGAGAATTCGTTTCATTCTTCTTTTCCCCCAATTTCTCCTTTCCCCCCTTTCTTTCTCAAATAGGTTATTTACTTTGTATTTAAGCTATGTAACCTATGTTTCAAAGTTAATTCAATTAATAATTATTCGATCTCACTCACCATTCACATTTGGTAATAGAGCTACGCGATTCACGAGGCGGTGGGGCCCACAGTTCGAGGTGGCGACACGGATCTCGAGGTAGCCCGCAGGAGCCGAGGAGACACGGATCCCGAGGCGGCCCGCAAGAGCAGACCGGCGCATTTTTTGAGGTGTTGGTGGATCTGGACGAGGCAGACCGTAGGAGCAGCAGATCGGCATGATTCTCGAGGTACTTTTGACGTGGCAGCCTGAGGCACGATTCTCGAGGCACTGTTGACATGGCAGCCCGAGGCGCTGGTGACGTGGCGCTGGAACGCTGCCCGAGGAGAGGTGTCGTGGAGATCCGCTGGTGATGTGGTGCTGGAACGTAGCCCGAGGAAAGGTGACGTGGCGTCCCGCATGCGTGCATCGACAAAAGAGAACCTGTGGCTTTTGAGACTGCCCGCAGGCAGTCAAAGCACTGTATGTGCTTGGCTGATTATAAAGTGCCCACACATCGCCCTACAGGCGATGTGGGACAAATAAGTCCCAATAAAACTTAGCTTCACGCCGAAGCGCGAAGCCAACATTAGCTTCATGCTCGACGCGAGAGCTAAAGGGCAGGGAGCACGCATTGCTCCCGGATCAGCCCGGTAGCGCAGTGGCTACCCTTAGCCCTGACACCCGCGAGGTCGCAGGATCGACTCAGGACTTATTTGTCCCTACGAGCGATGTGGGACAAATAAGTCCCAATAAAACTTAGCTTCGCGCTGAAGCACGAAGCCAACATTAGCTTCGCGCTCGACACGGAAGCTAAAGGGTAGGGAGCACGCATTGCTCCCGAATCAGCCCAGTAGCGCAGTGGCTACCCTTAGCCCTAACACCCGCGAGGTCACAGGATCGACTCTCGGCGGGGTCAATAGTTACATAATTTTTTTTTTTTTTTAAACTTTAGAAAGAGTTTAAATTAAAAAAAAAAAAAAATTATGTAATAACTATTCAAGAAATAGTTTAAAATTAAAAAAAAAAAAAAAATTTAAAGTTGATAGAAATTTCCTGAGAGGAAATAAATGTAAAGTTTTTTTTTATTTTATTATTTCCTAAGAGGAAATATTTGTAAAAGAAAATTTCTGGGAAATTTTCTTAAATGATAAGATCAGAAGGTTGTTATCATGCCCTCTGCAAGTTGTTACTGAGAACAACTCCTGAAAACTTTGATAGGCACGTGTAAACACTAGGACTTAATACAGTTTTTTCACAGTTACAAAACGCGGTTATCGCACACCAAAGAAATCCTGATCTAGGATACGAAGAAGATTCAGAAGATAACTCCTTTGGCGGCAGGTTTGAACAATCCAACATAGTTGCAATTGCTTCACAAGGATCCAAATATACTCATTATAGTAATTTAGTTAAAATCCTACAACCTCCTCCTTAAATAATATTGATCAGTGACGATGATGAACAAGTCGCTGACAATTTTGTAATTTCCGAACAAGTTTGAGTTGTTTATGATTGTAAATCAAGCAGGGCTTGATAGTTTGTAAAGTCTTTTTTGCAATAAGACTATAAAAGAGAGGTTTTTTGTTTTAGTAGATAAATGGGATCACATAATAATCTACCAATTCTCAAATTTAGTGGGGATAATTATGAGTACTGGTCCATAAAGATGAGGACATTACTCATCGGAAAAGGACTATGGGATATTATTGAATACGGATACATTGCTCCAACATATTGGACTACTTTAAGTGCAAATGATAAGAAGATCTACAAAGATGCACAGAAAAATAATTCTTTTGCCTTATACCATCTTCAATCAACATTAGATCCAAGTATTTTTCCTAGAATTGCATCTTACTTAACAGCTACAGATGCATGGAATGCCTTGAAAGAAGGATTCCAAGGAAGTGATAAAGTAAAGCAATTCAGGATTCAGACTTTGAAAAGAGATTTTGAAAATCTCAGAATGAAGGAAAATGAAAGAGTCAAAAACTACTGTGTACGAGTCAAAGCAGTAGTTTATATGATGCAAACTTTAGGTGAAGACACAAAAAATGAAACAATTGTGAAGAAAGTGTTGCGAACACTTCTTCCTAAGTGGAATCACATTGCTATCATAATTGAAGAATCCAAAGACCTTTCTACTCTTACATTTGATAGTTTTATTGGATCATTAACATCACATGAAGAGCGACTTCAGGGTGCACCTTCATCAACCTATGAAGGTGATGAGAAAGCCTTCACTTCGAATGAAAGTGCAAGACGAGGACAAGGAAGAGGCCGAGGTAGAGGACAACAACAAAGAGGCAAGGGCCAAAGCAACTCCTACAGAGGATGTAATCAAAACAGAGGTGAAAATCAAAACAGAGGAGCCAATCAGATCCAAAGCGGCAATGCAGGCCGTGGAAATCAAGGACGAGGAAGTAATAAAACTAAAACAACTTGTTTCAATTGTGGGAAACAAGGTCACTTCGCTCGTGATTGCTGGTCAAAGTCTTCAAAATATCAAAGTAGTCAATATGGCTCATTCTACGGAGAAGAAGAAGGTCCACCAAACCTTTTTCTCTCTTATGGACAGCCAGATCAAAATCTAAATGACGTATGGATTTTGGATACTGGTTGCTCCAACCACATGAGTGGCAAAGAAAATCTCTTTGCTACATTAGATTCAAATTACAAATCTCATGTTAAGTTAGGGGATAATAAATCCTTGCAAGTTGAAGGCATAGGAGCTATGGAAGTTCCAACAAAAGAAGGCCTTAAAAATGTGAATGACATATACTATACTCCACAGCTACAACACAATTTGTTGAGTGTTGGCAAAATGATGGAGAAGCATTAAAAATTAGTTTTTGATGAAAGAAAATGTACAATATTTGATAAAAATAATTGTAACCGTGTCATCACAGAAGTACCTATGACAAAGAATAGGTTATTCCCTCTAAAGTTTGTTGAGCCAGGGGGAGCTCAACTTGCAAACATTGCTATTACAAATCCAAGTGAATTGTGGCACTTGAGATATGGTCACCTCAATTCCGCTAGCTTGAAAATGTTAACATCACAAGCTATGGTGACAGGACTACCAAAAATTCTAGAACATAAAAAGTTATGCGAAGCATGTGCTTTGGGAAAGCACTCCAGAACGAAGTTTCCAAGAGGCCGAGCGTGGAGAGCAAGCTATCCTCTTCAGCTAGTACATTCGGACATATGTGGTCCAATGCAAACAAAGAGCCTTGGAAACAATTCTTATTTTCTAACATTCATAGATGATTATTCTAGAATGTGTTGGCTCTATTTTTTGAAACACCAAGATGAAGCATTTGATTGATTCATAGATTTCAAAAATAATGTAGAAAAGCAAAGTGACTACTATGTCAAATGTCTTCACACTGATAAAGGAGGAGAATACTCCTCAAATGAATTTTTACATTATTGTAAGCAAAATGGGATAAAAAGGCAGTTCACCACTGCCTATACCCCACAGCAGAACGGTGTGGCTGAGCAAAAAAACCGCACCCTTGTTGAAATGGCAAGAACAATGCTTCAGGCAAAACATCTCACAAACAGCTATTGGGTAGATGCAGTGAGAACAAGTGCATATATTCTAAATAGAAGTCCCACTTCTAGTTTATATGGTATCACTCCTTATGAAGGATGGTACAGTAAGAAACCAAATGTCAAACATTTCAGAGTATTTGGTTCTTTAGCTTATGGACACATTCCTGAGGAGAAGAGGAAGAAGCTTGATTCAAAGAGTCAAGAATGTGTTTTTATAGGGTATTGTGATTCAACCAAAGGGTATAGATTGTACAATCCCACAACACATAAAATCATTATCTCCAGGGATGTAATTTTTGATGAAGGGGGAGAATGGGGTCATAAAAAATTTGTTGATTTTGACTCTAATTCGAACAATTCCACATTATTACCTCCCACATTGGTACTACCCAAGAAAAGCAGTGGAATAAGTCCTTCTCCACAAATTCCACAACAGGAAACTTCATCAAGTACATCAAGTGGTACACCAAGTCCAAGAGGGACTTCTTTGTTGGCACCCCCAAATTCTCCAAAATGATTTCAAAGATCTGTAATTGCTCCAAGCCCGATGGATATTGATTCAGTTTCTCAAAGGAAAGATACAAATAGAGGAAAGCGCATACTACAGAGTCATCCATCTACTCAAATGTTGGATAGGAATTTCCAACAAAGATACACTAGGAGTCAAGCTAGTGAGATGGATGACATTTTGTCAAGACTTGAAAATCTTCAAATGTCAGGGGATGATGAGTCTCATGAACCAAGGGGTGATGTAGTCAATTATGCTTTGTTGGCTACTGCACAGCTAGAACCATCTAGCTATGAAAAAGCATGCACTAAAAATATATGGCAAGATGCCATGGAAGAGGAAATATCCTCAATTAAAAAGAATGATACTTGGGAGCTTGTGAAGCTTCCCAAGGGAAAAAAATGTGTTGGATGTAAATGGGTCTATAAGACCAAATTCAATGCTGATGGAAGCATTGAAAGGCACAAGGCAAGATTAGTAGCTAAAGGTTTTACTTAGAAATATGGAATAGATTATGAGGAAACCTTTTCTCCAGTTGCTCGACAAGAAACAATTAGAACTGTTCTTTCCTTGGCAGCCCATAAAGGATGGAAAATTCAACACATGGATGTGAAAAGTGCATTTTTAAATGGATACCTGATAGAAGAGGTGTATGTTCAACAACCTCAAGGTTTCCAAGAACCAGGAAAAGAGAACCTTGTTTATAAATTGAAGAAAGCACTTTATGGCCTCAAGCAAGCACCAAGAGCATGGTATTCATGAATTGACGGCTATTTTGGCAAATATGGTTTCACAAAAAGCAAAAGTGAACCAACACTATACTACCTAAAAAATGGAGTAGATATCCTCATAGTTTGTTTATATGTGGATGATCTAATATTCATGGGTAGTAATGATAAAATGAATATGGAGTTCAAAAACTCCATGATGAATCAGTTTGAGATGAAGGATCTCGGATTAATGAGATACTTTCTAGGAATTGAAGTACATCAATCAAAGAATGGGATCTTCATATGTCAACAGAAATATGCTCATGACATGATCAAGAAATTTGCTATGCAGCAGTGCAAATCAGCTGCAACACCAACTGGACATGGAATCCAACTAAGCAAAGAAGATGGAGCACCAAAAGTTGACTTGACCAATTACAGAAGCATGGTTGGGAGTTTAATGTTTCTCACCAACACTAGGCCAGATATACAGTATGTTGTTTCTCTTGTATCACGGTTTATGGCATGCCCATATGAGCTACATCTACAAGCAACCAAATGAATTTTACGATATGTAAAAGGTACTTTGGATTTTGGAATCCATTACCACAAGTCTAACTCTGTGAAGTTATTTGGTTATAGTGACAGCGATTGGGGCAGTAATATAGATGACAGAAAATCTACATCGAGGAAGCTGTTTTAGTCTAGGATCAGGACTAATAACTTGGAGTTCCAAGAAGCAATCTATTGTAGCATTATCATCTACAGAAGCTGATTACATAGCCATTACTCATGCAAGTACTCAGATCCTCTGGTTGAGGAAAATCCTTGAAGAGATTGGCGAAAAACAAATTGGTCCAACCAAACTGAATTGTGATAATATAAGTGCCATACAGTTGGCATATAATCCGATCCACCTCAAATGGTCAAAATATTTTGATATGAAGTATCACTTCATAAGAGATATGGTGGAACAGCAGACAGTTGAGCTTCAATATTGTAGCACTTTGGATAATCTAGCAAACATCTTCACCAAAGGCATGGCTAAAGCTCAATTTATAAAGCTGAGAGACTATATAGTCAGTCCTCTCAACTTTAAGGGGGAGAATGTTGGAAGATTACCATTAGTAAAAGGATAAAAAATTGTTTTTACCTTGGGTAAAGGTAACTTACCTTTTACCTTACCTGGACGGCAGTGGACGGCAGCATTTGGGCGGCAAGAGAATTCGTTTCATTCTTCTTTTCCCCCAATTTCTCCTTTCCCCCCTTTCTTTCTCAAATAGGTTATTTACTTTGTATTTAAGCTATGTAACCTATGTTTCTAAGTTAATTCAATTAATCATTATTCGATCTCACTCACCATTCACAGAAACATGCCACCTAAGTTAAGAAGTGGAAGGAAGAGGTTCTCTCAAAAGGAGAGACCAATTAGCACTGAAAATATTGAAGATAAACCCGTAAAGGAAAGTTCTAAAAACTTAAACAAAGTAGAGAATCTCACAGCTATTATTCAGAAAATGCAAGAAGATATGACTCTATATAGAGAACAAATGGCCCAACAGAGTAATTTTTTGGAAGTCATTAGGACTAAAATATGGATACCTAAAAATAGGGATCCTGAATCAACAAATCCTACAATGGAGCAAGAAAATGACACCGATAAAATAGATCGTGTGGCTAAAGACCATATTAATGGGGAATTAGAAAAGTATTTGAAACTTGTAAAAGTTAGAAAATTTACCAAAAAAAAGGGAGATTTTGTAGAATCCTGCTTAAATGAATTGGAGGTTTATTTCTCCATGATAAATCACTCTCCAATGACCAATACATTCTAGACCATAGGGCTTATAATGGAAACAATTCTAGAATGGTGGGAGACCTTTTGTAAGGAGAAAAAAGTTAAGTTTATTCACTTCAAATGGGAGAATTTTGTAAAAGCCTTCAGAAAAAGGTTCCTCATTGAGAAAATTCATATGAAAAACTTGATGAATTCATCCAAATCCAACAAGGGACCTAATCCATAGAGGTATACTATAGGCAATTCATAAGGTTGCTCAAATATTTTTAATCTTATGAGAAGGATAATAAGTTGAAAGTACATTAATTCCTCTTAGGAACTGAGTACCAAATCAGGACTTCTGTAAATATGCATAAACCTGGTGATCTAGAGATGGCTTACGATCAGGCATGCCAAGTAGAGTAAAGTTTGCACCCTAGTAATAAATTCATAAAATCCTCAAATTGGTCAAAGAAGGAACATCAACTTCAATGAAAGAGGAAGTGAGAACCTAAAAAAATCAGAAGGGTAAAGAGAATTCCAAATTTACAAAGAGGAAACCAAAAAAGTTTAAGAAGTTCCAACAAAATAATAAAAACAACATCGCTGAAATATATCAACATCTGAAACATGTAGGAGCACCTCTTATCAATGAGAAGGATAAGCTAGTTCAAGGAACAAATCAGAACCATAAATCTGGATGCTATGATTGTGGGGGTCTGCACTATGCAAGGAATTCTCCCTACCATGTAGAACCTAGCAAGACAACAAATAGGAAGGATCACAAAATATACGAAGCATTCGGGAATGATAACCTATAAGGACAAGCAACTCCCTTGCTCATAAATAGTAAAATATTTAGAAAATATGTTAAAATATTTATAGATAGTGGAGCTACTGATAGTTTTATTTCTAGTAGCATAATAAAGGACATACTGAAAAGACCTAGATCTATGGCACAAGGGTGGAAAGTGGATTATTGGGCAGAACAGACCTACTTCATGGATCAGTGTTTCCCCATAGCTAAAAGTTCCCCACCCACTATTTCTATCACTTGGAACCTATATGTAGCACCACTACATGCATTTGATACAATATTGGAAATGGATATATTAAAGGCTCACTAAACTTTAATAAATTTCCATAATGGATTGAGTTTACTAATGATGAGGAGAAAATAATAAATATGGATAGTGAGCAAGGATCTTTTGAGCCAGTGCTATTGTCTGAAATGCAATTAAATATGGCCATAAGAAAAGGAGGAATGGTCAATGTGGTTAAATTAAAAGAAGTATAGAATGACAATAAGGAAGAAGTATTTGAGAAATTCCCAATTTTACAAGACTATAGGGAGGTATTTAGTTCAAGAGCTTTTTGGAATACCTCCTAAATATGAGTTTCATTTCACCATTGATCTAGTAACAAGAACATAACATATCCATAGGGCTCCTTATAGGATGAACCCTATAGAGATGCAATAATTGAAGATGCAACTCTAATAGTTGCTCAACAAAGTAAAACTAATCCAAGTGTATCTGCATGGGGAGCATCGATAATATTTGTAAAGAAGGATGGTTCACTAATATTGTGTATAGACTACATAATTTTAAATAAATCTACCATAAAAATAGGTATCCTTTGCAAAGGATAGAAGACCTATTTGATCAACTTAAAGAGGCAACCATCTTTTCTAAGATTGATCTGAAATCAAGGTATCATCATCTGAGGATCCGAGATGAGGATACTCATAAAACTACTTTCAAAACCTGGTATAGGCACTATTAATTCACTATCCTACCATTTGGTTTAACCAATGCACTAGATACTTTCATGAATCTGATGAACAATGTGTTTAGAAATTATCTGGACTGGTTTGTCTTGGTATTCTTAGATGATATTCTAATTTACTCTTGTAGTAAAGAAGAACATGATAAACATTTGAAAATCATGCTAGATATATTGAGAAGACATCAACTCTATTGAAACATATCTAGATGTGATTTTTATGTTTTGCGAGTGCACTACTTGGGAAATATAATTTCCGCAAATGGGATTGCAGTGGACCCACAAATAATTGAGGTCATTTTGAATTGGCCACCTCCTACTAATGTGATGAAAGTACAAATTTTCATAAGATTGGTGGGATATTATCAAATATTTGTGAAGGACTATTCTAAGATAGCTTCTCTAATAACTAATATTCAAATAAAAGTAAGGAAGTTCAAATGGAAGGAGAAATGTGAATCCACCTTTAATTTGCTTAAACAAAAGCTCACTTTAACTCCTATACTAAAAATCCTAGATCCTTAAGGAATTTTTTTAGTATGCATAGATGCTTCCTTGGATGTATTGGGAGGAGTGTTATCCCAGGATAAATCCATAATAGCATATGAATCAAGAAAGTTGAAGAAACATGAGACTAACTATGCTACACATGACCTAGAACTAGTTGTAATTGTACATGCATTAAATATTTGGTGACACTACCTTGTGAGTAGACCATTTGAGTTGAGAATTAACCACAAAAGTTTAAAATATATTTTTACTCAGCCATTACTTAACATAAGGTAGAGAAGGCGGACTCATTTCTTGGTCGAATATGACTTTGGTATTGATAATATCGAAGGAAAAGAAAACAAGTTCACTAATTCTTTGAGTAGAATAAGGCACATTGTTGTACTAACTCGAAGTCATATAGATCTCATGGATAAAGTTAGATAAGCCCAATCTCAGGATCAACTTTTTAATGAAATCCAAGCTAGGATGACACATGATCCTAGAGTAGAAAAGGATTATAGTCTCATAGATGGACTTTTGTATTTTAAGGATTAGGTAGTCATCCTTAGAACTAGTAATCTAAGAAGGTTGATCATGAGGGAAGCTCATATATCCCCATACTCTTCTCATCTAGGAGGGGCCAAGATGAGGGAAAAATGAAGAAAAATTTTTATTGGCCCGGTATGAAGAAGGATGTCACTGACTTTGTTGCTCAATATCAGGAATGTCAGAAAGTGAAGGTAAAACATAAATATCTAGTAGGACAACTATATCCACATGATGTGCAAATGCAAAAGTGGTAGGTAATATGAATGGATTTCATAGTTGGGTTACCTAAAACTAAGTACCAACATGATGCAATAATTGTTGTGGTCAACAAACTGACCAAAGTGGCACATTTCATACCAGGAAGCACCAAATATGATATGGTAGTAATAGCCAATATATTCACCAAAGAAATATTCAGTTTACATGGGTTTCCTGAAGTAATCATTTCATACTGATATTCTAGGTTCACCTCTAACTTTTGGCAATCTCTCCATCATGCAATTGGTACCACTATAAATATAAATTTTGCTTATTATCCAGAGATAGATAGACATATATAAAGATTCAATCAAGTCCTAGAATACATGCTTTCCATGTATTGAATGGATCATAAGTCTCGATGGGAAGACTTCTTACCTTTAGTAGAATTTACCTACAATAACAGATACCATGCTTCTTTGAAGATGGTTCCTTTTGAGGCTTTGTATGGTTGAAGATGCAGAACATCATTATAATGGGATAATCCAGAGGATTGGATCATAATTAGACCCGATAAACTTAAGGAAATGGAGGAACAGATGAAGGTAATACAACAAAGGCTTAAGGAAGCAAAACATAGAACAATGCAAGGTCTAGTGGGACCTATATTCATAAATAAATACAACCTGGGAAAGGGTGCAGGACATAAGGAATAATTTTCCTTACTTATTTGAGAACAATTTGTAATATTGTTTTAGTTAGACTATGTTTGATGCATGGATAGATACTTTGGTGCTTTATAGAGATACTTATGCATTGATAGATACTACAAAACTTTATGATGGTATGTATGCACTAATCTATATCTCGATACCTTATGATGATATTTATATTTTATGCTTTGATATTATCATGCTAAGCAATTATTTATGGATTATTCAATACTAGTTCATGTAGTATAGATGCTTTATTTGTTGAAGAATATGATACTGCTGATATTTTGTTGCATCACAAGTCTAGGAGTTCTTGTGGGTGGAATAATATGCTCTTCACATGGTAATAAGTTGTTCGAACACCAGGAACAATATACTGGTAAAAATGGAAAGGATGATGAAGAAAAATAATGGGTAATATGGATTATTAACCATATGTAGGTGCATTATATACTCATGACTACACCATTGGACAATGATGTCTAAGACTAGTCTTCTAGTTTGGACGATGATAGTGAGTCTATCTTAAAGAGGCCATCCACAAGACAAAACAATGGTGTAGAATAATGAGGTTGCATGGTTGCCTATGAATGTAAATTGGTAAAAGCATTATGATTATTTGTTTCCTTTGCTATGTTTTTTAAATGCACTTATATTTTATGCTTGCTAACTATGGTAACACAAGGGACTGTGTTTAGTCTAAGGGGGGAGTATGTCACATACCACCTCTACTGAACCCTTGTGATTGACAAAGAAAAATGAAACTAATACTTATTTTGTGAAGTCTTAAAAGGTATTAGAAATTGTGGTGATTTATATAATGATTTTGAAAATGCACCCTAGAAAGAAAATATATTTATATATTAAAAAAATGAGGGATTACTTATGGATCAAATTATTATCATGTTTTGGCATATTAATTTGGAGCTAAATTTTAGAGCAGGAAAATTATGACTCTAAGTACCATGGGAAAGGAATCTGGATTTATAAGGTATTGGAATGAATTTAAAATTGAATTATTAGGTCTTCTAAGGCACTATTACTCCACCTTACATGCATCATCATGTCCTTATGTCTTCTCAAACACTATTTCTCCACTTTTATGCATCACCATCTTAGTGGGTCTGCGCTTCCCAAATGACCCCTCCAGCAGGTCATTACCTAGCTTGCCCTTCACCATTTGAAAATACACTTCATAAATGTTATAAAAAGCCACCATGTTATAGAAAAAGGGTTATGCATGAAGGAGGGGAAGAAAAATGCTATTAGGGCTTAGAGGACATGGAAGAAAATTTTGGGAAATTTACGAATATTTTAGGTCAGAGGGATTTTTCTTTCTTATCTTTGTCTTCATTATGTGGCCCTTTATTCCATAGCTTTCATATATATTCAATGTTATGTTTATTGGATATTTTTCTTTGACGTGTTTGGGAGTGTTATAATATTCATATAATGTTGTAGCCCTGAAACTATTCGTGGAGTTGTTTGACTAATAAAAATCTAGACATAGTGCTGAAATCCTTTATGATTGATATCTTTCTCTTAGGTGGCTATATACAACCATGGTAAAATTGGATTAATTAGATATAAAGGATGATTTCTCTATAATTTTGAGTGTCTCCTTTCTGCCATTAACCCAACATTGTGCCGATTGTAACCCCGCAACCACTGTTTGGTGGCTACCATCTGGTAAGCATAGGAGTACCTTTATTGCCCTTGTTTCCCATAAAACTATACATGTGGGACTTAGGTTTATTACCCATGATGTAATAATAGGGTTTTTAAAGTAATCTTACATTTGAATGCCTGTAAATCCCTACAAACTGTTAACCATAGTGCACTCATTAGTCTATTTTAGACCTGAGATGTATAACTCATCATTTGGCATCTGTAAATAACTATGCTTTTCTATAAGAATAGTAAACTATCAAACCCATGATGATTTCCAGGGTGGAATAATATCTTTGTGAAATGGGTGAATTCTCTTGGGTCTAAGTTTGAAAATAAGTCACTTCTTAAGTTTATCCTGCTTAATATTTATTACTAAATTACTATAAATTCTTCTTTGGCTCATCTTCTCATTGCAGGTTGAGGGAATTTAGTTGATGTATATACATAGATGCTTATTTATCCTCATACAATTGATGTTGGTTAATCTCCCTGTGTTCATAATTTTATTAGACATCAACTGATCTTGATCGATAAATTAAATATGTTTATCATTATCCAATTGAAATATTGAGCCTTGTTTGCTAATCAATTTTAGTTTGTAAGGGATGCATTTGTTGATATTGTTTTAGGAGGGAAGAATTATTAAATCTCATTGTGAAGCATGAATGTGAAACACAAACACCCTTCCAATAGGAATAGATGCATAAATATACCTTAGAAATATTGTGGGGCGATGCATTGTTCTCTTCATGATTTCCATAGGAGCTTACAACCCACATTTACCAAACCATACATAGAAATGATACATTATATTTTGGTCGAATCTTAATCTGATGAACATAAATGTCCTTTATAGCCTATCCCACATGGGTTGATTTAAGGTTTATAAATGGTGTATAGCAGCAACCCTACCATAAAATCTCAGACCACCAAGTGGTATTCAAGACTCACACTATGCAAGAATGATACCATGTCGGTAGGAGACTCATTTGATTTATTTGATACTCACACTTATCAAATGACACATGAGTTGATAAATGTTGGAACATGAACTCCTTGAACTTATCACAAGATAAATATTTCATTTTCATGATAACATGTATCCCACATGCTCCCGTGGAGATCGTGTGGAGACCCTTATAAGAATCCAACCACATATTGATACTTGACCATAGGTTGTGGTCCTTTCTAGTGAGATTTAACATATATTAGGCCTAAAGGGTTGAATTATTGGGATTAAACCCAGATGTTTGAATTTCTAAACCAATTTTTTTTATAAACATTTAAGATCATTTTGGGTTATAATTATCCCTTTTAAAGTGTAAAGTATTTTGGCCTATCTTTGTGTAATAATCTTTTGAAACCCTCCAAATAATATTTGGATACAACCTTAGATCTGCAAGATATGGAATATTTTGTGATATTATTCAGTTTTCTCTAAATAGAAATTTGATAACAAAATATGAAACTAATATATACAATCTTGAATCAAATTTAAAAAAAAAAAAATTCAAGAATATAGTACAATCTTGTGGATTGATTGTGAAACTTAAATTTTTGATAAAATTTGTGTAAACTATGATAGACTCTTGTTTAAAGACTCTGAGTTAAATTTGGGAAAGTATTTGTATACATTAAGTAATAGTCTTGATGATAGGCTATGTAATATCTTAATGTGAACTATACTTTAATATTGAGGAAATATTAGTTAACAAATTTATTTTCTAATGTTGTGAATCTATAGTGTGTTCCTGAAGCAAATTTGAGGCCAAGTTTGTAAATCTATAGTGTAATCTTGTTGATAGATTATGAGATAAATTATAGTTGAACTTGAATAATATTAGGGATAGATTGCAAGAGAGTTTGTAGCTAAATTTTGAGAAACTATAGTATGATCTTGTTGATAGAACATGAGACAATATGGTATCTAAATTTGTTGAAAACTATAGAATACATGACAAATTATTTGATATATTTATGAAAAACTATAGTGTGACCATGATGGAAAATTATGAAACTATAATATGATCTAGTATTGGATTATGAAACAAACTTATCGAATGATTTGTTAATATATAATTGATTCCTTTTGTTTAAATGCTACTTTTGGGTGAAGGAAATATAAGCTACTTGTGAAACTATGATTTATCTTATGCATGAAAGGGATTTCATTTGTGAATGAATTTATGGCATTCTATTGAAAGTGAATAGTAATAGATGATTGTAATAATATTTGTTTCAAAGGGATATCTTTGTAAAAAATGATATGGGATGAATGTGTGGATTTCATTCTTAGAAAAGTATGGGATTTCCTTCCTATGAATATTAGGAATGCTTTAAAAAATTGTATTATGAGGAATGTATTGTGTTTAGTTGCATTCAATTGGAAATCATTACATTCTATTGCTTGCCTGGAATGCATTTTTATATACATGCAATGGGTTGTCCTGATCCTGAATACTTACAACTTAGTATTTTTGGTTTGAGTAGAGTCGAGTGAATATTGGATTTATTCAGCTTCAATTTGATATGTATATGTGTTGTAACAAGACCTCTTTAATATAAGGCCTCCTTTATTGTAAAAATATCTCTATTAATAATGATTTGTAAATTAATTGTATCACTCTTCAAGAGGATTTGTAAACAATGTAATTTACAATTACAAGTAATTATATAAAAAGATGTAAAGTTATGTCATGGCATGAAATCATCATATTATAGGTCTTATAACTTTAAATGAGAATTAAATATTGTGTCTATATGACATAGATTAATCCCTAAATTAAATAAAATGGATAAAACGTGCATGACACTTTAAGATGTATCTCAAGTGGTTAAATATGAGAATGATCATAAGGAAGAATTTGAATGTTATCTCATTTCATGTATATTATATTTGAATAAATCAAGTAAGTTATAATAGTATACATTAACAAGTCTATGAGGGTTGGTGTGATAATTCATTTAGTTTTCCATTGTTGATATGGGAGAGTTAAGCATTGCAATGATTGATATTTTGTCCTTAAGAAAGAACAAGAAAATATTCAAGGTGTATGCCTAATGTATGGGTTGAAAGAAACCTAATATAAGGACTAGCTTAATGTTTATTTAATCTAGTAGGGAAAAATACGATCCTATTTTCAATAGGAGAATTTCCAATTGTGAGGTAAAGAAACTTACCTGCAGGTCATTATAGGAGTTGGCCACCCCTATCCACAAGATAGGTATTGACCATGTTGATTCTTGTGAAGTGCAACCTCGGACTAACTTGGATACTCATCTATAATAGAACCACATGGAGATTCTTCTTAATCACTTATTGGTCAATGACAAGGATAAGAACTTAACAAATGCAAAAAAAAAATATCTCTAAGATTTATTGGTTTTGGTAGGAATGTTACAGAAACATCTTGTATATTGTATATGAATGAACATACATGTTTCTATAGTCGTGAGAAAAATTATATGCTTCCATAGTGTTTCATATAAGAGGAATTTAATCATAAATGTATTTTATCCTAGCATTGGTATCAAACAATATGATCTTGATAATTGGTATCAAAGCATTTAATCCTAAGAAAAACTATATGTAGCTCAAAAATCTATATAGCTTAAGATATTTAATGTAGGACTAATTGTTGATAAGAGCACCACTTCTTTAATAGGTTTGGAATCTTGTATATGCATTCATGGTGGCACTCTTTCAATTTTGTTTTTTGTTGATAAAATTCATCTTGGTTTGGGTTAGAAAACATTTAATTTAGTCTACTAAAGGCTTAATTTGATATTAGTTATAAATTTCATAGTCTATTTGAAGATATTAGAATCAGTTGCAAGTGATTTTGACAATTTTAGAATGGATTGGGGTATATTTAACAAATTTTTGAAAAATAGGGGTCAAATTGATCAATTTTAGTGTAGTTGGTTATGGGATGACATACTTGAACTTAAGAATAATTTACTATCATTTTTTTAATTTTAGGTTTGTTGGGACTCGCAAATGACTAAACCAAAAATTGATGTAGGCTTTCATATATACATATGCAAGAAATTATTTACAAAGATTGTTCTAGAAGTGGGGATTCAAAATTTTCCCACAAGATGCTTAGGAGCAACTACTCTTATAGAAATAAAATATTACAAGAGGATACAAATGTAAACTTGTTAGTCCTTCACAAAGCTAATCATATTTTTTATAAAGTATAAATGGGATGGTTTCCCTTCAAAACTCATGCAAATATTTCAAGGTAGAATATGCTTCTAATGTTAGCTCATATCTTGTCTAAATTATTAGTCTATTTGAGGTTCTATAGATTTAAATTCATGAATATAAAATGGTCATGAGCCCTTGAATGAGCAACTACTATATTTATTACCATCTACCCATTCCTAGGAATTCCCATAATCTAGGCATATAAAATTTCTTCATTTAATATTCTGGGTTTATGGATTACTTCTATTATAGCTTCAATATTGTTGTTGATATTTCACAAAGATATGAGACATACCATGTAGGAAAGGATGATACTCCTTGAAGAATTTTCATCTCATTAATTTTTAATTTTGGGGTATTGATGTTTTCTTATTAGGAATTTTTCTCATCACTTGGGCTTGGGGTTGCTTAACATCATAACTTTAGGACTTTTTTATCTCAGGTACCTTTATATTGAAACTTTCACTACTTTTATTTTGATAAGGACTATTAAAATTTTGACTTTTTGGATAGACTTTACTTTCAAAACCCACCCTCTAATTGTTAGATCTTTTTATTAGGGATTTTTTATGCTTATCTACAGCTTTATATTCTACTTTTTCTTTCCAAGTAAGATGTGTAGTGAGCCATCACTATAGTTTTGGTGGATCTTAGAGGATATTTAGTCTTCTAAATATAAATAATCCAAAGAAATTGGTGCCTTAGTCCATTGGGCATGGAGCTAGGAAAAGTATCCATTTTTGAAAGCAAAAATTTTAGCGATCAATCCACATCTTCCAAATTTTACAAATGGCTAGATTTTATGCTATCTCATGAAACTAATATCACTTGTGTCTTACATATAATAAATATTTATAATTTTTTAAGTGAGTGGCCTTTATCCATTGGGCATGGATTCAAAAAATACCCCCACTAGCTGCTCAAGTTCTTTCTTCTTCCTTTTTCTCTAGTTTTTTGGGTGAAATATCATCACTGTAATGGAACTAGGAATTTTTAGTAGCCCCCTCACTAGGAATAGGAAGATGCTAGTTATGATGCTATTATGGACACCACTAGAGTGAGGTCCTCATTTATTGGTTGAACCTCTTGATGTCCCTCTATCCTTGCAGATGAAGAGGTTCTTTGCATCTGTTGGCTTGGCCTCTTCATGGGGGGATTTATCCAAGATGGTAGTTTTTCATTGTCCTACTTGGCCATCATAGGGGTAGAAGAGGTCTAACCCAAATTTTTCCTCTTCTCCATAGATTTGACTACATCTTGATAAACTTGTAGAATAACATGACCTAGGATCTTGATCCTCTTCTAAAAGGTAAGAATGCAGTTGGATGCAAATGTGTCTAAAGGGCTATGTACACTTCAAATACATAATATAAACTAAAGTACATTGGGTATATATGATATATTTATCCTTCAAGTGCCTTAGATGAAATATTGACGGGTGCAATATATTTCCTTTTGAAGGAGGACCATGTCAATATTTTTATCATTAATATATATATATGGAAATATGTTGATTAAAATAAAATATATCTTTAAAAAGAGATATATTAATGTTTTTTCCACATAGAATATGCAAGGTATAGATTTTATACTTAACTACCATGGATGCCTAAATTTAAAGTAAGATTTTTTAATAAGTATTTTTGGAAGTGCATATGAAGGACTTTGGTCCATGGAAAATTATTTTTTGCTAATTATAGGAGTGTTTACAGTCCTTAGAAACTATTTTCCAAGCCCAATATAGTCATTTATATTGAAGATAATTTACAAAAATATACTAGAGCATTTGAAGACCACATAATCAAGATATTGTTTAGTTTGAGTGGGCTCATACATTTGAACAATTACAATATATTTCATAAATTAAAGTTAGAGTGCATTTAATACTAGATATAGTGCTCCATTCGAGATAAAAATAGGATTTTATTTTATGGATAGTAGAGTAATTCTCTTACTCATGTTTGATCTCATGAATAGTTGTATGTGTCTCTATTCACAAGATAAATGATGTTCCTAAAATTGGTTGAGAATATACCTAATCATAAAGGTGTTAAGAATAAATGTGTGTATCCTTATTTACAATATTTATACTGAATAGTGTGTATATCCCTATCCATATTTCACGTAAAATTATAGATAGTCATGTTTCTCTCTATCCTTAGTTGTAAGTTCAATGAAGTAAACAATTAAGTTTATCCATATTAATAATGATGTGAGTCATGGATTATAGTGTATGTTCTAATTCATGAACCTTGAGTACATAGTGATATATTGTATATGTCTAAGTTCATAAGGTATTAGCAAATATTTAGGCTATTATAGTTATGTTAGTCTACTTATCAATGTTCATATCCATGTTTACCACATAACATAATAAAGGAGTATATCACAAAAATATCACATCATGTTAGAGATTTATACCTAAATAGTTGGTTGTTAAACCATTAATAGAACTAACCACCATCTTCTATGCACAAATGCACTCATTTGTTTAATGAAAACTTATCCAGCATCCTATTGACCCATTAATTCCATCTACTTTATTCATTAATGTAAAGCTTAGAGAGTTGTGTTTTAGTATTAATATTCTTTATCAATTTATCTACCCTTATTTTCAACATGCAAATCATTAAAATAAAGTAAATTTTGAGAATCTTAAACTAATTATCTAAAAAACTACTATTGACTTTGAATGAAACTAGAATGTATAAATTTGATAAGATTTATGGATACCTTAGGACAAGCATTATGAAAATATAGTTTCTTTAGTTTATGTTATGAGTAAATATTATCTTTGGATTTGGAATTAGCTAGCCTTTGTATCCTCAAATGGATTTTATCATGTTATGATTATAATGCCTACTAGAGTAGCAAAAATATATTATTTTACTAGGATTATAGACACTAGATAAAAAGAGACATAAATCCATATATGGCTATAATGCCTACTAGAGTAGCAAAAATAAATAATTTAACAAATAAAAACTCCTTTATATGTAGGTGACCTATACCTTTTATGTACATAGTTCAAAGAAAGTAACTGATAAGAGTCAAAATTTTACTCTAATTTAATTGATTATTAATGAATTATCTCTAATAAGTAGTGTGGATGTTATTTAGGGCCACCCCTACACATCTAAAATATTGACTCTATTATTTTAGTTCAATTAGATTATATACAAGCAATATTTTTATGAATTATTTTAATTTTTCATTTCTAGAAAATATATTTTACTATCCCTCAAACCACTACTTATCTATTAAATTTTGTGTATCAATATCATTAAGAGAAAAAATATCCCTCAACCAATTAGCTCCTAAAATTTTGACTATAGCAAGAGAAATATCAATATGGTAATTGGCTAAATATAATGCAATAGTGTTTCCTTCTCTAGTAGATATGTCGATTTTTCAAGTTATTATCTCCATCAGGGATTGATAAATATAAAATATAATGATATTTTTGATCCAATATAGATATTCAATTCATATGATAACAATAATAATAATATGATAATTCCCCTCAATTAAAATATATCTACATCATTTTTCAAGTGTAATATCAATCCATGTAAAATGTGCCTCAGCCTCTACATAGTTGTTTTTAAATTTCAATATGATTCATCATAGGTGAGGAGAATTTTACCTTCATTATTCTCAAAAAAACCATTTGCATGAGCTTTCCCTAGGATTCCTTTGAAATCAACATCAAAATTAAGTTTGATGAAATTGAATTTTAGGCATTTTCATTGTACCATAGCTCTATTATCATAGATCACCCTTGTAGTTGTATTAGAATCTTATAACCACAAGTATAAAATATTTATTTTATACTTGAAACATCCTAAGATGATAACTATGCTTGTGAACACTTTGTATGAGAGACAATAATATGAATATAAATATGGATAAGGTTTTAATATTTTCTTTTAAAAATTATATTATATTGCTTTAAAATAATAAATAATAAAAATTAATGATAAAGCCAATATTTTATAGAAAATTTGATATTTTAACTTTAAAATAATTACTTAAATATTTTATCAACTCTTTTATTAGTGATGAATCAACCTAATAGATTATTATATTCTTCAAAAAATAATCCCAAATGCTAGAAGTAAAAGGACAATGATAAAGTAGATGATCTAGTGTTTCTAACTCTTCAAACTAATTGCATCTAAATGATTATGACATTTAATTCATTTTCTAGATGAAAATCAGATTACATAAGAATATCATATAAAAAACTTTAACAAGCCAAATCATATGCAATTTTATAATCATGGATAAGGATAATCCACAGCTTTGTATTTAATAATTATAGCAATAATTTGATTACATTGAATAAAAACACATTGTTCCTTTGAGATTAAAAAGAAATAAATAATTTTCTATATTTAACAGGATTTTTGAAGTTATAATGTAAATAATTTTAAAATATCTTAACGGGTAAAAATATAGAAATATATTGTATCACACTTGTAAGTGCAACTGGATGCAAGTTTATGCTGTATGAGTTATTAGATTATGGAGAATGATTTACGTTGCTCTGCGGTGAAGGCGGTGGTGTAGGTAAAACTTTCCTGCTTTCATGTTTGTAACTTCGGGACCTCCACATCGGATTGGGCAGGCCTGGCTTCGTCTTCTCGAACACATACCCATCAGCTTTCAATCCTGCAGTTTCTGCTACCAAAACAAACACTAATTCATTACGGTTTATCCTAAATCAAACCAAGCCACATAGAGAAGAACAAAAGAGTTGATGCCCATACTGTTATGGAGGTTGGACATGCCTTTTGCAGCAGCAGTTTGGAAAACTATAATAAGTAGAACCAGAACAAACAAAAAGCGTGTGAGATTTGTCCTTTCCATATCCAGAACAAACAAAAAGCGTGTGAGATTTGTCCTTTCCATATCCAGAACAAACAAAAAGCGTGTGAGAGCAGTTATATATATACACTAGCATGGCATGTTTATTTGTTGGGTGGCCGGTTGAAATTGACGGTTAAACCTTCGGCCAGTTGTCATTTCTTAATAGAAGATAGAAATATTTTACTCAACCATTGTTATGGTACAATCTTATCTCCAGTTGTCAATATCGTGCACAATTTTATCTTTTATTTTTTATTATATTAAATCATTTTCCTTATAAAATATGGTGCAACAAAAATATCGTGTGCAGCCTTTACCTTACCAAAATATGGTGCAACAAAATTATCGTGTGCAGCCTTATCTACACTCCCCTTACTATACCAAAATATAATGTGAAACCCTATCTTGATAAAAACCTTAAATCAAGTGATTCCAGTAAAATTTCATTTTATTTTAACGTGTTGTCCAATTACGCTACATTTTAAGTAATTAATTTAGGAATGGATACATCACGGTATTTTTATAGGTGTTTTCTTCATAATCTAATAACTCATACAGCATAAGCTTGCATCCAGTTGCACTTACAAGTGTGATACGATATATTTCTATATTTTTACCCATTAAGATATTTTAAAAAAATTTACATTATAACGTCAAAAATCATGTTAAATATATTGAAAATTATTTATTTTTTAATTGCATTCAATTAGAAATCATTACATTCTTTTACTTGCCTAGAATGCATTTTTATATACATGTAATGGGTTGTCCTGATCCCAAATACCTACAACTTAGTATTGGTGTTTGGAGTAGAGTCGAGTGAATATTGGATCTATTCCACTTCTATTTGATATGTATATGTGTTGTAACAATACCTTTTTAATGTAAACCCTCCTTTATTGTAAAAATATCTCTATTGAGAATTATTTGCAAATTGATTGTATCAGGATTTGTAAAAAATGTAATTCACAATTATAAGCAATTATGGAAAAATATGTAGAGTTATGTCATGGCATGAAATCATTATATGATAGGGCTTATATATTTAAATGAGAATTAAATATTGTGTCTAAATGACATAGAGTAATCCCTAAATTAAATAAAATGGATAAATCGTGTGTGACACTTTATGATGTATCACTAGTGGTGTGTGACACTTTATGATGTATCACTAGTGGTTAAATATGAGAATGATCATAAGGGAGAATTTGAATGCTATCTCATTTCATTGATATTATAGTTGAATAAAGAAAGTAAGGTATAATGGTAGACATTAACAAGTCTATGAGGGTTTGTGTGATAACCCCCTTAGCTTCCCATTGTTGATATGGGAGAGTTAAGCATTACAATTATTGGTGTTTTGTCCTTAAGGAAGAACAAGCAAATCTTCAAGGCATACACCTAATGTACGGGTTGAAAGAAACATAACATAAGGACTAGCTTAATGTTGATTTAACATAGTAGAGAAAAATATATTCCTATATTAGATGGGATAATTCCCAATTGCAAGGTAAAGAAACTACCTGTAGGTCATTATAGGGGTTGTCCACTCCTATTCACGGGATAGACACTAACCATGTTGATTCCTGTGAAGTGCAACCTTGGACTTACTTGGATACTCATCTATAAGAGAACCACATGGAGATTCTTCTTAATCACTTATTGGTTAATGACAATGATAAGAACTTAAAAAATACAAAAAAAAAATCTCTCTAATATTGGTTGGTTTTTGTAGGAATGTTATAGTTTGTATCGGATCCTAGGTTGATTAGGCACAAATATTCCATGAAAAATATACTAGAGGAAATCTGAACTAATACAAGTTTGGTAAGGGAAAATAAATTGCTTGGAGGTTACTAATTGAAAAGCATTTCCTCCCAAACTTGAACCGTTGGTGAATTAGTTTGGAAGAGTTAAGCGAACCCTCCACAATAGTGTGTATTAAGAGGTGTAATTGAGACTCTTTTGAGGATCATACTTGACATTTGTAGCTCAAAGCTAAACCTCTTCCTTACTCAAGCATTGTAATATAAATCAACAATATTTATAAAAATATATATGAGTAGACCCTAATAGATTTAGTAAAGTAATATCTCATTAGGGTCTCCATATTAGAAGAAAATATCAAAATATTTTTCTTTTAATATTTATTGATGTTACAATGTGACCTTTTGACTAGATATGGAAGTTGTGTGAAACTTAACTAGGATATGCTAAAACATATCCCACCAATAGTAGCAAAATGAACCCTTACCATGGTTGAAATACAATTACGCAACCACCAAAAGGTAGTCAACTATAATAATGTGTTGCATGCTATTTATGCATTGAGATACGTTTTAACAATATGCATGTGGTATTTAAAATTCAGATATAGAAAAAGTGAATGCATAATAGAATTGCAAATTAACACAACTCTTATATCAGAAAACATGCCACCTAAGTAGATAAGTGGAAGGAAGATGTTTTATCAAAAGGAGAAACTAATTAGCACTGATAGTGTTGAATACAAACCCGTAGGGGGAAGTTTTGAAAACTTAAACAAAGTAGAGAATATCATAGCTATTATTTAGACAATGAAAAAATATATGACTCTATATAGATAAAAACTGGCCCAACAGAGTAATTTTTTGGAGGTCATTAGGACTAAAATATAAAAACCTGAGAATAGGGATCCTGAATCAACAAATACTACAGTGGAGCAAGCAAATGACACTGATCAAATAGATCATGTGGCTAAATACCGCATTAATGGGGAACTAGAAAAGGATTAGAAACATGTAAAAATTAGAAAATTTACCAAAAAAATAGGAGATTCTGTAGAATCCTGGTTAAATGATTTGGAGGTTTACTTCTCCATGAAAAATTACTCTCCAATGACCAATATAGTCTAGATCATAGGGCTTCTAATGGAAACAAGTCTAGAATGGTGGGAGACCTTTTCTAAGGAGCACAAAATTAAAGTTATTCACTTCAAATGGGAGGATTTTGTAAAAGCCTTCAGAAAAAAGTTCCTCATTGAGAAATTTTATATGAAGAAACTTGATGAATTCATCCAACTCCAACAAGGGACCTAATCCATAGAGGTATACTATAGGTAATTTATAAGGTTTCTCAAATATATTCCATCTTATGAGAAGGATAATAAGTTGAAAGTACATAAATTCCTCTCAGGAACTGAGTACCAAATCAGGACTTCAGTAAATATGCACAAACCTAGTGATCTAGATATGGCTTACAATCTGGCATACTAAGTAGAGTGCAATTTGCACCCTAGTAAGAAATTCATCAACTCCTCAAGTTGGTAACATAAGGAACATCAACACCAATAAAAGAGGAAGTGGGAACCTGAACAAAATTTAAGGATAGAGAGAATTCCAAATTTGCAAAGAGGAACAATGAGAAACTAAGAAATTTTAAGAATTTCTAGCAAAAGAATAAAAACAACAATAATGCTAAAATAAATCAACATTTGAAACAAGTAGGACCATATCCTATCAATGATAAGGATAAGCCAGTTCAAGGAATACATCAAAATCATAAATATGGATGCTATGATAGTGGGGGTCCGTACTATGCAAGTAATTCTCCCCGTCATGTAGAATCTAGCAAGAAAACAAATGGGAAGGATCACAAAATATACACAGCCATCGGGAACCAGAACATGGAAGGACAAGCAACCCCCTTGCTCATAAATGGTAAAATATTTGGTAGAGATGTTAAAATATTGATAGATACTAGAGCTACTGATAGTTTTATTTCTAGTAGCATAATAAGGGACATGCCAGAAAGACCTGCATCTTTGGTATAAGGGTGGAAAGTGGAGTATGGATCAGGACAAACCTACTTCATGGATTAGTGTTTCCCCATAGCTAAAACTTCCCTATCCACTAGTTTTATCACTTGGAACCTATATGTAGCACCACTACATGTATTTGATATCATATTGGGCATGGATTGGTTAAAGGCTCATAAAGCTTTGATCAATTTCCAAGATCAATTAATTGAGTTTACTAATGATGAGGAGAAAATAATAAAGATGAATAGTGAGCAAGGATATTTTGAGCCAGTGCTATTGTCTACAATGCAATTAAATAAGGCCATAATGAAAGGAGGAATGATATATGAAGATAAAATAATATTAAAAAAAGAATGACAATAAGGAAGAAGTATTTGAGAAATTCCCAATTTTGCAAGAATATAGGAAAGTATTTACTTCAAAGCTTCTTGGAATACCTCCTAATATGAGTTTTATTTCACCATTGATCTAGTACCAAGCATAGAACCTATCCATAGGGCTCCTTACAGGATAAACCCTATAGAGATGCAATAATTGAAGATGCAACTCCAAGAGTTGCTCGACAAAGGGTTAATTAAACCAAGTGTATGTCCATGGGGAGCATCGGTACTATTTCTAAAGAAGAAGTATGGTTCACTATGACTATGTATAGACAACAAAATTTTAAATAAATCTACCATAAAAAATAGCTATCATTTTCCAAGGATAGAAGACCTATTTGATTAACTTAAAGAGGTAACCATACTTTCAAAGATTGATTTGAAATCGATGTATCATTAGCTAAGGATATGGGATGAGGATACTCATAAAACTACTTTTAAAACCTGGTATGGGTACTATGAATTCATTTTCCTACCATTTGGGTAACCAATGCACCAGCTGCTTTCATGAATTTGATGAACAATGTGTTTAGAAATATGATGGACTGGTTTATCTTGGTATTCTTAGATGATATTATAATTTACTCCCATAGGAAAGAAGAGAAATATAAGCATATAAAATCATGCTAGAGATGTTGAGAAGAAATCAAATCTATGGAAACATATCCAAATGTGATTTTTATGTTCCACAAGTGCACTACTTGGGACATAATTTCTGCAAATAGGATTGCAATGGACCCACAAAAAATTGAGGTCATTTTGAATTGACCACCTCCTACTAATGTGATGGAAGTAGAAAGTTTCATGGGATTTGTGGGATATTATCCAAATATTTGTGAAGGACTATTCTAATATAGCTTATCCAATAACAAATCTTCAAATAAAAGGAAGGGAGTTCAAATGGACTGATAAATGTGAAGTTGTCTTTCAATTGCTTAAACAAAAGCTCACTTTTGCTCCTATACTAAAAATCCTAGATCCCCAAGGAAATTTTTTAGTATGCATAGATGTTTCCTTGGAATAATTTGAAGGAGTGTTATTCCAATATAAATCCATAGTAACATATGAATCAAGAAAACTCAAGAAACATGAGACTAACTATGCTACACACAACCTAGAACTAGTTGCAGTTGTACATGCCTTAAATATTTGGCAACACTACCTTGTGGGAAGACCATTTGAGTTGAGAATTGACCACCAAAGTTTAAAATATATTTTTAATTAGCCATTGCTTAACGCAAGGTAGATAAGGTGGATTCAGTTCTTGGTCAAATATGACTTTGGTGTCGAGTATATCAAAAGAAAGGAAAATAAGGTCACTAATGCTTTGAGTAGAAGAAGGCACATTGTTGCAGTGAGTCGAAGTCATATAGATCTCATGGATCAAGTTAGACAAGCCCAATCTTAGGATCAACTTTGTAATGAAATCCAAGCTAGGATGACACATGATCCTAGAATAGAAAAGTATTATAGTCTCAAAGATAGACTTTTGTGTTTTAAGGATCAAGTAGTCATCCCTAAAACTAGTAATTTAATAAGATTTATCATGAGGGAAGCTCATATATCCCCATACTCCGCTCATCCTAGAGGTGCCAAGATGAGGAAAAACATGAAGAAAACTTTTTATTGACCCAGTATGAAGAAGGATGTCACTGAATTTGTTGCTCGATGTCTGGAATGCTAGAAAGTGAAGGTAAAACATAAACATCCAGCATGAAAACTATATCTACATGATGTACCCATGCAAAAGTGGTAGTTAATATCAATGGATTTCATAGTTCGATTACTTAAAACTAGGTACCAACATGATGCAACACGTGTTGTGGTCAAAAAACTAACCAAAGTGGTACATTTCATACTAAGAAGCATCAAATATGATATGATAATAATAGCCAATAGATTCACCAAAAAAATCATTTTTTATCAATATTCTAGGTTCACCTCTGATTTTTGGCAATCTCTCCATAATGCAATTGGCACCACTCTAAATATAAATTATGCTTATCATTTGGAAGCATAAAGACATAAAAAAAGAGTCAATCAAGTCCTAGAAGATATGCTTCACATGTATTGCATGGATCAAAAGTCTCGGTGGAAAGAATTCTTATATTTAGTAGAATTTACCTACAATAATAGATACCATGCTTCTTTAAACATGTCTTCTTTTGAGGCTTTGTATGGCTGAATATGTAGAACATCGTTATCATGGGATAATCGAGAGGATTGGATCATCATTGGACCTGATACACTCAAGGAAATTGAGGAACGGATGACTGTAATCTAACAAAGGCTTAAGGAAGCAAAATATAGGACAATGCAAGGTCTAGTAGGACCTATATTCAGAAAGAAATGCCACCTAGGAAAGGGTGGAGGACATGAGGAATCATTTTTCTTACTTATTTGAGAACATTGTGTAATATTGTTTCAGTTAGACTATGTTTGATGCATGGATATGTACTCTGGTCCTTCATAGAGATACTTATGCATTGATAGATACTAAAAAACTTTATGATGGTATGTATATACTGATCTATATCTTGATACCTTATGACGATATTTATATTTTATGCTTTGACCTTATCATGCAAAGCAATTATTGATGAATGCTTCAATACTAGTTCATGCAATATAGATCCTTTATTTCCTGAAGAATATGGTACTGCTAATATTTTATTGCATCATAGGTCTAGGAGTTCTCATGAGCGAAAGAATCTACTCTTCTCATGGGAAGGAGTTGTTAGACCACCAGGAATGAGATACTGGTAAAAAGGGAAGGATGATGAAGACAACTCATGGGTAACATGGATTATTACCCGTATGTAGGTGAATTATATACTTATGACTACACCATTGGACAATGATGTCTAAGACTAGTCTCCTGGTTTGGATGGTGATAGTGAGTCTATCTTAAAGATGCCATCCAAAATATAAAACAATGGTGTGGAATAATGAGGTTGCATGGTTGCCTATGAATGTAAATTGGTAAAAGCATTATGATTATTTGTTTCCTTTGCTATGTTTTTGAAATACACTAATATTTTATGCTTGCTAACTATGGTAACACAAGGGACTGTGTTTAGTCTAAGGAGGGGAGTATGTCACATCCCACTTCTATAGAACCCTTGTGCTTGACAAAGAAAAAGGAAACTAATGCTTATTTTGTGAAGTCTTAAAAGATATTAGAAATTATGGTGATTTATTTAATGCTTTTAAAAAATGCACCCTAGAAAAAAAAAATTATATATTAAAAAAAAAACGATTAATTATGAATTAAATTATTAGCATTTTTTGGCATATTAATATGGATCTAAATTTTAGAGTAGAAAAATTATGACTCTAAGTAGCATGGGAAAGGAATATGGATTTATAAGACACTAGGATGAATTTAAAATTATATTCTTAGGTCTTCTAAGGCACTATTACTCCACCTTACATGCATCATCATGTCCTTAGGTCTTCTAAAATACTATTTCTCCACTTTTTATGCATCACCACCTTAGTGGGTCTGAACTTCCTAAATGACCCCTCTAGTAGGTCATTACCTAGCTTGCCCTTCACCATTTGAAAAGGTACTTCCTAAATGCTATAAAAAACCACCATGTGATAGCAAAAGGGTTATGCATGAAGGAGGGGAAGAAAAATGGTAGGAGAGCTTAGAGGACAAGGAAGAAAAGTTTGGGAACTTTGCGAATATTTCAGGTTGGAGGGATTTTTCCTTCTTATCTTTGTCTTCATTATGTGACCGTTTATTCCATATCTTTGATATGTTTTCAGTGTTATATTTATTGGATAGTTTCCATTAACATGTTTTGGAGTGTTATAATATTCATATAATGTTGTAGCCCTAAAACTACTCATGGAGAAGTTTGACTAGTATAAATCTAGACATAATGTTGAAATCCTTTAGGATCGATGTGTTTCTCTTAGGCGACTATATACAACCATGGTAAAATTGGATTAATTAGATCTTATGGATGAGTTCTCGATAAAATTATATTACATATATATGGGTCGAGTGCCTCCTTTATGTCATTAACCCAACATTGTATCGATAGTAACCTCACGATAATCATTTGGTGGCTACCATAGGTGAGCACAAGAGTACCTTTATTGACCTCATTTCCCATAAAACTATACATGTGGTATTTAGGTTTATTACCCATGATGTAATAATAGGGTTTTTTAAGGAATCTTGCATTTAAAATCTTGTAAATACCTACAAACAGTTAACTATAGTGTCCTCATTAGTCTCTTTTAGACCCGAGATGTATAACTCATCATTTGGCATTTTTAAATCACTATCCTTGTCTATAAGAATAGTAAACTGTCAAACCCATGATGATGTCCATAGTGGAATAATATCTTTTCAAAATGGGTGAATTATCTTGGGTCTAAGCCCAAAAATAAGTCACTTCTTAAGTTTCTAATGCTTAATCTTAATTACTAAATTACTATAAATTATTCTTTGGCTTGTCTACTCATTGCAGGTTGAGGACATTCAATTTATGTATATACATAGAAGCCTCTTGATCCTCATACAATCGATGTCGATTAATCTCCCTGTGTCCATAAGTTTAGTAAACATCAACTAACCTCGATCAATCAATTAAATATGTTTATCATTCTCCAATTGAAATCTTGATCCTTGTTTGATAATCGATTTCAACTTCCAAGGGATATATTTGTTGAGATTATTTTAGGAAGGAAGAATTATTAAATATCATGGTGAAGCATGAATGTGAAACGCAGACACCCTTCCAATAGAAATAGATGCACAAATATACCTTGGAAATATTGTGGGAAAATGCATTGTTGTCTTCTCCAATACTTTGGGATTTCTATAGGAGTTCACAATCCACATTTACCAAACTATGCGCAGAAATGATGCATTGGTTTTTGGTCGAGTATTAAACCGATGAATGTAAAGGTCCTTTATAGCCTATCCCACATGGGTTGAGATAAGGTTTATAAATTGTGTATAACAACAAACCTCCTATAAAACCTCAAGCCACCAAGTGGTAGTCAAGACTCATTCTATGCAAGAAATACATTGTGTCAATAGGAGACTCATTTGATTTATTGGATACTCACACTTGTCAATCGACACATGAGTTGAAAATTGTCAAGATATAGACTACCCAAACCTGTCACAAGATAAAATATTTCATTTTCATGATAACATGTATCCCACATGCTCTCGTGGGGAGCGTGTGGAAACCCTTATGAGAATCCAACCATGTATTGATACTTGACCACAGGTTGTGGTCAGGGCTAGCAGGTGCTAGCCACCTAGTCATAGAATTCCTAAACCAGTTGTTTGAATTCTTAAGCCATTTTTTGTCATAACTGATTATGATCATTTTGGGTTATTATTATCCCTTTTAAATTGTAAATTATTTTGGCCTATCTTTGTGTAATAATATTTTGGAACCCTCCAAAGAATATTTGGGTACAACCTTAGATCTGCAAGATATGGAATGTTTTGTGAGATTATTAAGTTTTCCCTAAATCAAAATTTGATAAAAAAATATGAAACTAATATATACAATCTTGAATCAAATTTTGAAAAAGGTTTGTTGAGAATATAGTACAATCTTGTGGATTGATTGTGAAACATAAATTTGTGATAAAATTTGTGTAAGCTATGATAGAATTTTTAAAGACTCTGAGTTAAATTTGGGAAATATTTGTATAAATTAAGTAATAGTCTTGATGATAGGCTTTGTAATATCTTAATGTGAACTATACTTTAATCTTGAGCAAATATTAGTTAACAAATTTATTTGCTAATTTTGTGAATCTATAGTATGTTCCTGAAACAAATTTGAGGATAAGTTTGTAAATCTATAGTGTAATCTTGTTGATATATTATGAGATAAATTATAGTTGAACTTGAGTAATCTTAGATAGACTGCAAGAGAGTTTGTAGCTAAATTTTGAGAAACTATAGTACGATATTTTTGATAGATTATGAGACAATTTGGTAGCTAAATTTGTTGAAAACTATAGAATACATAACAAATTAGTGGATATATTTGTGAAAAACTATAGTGTGACAATGATGGAAAATTATGAAACAAATATTCTGAAACTATAATATGATCTAGTATTGGATTATGAAACCAATTTATAGAATGATTTGTGAATCCATAATTGATTCTTTTTTTAAATGCTATTTTTTGGATGAAGGTAATATAAGATACTTGTGAAAGTATGATTTATTTTATGCATGAAAGGGATTCCATTCATGAATGAATTTATGGCATTCTCTTGAAAGTGACTAGCAATAGATGATTGTAATAATATTTGTTTCAATGACATATCTTTGTGGAAAAATGATATGGGATGAATGTGTGGATTTCATTCTTAGAAAAGTATGGGATTTTCTTTCTCTAAATCTCATGAATTATTTAGACAATTACATTATGAAGAATGTATTGTGTTTAGTTGCATTCTATTGGAAATAATTGTATTCTATTGCTTGCCTATAATACAATTTCATATACATGTAATGGGTTATCCTGATCTCGAATACCTACAACTTAGTACTGGTGGTTCGAGTATAGTCGATTGAATATTGGATCTATTCAATTTCAATTTGATATGTATATGTGTTGTAACAAGGACTCTTTAATGTAAGGCCTCCTTTATTGTAAAAATATCTCTATTGAGAATGATTTATAAATTTATTGTATCACTCTTCAAGAGGATTTGTAAACAATATAATTCACAATTACAAGCAATTATGGAAAAAGATGTAAATTTATGTCATGGCATGAAATCATCATATGGTAGGGATTAGACCTTTAAATTAGAATTAAAAAAAAAAATTCTAGATGACATAGAGCAATCCCTAAATTAATGAAAATGGATAAATCATGCATGAAACTTTAATATGTATTTCTAGTGGTTAAATATGAGAATGATCATAAGGGAGAATTTGAATGTTACATCATTTTATGTATATTATAGTCGAATAAAGAAAGGTATAATTTCATACATTAACAAGTTTATGAGGGTTTGTGTTATAACCCCCTTAGCTTCCCATTGTTGATATGGGAGAGTTAAGCATTGCAATGATTGATGTTTTGTCCTTAAGGAAGAACAAGCAAATATTCAAGGTATACGCCTAATGTACGGGTTGAAAGAAACCTAACATAAGAACTAACTTAATGTTGACTTAAGCTAGTAGGAAAAAATGTGTTCCTATTTTAGATAGAAGAATTTCCAATTGCGAGGTAAAGAAAATTACCTGTAGATCATTATAGGGGTTGGCCACTTCTATCCATGGGATAAGCACTAACCATTTTGATTCTTGTGAAGTGCAAACTTGGACTTACTTAGATACGCATCTATAAGATAACCACTTGGATATTCTTCTTAATCACTTATTGGTCAATGACAAGGATAAGAACTTAACAAATACAAAAAAAAAAATCTCTCTAAGATTTGTTGGTTTTGGTAGGAATGTTACAAAAACATCTTGTATATCTATAGTTGTGAAAAAAATTATATGCTTCCATAGTATTTCATATAAAAGGAATTTAATCATAAATGTATGTGATCCTAGCATTGGTATCAAACAATATGATATTGATAATTGGTATCAAAGCATTTAATCCTAACAAAAACTATATGTAGCTCAAAAATATATATAGTTTAAGATATTTTATGTAGGATTAATTTTTGATAAGAGCACCACTTCTTTAATAGGCTGGGAATCTTGTATATGCATTCATGGTGGCACTCTTTGCATTTTGTTTTGTTGTTGATAAAATTCATCTTGGTTTGGGTTAGAAAATGTTTAATTTAGTCTACTAAAGGTTTAATTTGATATTAGTTATAAATTTCATAGTCTATTTGAATATATTAGAATCGGTTGCAAATAATTTGGATAATTTTAGAATGAATTTTGGTATATTTAACAAATTTTGGAAAAATAGGGGTCAAATTGGTCAACTTTAGTGTAGTTGGTGATGGGGTGACATACTTGAACCTAAGTATAATTTCCTATCATTTTTTTAATTTGAGGTCTGCAGGGAGTCACAAATGACTAAACCAAAAATTGATGTAGGCTTTCATATATACATATGCAAGAAATTATTTACAAAAATGGTACCATAAGTGGGGATTCAAAATTTTCCCACAAGATGCTTAGGATCCAACTACTCTTATGGAAATAAATGAAATAAAATATTGCAAGAGGATACAAATATAAATTTTTTAGTCCTTCACAAAGCTAATAATATTGTTTATAGAGTATAAAGGGAAGGGTTTACCTTCAAAACTCATGCAAAGATTTCAAGGTGGCTTATGCTTCCAATGGCAGCTCATGTCTTGTCTAAATTATTAGTCTATCTGAGGTTATCTAGATCTAAATTCATGAATATAAAATGTTCATGAGCCCTTGAATGATCAACTACTATATTTATTACCATCTACCCATTCCTAGGAATTCCCATCATCTAGGCATATAAATTTATTTATTTAATATTTTGGGTTTATGGGTTACTTATTTTATGGCTTCCATGTTGTTTTTGACCTTTCACAAATATATGAGATATACCATGTATGAAAGGATGATACTCCTTGAAAAATTGTCACCTCATTAATTTTTTCTTTTGGGGTATTGATGTTTTCTTATTTGGAATTTTTCTCATCACTTGGGCTTTGGCTTGCTTAACATCATAACTTTAGGACTTTTTACCTCAGGTACCTTTATGTTGAAACTTTCACTTCTTTTCTTTTGATTAGGACTATTAAAATTTTGAAAATTTGGATAGCCTTTACGTTCAAAATTTACTTTTTGATTGTTAGATATTTTTATTAGAGGTTTCTTTTATGCTTATATATTACTTTATCTTCTACTTTTTCTTTCCAAGTAAGAGGTGTAGTGAACCATCACTATAGTTTTGGTGTCTCTTAGAGGATATTTAGCCTGCTAAAGATAAAGAATCCAAAAAAATTAGTGCCTTAGCCCATTGGGCATGGAGCTAGGAAAAGTATCCCTTTTTGAAAGCAAAAAATTTAACAATCAATCCACATCTTCAAAATTTTACAAATGGTTAGAGATTCCACTATGTCATGAAACTAAAATCACTTGTATCTTACATATAATACATATGTATAATTTTTTAAGTGATTTTCCTTTATCCATTGGGCATGGACTCAAAAAATGCCCCCACTAGTTGCTCATGTCCTTTCTTCTTCCTTTTTCTCTAGTTTTTTGTGAAAGATCATCACTATAATGGAACTAGGAATTTTTAGTAGCCCCCTCACTAGGAATAGGTAGATTCTAGTGATGATGCTATTGTTGGCACCACTAGAGTGACGTCCTCATTTGTTGGTCAAGCCTCTTGATGTCCTTCTATCCTTGCAGATGAAGAGGTTCTTTGTATGTGCTGGCTTGACCTCTTCATGGGGGGATTTATCAAAGATGGTAGTTTTCCATTGTCCTACTTGACCATCATAGGGGTAGAAGAGGTCTAACCCAAAATTTCCTCTTCTCCATAGGTTTGACTAGATCATAATAAGCTTGTAGAAGAACATGACCTGGGAGCTTGATCCTCTTCTAAAAGGTAAGAATGCAGTTGGATACAAATGGATCTAGAGGGCTATGTACACTTCAAAGACATAATAAAAATAAAATTACATTGGGTTTATATGATATATTTATCCTTCCAGTGCCTGAGATGAAATATTTAGGCGTGCAATATATTTCCTTTTGAAGGAGGACCATGTCAATATTTTTTATTATTAAAAATGTATATATATGGAAATAAGTTGATTATAAGAAAATATATCTTTAAAAAAGAGAGATATTAATGTTTGTTCCACATAGAATATGCAAGGTATATTTTCTATACTTAACTATCGTGGATCCCTAAAGTGAAAGTAATATTGGCTAATAAGTATTTTTGGAAGTGCATATGAAGGACTTTGGTCCATGGAACATTATTTTTTACTAATTATAGGAGTTTTTACACTCCTTAGAAACCATTTTCCAAGCCCAATATAGTCATTTCTATTGAAGATGATTTACAAAGATATACTAGAGCATTTGAAGACCACATAATCAAGATATTGTTTATTTTGAGTGGGCTCATACATTTGAACAATTACAATATATTTCATAAATTAAAGTTAGAGTGCATTGAATACTAGATATAGTGCTCCATTCAAGATAAAAAGAGGATTTTATTTTATGGATAGTAGAGTATGTCTCTTATTGATGTTTGATCTCATGAGTAGTTGTATGTGTCTCTATTCACAAGATAAATGATATTCCTACAATTGGTTGAGAATATCCCTATTCATAAAGGTGTTGATAATAAATGTGTGTATATTTATTTATAACATTAATGTTGGATAGTGTGCATGTCCCTATCCATATTTTATGTAAAATCATAGATAGCCATGTTTATCTCTATCCTTAGTTGCAAGTTCAATAAAGTGGACAATTAATGTTATCCATGTTCATAATGATGTGAGTCATGGATTATAGTGTATGTCCTAATTCATGAACCTTGAGTACATAGTTGTTGAAAGTTAAAAAAGGTTTTACTAGAAAAGGGGGGTAAAAATATTTTTACAACTGTAAGCTTTGGATCTTACCTTTTACCTTCATGGATGGCAGCTGACTCGATAGGATTTGATGGCATGTACGGCAGGGAGTTAGACTCCTAAGTTAATTTTTCCTTTCCTCCCTATTATTCCTCCTTCCCTAAAGTATCTAGATTATGGTTATTAATCTAGTATTTAAGATTTGTAACCGAGGGTTTGAATAATGAATTTTGTTATATTTTTTTATTCTGGTTAATAATCTCTAACTCCTAAATTTGTGCCATTTTATTTCCAATATCTAGTATCAGAGTTGGTGGACATGGATCCCGAGGAGCAAGCTAGATAGGCGGACACAGATCACGAGGTGATTGACAAGTAAACACAGATCACGAGGAGGTCCAAGAGGCCCATAGATCGATGAGCTCGAAGGAGGCCCATAGGATAGCATGAATCTAGAGGAGATCGAAGCACACAGATTGAGGAGCTAACCAGACTACATGTGGTGAGTAGACAGACTGACACATGGTGAGCAGACAGACTGACACATGGTGAGCAGACAGACTAACAGAGATGCGACAAGTGGCGAACACACGTGGGAGATAGAGCTGACACATGGCGGACACTCGTGGGAGACAGACGCTACACATGGCTGACAGACGTGGGAGACAGATGTGACAAGTGGCATGCAAAAAGTTGTAGACGACGAAGGCAAAAGGCTCGATCGACGATCACCCGAAGGCAATCGAAGACCTTTGTGTCTTTGAAGGGTTTTCAACCCTTACATTGGCTGCACACAGCCAATGTGGGACTAAAGTCCCATGTTTTTTTTTGGAACTGCGTGGCCATGACAGTTCAAAGGAGGGAAGCCTCCTTTGGCTTCCATTGGGCCATGCCATCTGAATGGCTCGAGGAGCCAGCCTAAGACGTAGCCACCCGCTTGATCACGGGTTCGACTCTCGCCCACTGCCTTTTTTTATTGATTAAAGTTTTTTTTTTTTTTAATTTAGTTTTAGTTTTAATTTTTTTTTTAAATCAAATTTATTTCCATATTTAATAAATCAATTATAATTGTTTTTTTTTAATTCTTCTAAAAGAACAATTATTTTTTTTATTAAATAAGTTTATAAAAAAAAATTTAAAGAAAATATAATAGTAGCAATTGCCTAAGAGGCAATTTTCTTGTAAAAGGCAAAGTTTTTTGGTTGATTCGGGGAATCATAAAATTGATATTAAAAAGCCCGAGAGGCTTAAAAAAAAAAATTGTAAAATTGTAACTAGGCATTGATGATAAGATCGAATGGTTGTTATCATGCCTTATGTGCAATTTTAACAAGAGCAAATCCAGAAATATTTGATGACAGAGTAAGGAGTTACGGAATCCATGTTGTATTTAATGAACTTCAAAATGCAGTAATCGCACATCAAAGGCATCCTGACTCAGGGTACGAGGCTGATTTTGAAGACAAATCATTGAGGAGTGAATTTGAGCAATTGAACATCAAGAAACTGAATATACTCATTATAGTAATTCAGTAGAATTTCTAGAACCAGATCCACCATAGATCATTCTAATTAGCGATGACGAAGAAGAAATAGTAGAAAATTTTGTTCCTCAAGAAGTAGCAGCACCACAGCAAGAGGAACAAGCCATCAGTGATAGAGTGAGTCAAGCCAAATTTGACTTAAATTTGTAATCTCTTCTTTCTTCTTTCTTCTTTCTTCTTTCTTCCTTCTTTCAAAAAGCAGAGTACTTTTTTTGTAACCGAGAAATAAAAGTGTTTTAGAAACTATGGACTCAAAAAACAACATACCTATTCCAGAATTTAATGGATATGACTACGAGTATTGGTCTATCAAAATGAAGACCTTGCTCTTAGGGAAAGGTTTATGGGACATAGTAGAATAGGGTTACACAGAACCCTAAAACTGGGCAATTTTAAGTGTCGCAGATAAGAAAATACTAAAATAAGGACAAAAGAGCAACTCTTCTGCTCTTTCTCATCTTCAATCAGCATTGGAGAAGAATATATTCCCTAGAATTGATGCTTGTACAACTGCACAAGATGCCTGGAAAGCTTTACAAGATGGATTCTAGGGTAGTGATCAAGTGAAGCAAGTGAGGCTTCAAAAACTAAAAAGGGATTTTGAAAATCTTAAAATGAAAGAAGATGAAAAAGTAGGTGATTACTATGTTAGAGTAAAAGCAATTGTTGATAAAATGGTTACACTTGGCAAGGATATTAAGCCTAATACAATTGTAACAAAAGTGTTGGGAACACTTCCAAAAATATGGAATCATGTTGCTATGATCATAGAAGAATTAAAAAATTTGTCCCATTTTTCATTTGATGCCTTAATCGGATTACTAATGTCTCATGAAGATAGATTGCAGGAATCTACTTCCACCAGCTATGGATGCGATGATAAAGCCTTCACCTCAAATGAAAATACTCGAAGAGGACGTGGAAGAGGCCAAGGTAGAGGTCAAAGACAAGGTAGAGGCAGAGGCAACTCCAACAGAGGAGGCAATCAGAATAGAGGAGGCAACTCCAACAGACAAGGCAACTCCAACAGACGAGGCAATAAAAATAGAGGTGGAAATCAAAATCGAGGAGGAAATTCAGGATGAAGTGGAAATCAAGGGCGAGGAAGTGACAAGTCCAAATCAGCTTGTTTCAACTGTGGCAAGACAGTCACTTTGCTCACGATTGCTGGTCAAAATCTTCTCAAGACAGCGAAGAATCAATATGGAATCTATGGAGAAGAATATGAACAATCTAATATTTTTCTTTCATATGGTCAATCAGAACAGAATCTCAATGACACCTGGATTCTGGATACTGGTTTCTTAAACCATATGAGTGGCATCAAAAATCTATTTGCTACTCTAGATTCCACTTATACTTTCCAAATCAAATTAGGGGATGATAAAGCTTTGCAATTCAAAGGCATCAAAACCATGGAAGTTCCAACAAAATGAGGACTCAAGACAGTGAATGACATCTACTACACTCCAAAGCTTCAACACAATTTGCTAAGCATTGGGTAAATGATGGAGAAAAATTACAAACTTGTTTTTGATGAAGGAAAATGTCTCATTCTTGATAAAAACAATTATAATCAAGTCATCACACAGGTTCCTATGACCAAGAATCGGTTATTCCCTCTCAATTTTGGTGAGCCAGGGGTAGTTAAACTTGCAAATATAGCCATAGATTATCCAAGTGTACTTTGGCACTTGTGATATGGTCACCTTAATTCCACTAGCTTGAAATTACTAAATTCTCAAGTTATGGTGACAGGACTTCCCAAAATGACAGAACAGAAGGAATTCTACATAGGATGTGCTTTGGGAAAGCACTCAGGATTGAAGTTTCTAAAAGGACAAGCGTGGAGAGCCAGTTATCCACTTTAGTTAGTACATTCGGACATCTGTGGTGCAATGTAGACAAAGAGTCTAGGAAAAAATTCTTACTTTCTCACTTTCATAGATGATTTTTCTCGCATGTGCTGGATTTAATTCTTGAAACATAAAGATGAAGTTTTTGATTGCTTTATAGATTTCAGAAACAATGTAGAGAAACAAAATAGGAATTATGTAAAATGTCTTCGAACAAATCGAGGAGGTGAATACTCCTCAACAGAATTCTTGGCATATTGCAAAGCAAATAGGATCAAAAGGCAGTTCACCACCGCTTATACCCCATAATAGAATGGTGTAGCTGAAAGAAATAATCACACCATTATTGAGATGGCAAGAACAATGCTTCAGACTAAGCATCTGACTAATATGTATTGGGCTGATGCTGTAAGAACCAGTGTGTATATTCTAAATATAAGTCCAACTTCTAGTTTAGATGGTGTCACTCCTTATGAGGGGTGGTATGGAAGGAAACCAAATGTAAAGCATCTCAAATTTTTTGGTTCTTTAGCATATGCACACATTCCTAATGAGAAGAGGAAAAATGTTGATCCCAAAAGTCAAGCTTGTATATTTATAGGGTATTGTGAGTCTACTAAAGCTTATAGACTCTACAATCCCAAGACCCACAAGATTATCCTTTCCAGGGATGTAATTTTTGATGAAGGGGGAGAATGGGGTCATCAAAAAAAAATTATTGATGATGGATCCCAAGATGTAAATTCTACATAGATTCAGCAAGTACAACAAATGTCTCCAAAGAAGAAAGGGACACCCCCTCCAAGCTCAAGCAAGAGTACTACAGGTACATCAGACACCAGTGCAAGTCCTTCTCCACAAAGATCTGTAATTTATTCACCAATGGAAATTGACTCTCCATCAAGAGGTAGAAGAACTTTACAACATCATCCATCATATCAAATGCTAGATCAAAATTTCCAGTGAAGATTCACTAGAGGCCAAGCTAGTGAAATGAATACAGTTTTGTAAAAAATTGAAAACTTGCAATTGTATGGGGATGATGACTCTCATGAACCTAGAGGATATGAAGTCAATTATGCTTTATTGACTAGTTCACAGCTAGAGCTAGCTAGCTATGAGAAGGCATGTAATCAAAATATATGGCAAGAAGCCATGGAAGAGGAAATCACCTCTTTAAAAAATAATGATACTTGGGAGCTAGTCAAGCTACCCAAAGGTAAAAATGGGTTGGATGTAAATGGGTCTACAAGACCAAGTATAATGCTTATGGAAGCATCAAAAGGCATAAGGCAAGACTAGTAGTGAAAGGTTTTACTCAAAAATATGGCATTGACTACGAGGAAACTTTTTCTCCTGTTGTAAGACAATAGACAGTCCGATCAGTTCTTTCCTTAGCAGCACATAAAGGATGGAATTTTCAACACATGGATGTAAAAAGTGCTTTCCTAAATGGATACTTGATAGAAGAGGTGTATGTTCAACAACCTCAAGGTTTCCAGGAACAGGGAAAAGAAAACCTAGTTTGCAAATTGAAAAAAGCACTTTATGGCCTCAAGCAACCACCAAGAGCTTGGTACTCATGCATTGACGGCTATTTTAGCAAGTTGGGATTCATAAGAAGCAAAATTGAACCAACACTGTACTACCTAAAGCATGGAGTAGACATTCTTATAGTTTGTTTGTATGTGGATGATCTAATATTTATGGGTAGTAACACTAGAATGAATACGGAGTTCAAAAACTCCATGATGAAATAGTTTGAGATGAAATATCTTGGTCTAATGCGATACTTCCTAGGTATGGAAGTGCATCAATCAAATAGAGGGATCTTCATATGTTAACACAAGTATGCTCGAGACATGATCAAGAAATTTGCCATGGAGCAGTGCAAATCAGTTGCAACTCCAATTGGACATGGGATCCAAATGAGCAAGGAAGACGGAGCACCAATGGTTGACATGACCAATTATAGAAGCATGGTCGGGAGTTTGATGTTTCTCACTAACACAAGGCCCGATATTCAATATGTTGTTTCTCTAGTTTCAAGGTTTATGGCAAGTCCATCTGAGTTGCATTTACAAGCAACTAAAAGAATTTTAAGGTATGTAAAAGGTACATTGGATTTTGGAATCCATTATCGCAAATGTAATTCTATGAAATTAGTTGGCTTCAGTGACAGTGATTTGGGAAGCAATATAGATGATAGGAAATCTACATCAGGGAACTGTTTAGTCTAGGATCGGGACTAATAACTTGGAGTTCCAAGAAGCAAACTGTTGTAGCATTTTCATCTATTGAGGCTGAGTATATAGCCATCACTCATGCTAGTACTCAAGCCCTATGGTTGAGAAAAATCCTTGAAGAGATTGGAGAAATTCAAAGTGGTCCAACTCGACTGTATTGTGATAATATCAATGTCATTCAGTTGGCATACAATCCAATCCACCATAGCAGATCAAAACATTTCAATATGAAGTATCACTTCATTCGATACATGGTGGAACAGCAGATAGTTGAGCTGAAATATTGCAGCACTTTGGATAACATTGCAGATATCTTCATCAAAGGCATGGCTAAAGCTCAATATATAAATTTGAGAGACTGTATAGTCAGTCCTCTCAACTTTAAGGGGGAGAATGTTGGAAGTTAAAAATGGTTTTACTAGAAAAGGGGGGTAAAAATGTTTTTACAACTGTAAGCTTTGGATCTTACCTTTTACCTTCATGGACGGCAGCTGACTCGATAGGATTGGACGACATGGACGGCAGGGAGTTAGACTCCTAAGTTAATTTTCCCTTTCCTCCCTATTATTCCTCCTTCCCTAAAGTATCTAGATTATGGTTATTAATCTAGTATTTAAGCTTTGTAACCGAGGGTTTGAATAATGAATTTTGTCGTATTTTTTCATTCTGGTTAATAATCTCTAGCTCCTAACTTTGTGCCATTTCATTTCCAATAATAGCGTTATATTGTATATGTCTAAGTTCATAAGGTATTAGCAAATATTTAGGCTATTATAGTTATCTTAGTCTATTTATCAATGTTCATATCCATGTTTACCACATAATGTAATGAATGAGTATATCACAAAAATTTCACATCATGTTAGAGATTTATACCTAAATAGTTGGTTTTTAAAGGTTGTTAAACAATTACTAGAACTAACCACCATCTTATATGCACAAATATACTCATTTTTTTAATAAAAATTTATCCAACATCCTATTGATCCATTAATTCAATCTACTTTATTCGTGAATGTAAATCTTAGAGAGTTGTGTTTTAGTATTAATATTCTTTATCAATTTATCTATCCTTATTTTCAACATGCAAATCAATAAAATAAAGTAAATTTTGAGAAGCTTAAACTAATTATCTAAAAATCTACTATTGACTTTGAATGAAACTAGAATGTATGACTCTGATAAGATATATGGATATATGATACGAACCTTAGGACAAGCATTATGAAAATATAGTTTCTTTGGTTTATGTTATGAGAAAATATTATCATTGGAGTTGGAATTAGCTAACCTGTATCCTCAAATGGATTTTATCACGTAATGATTATATCTAGTGTTATATTACTAGGATTATATACACTAGATAAAAAGAGACATAATCCATATATGGCTATAATGCCTACTCGATTAGCAAAATTAAATAATTTTTAAAAAAAATATCTCCTTTATATTTAGGTGACCTATATATTTTATGTACATAGTTCAAAGAAAGTAACTATAAGAGTCAAAATTTTACTCTAATTTAATTGATTCTTAATGAATAATTTTACTCTATTATTTTAGTTCAATTAGATTATATACAAGCAATATTTTTATGAATTGTTTTAATTTTTTCTTTCCCTCAAACCACTACTTCTACTCTATTAAATTATGTGTATCAATATTGTTAAGAGAAAAAATATCCCTCAACCAATTAGGTCCTAAAATTTTTATTAAAGTAAGAGAAATATCAATATGGTAATTGGTTAAATATGATGCAATAGTGTTTCTTTATATAGTATATATGTTGATTTTTCAAGTTATTATATCCATCAGTGATTGATAAATATAAAATATAATGATATTTTTGATCCAATATAGATATTCAATTCATATGATAACAATAATAATAATAATAATATGATAATTCCCCTCAATTAAAATATATCTACATCTTTTTTCAAGTGTAATATCAATCCATGTAAAATGTGCCTTAGCCTCTACATAGTTATTTTTAAAGTTCAATATGATTCATCATAGGTGAGGAGAATTTTACCTTCATTATTCTCAAAAACACCATTTTCATGAACTTTCCCAAGGATTCCTTTGGAATCAACATCAAAATTAAGTTTGATGAAATTGAATTTTAGGTATTTTCATTGTACCATAGCTCTATTATCATAGATCACCCTTCTAGTTGTATTATAATCTTATAACCACAGGTATAAAATATATATATTATACTTGAAACATCCTAGGATGATAACTATGCTTGCGAACACTTTGTATGAGAGACAATAATATGAATATAAATATGGATAAGGTTTTAATATTTGATTTTAAAAATTATATTATATTATTTTAAAGTGATAAATTCTAAAAAGTAATGATAGAACCGATCTTTATGAAACAATTGATACTTTATCCTTAAAATAATTAATTAAATATTTTATTAACTTTTTTATTATTGATAAATCAACCTAATAGATTATTATTTTCTTAAAAAAACTAATCCAAAATACTAGAAGTAAAGAAACAATGATAAAATAGATGATCTATTGTTTCTCACTCTTCAAACTAATTACATCTAAATGATCATGACATTTAATCCATTTTCTAGATGAAAATCAAATTACATGATAATATCATATAAAAAACTTTAACAAGCATATGTTAATATACAATTTTATAATCATACTTTTTTCATGGATAAGGATAATCCACAGCTTTGTATTTTGTATTTAATAATTATAGCAATAATTTGATTACATTGAATAAAAACACATTGTTCCTTTGAGATTAAAAAATAAATAATTTTCAATATATTTAACATGATTTTTTGACGTTATAATGTAAATAATTTTAAAATATCTTAATGGGTAAAAATATAGAAATATATTGTATCACACTTGTAAGTGCAACTGGATGCAAGCTTATGCTGTATGAGTTATTAGATTATGGAGAAAACACCTATAAAAATACCGTGACGTATATGTAGTGTAATTGGACAACACACGTTAAAATAAAATGAAATTTTACTGGAATCACTTGGTTTAAGGTTTTTATCAAGATAGGGTTTCACATTATATTTTGGTATAGTAAGGGGAATGTAGATAACGCTGCACACGATATTTTTGTTGCACCATATTTTGGTAAGGAAAATGATTTAATATAATAAAAAAATAAAAGATAAGATTGTGCACTATATTGACAAGGGAACTGGAGATAAGATTGTACCAGAACAATGGTTGAGTAAAATATCTTCTAACGTTAATTAAGAAATGAGAACTGGCCGAAGGTTTAACCGTCAATTTCAACTGGCCACCCAACAAATAAACATGCCATGCTAGTGTATATATATATAACTGCTCTCACACGCTTTTTGTTTGTTCTGGATATGGAAAGGACAAATCTCACACGCTTTTTGTTTGTTCTGGTTCTACTTATTATAGTTTTCCAAACTGCTGCTGCAAGTCCAACCTGCATAACAGTATGGGATCAACTCTATTGTTCTTCTCTATGTGGCTTGGTTTGATTTAGGATAAACCGTAATGAATTAGTGTTTGTTTTGGTGGCAGAAACTGCAGGATTGAAAGCTGATGGGTATGTGTTCGAGAAGACGAACCCTGGCTTGCCCAATTCGATGTGGAGGAACCGAAGATACAAACATGAAAACAGGAAAATTTTACCTACACCACCGCCTTCACCTCAGAACAACGTAAATCATTCTCCATAATCTAATAACCCATACAGCATAAGCTTGCATCCAGTTGCACTGATAGGATTATTGTTCACTGAAAACATATAATAACATATATACTGGTCTCTCTTGAGTCACATATCTCAAGACCTTTGGGACCAATATGACTTCTTTTTGTAATATATTATAATAATATTGTATTTTCCTATACAAATATGTTCATCCATTCTATTTAGTATCACTATTTCTACTAAATCCTTCATCTTCTATTTTATTTTATCTTTTATTTTTTAAATATAGATATAGTAATTTAGATCTACATAGGTACATTTCTATATTTTTAATTTGAATAACTTTATATTGGTAATTTCTATATAGATATTCTTTCAAGTATCTATTCATCTTGTTGTTATATAACCATTTGAATAACTTTATATTGGGACCATAAGGGTTAAAAATAAAATGATATTAGATGACCATGATTGATTATATCACAACATACTAGAGTGGTTTGTAACAGCGTTATGCATAGAGTGGTTTGTAACAGTGTTATGCATAGCGGCGAAACTTCGCCATTGGGTGAAAAAACTCATTTTCGAAAATTCAAATTTGCGAAATTTTCGAGACCCGGATGTCGGCCATGTAACCAGAATTTTCGAAAAAAATTAAATTTTCGGTGTCGGTTAGCCGTCCTTTGATGAGAGTATCACGAATATTTTAAAAAAATTGCAAGTAATCCCACCTAAATAAAGTACCCTTTTAGCCCTAAAATTTTAGAATTTCTAAATTATTGCTTCAAACTCGCCAAGTATACCTCTATATATAATTAACACCCTAGGGAAAATACCTACACAATTCTTCACAACATCAAAACATTTTATGCTACCGGTCGCAACAAATTCAACAACCAAATGGAACAGTGTCATGTTCTGCAGTCATACAGAATTAATTCTACAACCGACTGGAACAGTGTCCTGCTCTACAGTTGGATGGAATTAATTCTGTAGCCGACCGAACACTTTTGTGTCTGTAACCTACTGTGTAGTCGAACGGTGCCTTCCCAACTTTTGGCCACTGTCGTGCAACCAGACATAGTTTTTTATGCTTCTGGATACAACCGTGCAACCAAGAGGGTATTTTATGTAGTCGAAACCATTTTTGAATCTAGACACTTTTGTGCAACCAAACGGAACCATTTTTGAATCCCAACACTTTCGTGCAATCGGGCAGGTCTTTTATGCCATCGGAACCATTTCTGAATCCGGACACTTATGTGCAACCGAATGGAACAATTTTTGAATCCGAAAACTTTCGTGCAACCAGATGGAATCATTTCTGAATCCAGACACTTTCATGCAATCAGGCGGGTCTTTTATACCACCGAAACCATTTCTAAATTCGGACACTTTTGTGCAACCGAACGGAACCATTTCTAAATCCAGACACTTTCGTGCAATCAGAAGGAACCATTTCTAAATTTGGACACTTTTGTGCAACCGAACGGAACCATTTCTGAATTTGGACACTTCTGTGCAACCGAACGAAACCATTTCTAAATTTGAAGACTTTTGTGGAACCAGACGGAACCATTTCTGAATCTAGACACTTTCGTGCAATCGAGTAGACTTGTGTTTACCATGATCATTGTCTACGTGTGACCAGAACCAATATCTTTGCATACAGACAGAATATCTTTTAGCACTAGGTTCTCTGTCACTTCTCTGATTTTTTTTATATTGTCATGTTTTGCTTGTTATTTTTCCAGGTTTTGAATGTCATTGATTTGTTGAGTCTGTTCCCTTGTTTTTCTTTGTTTTGTCATTGCTCTGTTGAGTCTATTCCCTTTTTTTCTTAGTTTTTCTTTGATTCTTCGTTTTAATTAAGATTTTTTTTTATTGCTAAGATTATACATAAGTAAATGCTTTGGTTCTCTATTGACATATTTATGCTCTTTTTCTTTGTTAGAGTGCTTTCACTAGAATAATAACTAGTGGCATAAACTGATAAAATGACAATAAAGAATGGCTGGAAAAAAGTATGTATAATTTACTACCCAAAAATTGTTTATTCTATTTACAATAATATCTAAAGACCTCCAGAAAATACACCCTCTTTAACTTTTTTTTGTCACTAGTAAATTGTCACCCAGTGATGGAAAGAAGGGCACCAAATCTTCTGCTGAAAAGAGTATCCTCTTAGCCAAAATTCGAAATGCGACGAGCCAACGACATATGTGCAAATTCAAGGTACAAATGATTTTTTACTTCCCAGTATGTGCTTGATTGATGATTTGTAATTTTTTTGTAAATTTTTTCATCCAATAGTGATAAAAATATTATGGTATTCTACTATACAGAATACCCTATTGATCCTGATATGCCTCCACTTGAAGATATTCCCCAAGAAGATATGACTTTCATTGAAAATCCCCTTAGAAATGATATTCAACAAATACCTGATGACAACACATAAAATGACATCACAGTTGAAAATGAAAGTGATAAATCAAAATCATTACAATCGTCAACTGAATCTTCATCCAAAAATTTCAAAAAAAAAAACATCTCTCTAGATACTTGGAAGGGGATTTAGGAAAGAATGGGAAAAAGGATTTCCCTGGCTTGAGCCTGTCATGACTAAGGATAACCAAATTGATGAAAAATAATGTAGATGTAAAATTTGCAGTTGGAGACTTGGTAAGGATCATAAGCTTCAAAACAAGATTGATACAATTGAAAAACATGCTAGCAAATGTTATGTTAAAGTTATAAAAAGTAATGGTGAAGTTAGTAAAGAAGTTAAGTGGAAGGATGCATCAAAATGTATGCATTTAAGATATGTTATAGAATATGACAATCACTTAAAGCAACAACAATCTCTTTTTGAGAAAGGTGGAACAATTGGAGCCCAATTTGACAAATTACGAAAGATTTTTTTAGCTTCAAAATGTAAGCAGTTTGCCATTGTTTACCATATTCCCAATAAAGGTAGACCAATGTCTAATTTTATTGATTATAAGCAGCTATTATGCCTTTTTAATGTGCAAAACCTTCCTAGTTCTCATTGGTCATACCGAAGTGGTTGGAAAATGGCAAAATGTTTATCTTTGGTTGAGAAAGAAGACCTGAGGCAACAAGTAAAACTTGCCAAATTCATTTCACTTTCTATTTATGAGGTAATGACTATGGATAACACTTCTTGGATTTGCATGCATGTGTACACATTTCAAAATCATGTTAGAAGGCCTATTTTTTTGGTAATACATAAGATGTTGGAAAGTTAAAATGCAAAAAATATTTATAATGTTGTTAAAATTTTAAAGAATATTGCGGGAATGAATGATATAGACATTGCAACAAAGTTAATTTGTGTTGGAGCTGATGGAGTTGTTATTATGTAAGGTCACAGGTCTGGTCTGTGTGTTCGACTCCAAACCATAGTTGCACCATATATGATCCCCATTCACTGTATGGATCATAGAGTAAATATTGCATATAAAATTGTGAGCACATTTTCAAATGTTGCTAAATTTGAAAACCTTGTTCGTGATATTCATTCTTATTTCTCATTAAGTCCGAAAATATTTATAGAGTTTCAGCAATTTGCACTAGGAGTTACAAAAGGGAAAAAATTGTTAAAATATGTGGATACAAGATGGATTTCACTGTTTCAACCTACTTAGAGAGTTTTGGTAGAATATCAATGACTAATAGGGTTTATGAATGCAAATCGCATAATAGTTTATAAGGAAAAAGATATGTTGTTCTGTTTGACTGACTTGGAAACACTTTTGACATTATGTGGTATTCTTCCAATGTTAAAAGAAATAAACAGATTAATTAATCTTGTACAAGTGAGATCTATCTATATCATTGATTTTATGAGGATGAGAAAACAAATATGTGTACTTCTTGATTCATTATATGTGTTTAATGCAGATTTTACAGAATCTGTATTTGATAGTTGGAATACATTGATAAACGTGAAAAATCAAAAAACTTTTTGAAGTTTGACATCAATGATCATCTTTGTATTAATGTTCATGAAAATATGATACTTGTTTATTGTTTTGAAAGGCAATCAAGTATTATTGTGGAAGATTTTGAAGAAGTTCCTGTAACACATAATAGATTTCATGTTGTAATACAAAAAACAAAGAGTAATTTGTCAAATATAAAAAAAACTGATAGGTGAGATAAGAGAACGATTTCAAAGAGATTAGTTGTTTGAGTCCATGGGTGTGGTTAACCCCATGTTTTGGGGGCCTTGTATAGAATATAGTTCTGCAAATGATTTGTTTATTAAATATATGGGTAATCTCATTGACCATTTTAGTAAGAGTGTTGAAGTCAATGGTGTAGCAATTAATAGTATACTCAACAGTGAACTTTTGAAAGAACAGTCATCACATTTTGGAAGAACAATGGTTTTGCAAACATCACTTATGTCAAGTTTCCATGAGATTGGTTCCACTACACGTTTGTGGCAAAAATTGTATCCAAGCATAGTCTTAAAAGATACTATAAGTGAATAATTTTGTTTATATGAATTATGTGAAACAATTATTTTGGGGTTAGTTGAAGATGAAATAGTTTTCAGTGCACTTGCTTTTTTTAAATCTAAAATCCGCAATTGACGTGGCAAGAATTTAGAAAATTGTTTAAGAATTTATGTGTCATCATATCAGTTCGATACATTTTCGTATGATAGGGCATTGGAATATTGGAGTTCCTTGGTAGACAGAAGAGGAACATTGAATACAATTGATAATGACGATGATGATGCTTTCAATGATCATATGGTGGAGATACAGATTTCTGCTATGCTTCATAATGGTTCTGGACAAGCTGATATGTTACAGCTTCCATAGTGATAATTTTCCATGATTTCATTGACAATAATAAAAACGAACCGATTTGATAGCAAATTTCTCAATATTATTCCATATTTATATGATTTCAATGAATTGTTGTTTTAAATCATATTATTGTTTTAAAATTACATGGCTTAAATCATTTTTGTAGATTGTAAAATTTTATGTTTGGGTCTTAGTGTCTGAACTCTCATTTCATTGACAATGATAAACACAAATTGGTTTGATAGCAGATTTCTGAATATTGTTCCAAATTTATATTATTTCAATGAATTATTTTTTTCATAACTTTCATGTGCATCATAACTTTTTTCAAGCCGAAATAAGCTATTGCAGTCTTTTTAAAATATTTTCAAACAAATTGAAATTGTATGTTTGGGTCTTAGTGTATAAACTCTCATTTCATGGACAATGATAATAACGAATTGATTTGATAGCAGATTTCTAAATATTGTTCCAGATTTATATTATTTCAAGAAATTGTTTTTTAAATCACGTTATTGCTTTAAAATTACATGGCTTAAATCATTTTTGTAGATTGTAAAATTTTATGTTTAGGTCTTAGTGTGTGAAATCTCATTTCATTGACAATGATAAACACAAATTGGTTTGATAGCATATTTTTGAATAATGTTCCAGATTTATATTATTTCAATGAATTATTTTTTTCATAACTTTCATGTGCATCATAACTTTTTCAAACCTAAATAAACTATTGCAGTCTTTTTAAAATATTTTCAAACAAAACTAGATATTGCATCATAACTACAAATTAGATATTAGATATTGCAGTCTTTTTCAAACCCAAATTATGTGCATCATATCTTTTTTCAAACCGAAATAAGATATTGCAGTCTTTTTTAAAACATTTTCAAAAATTCAAATTGACTAGTTCAAAAATATTTATATTACATCGTTCAAACATTTTGAAACCTAAAAATTACATAACATTTTCAAACTCAAATATTACATTACACTTTCAAACCGAAATTAGATATTACAATATTTTTAAAACATTATCAAACAAAAATTACATGACATTTTTAAACAGAATATTTCATATTAACTAGTTCAAAAAGAAACATATTACATCATTCAAATATTTGTAAACATAAATATAACATGCCATTTTCAAATAGAAATTAATATACTGCAGTATTTTTTTAAACACTTTTCAACTCATATCTCAAATATTAAATACCAATTTCAAACATAAATTCCCGAATATTAGATAACATTTTCAAACTCAAATATTTCATAACATTTTCAAACCCAAATTTTGTGCATCATAACTACAAATTAACTATTTCAAAAAGACATATATTACATCTTTCAAACACTTTTAACCCAAATATTACATAACATTTTCTAACTCAAATACTACATAACATTTTCAAACCGAAAATAAATATTCCAGTATTTTTAAAACATTATCAAACAGAAATTACATGAAATTTTCAAACATAAAATTTCATATTAACTAGTTCAAAAAATATATTTTACATCATTCAAACATTTGTAAACTCAAATATAACAAAAAAATTTCAAACATAAATTAATATATTGCAGTCTTTTGAAAATATTTTCAAACTCAAGTCTCAAATATAAGATACCAATTTCAAATAGAAATAACATATTTCAGTCTTTTTAAAACATTGTCAACATTTTCAAATTTCAATATTTTGATTGGTGTTTGGATGCTTCACTAGTGTTTGAAGTTGTCATTTATTTTCTTTTAACAGCTTTTGTTTCTTCTAGCAATGCTCCAACTCTAACAAGGTTGTCATGTACTTTCACAATACTTGACACACATGCAACTTCTTCTTTGTTTGGATCTTCAAGTATTGTTGGAAGCGTTTCTTTCATTTTATCAAGAACCTTTTTCGAATATTCATGCAGCTTCTCTTTGATGTATTTTTTTAAACGATTATTTTCTGAAATCTTTGACTGCATTTTCTTTTTCATTTCCATTGATTTCATCAAACATGATTTTAATGTAAGAATGTTGACATCCATGCTCTTAACCTATGTTTTCAAGTTTTCAAAATTTTACTGCAAAACAAATTGAAAACTTAATTCAAAAGGGATATATTGAAATTATTACAAATTTTCAAGAAATACAAAAATTTAAATGCAATAGAAAATTGGAATATATATAACTTTTTTACCTCAACCAATTCTTTTGCATCCTCAGCAACTGCAACCTTGTCCCTATCAGAAGCCCATAAGTTGTAAAATGCTTGGGCTTCAGCATTAACATTCTCCAATCTACCAACAACAACATTTAAGACATCATATTCATAAATAAAATCAGATTTAACTATTCCTGAAGTAGCCTATTTTAGCAAGCCATCAAGCTTTTCAGGTTCATATTTGACTAAAGAATAAATAGAATCTCTTTTTTCATAATTTTTATATTAGGCATCACCTAATAAGGACCTTTACCCGATATTCTCATTCTTTCAACTCTTGTAAATCTTTCAAAACAAAATCCTAAATTGTTGACTCAGTACTCACTGCCAATGAAATATTTTCATTAAAATTAACAACATCATCCTCAGTTTGAGGACCTTGAGGATGAGGGTTGTCTCCTTGGGTGGGTGGTTCTAATGTCTACTGAGCTGCAGGGACTTCTTCTCGTGCTAGATCTTTAAGCACATTTATTGCCCTGAAGCATTCAATCTCACCTTGCATCATGTAATCCTCATCAAGTGGAATATTGTCCAATCCTTGTCCAGAACATTCAGGTACCTATGAATTTGAAGAAAATGTAAACTGAGAGAATCCATGCCCCCCCAAACTTGTTGTTGGTCTTTTTGATCTCTGTGGTTGTGAAATCCCATGCCCAAAACTTCATGAAGTGGGTTGTGAAAACAAATGTTTTCCAACACCGACATGCCCTCCTATAGGCTGAGGCTGTGACTATCCCAATTGTTGATTGTGTGTAACCAGTGAGTGTGATGCTTATGGAGGAGGTGGTGGCAGCATATGCCCTTTAACTTGTGATTTTACTACTTGAACATGATAATCAACTGAAAATAGTCAAAAATATTTTGTTACAATTCTGCTTAAAATAAAAATAAATCTAAATTTTAATTAACTACACATAGAATCATAGATTTACCTAATGAAATGTGCTGCAATTATCCTGCATTGGTGGAGGGGTTGGCCACACTAGATTTGTCTTGCACATTTTTTGCATACCTACGTTTACGAGAAATCCCATGAGTAGCTACTTGTCTGGAACATTTGTGTGACCTCTACATAGTAACAGGTGTTGCATCAGAGCCTGTATCTTTAGAATCACCTGTTTGATGCGGCCTATGACCCCTATTGGTAGCAATCTATTTAGTCCTTGAAATTTTTGCCTTCGCCTGCATATAGATGAAATTTTTTTAAAAATGAATGTAGTAAACTATAAAATAGTATGTCAAAGACAATAATGTAGTTATTACCCTCAATTCCTCTGGTGTCATGGCAATACAGTGTAGTTTTGAATGCATAACAGTTGGTACATGAGTAGTTGACAAATTATGAAAAGACTCAAAATATAAAGCTAAAAGATAATTTACACCGCCCACAATGGGCTGAGTCTTGGGGGGATGAGTCTTGGTGGTTGCAATCTGGACCACGTACAACTCAGTCCTGAATCAATCTAAAATATAGGTACACCAATCGAACTTTTGATTTTTTTCAGACTGAACAATATAATACAGTGCCCAAAACAGAATTTCTGGTCTTCCCAATAGAATAAGCCTGGCCTGGAAAAACTCGATAATGGCCTTCAAATTTTTATGGTTAACATCACTAATTTTTAAAAATCTTTTTTTTTTACGTTAGATGTTGCATAAAAAAATTCGATGTCAATTTTGAAATTTAAAACATTGAAAATTAATAAAATACATTTAAAAAGATTTATACCTACCAAATCTTCTGATGAAAGACCGTAATTATTATCGAGGTGTTATTTGTCATCTGGAGAAAGCTATGACCTTGGTGACACTTGATTAAAACCAATAAATGGAAGACCTATCAATCTATGAATATTTGCAGGGGTGATGCTGAAAAGAACATTTCTAGTTCATAGATTAATGCTTACAGTACTCCTATCATGGTCATAACCAAAGATAATATTTTGCAGGATCACTTTGTCTATTCAAAAATGTGGCATGGAAATGAGGGTTCATAAAACTACGTTATGGAGCCACTAAAAGTCCATCCCTGGCGTTGTCATGAGATCTGATATTAAAGTGCACATAAAATTCTTGAATTTTAGAGCGATTGTGGAAGGGGTATCCATTGGAAGTAGTTGGAAGGGGTATCTGATATTATTGGGAATTGAAACTGAAAGGTCAATCAAAAATATTAGCTCTGGTTGTAGCAGTCGTAGAAACAAAATGGGAAAATGACTGTTGATGCCCTTTTATAGACTTAAAACATATTTGAAACGTGGCAACATTGTATTAGACATGCAATATTGGACATGCATTATTAGACACATGGCAGTACAGTGGCGGTCAGACTAAACTATGCTTTCGGTTTGAGACAGGAGCGTTTTATGCAACCAATTCAGCCCAAACAATGCATCCAGAATAAAGTATGCATCCATCCAATAGACAGATGCATAATATGTTCTGTAAATATACCAGATACACAATATGCATTCGGTCATTACCCAAAATATATTATGTATCTGGATAGAACCCGGATGCAAAACATGAGTTGGGCGTTATCTCGAATGCATATTATGCTCTAGGAAATGGTCGGATGCACAATATGCACCCGGGTTAACGTTGGAGCCTATTATGCATCTGAGAAATGATCGGATGCATAATATGCATTTGGGATAATGTCGAAGCATATTATGCATTCAGGCATTATCCCGAATGCATATTATGTTCCAAGAAATGATCGGATGCATAATATGCACCCGAGTTAACGTTGGAAATATTATGCATCCGAGCAATAACTGGATGCATAATATGCATCCGAGATAACTTCAAAACATAATATGCCTTTGAACACTGCCCAAATGCATAATCTAATCCGAATACTATATCGAATGCATACTATGCTCCAGGCAATGCCCGAATGCATAATATGATCCGGTGTTATCCCAGATGCATATTATGCATCCAGTCATTTCTCAGAATATAATATGCATCCGGGGTAACGTCCGGCTTATATTGTGCATTTGACTATTATCCGAAACATAATATACAACTGACTATCATGGAACACATCATGTTGTCGGTCATCGAGGAGCATGTTACCGTCGTAACATTAGATGCATTCGTCCTTTACCCGAAACATTATATGCATTTGGTTCATGGTCGTAAAAAGCCAAGATCCAAGACAAGACACATTGGTCTTCTTCCTAACCAATGTTGTTGATTTCTTGCCTACTACATCCGTCAAAAAGAGGCCACCCTTCTTGTCTTAAATATTCATCTACTTTACTATGAAGGAAGTTTCTTATTTAAGCTTTGAAATTAGAGTGCACTAAATCGTGTGGGATAAATAGTTATGTGGGATCAACTTTACCAATATTGCATGGATTTTCCCCTAACAATGCCAATAGTGATAAGCTACATCGTGCTACAATCCTTATCTTTACTAGATGCCATATCATATCTCTTACTCAAATACCCAAATTTTGAACGTTGTCAATCATAAAAATGCATCTGGTTCGAGACCGATACTTATTATGCACTTGGCTTGAGATCGTTTCATATTTTACAACCCGTTCAAGGCTGGACTATATTATGCATCTGGTTCGGATCCGGACCATATAATGCATCCGGTCCGATACTGGATCATATTATGTATCTGTTCCATTACCAAGCCAAAATTTGCATCCAAGTTTTTGCCAAGATTTTAAATGTAGCTGGTATCTTTTTTGTTTGGTTCGACAAAACTTTGAAATTCGCCCTTTTTTGCCAATTTTTTGAGAAAAATTAAAATCATTCACCATGCCATCATACATGCAGTTCGACAGGTTTCACCGTCGTTTCAAAATAGTTTCACCATTTTTTATAAGTACCTTGGGGGTCCTACCTCTTATGCATAACCCTGATTTGTAATATTATCTTACTTGTTACAAAATATCTAAAAATATTGTATACTTTATTTGTAACCATTCATCAAATAATAAAAACTTGTCTACTCTTTTTACCACATGAGATCACCTAACGGTTATTGAATTATAAAAGGAATAATGTTGAAATTACAATTAGATTAAGAGTAAAAATTTGCATGCATGTACACTTGTCAAGAATAACACCCTTATTTATTTGAAGAATATCCAACTTTGTAGAGGTCCCATCAAAAATATAGAATTCATAATTATGAATCATAATTGAATTTGACATAAATGGGGTCCATCCAATAATAATTTATCTCTTATCCCCTTCAAAAATAAATCCTTTTAAAATAACACTCCTCTTGCTAAATGTGGAACATAACATACATATAATAACATTATTAACATTTAAAGCAGGTGATAACCACTCAACCTATAGGAAATATGCATCAAAATGATAACTATGGATGGACTAGAATGCAATATTAAAATAATGGGAACTGAAATTCATTTCTCTGTAATGATTTTAAATATTGTACACAACTTTTTGCACTATGGAAACATAAAATCAAACAAGGGTAATTTAATTTGCAATTATGTATAGGTTTTTTTCTTTTAATATTTTACTTCTACATGATAGCAAGATCTCAAGGATTGCTTGGATATATTGTTAATGGATAATATGTTACTCATGATCAAATTTTGTTTATATAGGAACTAGATGATTATATTCCTTAAATGACCAATGATAAATATCTAGGTAAGGATGAATTTTTGTCTAAGTCATATAAACTTTAATCATTGTTTAGTCATAATATCCATTACATTTACATTGAAATTTTCATGCAAGTTATTTTTCTATGCTTATTAACTACAACAACACTAATTTCATTTATAATGGTAGGGATTCAAAGGACCATCATAATTCTCAATATATCATATAAATTTATTACCAAATCACTATTTATACATATTTGTAATCTTATGCCACTTACCACCTAGTTAAAGTAGATATACTTTATTTGTAATTGTCTTATATGTATAAGCTTGCTACTATGTGGGAAGGTAAGGACTAGTATTATTGATATATTCAACTGATCACCTTGCTAATAACTGATTTTTAGAAATCTTATATTTATATTGATTGGAACATCATTATATGGCCGTATTAAAGGTGCTTGAATTTTGATCCTTTTTTACCTAGTTAGTCCAAATGATGTTTGTAGACATACCCATTGTATATTCGGTAAACTATACATAGTCTAAACCCTTTGGTCTATTTTATTCTTTTAATTAAAGCTTCTTCTTGGACCATTGTCTATATATAATTGTTACAAAGTGATATTTTCTTACCCATTATGCTTTTATTGAATTGGTTAAAGGAATTTCCCTCTCTACCACGGTAATATAGTTTATCAATAAAGGTCTTATATATGACCATATTTATTATTGTGAGAAACCTCTATGACGGATGCACAGGGCTGAGCAGTCTCCTCCCAACCATGATCCCCCAAAAATTTGAGAGCTATAGAGAAAAGTTATTCAAAAAATAAGTAATAATTATTTATGGTTTTTTATTATTATTAAATAGGGGAGTTGGTTAGAGATAATTATTTATGTTAATACATTCATTTTTAGATGGACGGAATGCTTATTTGCTCTTATTTCGGTTATTGTGTTGGATTCTATTTTGGCTAGGTGGCAATTTGTACTTAATGTTTAAGTTTTTTTTTTGTTGTTGTCAGCACCACTCGATATTTGGTTGAAATGGTCTATCACTTTTTCAATGATGCTATGTAAAAATGTTTGGAGGTCCTTTCAAAACTCCTTAATCCATCAAATAAAAAATACATTCATATTTGATGAAATGTGAATATTGGATTATTTTACTAAACTAAAAATAATAATTACACTTCAATTAATTATTAGAATAAATTTTTTTCATTTGGTTAATGTGAGAAACCCCTACAACCAAACACACGGGACTGAGCAATCTCCCCAACCATGACCCCTTGTAAAACCAAGAGCTATGCTTATCAATAGATAATTTAACATGCCGCACACCCACCCCCTCACACACTCGCCCATGTCATGGTTTGGGCCTTGGACCTTTCGAAGAAGAACCAAAGCCTAAAACAATTATTAGAATAATTCGTTTTATATTTATATAAATCGCCCATGATATCATCTAATCCTAACCTTATTATCATAGTATTTTAGCAAACAACGTTATAGTATCGTAGTTTTCTAATAATTTAAATTTAAATCTTCACCATAAAAACATGGAAGAATAACCAAAGCCTAGAATAATTCATTTTATATTTATATAAATTACCCATGATCTCATCTAATCCTAACCTTATTATCATAGTATTTTACCAAACAACACTATAGTTTGTAGTTTTCTAATAATTTAAATTTAAATCTTCACCATAAAAACACACAAATATATTTTAATAATCAATTAAAAATAATAAAAAAGAACCTAGGAAATTTAGCTCAAAAAAAATTCTCAAACTCCAAAAACCACACATCAAAAGAAGTTAGGAATTAATGTGGATGTTGTTAAATCTTAGAGAAGGCCTTTCAATAAAAAAATCAAAGAAAAAGATATAGAGACAAATATTATCGATGGAATCCAAATAGTAATAGCCTTGGATGTGGAAAGTAAAAAAGCACTCAAAGCACATGGGATAAAGGATGATAATGTAGGACATGTTGAGTCTAAGAACATAGATCTACCTATCCTATATGGTGTTACGAGATTTTAGTCCAGTTGTTTGATCTGTCTAGGAGACCATTTCACTTTGTGATCTGTTGCACTTTCAAATGTTTTAGTTTTATGGGTTGTCTTGTTTTTGTTTGTGATGTTTCAATTTTAAGATTATTTGTAGATCTCTAAGTGTTCTCTTGTAAAAAATTTGGACCTTTTATAAAAAAAATTAAAAATCAATAAAATTTTATATATTATATTAATTTTATAATTATTTAATTTTACATCTTCAATTTTTTTAATATTTTATATATTTTATTTCTTTAAATTTAACCTTAAAACTAGTTTGCATGTAGTTAAAATTTTAAAAATTATTATTTTAGTTATATTAGATATAATTATACATAATAAATAATTTATTATATTACTATCTAAGTTTTTAAATTTTATGAATAATAAAAAAATCATATATATTTTTCTATTTATAACTAATTTATATTATTTCTAATAACTAAAATCTTCTAGTTAGATTTTTTATGATTAAATTAATGAGTTTGACTTACCAAATATGGAAAGAAATTTAGAAGTTTTTAAATAAGATCCAAATGCCTTATATCATTCATTAAAATTCTTTAATTTATTATACTTCATTTTCAAAACTTGTTATTATATTATTTTTATTATTATTACATAGGAGAGTTGGTTACAGCCACTATTTTTAGTAACTGGTTAGGGCAGGGTTTAACTTATAAAGACTACTCCCACTAAATTTATTTGTCTCATTTTTGGGTAACCTGATGTGAGATGGGAACTGTCGATCGCTCAAGATTCATACCATCATCGTCAATCTGGCACGCACTCAGAGGATTCAGAGCAAACTACTACCTTTACAAGGGTTGGCTTCCCTCAATATTTGAACCTAGGTCTCTTATTGGTAAGTACCCAGCCACACCTGCACTTACCAATCCACCTAGCCCTTGGGGGTTATATTATATATATTTTAGGTATTGGTAAAAAAAGGGTTGGAGGAAATCTCTTTGTATGTGATCGAACAATGATACCTTTATGAAAGGTGGTAATTTTTTCGATGAGATTTGGTGGATTTGAATCCAGTGATGGTGGGCTAGGGTTTGGGTCGAGTCTAAGGGTTAATTCTTGAGAGTTTGATGATGATTTTTGGATGCCAAAAATGAAGAAGGGCCCTGTAGGTGGCCATGGGGGTGGGTCCCCAAGTTTTGGATAACCTCTTTTAATAGGTGCATTTTCATTTACTTCAGTTTTTATAAATGGTTAAGGATCCCTTAACCCTAGTGCTCTATTTGATATTTCCCCATCATGTAATAAGTTGATCATGCCGGATGATCTGATGGTTATCACCATGGAGGAAGGTTCATGGAATTTGGTTGGTAAACTCTAAGGGGGCCATCTGAATATTGATTCCATAAGGATATGGTCTTTAATCAAGTGGAAATCCAAAGGATCTTTGGATATTGTGGCAGTTTCCAACACTTTTTCTTAATCAAACTCATCTGTGAAGAAGACTCACATTGTATCCTTGGGGGAGGGCCCTGGTTTTTTGGTAGAAGGGGGTTCTTCCTACAAAAATGGGGGCCAAATTTTAACCCAAGGACTGAGAAAGTTAATATAGTTCCTCTCCAAGTTAAGCTCCTAGATTTGCCTTTTCACTTTTGGCATGAAGATATATTGCAAGGTATAGCTAAAGCTTTTGGGGATTTAATCTTGATCGATTCTACAACTTGAGCCAATTTGATAATGATTTTTGTTAGGATGTGTGTAATGGCAGACCCAAAGGTAGATTTTCCAGACCATATTGATCTCATTGTCAACGAGGGTTCCTGGACCCAATCCATAGTTTATGAGAATAGACCTATCAAATGCTTAGTCTATAGTAGTTTTGGTCATTCCTCTAGTGCATACCCTAAGGGCATTTAGAACAAAATGGAGACTCTTAAAAGGGATCCTTCCAAGCAAAATTGGCCTACAAAGCAACTAGTGGTGTCTCAGGGTCATAGCTAGAGTATATGTTCCATGGCAGATCCTATGTCGAATCTCATTCGTATTGAGCATGAGGACCTGGTTGTAGGGGATAGGATCATGGATGAGTTAGTGGAGGTTGATATTAATAATCCAAGAGTGGCATTTGTGAAGAATTTGGATAGTTCCTATAGTGGCCATTCTCAACCTAACCATGTTGTTTTGAAATCTAAAACTCCTATTGCTCAGGATTTACTTAAAAATTCTTTTATTGACTTAAATTCTCATGTATTGGCTTAGGAGGAGCATGGTGTTCCTCAAGATGTATCCGAGGGTGGTTCTCCCGCTTTGAAGGTTGTGGTGGAGCCTAATTCTCTTCTAAAGGTTGTGGTGGAGCCCGATTCTCCTCTGAAGGTTGTGGCTTCTCAAAAAGAAGTCTAGTCCCCTCTTCCTAGGGAGGGATCACCAAGGGTAATACATTCTTGGCCTAAAATAAGAAGCAATCAAAAAGGCCAATCGGATTTGGGGGTAAAAAGGAAGATTGGAAAACTACCTAGGTTTTGGGTAGTAGATATAGGGGATGCAGATGATATTCAATTCATGTTGAATATTGAAAAGGAAAAGGAGCCAAAATGTAAACAAATTAAACTTGATTCATTTTTCCAATCCTCCCATTTTCCTGAAGAGAAAAATAGTATTAAATCTTGTAAATGAAGATTTTAGCTTGGGCTAGCAAAACGTGGATTTAGTTTCAGTTTTGAGTGGAAGTTGGGGTTATGGTTTTTGATCTCTAGTTTCCTATAGAGGCCTGATTGTCTCAGCCAGAAGGAATCAAATAATGCTTATGTGTATATTGGTAGGTTTCCCACCTCCAGCAGAGATCCAAATTACTTCATCAAGAAAGGGATGGATTTTATCTCTGAGTTGAGTGACAGTTTTCTAGATGCAAAATTGGTGTAGTTTTCTGTGGTGGTTTTGACCCTTTTTGTCTAGGTGGTAGTTTACATTTTATTTGCCTATTCTTGGCCCATTTAATTTTTTTTTTTTTTTAGATTTGTTTTGGATTCTATCCTAGTCGGATAGCATTTTGTTTTCAAATTTTAATTTTTTCTGCTGATGTAAATATTATCTAATAGTTTTTTGATTGACAGCTTGATCTTTGGTTGAAGTGTTTCATCACCTTTTTGGTGACTACTCCGCTTTGTTAAAAGGTTTGGAGACCCTTTTAAAACTCCTTCATCCATCTAATAAAAAAAATGTGTTGAAGGGCCCTCACCCTTTACAAAGAGCTCGGAGGATATGTAGAGAAAAACAAGAGAAAATAAAAAAAAAATGCAAGATAATCCTATTTTAATAAAACAAATAAACTTAAGCTAAGCCTACTTATTAAAAAAACTGATTTTTTATTTATAGTATTAAACTAATTAAAATTTAAAAATTACATATACTTATGTGATCATTATATAATTGAGTGCATGTCTCTAGTTGTATACAAGCTCATTCACACACACCCCAAGCTCATTCACACACACCCCATGGCGGTTTGAACTTGGGTCTCCCGAAATAAAGCCCATGGGAACTAAAAAACTATTTTCAAGAAGTATATTTATTTAAAAATTACCAATAACATAACCGGCATGAGGCTTCTATGGAAATTAACGATTCAATGGCTCCATCTCTTTAGAGAGTAATTACTTGCTAAAGAGGAAAGTACGCTGTATTAGGTATATAAAATATATCCAGTTGTCTCTAAGTAGCTTTCTGACAAGTAAGAAAGCCGAATGGTCTATATCTACTTCATCAACCCTCCGAAAGGTCTTCGCTGAAAGTTCATCGCTTATGAAGATAAAAATCCCCTGACGATGACTTTTCCCCAACGCTGCTCCAATTTTAATTTAGTTATACCTGAAAAGTTTTGGAGAAAATTTTTGCCCAACACGAAACTAGAACATCGCTTAGAAGTAATCTTACCAGGGCTTTTTATCTATTGGGTATTTATAGAATACGTTCAACAAGAAGGAATACCTGAGGTAAGCAAACAATCTTCAATAGGAGTAACTAAATAACCTCTATAAATGCTTGGATGAAACACATCTCCACAAATTTCTGCACCATTCTGAATTTGGGTTGTGCTAGTTCTTGTCTCTCTTCAAAATTATTAAATTTGGGACATACCGGCTGTATTTTTAACGTCGTCGGCGCCTGCACCACGCGCGACTGTGGTGGGTTAATGACTTGTCAAGCTTCTGGTGTTGTCCCTTCCACGTTGATTGATTCTTTCCATTAGATATCAAAAACAGGATTACTATGACATCTCCCTTGTTGATGGCTTTAATTTGCCTGTCTCTGTCACTCCATCAAGGTCGGGTGGAGGAAAATGCACAAGAATTGCACGCAGCAAAGATCTTATTGTGGAGTGTCCTCCCCAATTGAAAGCCAAAGGAGGGTGCAAGAGTGTTGGAAATCGATCTGTCTCAAATTAGCATTGTGAGTAATTCTGTTTTAACTGTTTTGTAATTGCATTGGATTTTAGCCTGTTCTAGAGATTCTTCTGTTGAGACTCCAAGGCTATATAAATTTGTGTAATCATTCCTGAATAAATCAATGAACATTTCTCATTGTGGTATCAGAGCTAGTCAGCCTCAAAGTCCCTTGTTGGTTTTTTAGCATCAAGGCTAATAGCATCAACTCATTGCCAATTCCAAAATTCAATGATGAAGACTATGAGTATTGGGCCATAAAAATGAAGACCCTACTCATTGGAAAAGGATTATGGGATATAATTGTTGATGGGTATGAAGAACCAGAAAATTGGAGCACTCTTGAAGGAGAAGAGAGAAGATTGAAGAAAGAAGCACAACATGAAAACTGTTTGGCTTTGCTTGATATCAGAAAAGGTATGAAGAAAAATGTTTTTCCACTTATTGCTAGTTGTAGAACAGCTGCAAAAGCATGAAAAATATTGAATGATATTTTTGGGTGTGATAAAATCACACATGAAGAAGATGTGGGTGTGTCATGTTTATCAAACATGAACATAGCTGATTTTGTTGATGAAGCTCTTGAGGAGTGTCTCATTGTGGAGACAATTGATGAAGAATTTGAAAAGTGTCTTATGGAGAAGGCACAATATCTGAAAAATATTGAAATTCTCATGGAGGAGAATGTTGAAGACAATGCTGAAGAAACACTTGTGGAAAAGTGTTGTGATGATGTTTGTATTAAAAATGCAAACATGAAAGATGAAGATGATGATGTTTTTCTTAAAAAGGAAAACCCAAAAATTGTTGATGATGGAGTAGCATTGTTCACAGAAATAAAAGATTACCTTTTTTGAAAAAGCAGAAATGAATGATGAAGAAGCAACATGGCTTGCTTGTGTTGAAGACCATTCATATGGCATCGATGGGCATTTTGAAGACCATATAAATGGAGTGAATGATGTAAAAATTGTATGGGATTTTGATCCAAGAGAAGAATTAGATGAAGAGGAGATGCAAGCTATTAGCTTCATGTTTGGAGATCACTCATCAAGAGTGAAGAATGAGGGTTGTCTTGTAGAGGCAACAATGTGTGAAGCTACATCAAGGAGGAGAACTCTTGTTGAAGAGTTAATGGTTGCTTCAAAAGCAACAAAAGCAAATGTACAGCAGCATGGCATCTTGGCAAGAACAAAGGAAGGCACATGGGATCCTACTCCAATCTACAAGCAAATAGGTGATGCTATTTTGCTTGATTCTTTATTTGTTGATAATTTTTTGAGTAGAAGTTTGACGGATTATGTTGAGGTTGTTGTTCCAATGTGTGTTTGAGAATGTCTTATCAAGACATATTTGGCAAGCAATGCAAGCTTTAAGACTTGCCCTATAGAGATACCATTGGAGGAAAGTCTTCCTTTTGTGAAGACAATGATGGATCAACACTTGGGATGTTTGTGTGATGTTTCTTCTTTGGAGAAAGCATGTACAACCATTGTAATGAGTGAAAAATTGTGTGAGGAGTTGTATTCCCAAGTAGCATATGTAATAGGTCATTTCATGACTATGTTTTATGTAATTATGTGTGTAAATATTGTTGAGAGTGTTGTTTGTTATAATCATCTATGTGAGATGATTAATCTCAGCTCATACTCATATAGAGTATGGTATTGTAATGATGTAAAAGATGGTCACTTGCAAGAATGGTTTAAAGACCATAATGAAGATGGGAGAGAGTGGTTGTAGAAAACCACAATTGAAGAGACTTTTGGTGAAGGGGGGGTTGATCATCAAAAGGATGCACTCAATTATAATTTGCAGGAGAAAACACAAATAATGGAGGATAACCCACAAGAAGAGCAGAAGTGTGGTGAGTGCCAATATCAATTACAAAACTGGAAGAAACGTAAAAGAAGATCATTCAAATAGTTTGTGATGCTTCAGAACTCATGAAATGAGTCCCCAAGGGGGAGAATATTGGAAACTGATCTGTCTCAAATTAGCATTACCAGTAATTCTGTTTTAACTGTTTTGTAACTGCATTAGATTTTAGCTTGTTTTGTTTTGGAGATTCTTTTGTTGAGACTCCAAGGCTATATAAATCTATATAAATCTGTATAAAAATTCCTAAATTAATCAATGAGCATTTCTTAAAGAGTGCACGCGTAGAATTTCCTTCTTAACATCTCTATTGTTGCAGAGGGGCTTATGTCCAAAACCGTCCACCTACAAATTATTCGAAATATTTTAAAAGCCAGTGTCCCCAAGCATATAGCTATGCCAAGGATGACGCTTCCAGCACTTTCATCTGCCCAGGTGGCCAAGACTATATTGGATCCCAACAATATAATGCAGAATTGCTTTAAATTTTCCTAGTTTGCTATTTTCCTTGAGCGCTTGAGGGTGTTTCCCAGGGAGGTTTTCTGTCTGTATTCTATTTGGAAGAAAAACAAAGCAGTAATGTGCATCACACAATAAGTTTGTTTGTTTAAGTATATGATCCTACATTCAAAGCTTAAATATTTTATTAAAAATTTAAAACTCTTTTATATAAATCATGGTATAGTATACAATAGAGTCAGAACAGAGGCCGTTATTTGAAAAGCATGCACTATACACTACAGGTTATCTCTAATTAGAGTAATCTATGAGGATTTAGAATTCTCTGCAGACCATAAAATCTAGCCTAGACCTTATTAGCAGAAAGAAGAAAACTTTGGTATAGCAGTTGTTGTTGGCTTTAAAAGATTTACTGGACTCTTCAAACATATAAACAATGATATGAATTCGTTAGGAGCTTATCTATATCTGTGATAAGTTGTTTGTTACCCTGATTCTGATGGACTACAATAACTGTTTATATACTTTGATAATATAATAAAAAAGTGGTGAAAATATTTTTATTAGTGGAATTGAAGATTGATATGAAAAAAAAAACAATAATAAAATAAAAATAGTTAATCTACATGTTGTTATCTCTTGAATCACATAGTCTATTCACAATGTTCAAACTTGTTTCCTAACTAATAAGTTAATAGTTCTCATATCTATGCACCCTACCAAGTATCACTTGCATTTTTCTTCAACGCTTATTGAGTAAGAGAAGCTTCCGAGACTTAATGATTGACAAAGGTAGAATAAACCTCGCAAAATTGACAACATTCTGTGGACTACAGCTTTTAGTCATGAGCCAAAAACATTTAGACAATAGTAACGAAGAAAAATCGAGTCCCTCTTGGAAAGTCGTGACATTTATAGTTGTTTTATTATAATCAGTGATTGTATGTTAGAAAGGTAGTTTTATTGGTAAGAGTAAAGTTCCTTTAATTTTATCTTTCACTCAATTAACTAGTTATAAAAATTCTATATACAATGAGTAATGCCCACGTGATTCGTGAGATTAACAGTAGATCTACCTCTTCGTTATCCAGTTTATGTGATAGATTCCTGTCTAGGGGATGAATTTAAAAGAGATTATCAATCCGTCTTGTTTTTTTTTAGAGATTGTCAATCCGTCTTGTTTTTTATTTGTCTGAGGCCGCGTATAAACACTTAAATTTGAAAAGCACAGCTATAGGATCACTGTTAGGATTTTTGTGAAATTTTCTGAAATCTCATAGTGCGACAATGTAACCTAAATAGAACATTGTGACCTCATGTCGAGAGAAATAACTAACTTTAAATGGCTATGGCTAATTTTCATGTTACGTGTTCGTCTAAACTTTTCAACCTAGAAATTTTAAAATTTTAGTTATTTAAAAGAAGATTTTTGTTTCACGATTTCCATCACTTTATTTTAAATATAAAACTAGATAAAGCAGAAAAAACCGTTGAAAATAGTGATACTTAATTTGAAAATAAATATGTTTAAAAAAAAAAATTAATTATGATATAAAAAGACTGCAAAAATTTAAAAAAGTAAAAGCATAGATAAAAAGATAGATCTAAAGATAGAAAAGTATGATCTATTAATTAAGAAAAGTCATTTGTAATGAGTTTATATATTTATTGATACAACATCAATTGAGTAATCCATCCATCCTCACTTGGGTGGATCATTTGACTTGTGCATCATCCATAATTAGTTTAGATTGTATGGAATGGAGTGAGATAATTTCCAAAGATTATGTGATGTAGTGAAGAATATTGTATGGAGTTGGATGGAAGTAAATTTGTGATAATGGTATTAATTTTATAGAATATAGTATTTGAATAGTTGAGTGATGTAGTTGCATCCAAATTAAACATATGATTTGTATTGTGAAATATCTTGTATGTTGTGTATGAATGAATATACTGAGCTTTGATGGCAGTAGATTTAGTGGCCTTCAACAACTATCGATCTAAGCTTTGACGATAGTAGATCTGGTCAGCTTCAGATTTTGTGGATCTAAGCTTCAATGATGGTAGATCTGGTGGGCTTCAATAATTATAGATCTGAGCTTCGACGATGGCAAATCTGGTGGATTCCAACAACTTTTGATTTGGGCTTTGAAGGTAGTGGATCTGAGCTTTGATAATGATAGATCTAGGGAGAGTGGGCTTTAGGAGAGGTGGATCTAGGCTTCAGTAATGGTGGGCTTTGGCTTTGATGGTGGCAAATCTGGTAAGCTTTAGCAACTGTGGATATGGGCTTTGAAGGTAGTGGATCTAAGCTTTGACAACAATAAATTTGGAGATACTAGGATTTTGCAACGAGGAATCTAGGCTTTGACGGTGGTGGACTTTGGCTTCAACGGTGATAGATATGGTGGGCTTCAACAACTATGGATCTAAACTTCAATGTTGACAAATTTGGTGAGCTTCAACAACTATGGATCTAAGTTTCAATGATAGTAGATCTAGTGGGTTTTAGCAATTATAGATCTAATCTTCAATAATGGAAAATTTAGTGGGCTTTAGTAACTATGAACCTAAGCTTTGATGAACGCATATCTGGTGGGCTTCAATGACTATGGTTTTGAGCTTCGATGACGGTAGATCTGGTGGGTTTCAACAACTATGAATCTAGGATTTGAAGGCTATGTATCTGAGCTTTGATGATGATAGATAGAGGGAGAGTGGGCTTTAGCAGCAATGGATCTAGGCTTCAACAATGGTGGGATTTGGCTTTGATGATGATTTTTTAGATACAAGAGACTACTAAGAGGATTGGATGGAGGGTGTTTGTTCAAGCTGCAAGATAACTATATTGGACCTTATCAAGGATAGTTTAAGAGAGAGAAATATAGTAAAATACATGGGTTCCTCAAAAGAAGACTCGAATCTAGCCAAGGAGTGTTAGGGAAGATAGATTGACCTAGGGTATTCTTCAAATATTATTCTAGTGGGAGATGAAAAAACTTCATCTATGCTTGGAGGGACCTCTAAAGGGGTCAAAATAACTAGGAAGTAGATCATGAATGAATGTAGTTCAAGGCCCTCAAACCTAGAAATATAATTTTTTCATTTTCCCCATTGAGGAGGGACAAAGGGTTTGTCTACACATACCTCATTATTTGGCTATGAAACTAATAGGTAAAAGATAAAATAGCCTAGTCAAGAAAATTGTAGGGCTAGGACTAGATATGGACTCCATAAGGAAATTGGTGCTAGAAAAAAGGAAACCCAAAAATTATCTAGAGCTCGCAGTAACACTAAATGACTTTGTGTTGTTTTCTTTTCAAAATCCTTAAGATCTAATGCATGTTATGCTCTAAGGATCATGGTTTTTTGGTAGAAGAGGTTTGACTTTTGATTTCTTGTATAAAGGGTTGGGGCCTTTTCAAAACCTCTATTTTCACCTCTAATCAAAAATATACATGTTTCTACAACTATGAGATAATTTCTATGTTGTCACAATGTTTCTTATACGAACAATTTGACTATCAAAGTCTTCAATATTGATAATTGGTATCAGAGCTAGTGTTGAAGCTAGGAGCCTCAATTACTCATAGAGTGGCTTATGGGGGATGTTGAAGCAATGAAGAAATCCTACATCTGAATTGTAGCTAATTTAAAAATGAGCCAAGAACTTATTGGTAGAGAAACCTCAATGTATGGAGGTCCTATTTGGTTCATACCTTTAATAGGGCATGAGAGCTGAAGTAATCAAATTGAAGAAGACAAGAAAAAATAGAAGCAATGCTAAAATAAAAAATATAGTAGCAAAAGTTTCCCTAGAAAGAAAGAGTGATGCTTAACCATTTGATCAAGGTTATGTGGTCCCACACATAGAGATAAAAAATGAATATTTGGTATAAAACCACCAAAATGAGCACCATAAGTAGTGATCTACTCTAGTATATGTAAAAGTTATAATGAGTGGTTATCCATGCAATCTGGTAGGATGAGAAGGTTACCATAAGGGAATTTTTTACTAAGTTACGAGACCACATGTATGTTAAAGAAGAAAAAATGACCAGTAATATGCTTGAGAATATATAAATATGATTGAACAATGGTGTTTAAAGTTTTGTGAATGTGGATGTGTAGTAGTGAGTTGAAGAGAGTTTTGTTAAATAAAATGAAAATTAGAAAATTAAGCATTAAGGGGGACAATGTTGGAAATGGTAATGCTTAATTTGGAAAAACATATGCAAAGACTTGAAGAAAATAAGTTGAAAAATAGAAAAACAATTATGATATAAAAAGACAAGTGGCAAAATAAAAAAGGTAAATGTAAACATAAAAATATAGATCTAAAGATTAGAAAGTATGACATTTTAGTTAATAAAAACCTTTTTTAATGAGTCTATATTTTCATGTATTCAACATCAATTGATCCATCCATCCATCCTCACTTGGGTGAATCATCTAATATGTGCATCATCCATAGTTGGATTATATTGTATGGAAGAAACTGATATGGCCAACAAATCCTATAATTTGTGAAGGATATTTTATGGATTTGGATGACAACAAATCTATCATAATGGTTTTTAATTCAATGGAATATAGTATTTGAATAGTTGATCAATGTAACTGCATCCAAATTGAGCAAATGATTTGTATTGTGACACATCTTGTATATTGTATATGAATGAATATACATGTTTCTATAGTTGTGAGAAAAATTATATACTTCCATAGTATTTCATATAAGAGGAATTTAATCATAAATGTATTTTATCCTAGCACTGGTATCAAAAAATATGATCCTCATAATTGGTATCAAAAAAATTAATCCTAACAAAAACTATATGTAGCTCAAAAAGCTATATAGTTTAAAATATTTAATGTAGGATTAATTGTTGATAAGAGCACCACTTCTTTAATAGCCTAGGAATCTTGTATATGCATTCATGGTGGTACTCTTTCCATTTTGTTTTATTTTGTTGTTGATAAAATTCATCTTGGTTTGCGTTAGAAAATATTTAATTTAGTATACTAAAGGCTTAATTTGATATTAGTTATAATTTCATAGCCTATTTGAATATATTAGAACTAGTTGCAATGATTTGGATAATTTTAGAATGGTTTTGGGTATATTTAACAAATTTAGGAAAAATAGGGGTCAAATTGGTCAATGTTAGTGTAGTTGGTGATGGGATGACATACTTGAAGCTAAGTATAATTAACTATTTTTTTTAATTTGATGTCTACAGGGAGTCACAAATGACTAAACCAAAAATTGATGTAGACTTCTGTATATACATATGCAAGAAATTATTTACAAAGATTGTTCCAAAAGTGGGGATTCAAAAATTTTCCACAAGATGCTTAGTAGCCAACTACTCTTATAGAAATAAATGAAAGGAAATCTTACAAGAGGATACAAATGTAAAATGTTCAGTCCTTTACAAAGCTAATACTATTGTTTATATATTATAAAGGGGAGTGTTTCCCTTCAAAACTCATGCAAATATTTCAAGGTGGCTTATGCTTCTAATGTCAGCTCATGTCTTGTCTAAGTTATTAGTCTATCTAAAGTTCTTTGGATCTAAATTCATAAATATCAAATGGTCATGAGCCCTTGAATGAGCAACTACTATATTTATTACCATCTACTCATTCCTAGGAATTTCCATCATCTAGGCATATAAAATTTCTTCATTTAATGTTCTGGGTTTATAGGTTACTTCTATTATAGCTTCCATGTTGTTGACATTTCACAAAGATATGAGACATCCCTTGTAGGAAAGGATGATACTCCTTGAATAATTTGCACCTCATTATTTTTTTCTTTTTGGAAATTGATGTTTTATTCTTTGGGAGTTTTCTCATCACTTGGGCTTGGGGTTGCTTAACATCAGAACTTTGGGACTTTTTGTCTCAGGTACCTTTATATTGAAACTTTCACTCCTTTTATTTTGATCAGGACTATTAAACTTTTGACTTTTTGGATAGCCTTTACTTACAAAACCTACCCTCTGATTGTTAGCTATTTTGATTGGAGGTGTCTTTTATGCTTATCTATAGCTTTATCTTCTACTTTTTCTTGCCAAGTAAGAGGTGTAGTGAGCCATAACTGTAGTTTTGGTTGATCTTATAGGATCTTTGTGCCTTAGTCCATTGCAAATGAAGCTAAGAAAAGTATCCCTTTTTTAAAGTAAAATTTTAGTGAACAATCCACATCTTCAAAATTATACAAATGGTTAGAGATTTTGTTATCTCATGAAACTAAAATCACTTGTATCTTACATATAGTACATATGTATAATTTTTTAAGTGAGTGGACTTTATCCTTTGGTAATGGATTCAAAAAATCCCCCCACTATCTGCTCAAGTCCTTTCTTCTTCCGTTTTCTCTAGCTTTTTTAGGTGAACATCATCATTGTAATGGAACTAGGACTTTTTAGCAGCCCTCTAACTAGGAAGAGGTAGATGCTAGTGATGATGCTATTATTGGCACCACTAGAGTGAGGTTCCTATTTGTTGGTTAAGCCTCTTGATGTCCCTCTATCCTTGCATATGAAGAGGTTATTTGCATGTGCAATATTATACTCTTCATGTGGGGCTTTTTCCAAGATGGTATTTTTCATTTTCCCACTTGGCCATCATTGGGGTAGAAGATAGCTAACCAAAATTTTCCTCTTCTCCATAGGTTTGACTAGATCTTGATAAACTTGTAGATACATGCCCCTCTTAATACCTATGGATATGCTCCTCTTAGATCTACTCTTATTGTTTAGAGAGTTTTAAAATATCCTTTTTAACCTTTATAGGAGTTCTTTGCATATGTCCTTTTGATCCATCCTTGGAAGGAGTGCTTAGATGAGGTTCACTCTATCTACATATTTTTTGAAATCATTCATGATTGAGGTAGCAAGTTGATCCTAGTTAGTGATTGAATGTGGAAATAGAGTGTCATACTTCTAGAGAGGCTTGCCTTTTAGTGAAACCACCAACAATTAGAGGGCCATGTCTTACTTTATTATATTGTACACCTAGTATATGAATACCTTTTCTTGCAGGTAATTTAATGGGGATGTCAAAACTTCATTGGTGTATTAAGACAATATTTGAAGAAGTAATATTGGAAATTTTCCCCAAATAGTTGGTGGTCCTAAAGGTCACAACAATTTCTTTCCTCCCTAGGTAGGAGACAGTTCTTGAGATGAGGAAACCATCTTAGACCTAAGGGTCCTTTGGATTATGGTCAATTCACCAGGTGAATGTAGATCCATGCTTCTTGAAAGTAGGTATACTGAGGCCTTCATCCAAACCTTGTTCTAATATCTTTAGTGGAAGCTTCTTCTAGTATTCATTCTAGAGAAAAGTCATCAGGTGAGTAAATAGGTACTTCAACAAGTGATAATAGGTAAATATCCTCACCATGTTTAAGCCTAAATTTTTGTTGTAATTATAGGACCAATGATACATCATTGGGGTCCCACCAGGCATGCCATTAAATTGTTCTTATCTTTGATTATCCTTGGAAATGCAATCATGCCCTATGAGGAGTGACACAACAAGGCCACCATTGAGAACATGGGGTTTGGCTCAATCAAGGGCCTTTGAGAGCTATTTGCAAGGCTGTATATTTATTAATATTTGATCTATTAGGTGTACTTTAACTCAATAAGGAAAACAAGCACAAGAGATAAATGGAAAATAACTCAACAAAAATAAAAGGTGGTGATGCACCAAAATATCTATTAAGATCTTCTTATAAAAATAGGCCTGAATTCTATGTACAACAGTGAATGTTTCCTCTCTTTGATACAATTAAGCACAAACAATATTCATCAACATAAACATGCATAAAGAGGTAGGTCCCATAGGAAAGCCATATATGGCTATTCCAAAAATAGATGTAGATCCCTCACACACATACATCAATAAAACCCAAATCATGTAAAATATTATAAATACACATATATAAAAATGGATCTGTACGGAGTCACAGATGACTAAACCAAAAATTGACACAGGCTTCCATATATATATATGCAAGCAATTATTTATAAAGACTGTGCTAGAAGTGTAAGTTCAAAATTTTCCCACAAACCACTCAGAAGCCAACCACTCATACAAAAATAAATGGAAGGAAACCTTATAATAGGATATAAATGCAAACTTGTAAATCCTTTACAAGGCTAATACTACTCATATTTATAGATTATAAAGGGAAGGGTTTCCCTCTAAAACTTATGCAGAGTTTTCAAGGTGGTTGTTGCTTTTGATGTCATATCATGTCTTGTCTAAATTTTTGGTCCATCTAAGGTTATCTGGATCTGAATTCATGAATTTTAACTGGTATTAATCCCTTGGATGAGTAGCTACCATATTTATTTCCGTCTACCTATTCTTAGGAATTTCTATCATCTAGGTGTAGAATATTTCTTCATTTAATATTTTAGATCTATGGGCTACTTCTACTATGGCTCCCATGTTACTGCTATCCTTTCATGAAGATATGCGACATTACCTTATAGAAAAGGATGATACTTCTCAAATAATGCACACCTCATTAATTTTGAATATTGGTGCATCAATGTTTTCTTCTTTAAAAGTTTTTTCATCACTTGGTCTTGGGACTGCTTGATACCAAAACTTTAGGACTTTTTATCTTTGGTACCTTTATGTCAAAATTTCCACACCTTGTATTTTAATCAGGACTAACAAAATTTCAGCTTTTTGGATAACCTTTACCTTTGAGACCTACTCTTTGATCGTTAGATATTTTGATTTAAGGTTTCTTTTATACTTGTTTATGGCTCTATCTTCTACGTTTTCTTACCAGGTAAGAGGTGTAGTGAGCCATTACTACAGGTCAATCTAACTTTATGGATAACCTTGATTAAAGTGAATAGTTTATTATTATTTTATTATAAGTTGATCTCAAGATCATGTTAATATTATTTTGAGGTTAAACATGCATTGGGATTTTATATCACTATAAATACCACTCAATGAGCAAACATTTGTATATAATATAATATATGAAATTATTGTGAAGAGGCTTATGGGAACCCACCTCTTATTCCTTCTCTCAAATCATGTCGTTTATCTCTTTTCTTATTTTTCATCTATACACTCTTCCTTTTCACTTTTCTTGGTTATATATATATGATTGTGGTGAATTTATGTTTCATGTTGTTTTTGAAAAACATTACAAATTACAACATGGTATTAGACCCCAAATGAAACAACTTCACTTAATAAAAATAAAAGGATATATAAGTTAAATCATGATAAATATAGATAAATATTTAGTTTCATTGGATTATTTCTAAAATTTTAGGGATCTCAGTTCAACACTTTTGGAGAATTTATCGTTTGAATGCCTAATTTTACATAAAAAAGCCTATGCTCCCTCCAAAATTAAAATTTCAAGTTTTTAAAATTTGTTGTGAAGTGGGAGAGGGCATGAAGGTGCACATAGGCTTTTGTGATCATTTTGAAGGAAAATTTAAAATTTGTTCTAACAAACCCCAATACAATAGAAAAAAAGTGTTTGCATCGTAGAATAAAGGTCTAAAATTTAAGTAGCATTGTTAAATTTTCATGAGGTTAGCATTTTTCTTTAATGGTTGTCTTCATTTACAATGGTGGTATAGTGGTAAGACTTGTAACTTTACCCTAGAGGTTGTACGTTTGAACCATGATAGAGTGTGGTAAATAACATTGTTGTCTATGTTTTTTTTTATATGGGGGAGGTGGGGACGAGATTCCTAGAACTACCTTAATACAAAGTGTCATTAATTTTGTATCACATTATCATCATTGACATAGTAGTAAGAGATTTTAATGGAGATCCTATGGTCACAGGATCAAATCACACTAGATGACTAGAATTCTTTTTGTCATAGCATTTCACGAGATCCATAAGGATACAATCCAGTATGTAGGGCTTGGTTCCATCTACTAAATTCACTGCAATGGCAATATTTTATACTAAGAACATGGAAAATCCTCTTTTTATTTTTTTAATATATCCTAGTGCTAATTCATGGGGGAGTGACATCTCTTTCAAGCATGTTTGCACCAATAACATAATGGTTACAATCTTTGCATTGTGAGGACAAGGTCTTAGGTTACATTACCATCACTAACCTATCTCAATCGTTTGGTCTTACATTATTATGATATGAATCCAACCAATCCTCATAACCCAAGTGTCACAATTTTACTTACCCTTCATCAGCCCTAGTTGGTTGTCTTATCAGTGAGTGATGTTAGTCAAGGTGGCACATGGAGGTTACAAGTGGTAATCTTTAGATGGACAAAATTATCTTTAATATCTATCATTTAACTTTTTATTTATTTTTAGCTCTAATATGCCCAAAATTCTAGAGGCCATAAATTTTCCATACAAAAGTATTTTAGGTCTCTTTTTCTAAAATGCATAGTTTTTTGAACTCTACTGATTGGTGGTATCATTTCAAGGATTTGTTACTATTTTTAGTGGGATTTCACTATGAAAAATAGATCCAGATGGAATTTTTCTTCACAATGAGATCATGTATGGTTTAAAGTCCTTCGAAAAAAATTCATAGGTTCAAACCTCATTTTGTCTCACTTCTTTTATTATATTCGGTTCGATGACTTAATAAGGCATCAAATATCTTACTCTAATTGATCTTAATGGTGTTGTGGTTGGTTAACTATACTATATTTGAGAGATTTTAAAATTCCTATACATATCCTTCTCTTTTATAATAGTGGATGTTAGATATAACTCCAAAAACTGTTAATGTTTTGGGTATAAGAGAAGTAGGTTTTGGATGATTAGCACAAGGTAAACCTTGTTTCTATTGGTCTATTCTAGCCATTGGGGTTGATTATTTATAGACCTACCTATTGCCTCATAATTTAGATACTTTTTATTGACATGGGGGAATATATTTTGGTCGCCATAGTGCACATTGAAGATATTCTCATAAGAAGCTCAACATATTGATTAGGGATGTGGAGTTGTAGCTTCATGTTCGAGAGAGGTTGATCTAGTTCATGTACCTTTGACAAATATAAAATATTAGGATCCATTGGCCCATCAAAATATTTATTATGGGGGAGAAAATGTATCATCTCTAATTTGTTCTCTTTGATCCCTTATAATAGATTATAGGGGTTGTTAAAATATTTGTAATATGATATTATTAGGTGAAGATCTATAGTGATGTAATTATGGGTGCTTTTGATGTAGCCAAAGGACAAGTGTTGTGTAAGCCATCAGGAATATTGATCTAAGCCTGCGAGCATTCTAATATGTAAGCATATGGTCATATTTCTATGTAAATATATAGACATTCTTCTATGTAAGTCTATAGGCATTTATGTATAAGCCTACATGCACCTCCATGTAAAACTAAGTGCACCATTATGTATTCATCCTAAAAAATATTAATTAACCTATATTTATGGATATCCTTGCTTAAAGAGTATAATTTATTATAAATTAACCTCAACGTCAAGTTAATATTAACTTGACGTTAAGCACTTATTGGGGTTTGGTATCACTATGAATACCACTCAATGGGCAATAATTTGTATATAGTGTGATAGATAAAAATATTTTTGGGGTGCCTATGGGCACCCACCCCTTATTTTTTCTCTTAATTTTTGTTGTCTATCTCTTTCCTTATTTATCTTGTATATGATATTTTTCATGCTTCTTCCTTTTTCTACATATGATTATGGTGAATGGATTCTTTGGGATTCTTTTTAGAAAATATTAGAAATTCCAACAATTATACTAGTAATTAAAAATATTGATTTAACTTCTTCATCAAATCAAGGTCAAGTTAACATTAACTTGACCTTGAGTTTAACCTATAATAAAATGATAAATAATTATACTCTTTAAGAAAAGATATATATAAAGGTAGATTAACCAATATTTTTAGTGTGAATACATGATGGTGCACTTAGTTTTACATTAAGGTGCATGTATACTTACACATAAATTCCTATAGGCTTACATAGAAGAATACCTATAGGATTACATAGAAATATGTCCATAAGCTTGCATATTAAAATGCTCGTAGTCTTACATCAAGATGCCTGATGGCTTACATAACCTTTTGGTTGTGTTTGCAAAAGTTGAGGGTGCTAGTCTCTAAAGGTTTTAGGTAGAGGTTGGGTGATGGACTCAAGATTTATTTTTGGAAATATATTTGGCTGATGGACCAATGAATTACGTAGATTCTAAATCTAGCGTGTTTGAAGCCTAGGACCATATTGGTCTTTGGGTCTAAGGTGGCTGACTTTATCAAGGTGGTTAATGGGTTGAAGGTTTGAAAATCATTAGACCAATGTATTCTCAATAATGCTAAACTTGAAGCTTGGATTCTAATTGCTAATAAGTTGAAGTTTCAAGTCATTAAATATAGAAATGAAGAGGATGAGATCTTTTGGGTAGTGGAAAATAATGGATTCTTTTCAATCCAGTCTACATGCAATCTGTTGGCTGTCAAGACTCCTCCATGGGTCCCACATTTTGAAGTATGGATTAAGGGTCTAATACCAAAGGTGAATATCTTTTTCTAGTTGGCAACTCAAAATAATATTTTGACCATTTAAAATATTAAAAAAATAGGTTGGTCGATGTCAAACAGATTTTTCCTCTGTGGTGCTAATGAAGAATAGACAAGTCATTTATTCTTTCAATGCTCATTCTCTATGCAAATTCTTAACTTTATTTTTAATTTTTTAGGACTAATTTGGGTGGTGTCAAGTTCACTTGTTGATGTTTGCTCTCAATGGTCATCTCTTTTTTACTCTCCAAGGCTAAAATATTTTTGGAACTTCTGTTTGCCACATCTTTTTTGGTGGGTGTGGAAGGAAAGGAATAGTAGAATTTTTAAAAACTTCAAAAAATATCATGCCTCTATTTGTGCTAAAGCCTTGGCCTCCACCCTAGATAATGTGTTATATTTAGATTTGGAGGAGGATAGATTTGAGGCAGCTAAGATTGAAAGGAAAATTATCTTTCAATTGAGTAATATGGTTGTTGGTCTTCTTGGTCCTAATCCCCAAGTCCTTGTGAGGTGGGAACCTCTTTCTTCGAACTGGGTTAACTTGAACTTCGATGGAGCTTCAAAGGGTAATCTTGATAATGTTTGTGCTAGTGAGGTGCTTAGGAATGACAAATGTGGGCTTCTATTGGCATACTATAAATTCATAGATATCCAAACGTACCATATTGTGAAGGCAAGAACCCTTTACTATGGTCTCCTACTTGTGGAGAAGATGGGGTACCAAAAAGTTTGCATTGAAGGAGACTTGCTTAATATTATAAACTTGATCAAAGGTGATTCAATCCCTATTTGGAATATTGAGGTTGTGATTATAGAATCTATGCAAATTCTTCAAGCTAGAGAGGATAGGGAGATAAAGCATATATTTAGAGAAGGAAATTGCCATGCTAACTTTATGGTAAACTTGGGTATAATTCTCAATGGTCTGTCTATTTGGAGAGATAATTTTCCCAAAGACCTTCTTCAATTGGATTTAGTGATGCATGCTTCTTAATGCTCTATAAGATTTTATTGTTTATGAAGAAAGGTTTTATGCACAACCATGTGGGATTTTTGTTGGTTAGGGGCTCATCAATACTATTCTAGTTTTATTTCTTGTATCAAGTTGTAGCTTTTTCATTTGGTGATGGATGGCCAATTGTAGTGCTTTATAGTCATTCTTGTCCCTATATTGTTGGTCTTAGGCCAAGTTTTGTAGGGCTTCTCCTATTGTAAAATGTTTGGGGACCCTTTCAAAACCCCTTCTATATCTAATAAAAAAAATGTTGACCTATTGGTAAGATTATTGACCTCTTCTATGAATTTAATATTTGATTATTTTCTTATATATTTTGGAGACTATGATACAACTATTCATTCATATTAACAATAAACTATGTTAAAAATGACCTTGGCATTATTATTATGATTTTTTAAAATGATAATATTACTACTATTTTGGTTTCCTTAATGTCATATATACTTGCATTGTTATATTATTTCTTATATGTATGTATCAATAAAGTATTGTACCACATTCATATATGATTCATTTTGTTTGGTAACTTCTATGTAACATTAAATATCAACATATACAATGTTTTAGGAGCAAATTTTATCCTAGAACTTCTCCTCTTATGTATATTTATTTATCCAATACTAACATGGAAATGTGTGTTCCATTAAAAACTATATTACTAATTTAATTATATTTTGTATTCCTAAAGTTTTCTTGGTCATTGATATCTCTAGCATTGATATTAGTGTCTTCAATGTTAACATTTTTTATTATTTGATTTTTTAATATCTACCTTTATTGTGAAGTATTGATTTAAAAATACACATTGGGTTTAAAAATCTCCATTCTTTATAAAATAGATAGGATATTTTGACTAATCTACCTTTTGACTAATCTATGAAATTTTGTAAAATATTGAGTCAAACTTGCTTACAATATTTATAGATGCATAGTATTGATAGGATATTTTATTCATTCAAATAGCATAATATAAGTAATAAGACATTTTATCAAGCTATCATATTGTTATTTTAATCTCATTTCATTTAAATATATCTTGGTATATATAATATGCATATGATGGATGTATAATATGTATGTTATGCTTAGTCTAATCATGCACTATTTGGTCAACCCCCAACGAATAAAAGGATATTCTATTATAGTCACATTAATTAAAATAAAATTAAATAAAATGTTATTATGGTTTATATCCATGAAAATATATAAAACATAGTTTTTGCTTGTAAATTATTATTTTTGCTCTAAATGTTATATAATAGTTTAGACCTTAAGAAAAAATTATGAACATAAGTTAACCAAACATAATTCTATTTGAGTTCTATAATTTTAAAAATTGAAATAACACAAATACACATTTAGTTTTATTGAAAATTTCTTTGTTTGAAATTTAAAAATGTCAAGTCCTAGTGTAGAGTATAATAACAAATTCTCTCTAATATGAACATCAAATGACTATTAATTTTTTAATTATATATTATTCATATTAAAATCCACATGGTGTTTATAAGCATACATATAATGAGTTTTTTTCAATTCTTTAAACCACGAAAAACTATATTATATTGAAGAACATAATCTACATGGGTTGATTTATATTTAGAAGTGATCTAAAGTAAGTGACATTTGAAATACAATGCCAAGACAATTATTAAAGTTATAATTAAATGTGTAATATTGTGTAATATTATATATCTTCTCGTTTAAGTTATTTGATTTGAAATAGGTAGTTTTAATCAAGAAGGAATCACTAGAGGCAACAAAAAGAGGAAGAAACTCAAAGCAAGGAGAAAAGTGACAACACCAAAATGTTGATATTAAAAAAGGTATTAATTAAAAGAATTTTTATGTTGTAGCATCAAGTTTGATGACATGATATAACACAAAACTATTGATTTATCTTTCTTTTCTAGTTGAACATTTATCACCACCTTAGTGCCACTCTAACTATTTTAGATTAATAAAATTTATTTTTCCTATACACTACAAGAGAGACAACCTATTGATAAATAAATATCTATATGATTTTATTTATATAAATTTATTCATCCCAATGATTCATCCATTATTTTACACAAAATTATATTCAATTATAGAGCTCATTTTTTAATTTTAATCTAATTCAACTATAAATTTTATATAGTCTAAAATTTGATAATGTGCACAAAAAAAATTCAATTACACTTACCATGTTGCTATATTGTAAGAACATCATCAATAAATTGGTCTCTCCATTATAATTTTAATGGGTAAGCTCTAGGAATTTTCCTTTCAAAATGATCTATAATTAGATATGATTTAATAGTTCATAAGGGGTAACCCAAAGCCACACCTTCTATTTTCTCACATGTTTTTCCTTTAAAGGTAGTATTTTAGATAAATCTCTACAATTACCATGGTTTCTCAACCTATAAAATTGATTAGGACTTCCATTGTTGCATTTATCAAACTCTTATTAAAATATGAATAACATTTAAGGTCAATAGGATATCCTCTTAATGAATTATTTATGATTAATTTATTTTACCAAATGTGTTAAATTCTATATAAAGGAAAAAATAAATTGTCCACATAAGGTTTGATCTTTTTTTGCTATAAAATTTGTTAGTGCATATGTTGGTTAATTATTTGGATTAAAATATAGGTGAGAATGAAAACCTAATTTTCTTTGTGTCCCTTTTATGTTCTATGTACACAATACTTTATTATGATATGATTTTTAGAGTCTTAATTTAATATCTTCATCAAATGTTGACCTATTTGTAAAATTAGTAACTTCCATGAATAAAATCTCTGACTATTTTATTATATTTTGAAATTATACGATGACTATTCATTTTTATTTATAATAAACTATGTTTAAAATAATTTTGGAATCATCATTATTAGCTTTTAAAATGATAATAATTATTTCTATGTTGATTTCCTTAATTTCACATATTCTTATGTTCTAGTAATATTTTTATTGGATGTGCATTTGTTAAAGTATTCTTCCATATTCACATATGGTTGATTTTTTTTCATATTCTAGGTTCAATACTATGATCACTTCTATGATACTTAAAATATCATAATATAATATATTCTAATAGCTTTGTCCTAAGTGTTCTCTTCTTATGATGATTTATTTATCCATTACTAAGATGGAAATGTATGCCTCATTAAGCACTATATTATTGGTTTTTTTATATATATATTTTATCTTGTTAAAATTTTATTGGTTGTTCCTCTCTCTAGAACTATTATTATTATATTCAATGTTAAAATATTTTACTATTTAAATTCTAAATGACTACATTTATTTTGAACTATTATAAACAATCTACATTGAATTTTTGGATCACCATTGAGGAAATTTTAACACTATACAAAGTTTTGGATAATTATGACTCAAACTTGCTCATAGGCCTCATTGATGCATAGTAATGATAGGATTTTTAATTCATTCATATACCATATTAGGAGTATTATGATATTTCATCAAACTAGTGTGGTACCAGTGGAATATTTTTTTATTTAAATATATCTAAGAGTATATGGTATGCATATGATGAGTGTATAGGATATGCTTTATGCTTAGTCAAATCGTGCACTATTCAGGAAACCCCAAGTCATGGTTCATAAGGTGATGTAGAAAAGATTAGGTAGTCCACTTAAGGATGGCCTTCTCAATCAACAATTTATTCAATCACTTATGATTGTAGTCTTCTAGATTATAAGATAACAATTTTGTGATGGCAACTTATGAAAAGTTGCAAGATAACAACTTCTAAGATGGCAAGGTGATAAATTCCAAGTTAATAAGATAACAAATTGTAATATGACAACTTTCAAGTCGATAATATGGGAGTTTGCTAGATGGGATCCTTGATGACAATAGTTAAGTCATATGATAGCAGGACTTAGTTAGAACTTGTGATGTCGGCACTTCCTTGATGACAAACACTAGATGCAATTTCCTTGATGGCATGCACTAGATAATATTTCCTTGACATCACACACTACATATAATTTTCCTAACAACATGCACTAGATTACATTTCCATAAAAACATGCACTGGACAACATTTTCTCTTATATAATATCTCTCTACTTCCCCTCAAATAGTGTCCTCCTTTAAACTCCTACAAAATATTATAGTCACCTGTAATCTTACATATGACTCTAAATACTCTACAAGATGAAAATTCAAAAATGTAATGCATTCACTATTCTAAGGAATAAATTCAAGGTGGAAATTTAATGTCATTGCCAATGTGCCAAATTGGTTGTTTATTGAAAGTAATTGGAAGCTTTTTCCATGCCTTAATCCTTTCTACTTCTTCTCTTTCTCTACATGCATGTCTTGTTTATTCCCTTCACCTCTTGAAACTCTTTTTAATTTAAAGGCTTGATAAATAATTTATTTATAACTACCACCAATTATTTTGATAATGACCATCAAATGGTTGGCCTTCCCATTTCTCGAGTAGATGCTCCTACATCATTCTCACCTAGTAGCAAAAACATATCATGAATATTGCTATAAATATTTAATGGATACCCCATATTTAGTGATATTAGAAGTATTCATACATTTTGCTTTGTCAACTTCTTGGTTCTTCAACTTTACTAGATGCTCATAATATGGCTTACCTCTTTTCTCCTTGCCACTTTGGAATCTATGATTACTTCAATTTTATATCCTTCCTTTTTTGGAAATTGTGTTACCCATTTTTTGACTAAAATATCAACTCTAAGATCTTTATCATAATTTTTAGGTTGGTTATAGTACAAGTACAAGTCAGTTACATTAAATATCGAATAAATGTTTATGCCCTCTAGGAGTCCAATTTTATATGCATTGGCTACAAAATATCAATATCTTACAAGGTCCAATATTCTTCTAGTTTAGTTTATTATAAGTGCTTTTGGAACCTTCCACAATTATACCAAAACTAAATCTCCAACTTGAAACTCTTGTGTTCTCTATTTGAGATCAACATATTATTTGTATTTCATGGCACTCTTCTCTAATTCAATTGTCACCTCCTAATGCAAATTATGAATGGAGTCAACAAATTCTTTTGCTATAGAACTTAGTATTGGTAAATAGGTTGTCTTTCACAACTCATCTACTCATGTTAGGCATATTCTATATATAATCTGAAATGGGATTCTACCTTTACTTCGATTTATGAAGTTGTATGCAAATTTTTTCTATGCCATAGCTTTGACTTCTTGCCAACTAAGTAATTTAGCAAATTACCAAAGCTTTTATTCACACCTTTGGTTTGTTCATCCAGTTGTGGATGATATTATGAACTGATTCCTAGCTTCTTACCCAATTTCATTCAAAAAATTTACCAAAAATTTAGTATCTTTGTTTGAAACAATACCTTTTAGTAATCCATGCAATCTTACCACTTCATTAAATAATAATATGGCACTGTGAGTAGCATCATTTATTTTCCTACAAGCTATAAAATATTATATATTTAAGAATATATCAACAATAAAAAATAAAATCATTACCCTTTTTTATCCTCAATAACGTAAGAATAAAATCAATTCTTATGTCCTCCCCTAGTATTTCTAGTATTAGAAATGGTTGATACAACCTGGCGTTTTACCTTCCTCCCTTTGCATGCTGATAAATTTGACAAATCTACATAATTTTACTTACATCTGCATTTATTCATGGCCAATAATAACTTTCACCAAGTTATCTTATGGTTTTATCTATCCTAAAATATCTAGCAAATCCTTAACTATACTTCTCCTTATTAAATTTTCTCTCATCGAGGCTTGAGGTACACATAATAGTTATACCTTAAATAGAAACCCTTTTTGGAGAAAGAAATCAATCCACAATGTCATGTTTCCCATAGTATGACTATTGCATATTGCACAAGCTTTATATCTACATCATTTGCATAAAGCTCTTTCATGGCATCAAAACCAACAACTTCAATCTTCATTATGTTCATCAATAAATTCCTTCTACTCAAGGCATCAACTACCCAATTTGAACTACCACTTTTATGTTTCAAAACAAATGAATATCCTTACAAAAATTCTACCCACTTTATATGCCTTTGATTTAACTTACCCTAGTTGTTAATAAATTGTAAAGCATGATTATCTATGAATAAAACAAACTCCTTTGGTAGTAAATAATGTCTCTATTTCTTTAGGGCTTGTATAATGGCATAAAACTATTTATCATAAAAATATTATTTTATCTTTATTTTGATTCATTTCTCACTAAAATAGGCAATATAATTACCTTCTTCACTCAAAAATCCTCCTATAGTTGTCCTGCTAGCATCGCAATCCACCTAAATTACTATTGAAATCTAGCAAAGCTATAACTAGTTGTTCCATTATTTTTTTCTTCAAATTTTGAAAACCCCTCTCTATTGCACTCATACACTTAAACTCCTACTTGCTACATTTTAGTGCCTCTATAATTGGTGTACAAATCCCACTAGATTTTTTGATAAACTTGTATAAAAAATTTCCAAACCATGAAAAATCCTAGCCTTGAACATACTTCTTAGAGATGACCAGTTCACAATGTCCTTTACCTTCTTATGATCCATCTATAATTCATACTTGGATATGATAAAACCCAAATATACTAATTCCTTCTTCATAAAACTAAACTTCTTCAAATTGATTGGAAATTGTTCCTCCTTTGATCTTTGTAAAACTAGCATCAAGTTCATCAGGTGTTTTTATTTCATCTTTCTAAACACCAATATATCATCTATATAGACAACCACAAATTTTCTAATAAAAGGATTCAATACTTTGTTCATTATTTGTATAAAGGGACTTGGTACAATTGTCAACCCAAATAGCATGACCAACCATTAATATAATCCTTCTTTGGTCTTAAATGTAGTCTTTCACTCATCTCCTTCTCTTATTCAAATTTTGTTCTAACCACTTTTTAAATCAATCTTTGTGAAGTACTCTACTCCACTTAAACAATCCATAAAGTTGTTCATATGAGGTAATTGAAATCTATACTTTATGGTTATATTAGTAATAGATCTTAAATCCATACACATTCTCCATTCTCCACCTTACTTAGGTGCTAGTATAGTTGGTAATACACATGGGCTCAAGCTTTCTCTAATCAGATCCTTGTCCAAAATCTTTTGGGCTTATCTCTTGTTTTCCATAATTTCCATTTGTGTCATTCTCTTTGTTGTCTTATTGGATAAATTCAATTCAAGAATGAAATCTATGTGGTGACTAATAATCCTCATTGGTAGTAATCCATCTAGTAATTTTTCTAAAAATAATATTCTTCTAGAAAATCCTTTACTTCACTTAGAATTTCAACCTTCCTCTTCATTATCCCATCATTTGTGAGCATAGAAATTAAATCAAAATATACCTCCTTCTTCATCACCTTAAAAAAATCCTTTAATTAGGCACACCTTAAGACTATTGTCTATTCTTTTGTCTTTGTCTTTCAATTGACTTAATATATATCTCACCTTATTTCATAATATTGTAGGTGTTTTCCTACCATAATGCACTACTCTTCTGTAAAAATACCATGGTCTTCCCAACAACACATGACAAGTATCCATAAACATAATGTCACTTACTAAAATCTAGTGTTCTTTTTGCAACCAAGAGACTTTATATAGGTTGGGGTGTTCAGTTTCTTCAACCCTAATTTTTCTACCATCTCAATGGCTACTAAATTACTTGTGATTCTATTGTCCACAATAACCTTTTAACATTTACCTCTAAATTTGCATACTATTCAAAAAATATTTCTCCTTTGAATAGGTTCATATTTCTCCTTGTATGGCTTTAATAGCACCATCTTCATCATAAGAGATTATCATTTTTTTGGTTATTCCACATGCTTTTACGAAATGATACTTCTCTTCTTCTACATGTATAATATGATTCCTAACCTCCTTTCCTTTATTACTACTTTGCTACACTATTGGATATTCAAATACTAAATGACTAGCTTCTTCACATCTATAACACTTCTAAGGAATCCTCTATCCCTGCATATACCAAAACCACCTCTTTTGCCTAAGAAGTCTCCGCCTCCTCTAGTATTTTAGCTAAATTTATTGTGAGAAGTACTAGCTTCTACTTCCTACTTTTGTTTTCCTCTTCTATTGTTTATTTTTCCTCATCCTCATGAGAACCTTTTTCTTCCTCTTTGATTATTTTGTTACCTTCATGATAACTTCTCTTATGAATTTAAAGCATACGAGTAGGATTCTTATATAGTTTTTATTTTCATCATACTAACTTCATCTTGTATGGACAAACATAGTCCATTAATATACTTTTAAACCTTTTATTTTTCATATTCTACATATTTGGCTTGAATTATGAGCCTATAAAATTTCTTGATATAAACCTTCACACTCATTTTCTTTTATATTAAGTTCTTCAATTTCTTAAAAAGACCCAAACGGTAATCTAATGGGAGGAATTTAGATTTCAATTCAATAATTATTTTCTCCCATGTCTTAATATTTCTTTTCTTTTCTTTGTATTTTTTTTGTATATGATCCCACCACAAGGATACATGCTCCTTCAGTTTTGTATAGGTAGACTTCACCTTCTTGGGATATTCCATCAATTCAAAATAAAAATATTTCTCCATGTTTGTAATTTAATATTTGAGTTCCTCAGGATACAAAATTTCATTATATGATAGGATTTCTATTTTTGGCTTCCTTATCATATTAGATATCACCTGAATTGATTGTTCCTCTATTTATTCATATTTCTGTTCATATTGAGATTCGTGTTGACCAGCTTCTTCTTCCTTGTTGTCACACACATCTTCTATTTGAATACCCTTCATTTGGAAAATTATGATCACATCAAGTTGAGTGGTAATTCCTCTTAGAATTTAAAATATATCTATGGTTTGGGTCTGTGTGGTCTTCCTTTTCTACATTGTGCCATATTTACTTCACCACAATTCATAAACTCTTCAGTGAAAAATCATCTTTGATACTAAAATGATATAGATAGGATCACAGATTCCACTTAAGGATGAATTTCTTAAGCAGTAATTTATCCAATCTCTTGTAACTACAATATTTTGGATAACAAGATGACACTTTTGTAATGGAAACTTATGGAAAGTTTCAAGATAATAACTTCCAGGATGACAAGGTAGTAACTTCAAAGTCAGCAAGATGACAAATTGTAAGACAATAACTTCCAAGTTAGAAATATGACAATCAGCTAGATGAACTCCTTCTTGATGGTAATAGCTAAGTCATGTGACAATAAGACTTTATTGGCACTTGTGATGTTGGAAATTCTCTAATGGGATAAACTAAATGACATTTCCCTAATGAAATGCACTAGATAGTATTTTCTTGATAGTATGCACTAGACAACATTTCATTGGTGGCATGCATTAAATGATATTTTCCTATGGTATGCACTAGATGACATTTATCCTTTTTTAATGATATCTCTCTTTGATTCACGTCAAAACTTGTATTTCTTTGAACTCATAAAAAATTCTTTACTCACCTATGATCTAGCATACATGACTCTAAAATCTCTACAAGATATAAATTTAAAAAAATAATGCATTCACCATTCACAAAACAAATTTGAGGTGGAAATTTAATGTTATTTCCAATATACCCAATTGGCTATTTATTACAATATCTTCCTTTTTTTACAAGTAAATGGAAACCTTTACTATGCTTTTCTTCCTTCCTCTTATTATCTTTCTCTCCATGCATGTCTCCTCTATCCTCTTCACCTCTCAAACCCCTTTTTAATTTAAAGTCTTGATAAATAGTTTCTTTTCAACAACCACTAGACAGTTTTATAATGACCATCGTACAATTGCTCTTTTGATTAAGTAGATGCTCTTGTATTGTAAGGGGTATCCCATTACTACATATTTTATTTTCTCATATGCTTTTCTTATGAAGGTAAATGTATTTTAGACAAATATCTATCACTACCATGATTTCTTAAGCTATGATTTTTCTTAGTACTTTCATTGTTGCATTGATGTAAATATTATTAATATTTGAAATAGCATTGAAGCTAACTAGAATATCCCCTTAATAAATTATCTATTCTTGAGTTAGTTTAAAAAATATATTAATTGTTTTAATATAAAATTACTATCTACCTAAGGTTTAATATTTTTTGGCTATAAATTTTGTTAATGCATAGGTGGGTGAACTCTTGGAATTAAACTATAAGTGAGGATAAAAATATATGTTTTCTTTGTTTTTATGCTCCATATATACATAGAATTATTATTGTAGTAGTTTTAACATCTTAATTCAACTTCATCTAAATTTGACCTATTGGTGAAATTATAAATCTCTTTTATGAATTTAATCTCTAATTATTTTTTTATATATTTTGGAGACTATGATATGACTATTCAATTTTATTCTTAATGAACTATTTTAAAACTATTTTGGCATTATTATTATTACCTTTGGAATGACAATATTATTGCTCCATTTATTTTCTTAATATAACACATTCTTGTGTTGTGATATTATTTAAATAAGATGTATATGTCGTTACTGTATTCTAGTAGATTCATATATGATTGATTTTTTTTGTCCTCCAAGTTTTATCCTATGGTCACTTATATGTTATTCAAAATATTATCTTATATATTGCTTTAATAGTAAATTTGATCCTAGGACTTCTCTTTTTATACCTACTTTTTATCCAATATTAACATTGAAATGTATGCCCCACTAAGCACTGATTTATTACTTGTGTTGTATTTTATTTTGTTAAAGATTTGTTGGTTGTTTATCTATATAGTATTATTATTATTATCCTTAATGCTGAAATTTTATAGTATTCAATCTAGAATGTCTACATTTATTGTGAACTATTGAATGAATGATCTACATTAAATTTTGGATCACCATTTGAGAAATTTAATGAGTATATAAAATTCTGGAAAATGTTGATTCAAACATGCTCACAAGCCTCAAATATATAGTATTGATAGGATATATAAGTCATTCAAATAGCATAAGAGTACTATTGTGACATATTATCAAAATAGCTTGGTATCATTGGAATCGTACTTTGTTTAAATGTTTGACGGTATGACTCAAATTTGGCAAGAGAAATGACACTCTCTTGGAATAAAGGGAGGGTGTATGTTAAGGGAGTCAAAATTACTATCTCCATTGCTATGTTGGAAAAAAACTATTATGGTTTTGGATCATGGAGACTACATTGATAGAAAGAAACATTCTTTAGCAAAAGAATAGGAATTGTTTGGAAGTAAAGTGGGACGATCAGAGAATTACCATAATGGGTACAAAAAAAATACTTTTAAGTTGCCATGGGATAGAGTTATTTTTGTGATAATGAATATCTTCACTCTATAATGCAACATAGGTGTCCATAGCTTCCATCTAGCTATTGCAAATCACATCAAGGGAAATAAGCACATGAACATCTTGGGTTTCCTTTTCAAAGAACTATAAAAGATGTCTGAAATTTAGGATGGTAACATTTCCCTTCCTAACTTTTTAGGGTATCTTCACATTAATTTTTAAGTTTATTTCCTTAAATAATAATTCAATTTCTCTAGATAAAAGTGGGGTGGTCTGTCATGACCCACCCCTGGAAGACCTTTTGATTAGGTGAATTAGTGTTCAAACTATGTTATCATGAAATGGATGGATTAGTTTTAATGATTTGTTTGCAAAAGATATTTATTTTATGGAAATTATAATGATTTTTTTTTATTTATAGAATAATGTATTAATTTATCTTTATATGGTGCAATTACATATTTTTCTAAAATGAATGATATAACTTGCTGTAAGAATAATAAACTAGCTTATGTGAAGGCTTTGCTAAATAGTTATTGTGATGTTTTGTTAACTTCGCTTTGTTGCAGGATATCTACAATCTAATTGGGTATCTAATGAAATACTGCTAAACCTTCCAAGAAAGTTCCAATTTAGATAGTTGGGAAAATGCAATACCTCGTGCTACCACAATGAAGGGTTAATTCCACTTACAAGCATATACAATTTTAGCGAAATGTTATTATGTGAACTTAACATTTTCTTGTTTAATGTCGAGAGCAATTTCCTTGGACGTAGGATGAAACAAAACATCAACTTGATTTTTGAGATTTTGGAAATTAATATTGAATGGTCGAACTCCATTATTTTCTACACCATCATATGATTTTTATGATCATGGTTGCTTAAGGCAGAGTGGAAGATTAGGAAAATGGGGTATACAATTCAAAAAGGGAAGAGAGTGGAGATGATTGGTGATAGATCGCTAGTGAAATAAAGGCAAAAAGGAAAAGACATTGGTAATTAGGTAGGGGAGGGTTAGCAAATGGAGAGGAGGAAAATCATCTACAACTAGGAGGAAGAAGGAAAAGGAAGGGAATCTTATCAGTAATTGGATTTGTTGAAATCGTCTCAAAAACTGCCATGTAGGTTCTTTATAATTCATGTGTTGTTAAGCTTAATAATCTGGGATATCATAGTCTATATTTCCTAAAGAAAAGAGGTGTAATATTATCTATACAATGTTAGTCTTAGAAGCTCACCTTCTGGATCATGTTTAGAGATAGAATATTGCTTTCATTTTGTTACGGTGAAGAGAGCTCATGGATTTTTTTGTATGTCACCCATTTAGCATTGAGAAAGAATAAAAGTATAGTTTTTTGTGTTTGACTAGGTAGTAAAATGGATGGGATATAGCTAAGTATTTCCAATTTTACACATGTACAATCTGGTTGTACATGGTCAATAGTATTAGAAGCAAATCATTTAGTCAGAGAGATAGCAAAACTAGGATATAATTATTATTATGTCTAGCCTTCAAGGGAAGTTGTCATTGGTTTTATTAAAATGCATCATGAGTGTTGTAGGTCTTATCAAAGAAAATTTTATGAGTTTTTATTCATTACCCATAGTTTTCAAAAAAATGTGATGTGTTTGTTAGGAAAATTTACTCGAATGCCTTTAGTCTGAAATGTATGACATTATTTTATGATTTTGATTTTCTTGTTTCATAGTCAAAGAAAACTTGGTTGGAATCATTGTAGATTTAAAGGAAGGGTTGCAAATGTAGAATATAGTTTCAATCCTTTAAAAAGTAATAAAATTCTACAAAATTATGGGAGAGGAGAGTTTATTTAGACCAATTTTATCTACATTCCTTTTAATATAGAGAAGGTTGAGCGCCAATCAATTTTTGTCTTCAATTTGTAAATGATTTTATAAGGAATTAGGCATGAGCAACACAATAATTATAATATAGGAAAGAAATTATAATTGCATGAACTCTTGGTTCTATTTCTTATATTTGAGCAACGTTGTGATAATTAGTTTCACTTTTATTTCTATAAAATACTTTATCATGAATGGTGTGTGATATTTGATAAAGAGGTATTCTTTGGAATACATTATGGGAATATTTCCTAGGATATTCTATTGAGCGGAATTTATATATATGTAATGTTGGGTCCAAGTTCTGAAAATTTAATTTATAAGAGAGAAGTAGTAACTTTTTGACCCTTTAGAAGTGATAAAATAGGGAAGCGTGCTTAGACTTTAAGATACTAAGTGGATGGAAATTATGTTGAATTTCCTTGATTGATCCTAGTATTATATTGTAAAATACTACTTAAGAGGAAAGTGTGTTTAGTTTACCATATGATAAAGGGTGTTTATCATAGGATAATTTATATATGTTGTGCCTTCGCACGTTAATTAAGGAATTAAATTTATGAAAAGGAAGTATCATGGGAATGATGGATAGAACCTATTGAGATAATATAATCAATGACAGAAAATAAATTGTAAAAGAAAAATATAGTAATGGTGCGATCATTTACAATTATAGAAAACATATTTGATATGATAGTAGGAGCCAACGCGTAGCTATGATATGGAATACAGTCTCATGATGGGTATGCATGGGACGTATGGAATTCTTGTTACCGAATATCATTTATGCAATGCTCTTGTTCTAAGTTATGAAACCAGAATACCCTTATGAATTAATGGAATTATTTATGAGGTGTTTTCATATTGGTTATGGAATGATTCCTTGTGGGAGTTGAAGTCATGGATGGTGTAATAATTCCAATGTATTGACTTTCTTCAATTATTGAATTAAAAGAAGGAGATTTTATGGATGGGTTTTCCCCATAGGGATTTTTCTTGTGGTAAATGTCTTGTTGTGGGATTTTTTATATTGATATTATAGAAATGCTTTACTTAATGTATTGATGGAATGGTTTAAACTTCAATGCTTGTTTAAGTTATCTTAAAAATTCTAGTGTAAAAATATTGAGTGGAAATATGTATGAACCTAGGGAATGATTAAACATTTTATAAATTGCAATGTGCTAGTTTGTATGAAATTATTATGTCAAATATGTAGCATAAAAATATAGAGGATTTTAGGTCCCAAGGGGAACAGTGCAACGGTTCGATCTTTGGATCTTCTTCAAGAGGTCTACTTTTCAAATCGCGGTGTGGGAAAGTGTGTGAGGGGTGGGTGAAAAACCCTTTGGTTTGACAAAACCCCATAAGAGGGGTAGAGATCCAAGGTTTAAATCTTGGACCTCATTGGACTGAGCGCTTGTCCCTTTCCTAGTGCTTTTCGTGGCGTAAAAGGTTTAAAATGATTGTAGCATGGTGGTTATAGGGGTGAACTGCATGAAGAACTATGTGGCGTCTTCTAGGATAGACAACGCAGAATACTATGGTGGCCATAAAAGTCATAAAACCTTCTCGGATTCATGGTGACTATCGATTCCACCATGTAAATTCAAAAAAAATATAGAGGAGTTTAGATGCTTTATATACTTTTATGAGATATAATATTCCAAGTACAAATAACCATTAATGAATTGGAAGTGATTCATGAGATAGAATATTTATGTGAGGACCATTAATGACATTTCAAAATGTATATCATGTGTTAATGAGATAATGCCAAAATTAAGGAATATAATTATATTATTATTTAGTAACAATATTAGATCTAATTCTAGTTTAATGGAATAGTCATTTTAATGGTTAATTTTGAAAGCACAAGAACTTAAAGTAAAATATCCTTGATTATAACTTGGTAGAGGCCTAGAAATGAATGGGCTAGCTCATTGTAACGATGAGAGAGATAGCTGACTCATTCTTACACTAGGCACTTGCATAGATAGATTTATGTAGTGTGTATGGATGGTGTACTTCATTTGATAGAATAGAATAATATTAGCTATCTCATGGGGTCTAGGGTGAAATATAGTTGGTGAACTAAATATTGATACCTAGTGCATCCACTTAAGGGGATTTAAGTGGTATGTAGATATGGTGGTGTCTTAAGAGGGTCCAAGTGAAAATTAATTAAAGGGATAAACCCATCATCCTAGGTGGAGTGATGTTAAAAAAAATTAAAAATATATATAGAGATGGAGAAATATGGGTTGTGACATTTGGTATTAGAGTAGAGTTCGTAGGGATACAATTTTTCACATGCAAGAGTAGATGAGTGAAGTAGGTTGCACACATTATAAATACTATACTAAGAAAAACATATTTATTTAAAATAGACCTTGATTGTCTATGTTACATAACTAAAAGTATAGTCTCTAGTAGGAGAATATTTTTTAATATGGAATTATGATATAAACCCTACTACCTCTCTCATGTGAGTGGTTAGGGATAATGCCACCCAAGAGAAGGAGAGGAAGTGTTGCATTAATGACTAGGTAGACACGACAAAATAATGTAGAGGTTGAGATCCTAGATATAGGTATAGATACTCCTAATAATGAGAGGGAGGATCTTACTGCAACAATTGCCCTACTAAAGGAACAAATGGAAACACAAAAGTAATTGTTGGAATATTTAGTGAATTGAGATTCACAAGTTGGGAATTCTAGGATGGGATAAGAGAATTAACCCCTTATAGAGGTACAAAAAGGTAGGGTCTGACTAGAGGCCCAATTGGGTAAAGATATGAAACATCTAAAATCTTCCAAGTTTAATGAAGAGGAAGATGATGACAAATCTGAAGTTTAACTGAAAGAGATAGAAACCTACTATAATATGAAGAACTATTCCACTGGCACCTGAATATCCTATACTACTATGCATTTGAAAGGGGTTGGTTTTGATTTATGGGAAACATATTGATACAGTGGGAAACTAGAGACTGAGGTTGTAATTGATTTGAAATGGGAGAACTTTGTGATAGCTTTCAAAGAAATATTCCTCACCAAACACTTCTACACAAATAAATTTTAAGAGATCACCAAACTTAGGGAATGGACTAGGATTATGGAGGTATATTATTATAAATTCATTAAGTTTCTAAAGTAATTATCCGCATATAATGAGAAAATGAAGATACATAAGTTTATTCTAGAAGCAGATCCCAGAATAGGGTATGAAGTGAATATGTGAGAACTTAAAACTCTTTAGAATGCCTATGATCTAGCCAAGAAAGTTGAAACTTATCTCAAGCCTTACTTTGATTATGAAGGGGCATTTGAGCAATATTAAGAGGAACTGATAAAGGGAAACAGTGTAGGGTTCATGAAATGGAAAATTGATCAAGCAAAAAAGAGTCCCTCTAGATAGGACAAAAGGAATGATAGAAAATAAGGGAAGTTTAAGAATAGGTTTAAAGGGAAGAACCAAAATTCTAATAATCATAATAGCAGTGATAACCGATCACCAACACAATTTCAGGCCAATCCTTCACATGAAATGAAAATAGAAGATGGATAGAAGCAGAAAACATATCCAGGATCCAAAGTGGGATGTTATGAATATGGCAGTCTACTTTATGCCAACAAATATCTACTTAAAGCAGGATCAAGTTCAAAATAAAAAATATCCAACCCATAAAGAACCCACATAGAAGATTTATACAGCAATAGGGAGTCAGGATCTGGAAGGACAAGCCACTCCACTACTAATAAAAGGTAAGATATTTGGTAGAAATTTTATTATTTTAATTGATAGTGGTGCCACAGATAGCTTTGTTTCCACTATCTTAGTTAAATATATACCAAAAAGTCTAGGAATCTTGGCACATGGGTGGAATGTTGAGAATGGATCAAGGTAGACCTACTCTATAGATCAGTGTTATCCTATGGCTGGAATTATTTTACCTAGTGGTACAACTATAGGATACCTTTATGTAGCACCACTACATGCTTTCGATGTAGTCCTAAGTGTAACAACCCAAAATTCTACATTCTCTTTTTCTTTCCAAGTAGCTTAAGGACATTAAACCTCTTAGAGTCTTAAGACCCACTCTAATCTCACAACCACATTATCCCTCAGATATGTGGATAGGTATTTTTCTAAATGAGTTCATTATTTCTTTTAGTCATTCATGGATTGCTACCTTCCCCTTTCTTTCCTCTGAAAGGGTACCTTAATAGGACCAATTCCCTACATGTATCTTTTAATGTAGGTGCTTCTATTTTCTCTCTCTTGAAAGGAAATGCACGATGCACTACTCTACATAGGTCACTTAGTGTATATATTCCCCTTTTCAATCCATCAAAAAGGTTTATGCATATCTCTACAAGCCTCATAGATCATTCAAGAAGTTACACTATGCAAGCATTAGATGATTACCCATTCTTCAATAAAGGGTCAGCTACCTGGCAGCATCCATCCTAATTGGCATCGTATAATTAAAATTGTATTCATTATCATCTAGTTTATTTGAGGGTCTCATATTAATTAATGTCATAATATTCATTTCTTTAGTGATATGTCCTCAGAGCTCAAAAGAGTAGCATTATCGAGAATAGAACTACACGCTAGTTCAGATATGCCATTTAAAAATTATTTGGCTCACTTAGTTATGCCCTACATAGACCATTTAAACACTTAGATCATGGGGGTAAACTTATCCTTTCCAAGAAAATCCAATGGATTCTTTTCAAAAAAATTGATCTTGAGTTCTTTACACTACCAGAATACTTGTCCTCATTAAAACTTTAATGTCAACCTACGAGGCATCAAGGAAAGACTCGGGTGAAGTCTAAATTTTTAACCCCCATAAATTCTTTTTTACATAAGAAAACATGGATACCTTGCACCATACCTTAATCTAAAGAAGTTGAAACATTCGCTAAAGCCTCCCTTAGAGCTCAAGCATGCATTTGATTCTACGAAAGTAATCCACATATTTTAAAGTAACATAAACTAATTACCAGTTCAATTTTAACATAAACACCACAAAGCAAAGCTTGGGCAAAATGTAAAGATATACTTCCAACAAATCTAGTTTCTCCATAATCAACATGAAAGGATCGCATTACATGCAAAGAGGTTCAAATATAACCTTTATCTTGGAGATTACATAAAAATTTTCCACAATATAATTTATTACAAGCTTCTACATTCCCATATTCTTTGTCATAGTCTCCCATTGAAACAACTAGTTTACGAAGGAGTTATCTCGAGCTACCAACGCATGGAAGAACCAATATTCCCTGATTCACCAATGAAGGGTTCTTAACTGCAACTCGACTAATACTCAACTTTGGTAATACACTGTCCTTTACCGTTCGTCATAGCAACAAGACTGGAATTATCACACAAAAAAGGGATTTTCCATGCCCAGGATTAGAGATGGCTCTCAAATTAAAGAGCACAAAGTCTAACACATATTCACATTTAAAAGTGTAACTTTGCACACGGTAACAATGTCAAACTTCATTCTGCTAAAGAATTCCAAATCAACATCACACAAGAATATTTTCAACTCAAGCATCACATAGTATAGAACAAGGCAATTACTAAAATAATTTTATTCATAATAAAGCCTACATTCATTGTTTCACCTAAACAGTCAGCATAAAACTTTACATACAAAAATTTCCATTCATTCCACATACTAAGATTTACTAGAAAGTGCCTCTAAAATAAGTTTAATGTAAATCACATAATTCAATAAGAACATGAGTCCATCCTATGTTCTTTTCCAAAGACCTAGCTACGTTTTGATAGGAACACTCTTCAATTTCTTTCAAAAACTAGTCTATGCTATCAAAGCTGGACAACGTTCCACTAATATTTAACAATAGTGCAAAGGTTCCAAGAACTCGGGTTTTTCAAATTTAATAGTCAAGCATTTATTCAAAATTAATCTATGAATATTTACTAAATTTTCCATTCATATTAAACTTAGTTTCATGCTAGAGCTATATGCACATAAGGTAAGTACCATTAACTCCCAACTAGCTCTATTCTAAAGGAAACCTTTGCTCAAAAATAACTTTTCAAAGAAATCCAATAAACATGGCTTCGAAAAAAATACAATGCAGTAAGAACATATATGTGTAAAAAAAACAAGCATTTGCTTCAGTCTCAATGCCACCCATACACGATATTAATCACACTTATTCTTTCCATAATAGTAAACATGAAACAACTTTCCATAATAGTTTAATAGCAGATGCAATTGGAATTATTTCCACAAAATAAAAAAATTTAACATCAATCATTGAACTAGTTTACCTTCCTCAATGGGTTCTACCTTTTGATCAACATTGGTCCTTTATGCTTCCTACCTGCAAATAAAACTTCCTTTACCATAGATAGATTCTCTTCTTCAGCACTTCCCAGAGAAAAAATATTTCTTCTCTCCTTCAAAAAACAACATCGGTTTTCTTTTTTTTCCTTGCTTACCATATCACTCTCTTTTTCTCAAACCTCCCACTCTCAAGGACATCATTATCCTTGCTCAACATGTTTTCTCCTTCGTCTGCTATTGAGAACTTCAACCGAATTTTCATTAAGAGTGATGATGGTGGAAAACAATACAACTCAAACTCTCATGATTGCATACTAACAACCAACCAACATATATATCTTCGAGAGGGGCTAAGTTTCTGCCAATCATAAAGACATCATAACAGCCATGAAACATAAGTATTTTCAAATAACAATTCTAAGAGAAACAAGCTCTTTTTTTAAAACCAAGGAAATCACACACAACACTAGCATCCTTTCCTATGAACAAAGTCTTTATTTTTTCTAAGTACTTAACTAGAAATATATTTTTAAACAAAGCACATGTTTCCTTTCCCTAGAAAGATCAATGACAAGCAATCAATTCCATAGCCACTTATCAATTTCAATCAAAACAACCATTTGATGATAATAATTTCTTTAGTTAAAGGTCAGCATGGTTAGTTTTTTTTATGCAAGTCATGTTATGCATTCTCCATGAAGGAAGCACTCATTCATGTTGCTCCCAAATACTTCATCTAATAACCCATCACATAATTTCCCATGGACATTCCCTTTCTCGGTGACCAATTCTTTCTACCACCAATAGCAAACTTTTTCTGCAAAAAGTGATGTTCCATTAGAAACATCTTATTCTTTCATAAAACTAAGTTTGCAAGGATGTTAACATGAGAATATGATCAATCAAATCACCACATAATTTCATCAACCACATATTTTTCATGATAAATAAATATATAGTCCATCATCTTATCAAAAGTAGCACAAGCACATCATGAAAGCATTACCAAACCATAAAACCAAAAATTGGCCAAGGGAGGGTCATGACATACTCCCCCCTTAGGCTTAACACAGTCCTTTGTGTCTCCCAAGGTTTAAAAAAATATATAAATTATATATATATATATATATATATATTAAAATATATATATTTTTTTTTTTTTTTTTTCAAACAAAAAAGGAAAATGATTCCGCATGTCTGCCACTTTCTCCCAAGTAGCATTCCTTTCAGAATATCGATCCCACTAAACTTTACACTACTCTAGCATTCCTTTCCTCATCGACTTGGTTTGGTACTCAAGGATCCTTACTGGTTGAACCTCTATAGCCGTGGGGTTCACCATCTATAAATTAGAGAAATCCCACACATGCTCAAGATTAGCAATGTATTTTCTAAGTAAAGAAATGTGAAAGGTGTTATGAATCTTAGACAGATTAGGTGGTAAGGCAAGTTGGTATACCACAGGACTGATCTTCTCTGTAACATCAAAGGGTCCGATGTAGCGAGGATCAAGTTTCATGGACTTGATTGCACTCTTTCTTGGCTTTACCCTTAAAAACACCTTATCACCCATTGGAAAACTCTCTTGGGGATCTCTTACGATCAGCATAACTCTCCTATCGATCTGCAACTTCTTTTAGTCATTTTTTGATCATTCTTAATTGTTGCTCCATTTCTCTAACCATATCGGGTCCCAACACAATCTGATCCTTGGGATTATCCCATGACAATGGTGTTCTGCATTTTCTTCCATACAATACCTCAAAAGGTGCCATTCCTAAGGTTGAATGGTGCTCGTTATTGTAAGCAAATTCCACCAAGTGTAGATAATCCTCCCAATGGGTTTTCTGATCCATACAGTACATGCAAAGCATATCTTCTAGCACCTGGTTTACTCTTTCCATTTTCCCATCCATTTTTGGGTGGTAAGTAGAGCTAATATTTAGGTTGGCTCCAATGGAATGATGCAAATCTTGCTAAAACTCTAAGGTAAATCTTGAGTCTCTATATGCTATAATCACTTTTGGAAAACCATGGAGCCAAAATATCTCTTTGGAAAATCTATTAGCCACTACTACAACATCATCCTTAGTATTTCCAGGTATAAAATGTGCAACCTTGGTCAGTCTATCGACCACTACTAGGATTGCATCATGTTGAAACCTATTTTTAGGCAGCCCTACTACAAAGTCCAAGGAAATTACTTGCCACTTTTTCTCAGGTATGACATGTGGATTCAACAATCCTGCTGGATGCCTATGCTCAACCTTAACTTTTTGATATTCAAGATATTGAGCAACATATTCATTTATGTCCCTCTTCATTCCAGACCAGTAGAAATTTTTCTTCATGTTCTCCCTCATTTTTGCTCCACCAGGGTGAGCAAAATATGGGGATCTATGAGCTTCACTCATAATAATTTTCCTCAAATTTCCAACTTTGGGTATTACCACTTTGTCCTTAAAGTAGAAGAATCCATCCTTGAAGCTGAAATCCCTATATAAATCTGGTTTCTCTTCCATTCTCTTCCAAATTTTCTTGTAATAAATGTCCTATTTTTTATTCTCTTTGACTTGTTCCATCAAGTCAAAATGGAAATGGGATAAAACAACAATGTGTTTCCTTCTACTTAAAGCATCCACTACTTTATTCTCTTTTCCTTTTATATACTCAATACCAAAATTGTATTCTACAAGAAATTCCATCCATCTCCTCTACCTAGCATTGAGTAAGGGTTGAGTAAAGATATATTGCAGACTCTGATGGTCAGTCCTTAGTTCAAAAGGTCTTCCTACTAGATAGTGCCACCAACTCTTGAGAGCAAACACTACAACTTCCAGCTCTAAATCATGAGTTGCATAATTATTCTCATGTCTTTTCAACTTTCTGGATCCATAGGCAACCACTGCTCCATCTTGAGAGTACTCCTCCCAAACCCTCCATAGATGCATATGTGCATACTGAAAACTTCCCTGGGGTTTGGGTATCTTTAATATAGGAGGTGTAGTGAGATTTTGTTTAAGCAGTTCAAAAACTTCTTCACTCTTATCAGACCATATGAACTCCTTTCCCTTCCTTTGCAGGTTAGTTATAGGTGCAATAATTTTGGCATAATCCTTAACATACCGCCTATAGTATCCAGTTAAACCCATGAAACTTCTAACTTCTGTCACATTGGTCGGTGGTGGCCAATTCAGGATAGCCTCAATTTTCTTAGGATCTACTGTGATCCCATATTCTGACACAATATGACCCAAATATTGCACTCTTGTCACATAGAACTCACATTTGGACAAGTTCCCAAACAACTAATTTTTCCTTAACAGTTCCAACACAATTCTGAGATGCTTGTCATGTTCTACTTTATTCTGGGAATATATCAATATGTCATCCAAGAATACCAGAACAAACTTGTCCAATTGCTTCCTAAATATGCTATTCATAAAATTCATGAAAGCTATCGATGCATTCGTTAAACCAAATGGTAAGATGATAAATTCATAATGCCCATACCGGGTCTTAAAAGTTATCTTGTGAGTATCCACATCTTGGATCCTCAGTTGATGATATCCAAATTTCAAATCAATCTTTGAAAATATTGTGGCATCCTTGAGTTGATCAAAGAGATCTTCGATTTTGGGTAAAGGATATCTATTTTTGATAGTTGCTTTATTCAACATCCGGTAATCAATGCATAGTCTTAAAGAACCATCCTTATTTTTCACAAACAGAACTGGTGCACCCCAAGGTGACACACTTGGTCTTATTAGTCCTTTCTCCAACAATCCTTGAAGTTGAACCTTCAATTCTTACATTTCAATAGGATTCATTCTATAGGGAGCCCTATGAATAGGCTCAATTCTGGGTTGAAGTTCAATAGAAAAGTCAAATTCTCTTTTAGGAGGTAATCTGGGTAAATATTTCAAAAAAACATCTTTAAAATCCTGAAGAATAGGGTGTCTCCCAAACACTTCTTCTTTCTTTTCTTCCTTTAACTCATTTATCTTAACTATATATACCATACCTCCTTTTCTGATGGCTTTCTTAAGTTGTAAAGTCGAGATAATTTATGGTTGAAAATCCCCTTGCAGGCTATTCACTCTTTGAACCATCCCATCAGCATCTGTATAATCAATCCAATAGTCTTGAAAATTAATCACTGCTTTATGTGCTTGCAACCAATCCATTCCTATCACTATGTCAAAGGTATGCAATGGTGCAACATATAAGCATCCTATGGTCGTTCTGCTAGGCAAAGTGATGACCGCCCTAGGATAGCATTGATTTATAGAGTAGGTTTATCCTAAACCGTACTCAACCTTCCACCCATGCATAAAAAATTCTAGCCTTTCAGACATATGTTTAATTAAACTAGTGGAAATAAATTTGTCAGTAGCACCACTATCAAATAATATTCTAACACTTCTACCAAGAATTTTACCTTTTATTACCAAAGGAGTGGCATGTCCATCCAAATTCTGGTTTCTTATAGCTGCATAAATCTTGTGCACTGGTTCCTTAGGTGCAGTTTCCTTGTTCATTAGTTCCTTTCATTTTGAACTCATCCCTACTCTTTGTGGACAATTAGTGGCGTAATGAGCTCCCTTACAAAGAAAACATCCTTCCTTGGGTCCTGGATGTTCTTTTCATTTCAGCTCTCCTATTGTTCCCTCTTCCTTGGGCAGGTTAGTCTGTCTCTATGGTGATCTATTACCACTATTTCCATGATTATCTCATTTGTGCTTCCTTCCTCGAAACCTTCTTCTAAACTTTCCTTGCTTACTATCTTCTTTACCATCCTGCTTAGGAACGCTCTTGCTAGCTTGCTCACGTTCCCACTTCATGAACCCTAAACTATTTCTCTTCCTTAACGCTTCTTTACCTTGCTCATCTAACCCCTCATAATCAAAGTAGGGTTTAAGGTATGTCTCAGCTTTCCTTGCCAACTCATAGGCCTTTTGCAATGTTTTGGGTTCTCGCATGTCCACTTCCTATCCTATCCTAGGATCTATTCCAAGTATAAACTTGTGGATCTTCATTTTCTTAGTATATGTGGGTACATATTTCACCAACTTAACAAATTTTTTATAATATTTTTCCACTATTCTAATTCCCCTGATGAAGTTTAGTGAATTTGTCATACTTTTGGGAATAGAAATATTTTGTAAGAAACCTTTCTTTGAAAGCTTTAACAAACTCTTCCCATTTCAAGTCAACTGCAGCTGCTAAATTTCGTTCCTCACTAAGGGTTTCCCACCAAGCTAAACCATCTCCTTGCAAATGTAGAGTAGCATAAGATGTTCGAGTGCCCAAAGAAAAATTCTTCATGATGTAGTATGTCTCTATCTCCTTCAACCAAGCCTCGGCCTTATCCCCATCTTCCTCTCCATTAAACTTGGAAGACTTTAGATATTTTATTTCCTTGCCCATCTCAGCCTCCAATCGAACTCTTGCCAATTGTGCCTCAGTAAGTGGTTCATCTTCTTGTCCCCTTCTCGAAATACTAGATTGTGTTTCATGACTCAGCACAACCTCCAACAATTATTTTTGGGTCTCCACCTACTCACAAAGTAGAGCCACTATTTCAGTAAGATTCTCACTTCCATTGGGATTCTCTGTTCCAACCTTAGGTGCTCTATTTTCTACGTTGGTTCCTCGAGTTACCCTCATTGATGGGGTAACACTCCCTCTTCTTCTTTTTGGTGGCATTGTCCCCTAACCACACACAAAAGAGGTAGTAGGAGTCAATTTCCAATTCTTCTTTGGTAATTTCTCCTACCGACTAACTCCTAATTTAACAATTGGTTTTGCCCTTTCCTATAAACAAACAAACAAGGTAAACCTACTACTAAACATACTCAAATAGGTTTGCATAATGAGTTGATTCCCATTTTGAACCATGCTCTGATACCAAATGTAACAACCCAAAATTCCACATTCTCTTTTTTTTCCAAGTAGCTTAAGGACATTAAACCTCTTAAGACCCACTCCAATCTCACAACCACATTATCCCTCAGATATGTGGATAGGTATTTTTCTAAATGAGTTCATCATTTCTTTTAGTCATTCATGGATTGCCACCTTCCCCTTTCTTTCCTCTAAAAGGGTACCTTAGTAGGACCAGATACCTACATGTATCTTTTAATGTAGGTGCTTCCCTTTTCCCTCTTTTGAAAGGAAATTCCTAGCACACTGCTCTACATAGGTCACTTAGTGTAGATCTTCCCATTTTCAATCCATCAAAAAGGTTTATGCATATCTCTACAAGCCTCATAGATCATTCAATGAGTTGCACTATGCAAGCAATAGCTGGTTACCCCTTCTTCAATCAAGGGTTAGCTACCTGGTAGCATCCATCCTACTTGGCACTACAAAATTAAAACTGTATTCATTATCATCTAGTTTCTTTGAGGGTCCCATATTCATTAATGTCATAAGCTTCATTTCTTTAGTGAGACATCCTTGTATCTCAAGATAGAGATATTACCAAGAATAGAACTACACACTAGTTTAGATATACAATCCAAAACGAACTTGTCTCACTCAGTTAAACCCTACACAGACCATGTAAACACTTAGATAACGAGGGTAAACTTATGCTTTCCTAGAAACTCTAAGGATTTCTTCTCATTAAACTTGATCTTGAGTTCTTTACACTACCATTATATATTTCCTCATTAAAAATTTAATGCTAGCCTACGAGGCATCAAGGAAAGACTCGGGTGAAGTCTAAATGTTTAACCCCCCCATACATTCTTCTATACATAAGAAAACATGGATACATTACACCATACCTTAATCTAAAAGAAGTTAAAACATTCTCTAAAGTATCCCTTACAGCTCAAGTACACATTCGATTCTACGAAAGTAATTCATAGAATTTAAAGCAACATAAACTAATTACCAGTTCCATTTTAACATAATCACCACAAAGCAAATCTTAGATAGAATGTAAATAAATACTTCCAACAAATCCAGTTTCTCCATAATCAACATGAAAGGATCACATTACATGCAAAGAGGTTCAAAGACAACCTCTGTCTTGGAGATTACATAAAATATTTCCACAATATAATTAATTACAAGCTTCTACATTCCCATAACTCTTTGTCATAGTCTTCCATTGAAACAACCAGTTTACAAAGGAGTTATCTAGAGCTTCCAATGCATGGAAGAACCAAGCTTCCCTGATTCACCAACAAAGGGTTCTTAACCGCAACTCTACCAAGACTCGACTATGGTAATACACTATCCTTTACCATTTATCGCTACAGCAAGATTGGAATTATCACACCAGAAAGTAGATTGTCCATGCCCAGGATTAGATATGGCTCCCAAAAGAAAGAACTCAAAGTCTAACACATATTCACATTTGAAAGTGTAACTTTGCACATGGTAACCATTCCAAACTTCATTTTATTAAAGCATTCCAAATAAACATCACACAGGAAGCATTTCATCTCAAGCATCATGTAGCATAGAACAAAGAAATTACTAAAATAATTTTATTCATAATAAAGCCTACATTCATTGTTTCCTCTAAACCATCGGCACATAACTTTACACGCAAAAAATCCCATTCATTCCTCATACTAATATTTACCATCCAGTGCCTCTAGAATAATTTTAATGTAAACCACATCATTCAATAAGAACACGAGTCCATCCTATGTTCCTTTCTAGAGACCTAACTACATTCCAATAGGAAGACTCTTCAAGTTATTTCAATAACCAGTCTGCACTACCAAAGCTAGACAATATTCCAATCATCTTTAGCAATAGCGCATAGTTCCAAGAACTTGGGTTTACAAAATTTAATAGTCAAGCATTTACTCAAAACTCATCTATGAATATTTACTAAATTTTCCATTCATATTAAACTCAGTTTCATGCTAGAGCTATATGCACATAAGGTAAGTACCATTAACTCCCAACCAACTCTATTCTAAAGGAAATATTTTCTCAAAAATCACTTTTCAAAGAAATCCAGTAAACATGGCTTCAAAAAGAATGAAATGCAGTAAAAACATCCATGTTTAAATAAAACAAGCATTTGCTTCAGTCTCAATGCTACCCATACACGAGGTCAAGCACAAGTTATTCTTTCCACAATAGTAAACATGAAATAACTTTCCATAATCATTTAACAACAGATACAACAAGTTTTCTTTCCACAAAATAAAAAAAATTAACATCAATCATTAAAATAGTTTTCCTTCCTCAATGGTTTCTACCTATTGATCAACGTTGGTCCTTTATGCTTTCTACCTACAACTCAAACTTCCTTCATCGTGGATAGATTCTCTTCTTCAGTGCTTCCCAGAGAAAAAATATTTCTTCTCTCCTCCAAAAAACAATACTAGTTTTTTTTTTCCTTTTCTTACCAGAACGCTCACTTTTTTTTGGAACCTCCCACTCTCAAGGACATCATTCTCCTTGCTCAACATATTTTCTCCTCTGTTCACCACTAGGAACTTCAACTAAATTTCCATTAAGAGTGATGATGGTGGAAAAAATACAACTTGAACTCTCATGATTGCATACTAACAACAAACTAGCATATATATCTTCGAGAGTAGCTAAGTTTCCACCAATCATAAAGACATTATAGCAGCCATAAAGCATAAGTATTTTCAAATAATAATTCTAAGAGAAACAAGATCTTTTTTTGAAACCAAGGAAATCACACACAACACTAGCATCCTTTCCTATAAACAAAGTCTTTCTTTTTTCTAAGTACTTTACTAGAAATATATTTTTAAACAAAGCACATGTTTCCTTTCCCTAGAAATATCAACAATAAGAAATCAATTCCATAGCCACTTATCAATTTCAATCAAAACAACCATTTTATGATAAGCATTTATTTAGCTAAAGTTCATCATGGTTAGTTTTTTTAAGCAAGTCATGTTATGCATTCTCCATGAAGGAAGCACTCATTCATGTTGCTCTCGAATACTTCATCTAATAACCCATCACATCATTTCTCGTGGACATTCCCTTTCTTAGTGACCAATTATTTCTACCACCAATAGCAACATTTTCCTACAAAAGGTGATGTTCCATTAGCAACATTTTATTCTTTCATAAAACTAAGTTTAGAAAGACATCAATATGAGAAGATGATCAATAAAATCACCACATAATTTCATCAACCACATATTTTTTCATGATAAATAAATAGATAGTCCATCATCTTATCAAAATTAGCACAAGCACATCATGAAAGCATTACCAAACCATAAAACCAAAAATTGGCCAAGGGAGGATCTTGACACTAATAATGGATTGGTTGCAATCACATAAGGCCTTAATCAATTTCTAGGATAGATGGATTGAATACTCAAAATATGGTAGTAAGATATAGAAGGTGTATAACCTACAAGGGATTTTTTGATCCCGAATCCTCTCCACAAAGCATCTTAGAAAAGTAATAAAGAGAGGATGAACAATTTATATAGTGAAGTTAAATAATATAGAAGAAGAAGAGAAGGAAAAGGTTTTTGAGAAACACCCAATACTTTAGAAGCTTAGATATATATTTCTAGAGTATTTACCTGGATTACCTCCTAAACATGAATTTGAATTCACAATTAAACTTTACCTAGAACAAAACCTATTTATAGAGCTCCTTATAGAATGAATCTTATTGAGATGAAAGAATTGAAAGTACAATTGCAAGGATTTTTGGAAAAATGATTGATTAGACCAAGTGTGTCACCATGGGGTGCACCAGTGCTATTTGTCAATAAAAATGATGGTTCCTTGTGACTATGTATAAACTACAAGATGTTAAACAAGGCAACCATTAAAAACAGATATCCTCTACCCATAATCAAAGACCTCTTTGATCAACTTAAATATACCACTATATTTTCAAATATTGATCTAAATTTAGGATACCACTAGTTGAGTATTCAAGAGGAGGATACCCATAAAACGAACTTCAAAAAATATTATGGATATTATGAGTTTACTATCTTGTCGTTTGGTCTATCAAATGCTCCAATAGCATTTATGAATTTGAAGAATAGTATTTTAGGAAGCTTTTGGATAGGTTTGTGATAGCATTCTTGAATAATATTTTGATATATTCCTAGAATAATATTGAGCATGACAAACACCTTGAGATCATGTTGGAACTGCTAAGAAAGAATTATTTGTATGAGAATTTGTTGAAATATGAATTCTATGTGTTAGAGGTGTAGTATTTAGGGCATATTATATCAAAAAAAGAGATCGCATTGGATATTAAGAAAATAGAAGCTATACTAAGTTGGCCATCACCAAAAAATATGATAGAAGTTAGAAGTTTTATGGGTTTGAATGGATATTATAGGTATTACGTGAAGACTATGCTAAGATAACCGCTCTAATAACTAACCTTCAAAGGAAGGGAAAATAATTCAAGTGGATGGATAAATTTAAGGAAGCTTTTGAACTAATCAAATAAATACTCACTACATCTCCCATAATAAAGATACCAAACCCTCATGGTAGTTTTTCTATGTGTACAAATGCATCACTAAAAAGTTTTAGGAGGTGTGCTCTCACAAGATGAAGTAGAAATAGTTTATAGATCCAGGAAACTGAAATGACATGAAGTCAATTATACAACCCATGATTTGGAATTAGCAGTAGTGGTTTTTGCTCTCAAAAGTTGATGACACTATTTGATAGGGAGACCATTTGAGTTAAGAATAGACCATCAAAGTTTGAAGTACATATTATCAAACCCTCAGGGTAGTTTTTCTATGTGTACAAATGCATCACTAGAATTTTTGTGAGGTGTGATCTCACAAGATGAAGTAGTAATAGCTTACGGATCCAGGAAATTGAAATGACATGAAGTCAACTATACAACCCATGATTTGGAATTAGCAATAGTGGTTTTTGCTCTCAAAAGTTTCTTGGCTAGGAATGAAGAGAGACATAACTAAATTTGTTGTCCAATATCTTGAATTCCAAAAAGTAAAGGTAAAAAATAGACATATTATAGGACTATTGTACCCGCATGATGTACAAGTACAAAAATGGTAGGTGATTTCGATGGATTTTATTGTAGGTTTGCCAAAAACTAGATTCCAACATGATGCAATCCTAGTTGTGGTCGATAAACTTACCAAGGTTGCACACTATATACCTAGAAATACCATGTATGATGCCTTGATTATGGCTAACATATTTTCCAAGGAAATATTCAAGCTTCATGGTTTTCTGAAATTGATCATTTCAAAAGGGATTCGATATTCACATCCAGATTTTGGTAAGCTTTGCATTGATCTATTGGCACTAGACTCAACATCAGTTTGGCCTATCACCTAGAAACTAATGAGAAAACTAAAAGGCTAAACTAATCTTTAGAGCACATGCTTCGCATGTATTTTATGGATCAGAAAACTCAATAGAAATATTACATGCACTTGGTATAATTTGCCTACAACAACGGTCACCACTCAACTTTAGGTATGGCTTCATTTGAATCTCTTTATGGCAAAAGGTGTAGAATACCATTATCTTGGGATAATCCAAAATACAATGTTGTGCTTATACCTAATATGGTCAAATAAATGGAGCAACATCTAAGGATTATTAGAGAAAAACTTAAAGAAGCTACATATTATCATAAAATTTATGTTAGCCTTAAGTGGTTTTCAAGGGATTTTGTTATGTATGACAATTTTTTTTTTAGGGTAAGACCTTAAAACAGTGCTATTAAATCTACCAAACTAGATCCTTTTTTTTTGGACCTTTCAAAATTATAGAGAATATCAGCCCTGTGGCATACCAACTTGCCTTACCACCTAGTCTGTCAAAGATTCATGACACCATGCATATTTTATTGCTTAGAAAATATGTAGCTAATCTTGAACATGTGTGGGACTTTTCTAAACTACATATAGCATATTTGAAGGCTATAGAGGTTTTACCAATAAAAATCATTGAGTTCTATTCTAAATCGATGATAAAAGGGACTCTGGAGCAATGCAAGGTCTAGTGGGAACGCTATTCCAAGAGGAATGCTACTTGGGAGAAAGTAGTTGATATGCAAAAACATTTTCCATTTCTGTTTGAAAATACATTGTAATTATTACTTTATGTTTAAACTTTATGAAACACATAGGACTATGTTAAACATAATGGGGGAAGATGTCATGACCCACCCTTGGAAGACCTTTTGATTAGGTGAATTAGTGTTCAAACTATGTTATCATGAAATGGATGGATTGATTTTAATGATTGGTTTACATAAATATATATTTTTTGGAAATTGTAATGCTTTTTTTTATCTATAGAATAATGGACTAATTCATATTTATATGGTGCAATTACATATTTGCCAAAAAGAATGATGTAACTTGCTCTAAGAATAATAAAATAGCTTACGTTAAGGCTTTGCTAAATAGTTATTGTGATGATTTGACAACTTTGCTTTGTTGTAGGATATCTACAATTTAATTGGGTATCTAACAAAATATTATTGCTAAACCTTCCAAGCAGGTTCCAATTTAGATAGTTGGAAAAATGGTATACCTTGTGTTACCACAATGAAGGGTTAATGCCACTTGAAAGCATATAGAATTTTAGAGAAATGCTATTATGTGAATATAACATTTTATTGTTTGATGTCAGGAGCAGTTTTCTTGGATTTAGGATGAAACAAAACACCAACTTGATTGTTGGGATTTTTGGAGTTAATGTTGAATGGTCGAACTCCATTGTTTCCTAATCCATCGGGTGATTTTAGTGATCATGGCTAGTTAAGGTGGAGTAGAAGATTAAGAGACGGGGGTTTGCAATTCAAAAAGGGAAAAGAGTGGAGGGAGTTGGTGATAGACTATCGATGAAAGAAAGGAAAAAATGAAAAGACATTGGAAATCAGGTAGGGGACGATTGGAAAATGGAGAGGAGTAAAATCATCTACAACCAGGGGGAAGAAGAAAAAGGAAGGGGATCTTATTGCTAGTTGGATTTGTTACAATCATCTCAAAAACTTCTAGGTAGGTTATTTAGAACTCGTGTTCTTAAGTTTAATAGTCTAGGATATCCTAGTTTAGATATCCTAATGAAAAGAGATGTAACATTGTCTATACAATGTTAGTATTAGAAACTCACCTTCTGGATTAGGTTTAGAGATAGAACATTGCTTTAATTTTGTTACAGTGAAGAGAGCTCATGGATGTTTTTGTATGTCATCAATTTAGCATTGAGAAATAATGCAACTATAGTTTTCTATGTTTGATTGGGTAGTAAAATGGATGGGAGATATCTAAGTGTTTCCAATTTTACACATGTACAATCTGGCTGTACATGGTCAATAGTATTAGAAGGAAACCATTTAGTCAGAGAGATAGCGAAACCAATATATAGTGATTATTATGTCTAGCCTTCAAGAGAAGTTGTCATTGATTTTATTAGAATGCATTATGAGTGTTGCAGGTTTATCAAAGAAGAGTTTACAAGATTTTCGTTCGTTGCCCATAGTTTTCAAAAAAATATGATGTGCTTGTTGGGCAGATTTACTTGAATGCCTTTAGTCCTAAATGTATTACATTAGTTTGTTGATTTTGATTTGCTTGTTCCATAGTCAAAGAAAACTTGGTTGGCATCATTGTAGAATTTAAGGAAGGGTTGCAAATATAGAATATGGTTTCAATCCTTTAAAAAGAAATAAACTTCTATGAACTTATGGGAGAGGATATTATATGTAGACTAATTTTATCTACATTCCTTTTAATATTGGGAATGTCGAGTGCCATTTAGTTTTCTAACTTCAGTCTATAACTGATTTTAAGAGGAATTAGGCATGATAAACACAACGATTATAAGATAGGAATAAAATTATAATTGTATGAACTCTTGGTTCTATTTCTTATATTTGAGCAACGTTGTGATAATTAGTTTCACTTTTATTATTGTAAAATTCTTTATCGTGAATGTTGTGTGATATTTGATAAAGATGTATTCTTTAACATACATTATGGGAATCTTTCCAAGGATATTCTATTGAGTGGAATATATATATATATATATATATGTAATACCAAGTCCAAGTTCTGAATATTTCATTTATAAGAGAGAAGTGGTAACTTTTGAGCCTTTGGCAGTGATGAAATAGGGAAGCTTGCTTAGACTTTGAGATACTGAGTGGATGGAAATTACGTTGAATTTCCTTAATGTGATCTTGGTATTATATTGCAAAATACTACTTAAGAGGAAAATATTTTTAGTTTATCATATGATAAAGGGTATTTATTATAATATGATTTGTATATGTTGTGCCTTTGCACGTTAATTAAGGAATTATATTTATGAATAGGAAGTATCATCAAAATTATGGATAGAACCTATTGAGATAATATAATGAATGACAGGGAATAAATTGTAAATAAAAAAAACATAGTAATACTATGATCATTTAAAATTATACGAAACATCTCTGATATGATAGCAGGAGCCAAAGAATAATCGTGATGTGGAAGATAGTCTCATGTTGGTTATGCATGGGACGTATGGACTTCTTGCTATCAAAGATCGTTTGTGGAATGCTCTTGTCCTAAGATATGAAACTATAATACCCTTAAGAATTTATGGAATGCTTTATGGGGTGTATTCACAGTGGTTATGGAATAACTCCTTGTGGGATTTTAATTCACGTATGGTGTAATAATTCCAATGTATTGACTTGGTTCAATTATTGAAATAAAAGAAGAAGATTTTATGGCTAGGTTTTTCCCATAGGGGTTTCTCCTAGGGTAAATGTCTTGTTGTGGGATTTCTTATGGTTATTGCTATTATGTAAATGATTTTCTTAATGTATTGATGGAATGTTTGAAACGTCAATGCTTGTTTAAGTCATCTTAAAAATTATGGTTTAAAAACACTGAGTGGAAATCTATATGAACCTAGGGAATGATTATACTTTTTATAAATTGCAATGTCCCATTTTGTATGAAATTATTATGTTAAATATGTAGCATAATAATATAGATGAGTTTAAATGATTTCTATACTTTTATGAGAAATGGATCTTTAATAGAATCTTCTAAGTACGAAAAACCATTAATGGATTGGAAGTGATTCATGAGATAGAATATTTGTGTAAGTACCATTAATGATATTTTAGAATATATATAGCATGTTAATGTGATAATTCCAAAATTAAATAAGATCGTTATATTATCATTTAGTAACTTGATTGGATTTAATTCTAGTTTAATGGAATAGTCTTTTTAATGGTTAGGTTAGAAAGCATAAGAACTTAAAGTAAGAACTCCTTGAGTATAACTTTGTAGATGTCTATAAATGAATGGGCTATCTCATTGTAATGATGAGAGAGATAGCTAACTCCTTGCACCAAGTACTTACATAGATGGATTTATTTAGTGTGCATGGATGGTGTACTTATTTCGATAGAATGGAAGAAGACTAGCTAGCTCACGGGGTCCAATGAGAAATATAGTTGGTGAACTAAATAATGACATTTAGTTCATCCACTCAGAGGGATTTAAGTGGTATGTAGAGATGGTAGTGTCTATAGGGAGTCCAACTAAAAATTAATTAAAATGAGAAATGCATCATCCTAGGTGGAGTTATGTTAAAATATATATATATAGAGAGAGAGATAGGGAAATATGGGTTATGACATGGTCTCCTTTGTTCCTATGGATTTTGTTTTTTCTGGGAAGGATGCAAAAATCCCTTATTCTCCTTATAGGGAAAACTGCTCTATGCCTATTATTGAGGATAATTTTGGCCATGGTGGTTGTTTTGAACCTTGTATAGATCTAGAGAAAAATAAAATTAAGTTTGATAATATTGTTGATAAGATTATGAGAGATGTGAGTCCGGGCCCATAGTTCAAGGGGGATGATACTCATAAAAAGGATGACCACCAAGCTTCAAAATAAAAATCTACTCTTGTCTCTCTAGAGTCGAAGGATAGTGACTTATCATTTATCAAGAAGGACAAACTAGCTAGAAAAAGAAAGTCTTTTCTCCTGAAGAAGCTGAAGGTGGAAGCTAAAGTCACAAGGATATTGATGCCTATTCACTTCAAGGTAGCAAAGAGGCTAAATATTAATTGCTTTACTAACTCGGATGATTTTGAAGATTCCTCAATCTCCAAGAAGAAGCCTAAGATTCCTATCACACCACCTTCTTGATGTAATATTGTTGTTGACCTAGTGGCTATGCCAAGCTCCTATTGTGATCCTGTCAAGGAGCTTGTGAGATCCATCAAATGTTCTATTATGTAGATTGCTTACTTTTTTAATGAGATGGCTTAGAACTTAAATTAAACTCTAACACTTTGGACATGGATGGATGTCTTCATCTCTGATGATTCCTTCCAAGATTAGAGTTGGTTCTACTCTCTTTTTTTGTTCTCTTTTGGTGGTTCTCTTCTCTCCTCCAGTCTAGTGGTTTGGGTTGGGCTAGCTCTTTCTTGTTTAGTGTTTTTATCTTGATTATTGGGAATTTCTTTTATTTGGATGTTTTTGGGTCCCTAATGTAAAAGTTTTGGGGGAGCCTTTCAAAACCCCTCCTTTTTCTATCTAATCAAAAAATATAAATATATATTTGTGAATGCATGTATTTTTTAGGTATATAGAACACATGTTATGCTTAGTCTAGTCACACCCTATTTAGACAACCCCAAATTAGGACAAGGATATTATATTATAGTAATATTAATTAAAACAAAAATATAATAAAATATATTTTTGGTTGATACCCATGAAACTGCATAAAATGTATTTTTAGTTTTTGATTTAATATTCTTCCTCTAAATGTTATATATAATACTTTAGACATGAAGAAAATTCTCAACGTAAATTAACTACATAATTATATATCAATTCTATTATTTTTTAGAAACAAAATTACATAAATACACTATTAAGTTTATGGTAAAGTTCATTTTTTTATACTTAAAAATTGTAAAGCATAGTCTAGAGCATAGTGAGAATTACTCTCTAATATTAACATCAAATTACTTTTAATTTTCTTATTCTAGATTATTCATATTATAGTCTATATGTGGATTATATTTATGGCTATAATAAGATTATTAATTTTTAAAAAATATTTACAAGTATGTAATATTTAATGTTATAAGATATATAGGTTTATTTGTGTTCACAAGTCACCCCAAAAAAAGTGGTATTTAAAATACAATGCCATGGGAGCTATTAATGTTATAATTATATAACTAAAATATTATATAATATTTTTTATTTTTTTTATTTTTTTTAATTTGAAAGAAGAAATTTAAAACAATAACAAATAATAATAGGCACCAAAATAAAGAACAAAGAAGAAAATAGATAGCACCAAAAAGTTACGTTAAAAAAAGAATTCACTAATAGACTTTTCATTTTATAGCATCAATTTTCAATGACATGATATGAAATCAAAATATTGGTTTTGCTTTATTCACTAATTGAAAACTTATCATCCACCTTAGTATCATCCACCATAGTAGCACTATAACACTGAAAAATATTTTAATGTTATTCTACTTGTAAGATAACACTATCTAAATGCCATGAAATAGGTGCTACAATGTTGTTGAACTCATTATTTTAGGCATAAGGTTTTCTCTAGCTTACTTGCCATTATAACCATATAGTCTACTTTAAATGATATTAAAACTTAGTTTCTTGCTTATGTATGAGGTATTTCATTTCTATTTTATTTTATTTAAATGATTACATGGGAAAAAAAAAACATTTATCAAAGATTCAAATAAACATGAGAGTCTTGTCTTATAACATTACAAGTGATTGTATTTTTCTTCAATGAAGATACTAGATAGGTTAAATGCTTTCTTGGCATGGAAAGTTTATGAAATATAATTATTTAAATTTAGTATATTAAATTTGTGAAAGTGCGAAAATTAAAACAATAAAATCTTGAATAGAAGCTTACTTAAAGCTTAAGTAATTGTTATAAAAAAAATTAAATAGATGTAAGACTAATAAAAATAAATATTAAATAATTTAACTATTGTATAAATATACCCAAATGGGTTTGTAGTAATCAATGAGAAGTAAGTCTTATACCATAAGCCAAGTCCCAATCCCATGGTTGAGCCTTACCATATTTTTTTAATGCATAAATTGAATAGTCAAGAAAATAAAATTAATACATGGAGAAAGCTTAAAGTTATGTCCTGGTAGGTATAAAGTCCCTATGTATTTTAATAGTAGGTGCTTGACCTCAAAGTGTATTGATATAGTCTCATTGTAAGCAAAATCTATGGTATCCCATTTAAAAATGTGTATAGTTATACATCATAAAAGATGATATTATATAAAAATATTGGTTTATTGATATTATATAAAACATTAGATTTATCCAAAGGATGAGTGTCATACTAGACTTTTTTCTAAATGATGCATAGAAAAATTCAATATAATTATTTATTTGGATCATTCATAATATTGGATTCAATTATTCGTTTTATATATAATAAATTTATAACACAGATACTAAGCTTCATCCAAGAATAATTAATATAAGGAATCTTATTAATATAAATTCTTATTATATATATCTAGGTGGTGTTTTATGTAATACAATATAATTTTATCCATTTCCTAAAGGGTACAAGAATCTAGTAATGATTAGGCTTATTTACCTCAAATATTTTGTAGATCCAATATAAATGTATGTATTCTTATAAAAATACTTGTTTGATTTGGGTATATATAACACCATTATCCCTTGATTTGACCAAATCCATAGGATGTTGGGTAATCTAGAGATCCAAATTAATCCTTCACATACACTACTTAGTGGTTGCTTATAGCCAAGTTAAGCAACTTGCTTACCTCAATAATTTTAAATCTTCTTCTCATGGCATGGCATGTGTTATATCATGCTAGAATAACTAACTAAATTTCTTCATGGTAACCTTATCCTATGGTCATTCATGATAGGTTAATTTCTATAACTTTACAATTCAAAGCATGCCCTTATGGTATGCTAGTGAATAATTTAGACACTACATAATAATTCCATCCATGACATGCATATGTTTTAAACCTAAGTCTAAATAATACATTATGTAGCTAGAATAACATGTTATATAATAATACTAGAGGTATATAATCAATATTAAATATTACATAAATCTTAGATGATGGATTGATGATCATCTTATAACTTGAATTTGATATTTTTTTGTGAACATGTGACATTTTTGAGGCATGGATTTATGCTTGAAAATGCTCAAAAATCTATTTTTTGATCCTAACCACACTATTAGGGACATAACTTTATGCTCAAGACTCTATTTTGACCCACTCAAAAAGCATTTAAATATTAGAGATAGAACAATAATTTTAGTAGGTAACTCTATAACATATAGAGTTACCCACAAGTTTGTGGAAAAAAAATGGAGGCCTTAAAAATGGAAAATAAATACTTTCTAAAAATAGTATTTTCTATTTATAGATTTCCATAGATAAAATGCATCTATAGCTATGTTGACACATTAGTAGAAGATAAAACATAAAAGGAAATGTAATATGTCTTGACATTTTATTTAATATGCATCAATCATGGAAGGTGAATCACCATATTTAGATATGCATGATATTCTAACTCACTAAAGGTGAACCACCACATTTCCATATGGGTTATCTTCCATATTCAATATAGTGGAATTCTGATATACTAATTCTTGTATATATATAGATGCATCCTTGATTGTAAAAAGTATGAGTAATGGATGCAATGTTATAGTCTCCTATCTCTTGTTATAGATTGCTTACATTGTACTTTGTTTTCTAAAAAAAAAAATTGTTATACTATTTTACTTATATATTTTTATGATATAGTATGTTATACTATGTTATTTTTAAATTGCACTCTTTGATGATATTTTATAACTTAGAATTTTGTGTTTCAAGTCAATGATATTAGAGCACTTTTTCTTTTGAGTATATATCCATAAACACAATATCGAGGTTTAAAAAAATTAGCATTAGATATAAGATCCATCTTATTATCTTCCTTGCTCCAAATGATATCAAGTGAGAACTAGAATGGACAACATTGATAAAGCCAATCCTTTCAAGAAAATATTAAACAAAGTCCTAGACAAATAAAGGAATAAGATGAAGAATCAATTTTCTCAAATTCTTCAATGACTCCCTATTGCAAATTTTACAACCTTAAAACTCTCACTATCATAGCACCATTTAGTGAATTTTTCAATTCCTACTTTTGAAGTAAAAATTAATGTAGATTCCCTAGAAAATTGGTGTTAGCTTTTGATGCAGTATGCATGTTGGAAATTTTGAGTCCCTAAGCTAAAAGTTGTCATTGATGTCAAAAGGACCTATGTAAGTAAGCACTATGATTTTTCTCCACAAAGAGCTTCATGAGAAGCCAAGGTTTTGATCAAAGGTTCTAGAAGGGATGCATAGCATTTGGTTCCAAAAGGAGCTTCAAGGGAAGCTGAGCAAAAGGTTTTTATGAAAACCAAGGAATGCAAGAAACTGTTTTATTTAAAACCAATGGATGGCAGATTTGAAATGGGTTTTTCTTAAAACCCAAGTTGGCTTTTTGTTTCATCAAAAAAGGTGCCCCAATGATGGAGAAATTTAATTTTAAAGGTTTAGTTTAAATTTTAATTTATTTAAAATATTAATTTTAATTTTAATTTATTTAAAATCTAAATTTAAATTTTAAAATTAAATAAAAGGTTTTTCCCTCCTTTCTTATTGGTGCCGCCGACATCATGAGGGCAATGTTAAAATGGCCAACGTATTCGCATTGAAGGATGTCTTATATAAATAAGACAAAGGTTTTCCATTTAATAAACCTAAGCCGTGTCGCATGATTTTTGAAAACCCAAAGTATTTTTGCATTCAAATATTGCGCAGTGAATTTCGTGGAGTGTGACATGGGCATTCAAGTCGTGGACGGTCAAATTTTTGGCACCTTGTGAGGAAAGCACATGCATTTTAAGGAAGAGAGTTCCCAAGGCACTCACGTGGGCAGTCTTAGCTCACGCAGCTTAGTTGTCGCTTGGTATCACGGTGGGCAAAGGTTTGAAACACCAAAAACCTTTGAGGGCTCCTTTGAGGTATGCGATCTAACTCTGATATTTGTGGGTGTCAACATTTTAATTAAAATGTTTGCTTGCTAAGGTTTGATTATGATTTTTGTGGGAGATATAAGGTTGAACAAGTGATGAGGCCTGCAAATACCTCATCCATGGACTAGTTTTGATAACTTATAAACACTTTTGAACACCTTATGTTATGTTTTGATGCTAATTATAGTGATAGAATGCATTATGTATTGATGTTTACATGTTGTAAATGTTAAAGTGCATATATCCTATTTTGACTATTTTTCTATATTTTATAGTCTGTTTCAGTTGTATTATTTAGTATATTTTGCATTAAGTTAATGTTGTAATATTAAGGTGCTGCTATCTATTTGGTTTTGTGCTTCTTTCATAAGCTTTCCCCACCGTTTAAACCATTTTAAATAACCAAAAGGTGCCAAAACTTTGTCAATAGTTTGACTGTGTAGAAAACAAGAACTTTTCCATACAAATTCCAGCCAGTTGTACATATACAACATGGCTTGGAATTTGTCCACTCCAGCTCATGCAAAATATGGAATCAGTCTTTTGGGCACTTATGGAGACTATTTCCACTGTCACAACTATTCTCATGCGCTTATGGAGCATGAATTAATATAAACTTTGTTCTACTGCCTGATATTCTAGAGCAGCTCCGGAATAAGCGCAGAAGCAATAGTTTGGGTCAAAAGTGCCTTTAATTGCAATAGAGGGTGGTAAACGGTGGTTGCAACTATTTTAGGGATATCCCTATATTTTCCAACACCTATCCCTCAATGGATGAAGCCCAACAGATGGAATGGATAAGAGATAATAGACCTAATCCCTGCATTCTAGGAAACAGTCATGTAACAGTTGTAACATTCCTACATGGCAGCACAAAACCTTATCAATGTTGTACCCTACTTGTATAAATAAAATGCTCCCATTTGGTTGAGCATATAGAAGAATATAGGAAATAAGTGATAAGAGTTAGAACTATTTTAAGTGTTGTAACTATGTATTGTAGCAGCATAGTAGCCTACAGATCTTCCCCTGCATTATTGTCATGTTGTTGAGAATGAAATAAAGGTGCAATATTTGACATTCATGTTTGCTTCTGAGTTGAGTGTGAAGACTTAATAGTTTAGAGCAAGTTTATTTGCCCTCTTTTGGTTCAGGAAGCAAGGGCCACTTCGAGGTCCAGAGGAGGGTTTTTACCTGACAGAATTCTGCTATTTTTGGCTGCAGCAGGTCAATAGAGATCTGACAATTTTTGCATGGTTAGTGATTAGGATAATGTGGCATTTGAATGCATGGTAGGTAACTCATCTAGGGTAGAATTTAACATAGTACTTTCTATTTCTAATTTGTTTTAGAATTTGCAATATTTCCATAATTTCTTGTCAACCTAATTTGTTACAAATTGTGCAACTTTATTTATCAATTTTTGAATGTTATTTCCATTTCAGAAAGTGACATTGTTTTCTGCAATTTCAGAAAGTTTCATTATTTACCAGTTTGAATGTTAATGCTGCAATTTCAATTTAGTAATTTCCTGTCAATTAAATTCTGCTATTTTCAGCTTTGCAATAGTTTAGTTTTATTTTTCTACAATAGTGTGAATTTCAATTCTGCAAGGATAAGTAGGAGTTTAGTTTTAGTTTTTAGGAGTAAGAAAGGAGACCCCAAACACCCCAATCTCTAACTATTCCATGAATAAAGCCATGATCTAAATGAACTAAAAATCAGTCTGTTAACCCCTGCTTTCGTATATAGCCTTGGACACCGCCCTGGATTGACACATAATGATTAAATGATGAAGATTTGATGACACTCATCATTTTTGGCACCGTTTTTAGGGACACTTAGGTGTTGTTAGGAGAGGTCTAGCAGTCCAAAAAATGTCCTATTTTAGGAAACAGTTTTTGGAAACCTGAGGTTTAGTTTATTTAGTAAATAGGCATGAATGCATAGGCCAAGAGATGAAAGAGGAAGGTTTATCAGAACTGGCTCTTTTCCACCAAGGCGTTCTTCATGATCAGGTGAAGATCTACATGTGTATGAACTTCCTAAAAGACTTAAAAGAGAATCATCTTCTTCATCAACTAAAATTGTAGGATCTTTGCAAGAAGAGCTCTTAGAGGCACTTGCTTCTAGACATACCCATAGGGCTGATCCATCTGAACCAGTTGAACAAATTAAAGGTGAGGAAGCACCTATGGCAGAACAAGGAGAACATGATAGGGATATTGTTGGTCATGATGCTGACAATCCTCCTATTAGAACTTTTGAATACCCTATTCATCTGAATCCTACTCAGAATGCTCCTATGAAAACAATTTCACCCTCAATATTGCCAATATTTAGGGGAGTTGTTTCTGAAGATCCTGATCAATTTTTGTTTGAATTCAAGGTCCTGTGTCAGACTTATGACTATGTCAATGATAACTAGAAACTGAAGTTATTTCCCTCTACACTCAAAGATGCAGCCTTACGGTGGTTTATGAGCCTTGAACTAGATTCAATCCGTACTTGGGATCAAATGGAAACTGCATTTTTGGATAAGTATCGGGAGTATTGTAGAGTGAGAAATAGGAAGGATGAGTTATTTCGGATAAGACAAGAAGAGGATGAAAACTTAGAGGATTATCTTGATAGATTTACCTTTATCCAAAAGAGATGTGGTCCTGTGGAAACTGACTTATTAAAAACTATATTTTTGAGAGGTTTGCAGGATGATTCTAGAGAAGTATTAGACTTAATGGGAAAAGGAGATATAAACCAACTTGATATTAATGATATTGTAGAGTTGTGCAAAAATTATTCCCGCACTAGGCAAAGAAGAAGGAAAAGGAATCCTGGTAATACTGATATAAAATATTTGATGGAGGAAATGGCTAATATGAAAACCGATATACTTGTTCAACTAAACACTGCTTTAGGAGAAAGGAATACAAGAGCCAATTCTTCACCACCCCTGTCTATCTATTGTCCTAGGTGCAGAAATAAGCATGCTCTACAAGATTGTCCTTTGGACAAGACTTCAATTTCAGCAATTTGTGGCATTTGCTCAAAGGAGCATAAAACTGATAAATGTCACCTTTTGCCCCATCTTCGGAGTGTTTTAGAAACCCAAGTTGAAGAACTTCATGCTATTGGGCAAAGGCCAGGAGGCAACTTCATACAAAACCAAAATGCCCCTCGCTTTTCTTCAAATTGGGGATAGAATCCTTGGAATATGCCATGGGCATATACCGAACCTCCTCCCCAAACTTGGAATCAATCTTGGGCAGCCCCTCAAGATTGGTCACATTCTGGTTGGAATCAGCCATGGCATTCAGTTAATCCATCTTGGGTACCAAATCAGTCAGGGCAAATATGGGGGCCACAATACCCATCCTATCAAGGGTAGCAGAGGTATCAATCACCAAATCAACACTTGTTGCTAGCCCCTAATCAAAATTTTTAGGGAAGAGTTCAACCACAACAAACACAGCCAGTTAAGCAACCTCCACTTCCAGCTCAGCCTATGGCTAACCCCAATAACAACAGACAAGCAGCCCCTATTTATGGAGCTGAGTCTGAAGAGACTACTGCAGTCCATGTCCTTGACTGTAGTAACATCCAGTTACATTCAGGGAAGGTTTTACCTGACCCTGCACCACCCACTATTGAAGAAATTGATGGAAAGCAAGAATTTTCAAGTCCAAAAAAACCACAAACAGAGCAAAAAGAGGAAAAAATAGAAAGTTTACAAGGAAAAATTGAACCTGCCTCGGCAGACCTACCGTATCCTGAAAGGTTTGACCACACTATCACTACTCCTGAATCAGAATTAATCACAGAATTGAGGAAAATGTCTATCTCACTCCCTTTGTTGTAGGCAATAAAGGATGTACCTCTGATTAGGAAAACCATTCAGGAGCTGTGTATTAGGAAACCTAGCAGGAAGAAGAAAGCCTTTCCTAAGACTGTACAAGTAGAAGGTAAGTTGGTTGACCTACTTTCTGGAAAACTAGTACCCCCTAAATATGGTGATCCAGGGAGTCCAGTAGTTACAATTACTGTTGGGTTAGTTCAAATTCCAAATGTACTTATCGATTTAGGAGCTGCAATCAACGTGATGACTAAGGAAACCATGCAGAAATTGTAGCTCAATAACCTTAGTCCTACTACCATAGTTTTGGAAATGGCAGATAGGTCAGTGGCTAAACCGGAAGGAATTCTGGAGGATGTTGCCATTGAAGTGTCTTCTTGGGAATACCCTGTAGATTTCTTAGTGTTGCAGCCTAGAAACTCAGCTAATGGCTATCCTATTATTCTAGGATGACCTTGGCTTGCCACTACAGCTGCATTTATAGACTATAGGTCAGGTGAGATGACCATTTCAAATGGTGTAGACCTAAAAAATATTTCCTTGTATCCACCAGCCCAACCTTCAGCTAAATTTTTTGGACGAGATATGGTATCCTGAGTCCGATGAAGAACAGGAAACTATTGTCACCTTGACCACCATTGTAGTAAAATAACATATTGAAGAACTTAATTCACCGAGAAGAGAAATCTTTGAACATGAAACAATTTTGGTGAAAACATTGCAAGAAGAAGGCCTTAGGGATGATCAAATTCTTGTCCATCGTTTGTTATGGAAATATGAAGAACAAACTGTTGAACATCTGTCATCTATTCCACTACAAGAAAGCTCCTTCACATTGCCACATGGATGGCATCATCATCTTCGACTTCTTTCATCTGTCCTATGCAAATGATCCCATCGGGTATCACATTTACACCAGAATCAAGAGTATTTCATACTCTACAACCACATCATTGTCCCTTAAATGCTTTAATCAGTAAATATGAGGTTGTCAACTCTGTTTATCCAGGGATTAAGCAGATTGAGATACAACCAAGAAAATTTTTGAACATTAATAGTTGGTTGACTAATGAGCAAGAAGCCAAATTATTTGTTGTTTTACAGAGACATGTTCAAGCTTTTGCTTGGAGTTATAAGGACATGACTGGCATTCACCCTGATGTGTGTACACATAGGATATACACTGAAGATGTCAAACCAGTAAGACAACCACAAAGGCATCTGAATCCCGCTCTGAAGGATATTGTTAAGGAAGAAATCAAAAAACTATTGGATGTAGGATTCATTTATCCAATTTTAGATAGTAGGTGGGTTTCACCATTGGTCATTGTTCCAAAGAAAAATGGGAAGATGAGAGTATGTGTGGACTACAGGGAATTGAATAAGGTCACACATAAAGATCACTTTCCATTACCATTTATAGACCAAGTGTTGGACACCCTTGTTGGTAAGAAATTTTTATGTTTCCTTGATGGTTTTAGTGGTTATAATCAGATCCAGGTTGCACCAGAAGACCAGGAAAAGACAACTTTCACATGTCCTTGGGGAACATTTGCTTACAGAGTATTACCCTTCGGTTTGTGCAATGCACCAACAACATTTTAGAGAGTTTTTTTGGCTATCTTTTCTGATCTAACAAATGAAAGTGTAGAGATTTATATGGATGACTTCACAGTGTTTGGAGATACATTTGAATATACTTTAGAACAACTTGAAAAAGTTTTAATACGTTGTGAAACATATCATTTGTCTCCGAATCTCGATAAATGTTTCTTGATGATGGAAGAAGGAATTGTTCTTGGACATCATATTTTTGCTTATGGAATTAAAGTTGATCCTAAAAAGGTAGAGGTCATCAAGAACCTTCCTCCTCCAAAAACTCAAACTGATGTCCATAGTTTCTTAGGACATATTGGCTTTTATCATAGATTTATTGCTAATTTCAGTACCATTGCTAATCCAATGTTCGCATTGTTAACAAAGGATTCTGAATTTGTTTGGTCTGTTGGGTGTCAACAGTCCTTTGAAGTTTTAAAGGAAAAGTTAACAACTTCACCTGTATTGAGAGGTCCTAATTGGGAGTTACCCTTCCATATTCAAACTGATGCTTCCAATACTGCTATTGGAGCTGCATTAGGGCATATTGAAGATGGACAACACTATGCCATATACTACATTAGTAAAAATTTGATTGGAGCTGAAAAGAATTATACCACAATCGAGAAGGAATTTTTAGCTGTGGTGTATGCTATTAACAAATTTTGACACTATATCACAGGATATCCCATATTCATCCACACAGACCATGTTTGCTATAAAGTATTTGATGAATAAACCCTTGGTTAGTGCATGAATTATTCGTTGGTTAATACTATTGCAGGAATTTGATATTACTATAGTCAATAAACCAGGGAAGTCTAATGTAGTGGCAGATTTCTTGTCAAGATTGTCAAATGCAGATACGGAGGAATTGGTTGAGGATGCGTTTCCTGATGAGAAATTGTTTGTTGTTTCTGTACAATCTCCATGGTTTGCAGATATAGCTAATTATTTAGCTATAGGGAAGATTCCTCTTCACTTTACTCCTAAACAAAAGAAACAGTTGATCAAGCAAAGTTCTTCTTTTGAATGGATAGGAGGTTTATTGTTTAAATGCAGTCCTGACCATGTTTTGCATAGGTGTGTTCGCAAGGACGAGGTATATGACATCCTGTGAGCATGTCATGATGAACCATCAGGAGGGCATTATTCAGTGAAAAGTACCATTCAAAATATTTTGGGTATTGGTTACTACTGGCCATCCTTGCACAAAGATGTCAAAAGGTATGTCAAAAATTGTGATGCATGCCAAAGGATGGGTAAGCCTACTTTTACTAGTGAAATGCCTTTACAACCTCAATTAGGTACAAAACCATTTGAAAGGTGGGGGCTAGATTTTGTAGGACCCATTGATCCACCTTCCCAAGGGAAAGTGCATATCTTGGTATGTACTGATTATGTAACCAAGTGGGTAGAAGCCCATGCTTTTAAGCATGCCCGAGAAGAGAAAGTTGTTGATTTCCTGTATTCACAAATATTTCTGTGATTTGGAGCCCCACATTCTATCACCACTGATCAGGGACCTCAGTTTACCTCAAAATTTGTTGAAGCCTTTACAAAGCTGTATGAAATCAAACACCGAAAATCCTCACCTTACCATCCGCAAGCCAATGGCCAAGTTGAAGTGACAAATAGGGAATTAGAGAGGATCTTAACCAAAACTGTAGCAGCCCATAGGAGGAATTGGGTGGAGAAGTTACCTGAAGCAATTTGGGCTTATAACACCACTTGGAAATCCACTACTGGATTTACTCCCTATGAATTGGTTTATGGCAAAAAGCCTCTTTTGCCTATTGAGTTTGAATTACTAACTCTTTGAACTGCTTTAGAAGTTGGTATTGATTTGTCACAGGCACAGACGGACCGGATTCTGTAGCTCAATGCATTGGATGAGCTACGGAGGGATGCATTGCACCAGACTGAGCTGATCCAAGCACAACAAAAATTGTGGCATGATAGTCACATTCAGCAAAGGAAGTTTCAGCAAGGCGACTGGGCTTTGTTGTTTGACTCACGTTATGAAGACTATCCTAGAAAATTGCAGACTAGGTGGCTTGGACCATATCAGATTGAGGAAGTGTTTGCAAATGGAGTTGTACGTCTTTCACCAATAGATGATTCAAGAAGGAAAATGGTGGTTAACGGTCATCGTCTTCGGATATATCACAAACCGTTAACCAAGGAGGAGTTTCTCAAGCAAGTAGGAAACTTGGATGTATCGGTATTGGAAGAAACCACTTCTTCCAAGATGGACTCAATCAAGTGACATGAACCAAAATATATAAAAAATAAAAAATAAATAAATATATATATATATATATATATAAAAATAATAATAATTCAGAATGTGAAAACCTCTTTGAGGCGCATCTGAATTGGGCTTACATGAAAACCAGTTTTTTGGCATGTTTGCCTCATGGACCCGCCACCATTCCATTCATTCTCACCATTGTTTCACTATTTACCATTCCATTCATTTTCACCATTGTTTCACTATTTACCATTCCATTCATTCTCACCTCTGTTTCACCTATTTTCAGATTGCACCTGTCTTAGTCAGTAGAGCAGCCAACAGAGAATCAGCAGAAACAACCATTGTACAATTGTAGATAAATGGTTATATCAGGTATGTGCCTTTCTCATTTTAGAACATTGTTGATATCAAGTATGTAGTGCATAATATCCTTAGTTAGTATATGAGGCATACATAAGGTTATTTTTTAAAAAATGTTATCCATCTAGTCAATGGAAGTTGTGAAAACAGCAGGAAAATTTTTACCTTCAAATGCTTCAGCATGATAATGCTCCGGAATAAGATTTATGTTCAGCTTCGAAATGATGGAAGCTCTGGAATGAAAAACTGTTGTTTTAACAAAAGCGGCTTCAGCATAAAAAGGGGTGTGCTTCGGAATAAAAATTGTTCAAACCTCGAAGAAAAAACTTTGGAATGAATAAAGATAAAAATGAAATGACATGTGGCATCATAATCCAATTCCTATTGTTTGAAGTAAGGAAAAATTATGGCACAAATTTTAAGACGTAGGTTTCCAACACAACGATGGGAACGGAGGTGTTGGGAATCATCGCACATTTTGTGATAAGCAAAAATCTTCGGCACACTTCACAAGGACTTCGGGAAAAAGGAAAGCTCTGTACGTGGTACATGACGCGGCCAACAGATGACTGCCACGTCAATGCGTCGTAATCATTTAATCAAATGCAGCGGATCACGTTCCCTCAGAGAAATAGAAATCTACCACGTGATACATAAAGGAGAAATTTAATTTTTCAAATGCTTCAACACGTTTCGAAGCATTTTTTTGGTACTGTAAAATTTTAATTTTGTAGCCCAAAAGCCATTTTTCCCTGCAACTACAAATAATTTGATCCAGACTCAGGCACAATGTTGTTGTTTCGGCACTAAGAAGAGATAGAACATAGAAAAATAAAAATGGGGGGTAAGAAGAATCGGATTGAGCCAAAAAACATAGATTGCCTACAGGGAGATCTTGAATCGCTGCGTATCTTCATGGAGGAAGGGTTTATGTCGTTTCTACGAAAATTCGATGGACACTCTGAAGGGTTGGTAGCTGAATTCACCCGAACATTCAAAATCAACCAAGTCCATATTAGCGGCATGACCATCCAGGTAACTCTAGAAATTCTTAGTTCTATTACTAAAATGCCTTTGCAAGGGGTCCAAATTGTAAAAACTGGAAAGAATGCCCTGGTAGAAATTATCAATCAATTTAGAGAAGGGGACAGGCCAATTGAATTTTTAATGAGCAAAAATGTTTGTAAAGGGGTTAAAAGGTCTAGTCTACCACCTCCCTTGAATGAAGTAGTTGTGTAGGTTATTAGGTTTTTAACATGTGATGGACAATTTCTTGTTCTATCTAGGCATCATATCAGAATTCTGAATCATCTGTGGCATGGTCATTCAAACCTGGAGGTCAAGATAAATCTGCCCTTATATCTTCATCAAGAATTGAGCAATATGGCTAGAAAATACCAACAAGGAAGGGGCACTCTCAAACAACATGGGCTCATCAAGCTCATCTGCAAGCATCACTTCAGAGAAAACCCTAGGAGTTTTGAATAGTTCTTTTCTACCTAGAATTAATTAGAGAGTGAAAGCCCTGAATCTGAAGGAGAGGCAAAAGGTAAATCTGAATATGAAGCAAAAATTACAAGATCTAAACCTGAAATTGAAACTGAATCCTCTAACAAGGGAATCTCCTCCTCACCATAAGGACTGATGCAGGAGCATCCAGCAACACCTGATGTAGAAGCATCCAGTGGCAAGAGGGCCACTTCTGAAGAGTCAGCTCAGGAAGAAGAAGAAGAAGGCAAAGAAAATTTTTCTAAGGCAAAATTTGAAAGTTGTAGCGAAATCGCAATTTCACGATTTTGCGACGTCGTGAAATTACGACGTCGAAGGGAGGCCAGGGCAGAAGAAGTCAGGAGTAGAAAAATCGTGACGTCACGACTTTACGACATCACGAAATCGTGACGTCAAAGTAAGGCGAAGGCAGAAGAAGTCAGGAGTAGCGAAATCGTGACGTCGTGATTTTACGACATCACAAAATCATGACATCAAAAGAAAACCAAGGTGAGGTGGCAGTTTTGTCATGATATCGTGACGTCGTGATATCACGACAGAAAATAAAAGAAGCTAAGGCACAAAGGCAAGAGGTCGTGATATCGCGATGTCGTGACATCACGATGTTGCAACATCGTGACATGAAAGAAAAGAATATAAGGCACAAAGGCGAGAGGTCACGATATCACGACAAAGAAACGAAGTCAAGGTTCAAAGGCGAAACAGTCGCAATATCACAACATGTCGTGATATCATGACATGTCGCGATATCACGACGAAGAGAGAAGATGAAGAAGAAGAAATATATGGCGGGAAACCGTGGTAGGCGGTATTTTCAAAGGATGTTATGGACGACACGTGGCACAAGGTGCAGTAAATGTGGACAAGAACCAAGAAGTGCAAAAAATGAAAAGAATGGGTGCACAGAGTTTTCTGACGAAAGCAGCGGTGACAGGGACCGTGCGGAGTGGGGTCTTAAATCGGGTTGGTGTCCTGATTTTTGTGTTGATGTTCCAGAGGGTCGGGGCCTCTATAAAAACCCAGTCTTTGTAATAAATCGGGTTGGTGTCTCGATTAATGGGTAAGTTGTTTCAGAGGGTCGGGGCCTCTATAAAAACCCAGTTTAATGTAATAGTCGAGGTGGTGGATTGGAAGGTCGGAGATATAGAGTGTGCATGGGAAATACCAGGGGAGCTCTGGTTATTGTAAGCCTGTGGGCTGTTTATCTGTTTATGTAAAGGATATCAGATTAATGTAAGAAATTTTTGAATTTGCGTGTGTTCGACTTTCCCGTCCCCCATCAAGGACCTCCATCCTCTAGGACTAGGAAACAAAGAAAAAATGGTCCAAGTCTGGTCCCATAGGAAAATGAGGGAAAGTTACATTTTTTGAGAATGTAACTATTTATCGAACACAACCTGTTGAGCAATCTGGTAGTTCAAGTAAATAAAGGCAAATAGAGAATGAAATGCCTAAAGCAGGTTCTACTCTAGAATCATCAGAATTTTTTTTGAAGTTACCTAAAAAGGTTAAACAAGCTCATGTGGGGTTACGAAGGTCTTCTAGACTTCAAAAACAAAAATTAATAAAAGAAATAATGGATGAAGAAGCTACACCACTATTTCAGTAGTTAAATATAGAACAGGGGTAGGAAGTTCTTGTAGAACAATTTACATAAGAGAGATCAGAGGAATTATATATGGACATAGAAGAATTGGAGGTAGAGACAACAGTCACAGATACAAAAATACCTAAAGTCTCACTTGTTGACTATTCATACTGTGAAGATTCTGATTCTGGCAAAGAATCAATAAGAAAAGAGGAAGAGCCTAATATAAAAACCCAGTTACATGCTTCTAGAAGTGTCATTAAGACACAAATGGGTTGTATTGAACAACATGAAGCCTCTCACATAGAGAAATATAAGCTTATTGATAATTTATAGGAAGAGCTGAATAAACTAAGGGCTCGGTTGTCCACTTTGGAGCAACAGTCTATAGAAACTGGTTCTGAGGATGAATTGGCTAGAATTCTGTTAGAATTAGTAGAAGATCATAGATAATTGGCCTTACCTAAGGAAGAATCACCCATCGGAGGAGTGGAAATAGAAGAAACAACAACCCAAATTTTCTAGCAGGATGTCAGCATGACAGATTTAGAAGCCTCTACAGAACATTCTAAAATTCACAACAGGGGGTATAAACAATACAAGCAGTTGATGAGGCCAATGAACAGGAGGAAGTGCAAGAATAGGTAAATATACAATATCCTCAACTATCTATTGAATTAATTATAGCTGAATCACCTCAAGTTGAAACAACAAAAATTGGAGTGCAAATAGATCTATTCACTGTTAACACATCAGAAGCTGGTATACAAGTGGACTTACCTCCAAAAATACAATCTGTTATAATGCCCCCTCAAATAGTTACAATGACAAAATATAATGAAGACATAGCACATTGGATGTTGTAGTGTCAACAAATGGAGGCACAAATTTTAGCCTTAAAACCTTTGAAGTAGAAGCTAGAAGACCAAACTGCAGATATAACTAAGTTACAAGAACAAATACAAGATATGTGCCAAATTGTAGAGTACTTAGTTTAGTGCAAAAGGCCTGCAAGGTTTTATACTATAATATTAAAGGAAAAATACCTCCACTGGAAATTAATGAGAATTGTTTCTAAACTTCCATATAAACTGGACACTACTGAAGAATTTGTGGAAATATATTTGCATAGTCCAGAGAAACAGAGGAATTTGCTTTGTGAACTATTTTTGCATAACTTCTTCTTACCTGAAAATAGAACCTTCTTGCCACACATCTTTACAGGAGATATTCAGATGAGAGCCTTTATATCTTTAGTACAAAATAATTTTTTTTGGAAGGAGGAGGAGAAAAAGGCAAGCAAGGAAATGGAGTTAACAGTACCCATACTAATTATAGGGAGTCCATCAATCAGCATTTTACTATGATGAGAGAACAGAAAATCAGAGAAGTATATAAGAGCAATATTACTGATTGTATCAAGAATTTTTAGATCTTCAGTATTTAACATTTTGGTAATGTTCTCTCAGCTTATAAAAGCAGGTAGGAAGAATTGTCAATATCACTTCAGAAGAGGGAACCTATCTCACCTAACAATTTGTTATGGTCCAAAAGGAGAGCAGAAGGCATAGTACAGGTTATCCACAAACTGCAGGATCAGTGGGTAGGTTTGAGGTATAGGCTCCCAAATGTGATAACTCCAGTTCCTTATTTCTTTGATAATGATCCCCAATCAGATGAGCAGTTCCAGGGATGGCTCAAGAAAATACAAGCAATCAGAGGATATTATAAGGTTCCAGGACCAAAGCTAAGTTATGAAGAACAAAATTTTGATGTAGATCTTTGTGCTATTATGGTTGCACATAATGCATGAGGACATGCATTAAAATAGGTTGGGGGAAAATAATGAGGCCTACAAATAACTCATCCATGGACTAGTTTTGATAACTTATAAACACTTTTGAACACCTTATGTTATGTTTTGATGCTAATTATAGTGATAGAATGCATTATGTTTTGATGTTTACATGTTGTAAATGTTAAAGTTCATATATCCTATTTTGACTGTTTTTCTATATTTTATAGTTTGTTTCAGCTGTATTATTTAGTATATTTTGCATTAAGTTAATGTTGTAATATTAAGGTGATGCTATCTATTTGGTTTTTTTCTTCTTTCATAAGCTTTCCCCACCGTTTAAACCATTTTAAATAACCAAAATGTGCTAAAACTTTATCAATAGTTTGACTGTGCAGAAAACAAGAACTTTTCCATACAAATTCCAGCCAGTTGTACATATACAGCATGGCTTGGAATTTGTCCACTCCAACTCATGCAAAATATGGAATCAGTATTCTGGGCACTTATGGAGACTATTTCTGTCATCACAACTATTCTCATACACTTTTGGAGCATGAATTAATATAAACTCTGTTATGTTGCCTAATATTCTACAGCAGCTTCATAATAAGCACAGAAGCACTAGTTTTGGTCAAAAGCGCCTTTAATTGCAACAGAGGGTGGTAAACGGTGGTTGTAGCCATTTTAGGGATATCCATATATTTTCCAACACCTGTCCCTCAACGGATGAAGCCCAATAGATGGAATGGATAAGATATAATAGACCTAATCCCTGCATTCTGAGAAATAGTCTTGTAACAGTTGTAACATTTCTATATGGTAGCACAAAATCTTATCAATGTTGTACCCTACTTGTATAAATTAAATACTCCCATTTGGTTGAGCATATAGAATAATATAAGAAATAAGTGATAAGAGTTAGAACTATTTTAAATGTTGTAACTATGTATTGCAGTAGTATAGTAGCCTGTAGATCTTCCCCTACACTGTTGTCATGCTGCTAAGAATGAAATAAGGTGCAATATTTAACATTCATGTTTGCTTCTAAGTTGAGTGTGAAGACTTAATAGTTTAGAGCAATTTTATTTGCCCTCTTTTGGTTCAGGAAGCAAGGGCCACTTCCAGGTCCAGGGGAGGGTTTATACCTGACATAATTTTGCTATTTCTGGATGTAGTAGGTTAGCAGAGATCTGATAGTTTTTGCATGGTTAGTGATTAGGATAATGTGGCATTTGAATGCATGGTAGGTAAATTATCTAGAGTAGAATTTAACATAGTAATTTTTGTTTCTAATTTATTTCAAAATTTGCAATATTTCCATAATTTCTTGTCAACCTAATTTGTTACAAATTGTGCAACTTTATTTATTAGTTTTTGAATGTTATTTCCATTTTAGAAAGTGACATTGTTTTCTATAATTTTAGAAAGTTTCATTATTTACCAGTTTGAATTTCAATGCTACAATTTCAATTTAGTAATTTCTTGTCAATTAAATTCTGCTATTTTCAACTTTGCAATAGTTTAGTTTTATTTTTCTGCAACAGTGTGAATTTCAATTCTGCAAGGATAAGTAGGAGTTTAGTTTTAGTTTTTAGAAGTAAGAAAGGAGACCCCAAAAACCCCAATATCTAACTATTCCATGAATAAATCCATGATCTAAATGAACTAAAAATTAGTTTATTAACCCTTGATTTTGTATATAGCCTTGGACATCACCCCGGATTGACACATAATGATTAAATGATGAATATTTGACGACACTCATTGGCAAGCTTTAAAAATTTTAATAAGGTTTGATAGTTGATTAATGTGAGATATTGGCTAAGAAATATTTGTGATTATTTTTTAGTGCAAAAGTGTTGAAAGGAAGGATATAAAATATTTGACTTATTTTATGGTATAAGTGGTTTGTGGAGTGACAAGGTTATGCAATGATTTGATTTATTTTATTTAATGGTACAAGTGGTTTTAGGAGTGATAAGAAAGTTGTGCATTAATTATTAATAAGGTTTTCTAAATTAAAATCCTTGGTAAATATTATTGTGAAGTAGAGTAATGTTGATTATTTTGTGATCTTCTAATCCTTGTGAAGATTGGCAAAAGAATATTGTGATTGTGGCAGATTTTCAAAGAGGCTTCTTTGTCTTCATAAAATGTATGGACACATTCTCCTATTGATTTATTATGGTGGTTGATTTCTGAAAATATCTTTGGAGTGAAAATGATTGATTATGGTTTCCTTTTCAAAAGTGATTGGTTTAATGCTTCAAGGTTTTCTGGATTGAGAGTTGTGATTAAACCTTGTTTTATAAGCATTGTTGTTGGAGCCCATTGGTTGTGCAAAGAACTTGAACTTGAGTTAGAAGAGAACATGAGTGTCATTGTTATGTGAGATTTATTGTTGAGCATTGTTGGAAACATTTTGAGTTTATTGATACATGCTTGGACTAGGGTTTGTGAGAAATGGTTGTTCATTGAGGTGATTGGTTGAGTTGAGTTGATTGAGCCTAGTCAAGTGGATGCATGTGGTTGTTCAAGTTCCATAAAATAAACTATTATATATTCTTGATTTAAGTTGAGATTGAGATTTGAGAATAGAACATATAGAGTCTCTAACAATTCTCTTTATGCTTCTATGAGATTGATTTGAGTCGAGATTCGGATTTGAGTATAGAATGTATAGAGTATCTAACCATTCTCTTTATGATTCTATGAGATTGATTTGATTTGAGATTGGGATTTGAGTATAGAACATATAGATTCTCTAACAATTATCTTTATGCTTCTATGAGATTGATTTGAGTTGAGATTAGGATTTGAGTATAAAACATATTGAGTCTAACAATTCTCTTTATGCTTCTATGAGATTGAGTTGAGATATTGATTGAGCATTAATTATAGAACATATTGAGTCTCTAACAATTATCTTTATGATTCTATGAGATTTGACAAGTTCTGTGTGAGCTTGTTAAGCAGATTTGAGACAAGTCTTTGAGAAGGCTTGTGGACTAATTTTGTGGAACCTTGCTATACAAATTTGATAAAGTCCTAGAGAGGACTTATTGAGAATATTTGAATAGGTTCTGTGTGGACCTATTGAGAAAATTTGAGTAGGTTATGTATGGACCTGTTGAGCAGATTTGGACAGGTTCTATGTGGACCTGTTGAGCAGATTTGGACAGGTTATGTGTGGACCTGTTGAGTAGATTTGAGCAGGTTTTATGTGGACCTATTGAGCATATTTGGATAATTTCTAAGTGAGCTTGTTGATCATATTTGGATAAGTTCTAAGTGATCTTGTTGAGCAGATTTGAGAAGGTTCTGAGTGAACCTATTGATACAAAGCTTTGGAGGTGACAGAGTATAGAGGATAGAGTCTCAGTGGATAAATATCCAGCTATTAGGACAATTCAAGATAGATCTGAGTGATGAGTCTTCAAGTGGAGAGAGATCCACCAGTCAATACAACAAAGAGATAGAGACTTCTCGAAGATCACTAGCCAGAGCAGAAGGGGAAAGAGTTCTCCTATGAAAGAGATACACAAACTTGATATTAGGGGATCAACATATTCTTTGGATAGAGGTCCATAAATATTGTAATTGGGAAGGATTCCCATGAGATTATTTGATAAATATTTAGAATAAATATTTTCTCTGTGGAGGTAGCCCACATTGGGTGAACCACGTTAAAATTGGTGTCTCTATTGTGTGTGATGATTTGTGCATTGCTTTGGTTATTGCTATTGATATTGCCATTGATTATATTTATTAATACTATTTGGGAAAGAAAAGTAAAAAGTGGTCTTATACTGTTCACCCCCCCCTCTCAGTATAATCTTGTGTTCTTCAATGCAATGGGAGATAGCAATCACAAGATGTAGAATAATATGAAAGAAAGTAGATTTGTGAGATGACTCAAATATGCTAGAAATAGAAATTATAGAAATGAATACAATGTTGCTATGGAGGAAATGGACACTCCATCAACAAAGCTACTAGACTACATTGCACCATCACCAATATATGGTGATCTACACAACATTATGCTACTACCTACGAATATGCTCTGAGCTTCTATGTTCACCTTGTTATAATGAGGCCCTTTTTATATAGGAAGATAGGTTCCTTGGCCAACACTCTATCTAGTTGTGCAAGGGACACCTTGCACATACATAGCTTGCACATTGACACTTGTGTATGAAGTAACTAGATAACTTCCCCCAAAAGTAGTCTAATGTCGTAATTATGTACCTAGGAAGGTACATTTACATGACCTAAATAATGTAATATAACCTATTTCTAACAATTTTATGGATTAGTTATCTTTATATCTTTCTATAAATACATTCATTGACAGTGAGAAAATCACTTTTGCAATCTTGAAAGTTTTATTACCTATTTGAAATTTGTGGTAAGCATATTGTAATAGGGTTATGAAAGAGAATCAATATGAAGTAGTGTTATCATGAGATTATTTCATGGACACCAAGAAAAAAAATTATCATGGAGGACCATATGAAGATCAATATGTGTGATGGCAACAATTGTCCCAAGGTAAAAATTAGTTTGTTAAATACTATGCAGATGCTTTCCATTCTATGGTAGTAAAACTAGGTATTCAATATTTTTAAAGGAATTGAATCCTCAAGTACCATAATGGGATGATATAGTAAATTCAAGAGGACATGGACCTATTCAAATTCAAGATATTGGGAGAGGTATACAAACTTGTCAAAAAAAATTGGTAGGTAAAGGTAATTATATTAATACGAGTTTTGAAAGGGCCCAAAAACCTTATACAATATGGACACAAAGTGGGTCAAGGAGGCAATCTCCACAATAGAGGATAGTCCCAGGAGGACCATCCGAAAGACCATAAAAAACAACACGGGGATAGTCCACATTATGGAAAACAAGTGGTAATAAATTCAAGTAAATCCTTCCCAAAAAGGGCCACAAAAAACATGAACTTCAAGCAAAAAATTCCATACAAACAGGGATGGGATCAACACATGCAGAATAATTTAAAATTTAAAACCTGACCCCTCTCACCCAAGTAGGGTCAGGACCAACATGTACAGATAAGATTTAAAATTAAAAACTAGAATCCCACTTAGGAAATCTATAAATCATTGTATGAAAAGTGGAAACAAATTGAAAAATAAAAATAAAAAATAGGTTCCCGCCTAGGGAGGGCCAAGGAAGTCATTCCTAGGAGCATCATCACACATCTTAGATAAAGGATTAGCAATTTGGGTTATCTCCACAGGATACGATATCCCTTTGCACATGAGGTTAAACTACAATAACATCAGAAGGAACCAATGGAAGCAACAAAACTTGCAAACCCCAAGTGTTAAGGTGGATCCAAGAAACTAGATCAGAAGTTACCCCAATATTTTCACAGCTACAAACAATAAGTACAGATCCCATCATGACCATGAAAGGTGCAACAAAAAATCACAAGAAATAGCATAGATAAGGTAAATGAACCACCAGCCATGGACAGTGGGGATGAGAGGATCCTAAAATTTTAGATTTGAAGGAGCCACGGGGTGATCACACTTGTAGGAAATAGGTACAGGTACCCTCCATGACCATAAAATATGCAACGGATGAACCCAGGTAGCCAAGAAAATAGGGAAAATGAGATCCACAAACCTTGCACACGAACAGCTTCAAGGAACCAATTCATGAAAAACTATGGGATCAACTCAGTAGTCGGTAATAAGCACAAGGCCTCCCTAAGTCCATGAAATATGCATTAATAATCCACCAAGTAAAATAGATCCAATAAATATAAGCCCTCAAACAAATTATTATGAACAACAGACCCACCCACAAACTGAACAGGACCACCAACAACCAAAGGGCAACTATGGAAGAATTTTCACTATAGATCAGGTACGTGGTCCCCCTCAAGACCATAAAGATGCAAAGAAATCTCTCAGGAAGCACAAGGTCAAAGTAAAATGCCCAACCCAAAGCCATGACACCTTAAATGAGACTGAGAAAATTGGTATTCGGAAACAAGTAGAAAACTAGCAAAAAACCTGGGAAGGACCTGAGAGCAACCAATAAGAGGATCCTAGAAACTAAACAAGAAACCTAGGAAAGAGCCCAAAAATGCACCAGATAAAAAGCACAAGTAGAAAACCCTAAAAACAAGTTGGTAAAAGAGTAGACAAGTGGATCAGGGACCTCCCGCCCAAAGGAGATTGTTTACTACATCAAAAATCCTAGAGAAAAGGTCTTGGGCTGTGCCCTAAAATTAAAGCAAAACCAGAGAAGGTGGTAGTAGGGAAGTGGAGTGATACCACCCCAAGTAGAGTGGGAGGTCTCCTACATTCCTCTCATTTTTTATATTTATACTATAACAATAAGACCTTATAAAGCAAATGAATGAGAACACTTAAGGACGTCGCAATTTCGCGACAGGGCGCATTTTCACGGCTAGGGCAGTAAGAAAGCAATGCGGTGGGCTGCTGCCTATGTTCTAAGGTGTTTGTAAATATGTGTAAGGGGTTGTGCTCTCTCTTGGAATGGTGGCCTCAGAAGGGTGCCCTTAGAGAAGGACAGATTCTCCCTATTGAGGTTTTGATCTGTAATAGCATAGTGATGATTTTTGTAAAAGGTTTTGGGTCAACCTGGAAAACTCGGTCGTAATGAAATTGTACCTTAATTACCAAAAAAAAAAAAGACCTTATAAATAAAGGCAAGAGTGACCTTATAAAGAATTAAAAAGTGGTTCAACCCTAAAATTATAATTAGAAGCACAAAATACACTCCAAGAATAAAATATCCCAAAGGCTAAGATTGGAAAGTGGTGTAACTATTAGAAGAGAATTTGATATTTGAGGGAAAAGTGCCAAGAAACTTAGTCATTGTTTTCTAAGCCACAAACCTCTACATCCACTACACCACCATCTACACATAAATAGCCTATGGAGAGAGGGAAGTGAATCATGGATTTCAAAATAAATGTTACCATTACCACAACATATGTTAGACTAAAGGAGTCGCAAGAAAAGTTGGAAAAGGAATAATTTCAAGCCAAATTTAAGTAAAAATATAAAGAAATAATTTGAGACATTAGAGATGGTATGGTCAAATCTATTATATATATGTTACTAGAGACAATATTAAGTGCATAGAAGGTACATAATAACTATAGGTAATTGTAGTAAAAATAACTGAACACCAACACATGAAACAAGAAAGAAGAGACTTACAATATAACAAATCATTTTTATTTGTATTGATACATGGGAGCCTGAATATCCCAAATTTACAATACTCTCTTTCTAAATTACAATGTTCTTGGATGGTGGTCTTCCAACTCTTTAGCAAATTATTGGGTATACTTCACTCCTTTACTATAGCTCCAAGGGTGAGTGTGCTTTTGGTATCCAGCAATGGGACCACTCCAGCTTCAATAACTTTGCAAGCACCTACTTCCTGCACACATAAAGTACAAACAAGATTTTAGTAGCACCTACTGATCAAGATGTAAAATATTACTACATAACCCTAGTTTCATAAACATGAAATATAGTGTAGCAAGTAGAGAAATGAAACATTAAATACCTTGCTAAAAATCACATTATCAATCTATGTCATCATGTTTTTATTTTGAGGAACCGTAGGTGCATGATTAGGTTTGGTTAATCACGAGAGGGTTATTGTGACTATGTAACCATGGGAGAGTGGTTGTGATTGTGTAACCATGGAAGTGTGGTTGGATCTGAAATACATAAACCCTCAAGATGGTGATCCGAGGCTCCAAATGGTTGATCTCTGCAATTGGTGATGATCTCCTAAAATAATTTTGGTAGAGTGTCAATGTATTTTTCCAGCCTCCTTTGGTTAATGGGGTGAAGGTGCCTTTATAGGCCCCTTGGGTTTTTGGAGGGAAATTGAGGTTTCAAGCTAGGATTACCAAGTGGTAATACAGGGTTGCCAAATGGAAGGGGCAGTTATAGTGAGTCACCTAGGGTATCTCACTTAACTGAGGTGATGTGGCTAATGGGTAGGTATAAGTGGAGTGAGGTGTGAGGTATGTGTCATGTGAAGAGAAAATGGTGACATGAGTGTGTGAGATGTGGCTAGGAGTGGTGGTGATGTAGCTAGAACACATGTCTAGTGATTAGGCAGTGTATCCTAGGCAGATTTTCTAGATTTTAAAATCTGGAAAAATACTTTTAATGTGGAGGGTATTATATGCCTAAGTTTGGACTTAGTCATATATATTTTACTGTGCTTATTTGGAATGTGGAATGTGAATTGGGTTTTGTAAGTGCCTAATTTTTAGTGTCTACAGTAATATATAGCATGGTTAGAAATTATGTAATATGTGTAGAAAATATGTAAATAGGCATAGGATGTAGGTAGTAGTTGTAGTAATATAGGTAAGGTTTAAGTAATGAACATATAGACATATAATACTAGTACTCTAAACAAGTCAATTAACTATAGTAAAGCAAAGTAAATATTAATTGAACCAATGTATAAGTAAATAAATTGAAAGAAAAAATAAGGTATTTAACTAACCTTTGATATATTTATGTTGATACTTAATGGAGAGGTTTGATAGGTGGAGTATTTTAGGATCCTTGATTGTCTTTGAAAACATTTCTTTCTAACCTTCTTGGTTAATTGGGATCCCATCTAGTATGGCCTTCAGGTAGAAACTCCTTGTTATCATAAATGCTAATATATGTAGAAGAATAGAACTCCTCTTATATAAATTCAAGATATTGGTAGAGAGTGAGCAAAAATGAAGTTGGAAAACTTCTAAATAGATTTGGGAGAACTTTTAGAATATTTTTAAAATAATTTAGAAGGTTTTGGAAGGGGCCTAGCACATGGTGCTAATTGTAACTTGAAAGAGGAAAACATTTATGAATCTTATTCTTGGTTCCTTTAATTTGACCAATATTCTTCTAACTAGATTTATATGAGATATATCAAATGATGTTAGAAATAAACAAATTTACCTATATTTAATTTATTTATTATTTTAGACTCAAATTATTAAGGGTGTTGATTGAATGATGGTGTTCTTGTTGTCCATATAAAAATTGACCAAATTGACTATTAGAATTAGCACTAGAGGACCTAAATAAGTCACATGTGAGGTCAATATGAATGTAGGGTTAATTTTTGGTAAGCAAACTCTTTTTTTGTAGGCTAGAAAGTTTATATAGACACTCTTTGTGGCACTCTTTCCATTTTTTCAATGCCCCTATTGATAAAAATGGGCTATATTTGACAAAGGAAAATCTTAATTGAGCCTACTAAAGGCTTAATGTGATATCAATAGCAAGTTTCATAAATTACTAGGAGGTTTTATAATTAGTTACAAATTATTTGGTTGATTTTATAATGTTTTTGGATATATTTAAAAAAAAAAACAAATAGGAGTCAAATTGGTCAATTCTAGTGTAATCGTTGATAGGAAATGGCACATTTGGATCCAATAAAGTATAATTTAATATCAATTTTCTGATTTGAGGTGGATAGGTAGGTTTTTTTCTATAGAAATATAATTTCCACATTAAAAGTGGTCATCTTATCAGTTACGCAAAATTAGCTCAAAATGAGGGTTAGAAATTATAATTAGGGGTTGTTAGACATCAAAAATGACTAATTTAGGTTTTTGAATTATCCTAAGCAAGAGCACCACTTTAACAAGAGCATAATTTTGAAAAATAGTAACACCCTTACCAATTTCACATAATTGGGTCAAAGTGAGATAAAATTAAGCTTAAATATTTCCTAGATGGAATGTTTTCTAAAATTATGAAGTTGACTTTAAAATCTAATTGAATGATATGGTACGATGTCATAGGGATTGAAATTATGTATAAAGACCAATTTAGAAAATTTGAGTAAAATAAAAAATGGTTCCTATGGTTGTGCTAGGTGTATACTATTAAGTTATGCTTCATAAAAGAATGCAAATATTTCCTAATGTAATATTAGGATCTCTAGAGTCATGTGGACATTCAATAGGTGATATAGACTTCCTATAGATGATCCAAGGTTTTTATGAGTGATCTAAAATTTTTGTACGTGGTTTATGATATCAATGGGTGGTCTATAATACCTATAGGTTTTTTGTGATGCATATAATGTATCCAAAGTTTCTAGAGTCTTTTTAGGTGGTCAAATTTATGATTTATATCCTATGCTTGATTTGATCAATAAGAATACTATGCGATGATGAGGCTTGTGAACCTCAAGGCCATTTCACTTAGTTCATAACTAATTACCTATTTGAGATTGTAGATTAATAATATTATGGTCCACATGTTGATCAAAATTATGGGTATAGTAAGTTTATTTATTATTTTAAAACATGAAAATTTGTGTTATCTTAAAGGCTATAATCTACATAGCTTGATTTGTATTCAAAATTAATATCTCAAATAAATGGAAATTGAAATGCAATACCATAAATGTCATTAAATTCATAATTAAATACATACAATATTAGGTAATATTATTTATCTTGTTATTTGAGTGATTCCAATTGAAAGAATAAATTTCAATCAAGAACAAATCATAAGAGAAACAAAAGAAGAGGAAATGAAAAGAAAGGAGAAAGGAAAAAAAAAGGACAAAATGTAATATTAAATATTAAAAGAGGTATCATTAATATATTTTGTTTTTGTAGCATAACTTTTATAACATATAATAACATCAAAATCTTTATTTCTCTTTTTTTGGTAGTTGAAATCTTATCATCACTTTCATCCCACTCTAACTATTTTGGAATAATGGAAACCACTTTTTCTATATATTGGAGGAGAGACAACCTATTCGTAATTAAATATATGTACTATTTTATTTATATATTATTTCATGCCAAAGATCGATTCAAATTTTAATCAATATGATATCCTAGTATATAATTTTTCTTTATATTTTACTCTAGTTCAACTATAAATATTTATCTAGTCTAATATTTTGGTAATGTGCCTAGTAAAATTAAACTCCACTTACCATTTTTCTATGTTGTAATAACATAATCAACAAATTGGTCTCACAATTCTACTCGTAATGGGTAAGTTCTAGGAAACTTGCTTTCAAAATCCTCTATAATAAGATATGATGTGAAAATAATAAGGTATAGCCAATTGTGACACCTTCTATTTATGTATATGATTAATCTATAAAGTTAGATGTATTTAGATAAATCTCTGTGAGTGCCAATGATTCTCAACCTATGAATTTGCTTAGGACTTCCATTGTTACATTGATGAAAATCTTACTAAAGTATTAAAAAATAATAATATCATTATGACATCCTCTTAAATAATTATTTATGCTTGATTTAGTCTCTCACAAGTGTCAATTTAATGCAAAGAAAAAATATTATCCATCTAAGGTTTGATCATTTTTGGCAATAAAATTTGTTAGTGCATTGGTTGGTTATGTTTTTGGAGTACACTATAGGTGATAATAAAAACATATTTGTTCTTTGTGTCCCTTTTTTATTCCATATACACATGGCTTTATTACACTATCAATTTTAAAGTCTTAATTTATGTTCTTCATCAAATATTGACTTATTAGTAAAATTATTGACCTCTTCTATGAATTAAATGTCTAATTATTTTCTTATACATTTTAGACTATGGAATGAATTTTTATTCATAACAAACTATGTTCAAAATATCTTTGGCATTATTATTATAATATTTTAAATTAATAATATTATGGGGCTTGTGGACCTCAAGACCACCACACTTAGTTATTGTATCATCCCCTATTTGAGATTGTAGATTAATAATATTATGGTCCACATGTTGATAAAAATTATGGCAATAATAAGTTTTTTTTAATACTATAAAACATTAAAAAGTATGTTATCTTGAAGGCTATATAATATTTGTTGCTTGATTTTACTTCAAACATAATCCCATACAAGTGGAATTTTAAGCACAATATCATAGAAATGATTAATGCCATACTTAAATACATGAAATATTACGTAATATTATTTATCTTTTTATTTGAGTGACTCCATATAAAAGAAGAAATTTCAATAAAGAAAAGAAACAAAAGAGGAGGAAACCAAAATAAAGGAGAAAAGATAAAGGAGAAGAAATACTAACATGAATAAGTTGATATTAAAACATAATTCATTAATATATTTTTCATGTTTTAGCATCAATTTTTATAACATAATATAACAAAATAAAATTTACTTATTTGTTTTTGCTAGTTGAAAATTTATCATCACTTTAGTGCCACTCTACCTATTTAAGAATAAAGGAAACCAGATTTTTTATATATAGGATGAGATAAAATCTATTGGTAAATAAAGATATATACTATTTTATTTATATAAATTGGTTGGTCTCAATGATCCATCCATATTTATACAATATGATATCCAAGTATAGAATTTTTCTTTTCATTTTACTTTAACTCAACTATAAATTTTATATCATATAAGATTTTAGTAATATATCTGAAAAAAAATCAACTTCATTTACTAGGTTGCAATAACATCATCAACAAATTGAATTCACCATTGTACTCTTAATGGGTGATCTTAATGGGTGAGTTATAAGAAGTTTGCTTTCAAAATCCTCTATAATTAGATATGATGTGATAGTTTAGATGGGGTAACCCATTTTCATGCCTTCTATTTTCCATTATTCTTTGCCTTTAAAGGTAGATGTATTTTAAATAAATCTTTATGACTAACTCTCAACCTATGAGTTTTGTTAGGAACTTGATAAAAATATATTATTAAAATATGAAACAACATTGAAGTTCATCAAGATATCCACTAAAATAATTATTTATGCTTGAGTTAGTTTACCAAATGTGGTAAATTTTAAAGGAGAGAAGAATATTTTCCATCTAAGGTTTAACCTTTTTTGGCAATAAAATTTGTTAGTGCATATATTGGTTCTTTGGATTAAATTATAAGTGAGAATAAAAACATATTTATTCCTTGTGTCCTTTTTGTGTTCCATATACACATAGCTTTATTACATTGGCAATTTTGAAGTCTTAATTTAATTTCTTCAAATGTTGACCTATAGGTAAAATTATCAACCTCTTCTATGAATTTAATCTTTGACTATTTTAACATATATTTTGGAGACTATGATATGACAATTAATTATTTTTTTATAATAAACTATATTGAAAATGAATTTTGCAATATCATTATTAGCTTTTAAAATGATAATATTATTGTTATGTTGATTTTCTTAAAGTCACACATATACTTCTATTGTCATATTATTTTTCTTAATGTATGTGTTAATAAAGTATTCGACTACATCCATATATGATTCGATTTGTTTCATCCTCCATGTTAAATCCTATGGTCAATTATTTGCAACATAAAACATCATCTTATAGAATGTTTAATAAAAATTTTGATTATAGGTTTTCACTTCTTATATCCATTTCTTTGTCAAATAGTAACATGGAAATATGTGCTCCATTAAGCACTAAATTTTTAATTTTATTACATTTAGTATTCCTAATGTTTTTATGGGCATTTCTCTCTAGCATTATTACTATTTTCTTCAATGTTAAATTTTTCTATAATTAAAATTGTGAATGCCTACCTTTATTATGAGCTATTGAGTTAATGATACACATTATATTTTAGATCACCATTAAAATTTTGGATGAAATTATGCTAATATATAAAGTTGTAGAGAAAGTGGATTCAAAATTGTTGTTAGAATCCTATCCTGTTTATATTTAGTGTGCATGGACCACTATGATGTAATTGATACTTATTAATAAATATGTAATCATTTATTTTTAGGAGTTACTAGCTTGGGTCCCTCACTTGCATGTGGAGGATCATTAGCATTAGGGTAGATAAAGAATATTTATAAAGACTAAGGAGGAAGGAAATGTATCAAGAGTTTTTCTCAAATTATAATGGATCTCTACTTCCAAGGAGGTTGCCCCCTCAAATAGGTCTACGATATTATATTCTCTTTGTTGATTGAGTTGTTGCATTTTTTCCATATTTCTCAACAAATTTATTACTCACTTTCTCACATTTTTTTTAATTTATACAATTATAATTGTGAATATGCTTGACTGTAATTGAAGGTTCCTAACAAGTTTTATCAGAGAACTTTACAAGGCCATGTTTTGTTGTATAAGCAACAATTATTATCTTATTATCTCTTCCATATTAGGCACATTTTTATTTTATTCTATGCATTAATACTAAATACCCTATAATAAACTAGCGTAAAATTTTCTATTATTAGTGTGTTAGGGTAGAAACCTTGTGTCAAGGGTTTTAAAATATCACAAAGGAGTTGTCATTTTTTGCTAAGCTAGATTACCCATAAAATATCTAATGAACTAAGGGGTGATTCAACTCCAATACCCAAGCCTCATACAACACGGGTATATGGCTATGAACTCCTATATATATTAGGGTTTCTAGGGAGACCCCATAAATAATAGGAGAAACCTTTTTCCCTAGGAGGATATCTGTCATTTAATTTTTATGGTGCACTATCAAGCAGTTAGCCCCAAGAATATACTCTTATAGTACACTCTAAAATGGAGAGTAGCTATGGGTATGGTGGAACCCTTTGTAGTTAGAGCTATAAGATATTGGTTTGGATACTAATCATGATAGAGAGAGTATATAATAGATCCACCATAGATTTATATTGATTATGCTCAAACCATCTGGTGAGACAATACAAATGATATACAAAAATAGTCAAGAATATAATCAAAATAGTCAGTTTATAATCATTATAAAATACAAAAAAAAAACCAAGAATATAATCAGAATAGTCAATTGATAGTTGTCAAAGCAATCAATTATCAGTTTCTAGTCTTATGGTGCAAAAATTATCCTTTTTGGCCTTCTAAACATTAACATTATGGAAAAGATCTTATTTGGCTATCAAAACACTTAGATTGTAATAGTCAACCAGAACAAAGTTAGGGGGTTAAAAATTTTATATTTTGATATATAGCCCATTGTGATCATCTCTTTTAGATGATGATTTGGTATATAGTAGTCAAGGTTTTTTTAGGGCCACAATTTATAATTTTATGGTATAGCCCATTTTGATCATCTTTTCAAGCTTATTATTTTGATAAATAGCACCCATAGGCTTTTTTGAGAACATTAGGATACCAAAAATATGGTCAAAGCTACTATAGGGGCAAAGTTAGAGAAATTAGACAGCAAAATGACTTACTTTTTGTAGTAGCAACAAAAATTAGAGAAACTATTTATGCCTGAAGTCTATGAAGTTTATTTATCTATTGGTCTTGGATCTCAAATATGACTAGCTAGGAAACAAGGCTTCTAAATGTAAGGTAGACAATTCAAAGAGTGGAGCATGCAATACCCTTACCAATAATAACCTTTATAAAATGCCCAAATTAGATTTCCTAAAAAGGTATGGAGAGGACCCCACCTATTGGTTATCAAGCTGACTAATATTTTTCTCTTCATGGCGTTCCCTAAATTCTAAGGCTCCAAATAGCATCTATTAATTTTGAATTTTAAGCACATAAATGGTGCTAATTATTGAGAAATATGTATGCAAATATTTCTTGGTGTAAATATGAGACTCATTTACTCACCTATTTTAGACCTAGTGAATATGAGGATTTCACAAGAGCTATCAACAAGTTGAAGTAGACCACAATGATTCAAGACTATCAAATATAGTTTGAAAATTTAACAAACTACACAAGAGGATTGAGTGATACAATTTTCCAAATCTATTTCATTAGTGCATTAAAAGAAGATATTCAAGATGGGGTAAGCATATTTAAACCAAAAACTATGATGCAAATGGATTTGGCTAGCTTTATTGAAGATAAATTCATAGGTCAATAGTGTACATCCAAACCCCCTCAAACTCAACCCTCACTTCCATATTGGATAGCATTTAATCCTACCAACAAATCACCCCAAATCAAGCCTTTGACCATAGAATAATAGAGGCATAAAGAGCACAAGGTCTATTCTACAGCTATGATGATAAATACTCCTCAGGCCACAAGTGCATACAGTAAAAAATATATTTACTCAAATGGAAAAACCTTCCATTTAGGAATATCATGAAAAAAAGGAGGAAAAATGAGAAGAATATTCACCTATAGAAACCAAATTGATAGAGGAACAACTACTAGAGATTTCCATACATGCCTTAGAAGGATTTTCCACTCCCAAAACCATGAAAGTGGAATGGCATTTCAAGGTTCAACACATCATTATCCTCGTTGATTCATGAAGTACACATGATTTTATTTATCCTTAGTGGACAAATGAGTAGACTACTATAAATACTTATGCAATTATTTTGAAGTCATGGTACCTAATTTAGGTAGCTCTATCTTACCAAGAAAAATGTAAAAATACAATGGTGTAGATGGATGACTACATTCTCAATAGGGACATATTTACCCTTCCTTTGGGGGGTTGTGATATCGTATTAGGAACTCAATCACTTTATAAATTTGGTCTAATAATCTGGTATTTTTATAAACTTTAGATATAATTCACCTAGAAGGATAATAAATTCACTCTCTGTAGTATTCCCATTGATACTACCCAACCTATCATTTTCCATTAAATAGAAAAACTTGCAAAGAAGTCATCCCAAAAGGTGAGGGTGTAACTATTTCTAATATAGGCTTAGACTGACACTGATACTATTCAACCAAATGAAGTATAAATACTTATGAAAAAATATGCATTCATATTTTTCAAATCACAAGTATTACTACCATAGCATATTCTTATTCTAGAAAATATTGGCACATATATTTTTATAAATTTATTTGAAGGGCTTCCAAACTTTAGAGGTAAAAAAATCATTCAAGAGGTGCTATATTATCTCTCTTAGTATGCTCACTTATGTTCTATAGCTCATCCCTATTAGTGTCCTACTATTACCCACATATCCTTGGAATTCCTTTAACTTTATGCTATGCCCCGCTCCATCATTTTTCCACCTTCATCGGTAATTTTTGGTAGGAAATGTTTAAAATATGGGACACACACCTCAAAAGGAGATTTATATACTATTCCTAGATAGATTAAAATATGGTTAAAATTTTCTTAAAAGAAAATTATGAACATTATTTTCCATCCTTTTATCATACATTCCAACTATTTTTAAAGTTCTAGCAATAGATTCCACTTTCTAGGAGTGTGAACTACTTCAATTTCTCAAATATAATATGACAATAGCATAGAATTGTAAGTGGAATCAATATAATCATCACCACTCAAAGCATAATTTTAATGTATTATAATGTATTGGTATCATAACCTACAAGCTCACATTACTACCCTCCTCTAAGACACATCTAGTTTTTTTATGTCTCCTCCTTGAACAATCATTCATGGCAACTATCTATAGGTTAAAATAACACTTCTAAGTTGAATACAGAATGGTTAGTCATATTAAATATTGAAAGTATTATGTATCAATGAACATGTAAATTTTAAAATATGATACTTGGAAGTCACTCATTCAACTCCATCAATAATTTTCTCAAGCTTTGAAGACAGATTCTTGAAGGGGAAGGGCATGTTAGGATCTTATCCTAACATCATTATGAAATTTTTCTATTTTGTGCACATGGGCCATTATGATGTAACCAATACTTATTATTAAATATGCAATTGTTTATTTTATTAGGAGTTACTTACTTGAGTCCCTCACTTGCATGTGGACTAGCCCTTGAAATTAACATTAGGGTAGATAAAGAGTCTTTATAAAGATAATAGGTTTAAAAAAAATGTATTAAGTATTTTTCTCAAATTCTAATGGATCTCTTATTCCAAGGAGGTTGCCCCCTTGAAGAGTCTTGTGATATTAGATTCTCTTGATTAATAAATTTGCTACATTTCTTTTTCATTTTTCTCATGAACTCTATTATTTTCTTTCTCCCATTTTTTGTTAATTTTTGCAATAACTATTGTTAATGTGCTTTATTTTTAAATATTTTTAACACCTGCTCACAGTCCTCATAGATGCATAGCATTGATAGAAGATATAAGTCATTTAAATAGCATAATATGTGTATTATGATCTTTCATCAAGTTAGCTAGGTAGTATTGGAATCTTATATTGTTTAAAAATACTAAGCAATATATAGTATGCGTTTGTTGGGTTTATAATATGTAGGTTATGCTTAGATAATTCATGTACTATTTAGGTAGCCCCCAATTAGTGTATAGGATGGTGATGTTGTTTCTTAGTCTAAACATGCACTCTTTGTTTACTACCATTGAAATCATATCTTGTTTAAATATATCTAAGATATATGGTATGCATATGATGAGTATATATGATGTATGTTATGCTTTGTCAAGTCATGCACTCTTTAGGTTAATCCCAATCAGTTTGAGGATATTTTATGATAGTCATATTAATTAAAACTAAAATATAATAAGATATCTTTATGGTTGATGTACATGAAATTGTACAAAGCATATTTTAGCTTTTGAATTATTATTTGCTCTAAATATTAGATGTTATAGTTTAAACCTCAAGAATTCTTTCTCAATGTATGTTATCCAAACATAATTATATGTGAGTTACATTATTTTTAAAATTGAAATTAAAAAAATACACATTATTTTATTGCAAAAATATTTTTTTCATAATTAAAAATAACGAATCAAATGAACAAATTTTCTCTAATATAAACATCAAATGATTTTTGTAGAGTTATTTATATTACAATCCACATGTTTATCATTATAATGGCTATAATGAGTCTATATATTCCTTTAAAACATGAAAAATTATATTATATTGAAGGTTATAATCTATATGGATTGATTTGTGTTGATATCCCACATAAGTGGTATTTAAAATATGATGCCATAGGAGTTATTAAAGTTATAATTAAATACCTGCAATATTATATAATATTTTATTGTTGTTAAAATATATTTTGTATTATTTATAAGAAAATAAGAAAGCTATGCCATCTACCTTGCCATGTAAACAAGGCTTCCATCCAAAATTTCACAAAAGAGCAACAACTAAGTCTTAAGTGCATCCTACAAATACAAGGACAAAGAACTCTATGTATTTCTTATGAGTCACAACATATAGAAACTAGAGTTATTACCATCAATATATAGTATATGATATAGATATTCCCTAGTTGTCTACATCCACCATTATGGAGGATCTTCATAACAACTTAGATCCCAATTATCTAAATCCCATCTCACCATAGCATCTGCAATCTTATTTTATTCTTGAGGAGAATGAAGAAACTCTACTATTTTAAATAAAGAATAAAGTGCATGTATCTTGTCAATCACCCTCTAGAACCTCCAATCTTGAGAGGAGGTTTTGGTGGACACATTCATTTGTTTAATGCTTATTTGTGAATTTGATTATACTTGTAATGTAGACTAACCTAAGTAGCTTTTTATAGGCCATTAAGGATAGCATATGCTACTTCTAGATTATTAGAGAGGATACCAAGATTCTCTACAAAAATAAATCCATCCATATCAATCCATGTCACCTGCCCAAGCTTAATCTTCACCCTTCCTCATGTTTTAATTCTCGACTACCCATTTTGTGTCATCAAAACCCTAACATGTTCAAGGGAAGATTATAAAATATGATTCATTTTGATGAATCAAGGTCTTAGAAGGTCCAAGAAAAAAATCTTTAGAGGTCCCAAATTTGAATGTCTATCCACTCACAAGCCCTAGCCCTTTCACTATCATATTCTTCCCTCATCGTAACCATCGCACCCATTGCAAAACCCTTGCAAACTAGATCTCGTTCTACTTCACTTCCATCCACCTCCAAACACTTCTTGAATTTCATAGAATTCTATTGAGCATTCCTAGAACACTACTGGTTATTCATAGCCATTACCAAATGTTGTTGAGAATTTTCTATAGTAGATTTGTAGTCTGTAAGCCCTCAGATGCTTTCGAGTATTTGTACAACCTTTTAACACAAAAACAAGAGCACAAATAAGCATTGAAAAGGTAATATGTTTATTGCATTTATTCATATTCTTGCATTTTTATTTATAGTTCAATATTATAGAATTTAGGTTTTTACATGCTTTTATCATTCAGAGGGCCTCACACAGTGGAGCCCTCGTAGGTGCTACTAACCCTTTTATATTATTTTCTATTTATAGGTGTAGGAATTACATATTTGGAAGTTGTTGCATCTAGGGTGGTCTTGTGGGGATACACAAGCCCACCCGTACACTTGTTTGGAGCAGAAGATGATACAAAAGATACCATATGTTCCCTTGTGAATAAGGATTTATAAACCCTAAGTTTGTAATCATTATATCAATATGAAATAATATTTTAACATTGGAGATCAAGGGTCCCCCATTATAATATCAATATTATTATCTTCATTTGTGCAATAATTTTTTATGTTGATTTTGTTGTCTATTGCTTTGGTGTTGTCATTTTTTGCTCTACACTTGCAATCACAATAGTCTTAAATTATAGTCTTCAATAGCAATAGTCCAAAAACTATTACATTGATTGAACCCCCTAGAATTTTTTAGGTATGCATATTTATAAAAAATGATCACTAATTACTTATCAATGCCAATCAAAGGACCGTAGGGTCATCATTATAGGAAATAAAATACTATAATTACTATTCTTACAATGGTTTACCTAAAATTATCTTACACATGCATCTATTCACAAGTGATTAAATCAAATACTAACTATTGCTAATCATCAACCAACTCTTGGAAAATGATAACACAAGATCACAATGATAAGTTTCATTATGGAAAAAGAGAAACTTCCTACAATTCTTAGTAATGATGGTTCTATCTTTAGCAATTGCTAAACTAATTACCTGCTAAGGTGCTTGTCAACACATAAATTATTCTAGGCAATTTTTCTCCAATGGGAAGGTCAAAATTTGGGTGCATCTAACTTGGACCATCCTTCCTCCTAGTATATGCACAATAGGGTGTCAACACATTCGGCTTTATTTACTTTATTTAGATTTTTCTGCTTTTCTTTTCCTTTCTAGTGCATCACCATGTTCATCATTGTCCTCACCATAGTGTAATAATACTCTAAAATATGCTTTAGAATATATTTGAAATGTTACTATATGGTTCTAGATTATTAGTCAAAATTGACCTCAAAAATACAAAAAATAATTATTCCAATCAATCATAGTAATGCAATTCATCTTTGTGCTCTATTTAACCAAAATATTATGATGAATTGCACTATGATCCATAGTTAGGTCAACCACATTTATCAAATAAAAAGGCAAAAACAAGTTATAATAGCATAAATATGAGGTAAATCATAGCCTCATCACTTGGAACCTAACATTTAACTTATCCTTATCTTCAGTCTCTCCATGATTAAGGTTTTATATCCCTAAACCATATTTAAAACATTTTATTTTAGGTGGATGCTCATTTTTTATTGGGTCTATTAGGGATTGAAGAAGAAAGTAATGGGATAGTGCTAATAACCTCATCATCTTCCATTTGATTGTATGCAGTGATTGGTCCTCTATATACCCCAACTATTCCCAATTTTTCCTTTTAAAAATCCAATAAATAAGTGACTTAGGAGGATCAAGAGTTCAAAGTGTTAAATATTATTTTCTATCTTTGTAAGGACTAAACTTTGAACCCTTGATCCTCCTAAGTTACTTGTTTCTTGGATTTTTAAAAGAAATAATTGGGAATATTTGGGGGTATATAGAGGTTTTTTAATGGTATCCATGGTAGCATTAATATATAATTTATGTGGAGGTGTTGACGAAGTCGAACAACATTTAATTAATCAACATAGATTAAATAGTACAACTTAGGCTATAGTTAGCCCGTAGGAATAGCTAACCACTAACCTAATAGTGCTAACAACTAACAAGAAATATTCGCTTAACAAAGTGGTTAAGCGAACCTTAGGTAGATAACTAACTACCCTAAGAAACCAAATGAGGTAATAAATAGAATTACCATAGTAACTCTAACATCCCCCCTTATTACATTATTTGGGTAATAATATAACTACTAGCTATGCTATTATCCCCCATACAACAATATTTGGGTAAAGTATATAACTGCCCCAATACAATGAAGAAGAAGAAGAAGAAGAGAAATGAAAGAATGGTGGCTTGTGCTTTATCTTCGGCTCTGGCTCGAGCTCATGGCTCTGGCTCTGGCTCTAAGAATACCTCTAGAATTGTACCTCTGGGTCTATCTCAGGATATGCCTGTGAAACTGTCTCTGGATCATTACCTCTGGATCTACCTGTAGATCTACCTCTGGAACTTTGTCTCTGGGTTTGTCTTTAGGTCACTTCAGTCCAACGTCGATCTGACCTCAGGAAATGTTCCTGAGTCAGAACCAGTCTAGATTGACGTCGAGATCCATGCCCACAACCAGTCAGATCCAGCCACCCTCGTTTCAAGTGCAGGTCTAGTTCTGACACCTTAGAATGCATGCCCGAGCAAGTCTAATTATGATGCCTCAAGATGCATGCCCGAGCAGGTCTAGCCCTACCTCGAGAAACATACCCATGTCTACATCGGTATCCTTAGATCTCAAAAAGTGTGCCCGAGCAGGTCCCGAGCAGGTCCTGCTCTGATACCATGTTGATGAAGTCGAACAACATTTAATTAATCAACATAGATTAAATAGTACAACTTAGGCTATAGTTAGCCCGTAGGAATAGCTAACCACTAACCTAATAGTGCTAACAAATAACAAGAAATAATCGCTTAACAAAGTGGTTAAGCGAACCTTAGGTAGATAACTAACTACCCTAACAAACCAAATGAGGTAATAAATAGAATTACCATAGTAACTCTAACAGGAGGGACTAGAAAAGCTATTAGGATAATATTTTCTTGGGAATTTTGTAGAATATCCATGTTTATATCTTTTCATTGATATGTTATTAGGAATCGTTTTTGGTTTTGAGTCTATGGATTAATAATGCTTGTTATCTTTATTTTCTCAAATATGATCTTTCATTTTAAAATCCTTAATTATAATCATAAAAACATGATTGCATTGTGGGTTTTTTATTTACAAAAAAAAAAAATATTTATTGAGTCTCAATGTTTGATGTAAAAACTATCCTACATGTGCATTCAAAAAAGTGTTGCTTAGATGTAGCTTATATTAATAATTTTGATGTGGGAAATGGTAAAGAATTATAAAAAAAAAAAATCTTTGGGACTTAGACTTGTTTATTTTTTTGGGTATCTTCCATATGCTGGAATTATAGTTCTTATTGCCACATTGATACCATTACTACTTTAGATTAATGTGTGTATAATTTAATGTTGGTATAGACTCATATATAATTTATTAAAAATAAATAGTTTAAATCAAATGATATGAGGGGGAACGAAAAAGATAGATGAGACGTTTTTCGTAGGACTGCCCAAACTGCCGAACTCGTTTCGGCCATATCTCACTCATCCGGACTCGGATTGAGCTGAAATTTTGAGGGTAGATGCCTGAAAAACCCTAGAACGTCTCCACCAATTTTCATATCATTTGGAGCAACACAGATCCTAGCACATCCCTATGTGTGAACGACATATTTGGCAAGCGGCTATGCGAGGGTTTCATCTGGGTTGAGTGCAAGCGGCTCCAGAGGTTGGTTTTTAGGGCCTTCGGGCCCTAGCGGCCAATATTTTTGTGGTTTATGCTCAATATTTTAGCGGGAAATGTTGCAGGGGATACAATATGGGTTAGAAATTTGTCTTTCAACAGATCATACTATGAACTTGAGTGACAACGGCTTCCAATTTGTTGCACAAAAGAAAAGTGAAAACCATACCTTTCCACGGCGTCTAGGGCAAGGATTAAAGAGATCACGAAACAAGTTTCAAGCAGTTGATCAAAAAATGGCTCATATCTCAAGTGAATCTGGTGCTAAGGTGCACCCACAAAATAATTCTACTATGAAAACCCCTATCAAGGGTAAGAATTTCGAAGACTCGGTCCCAAAAATGAATTTTAGGGATGCCCTTCATGGTGGACAGCCTCGGCCCAATGCTAATATCAATATTAGGGCTTCCCATAAACCTCTAAGAATGCCTAAGATTGATCCCAGGAAAACGGAGTCAGGATGTCTTAAAGCAGGTGATGGAACTCCTATTGTTAAGCTTGATATGGGTAACATTCAGATGGCATTGAAGATTTGGAAAAAAGAGGACTAATTTGTCGGTTCGTGGGTTTTCGTCCGAGTCTATCTGCTTTCAAATTTTGGGCTGCAAAAAGTTGGAAAACTAAAGGTGAGTTACAAATCTCTATTTATCCAAATGGTTATTTTCTTGTTTTATTTGCTAATAATGAAGATAGAGAGAAAACTTTTCAAGGGGGTCCTTGGTTTTTTGGAAGGGCGGGGCTTTTCATGAAGCCCTGGCATACTAAATTTAAAGTCGAAGAAGAGATGCCTTCTATAGCTCCCGTGTGGGTTAGACTCTTTGGCCTCCCTATTGAATTTTGGAATCCTACTATTTTTTCTTCAATTGGAAACTCTTTAGGAACTTTTATGATGACTTGTTGATTGTACTCAAAATTTTGAACATATTATTTATGCTCGGATTTGTGTTTTAATGGATTTTGACAAACCCCTACCTAAAAAGATCACATTACAATTTGGGGAAGACACTTGGGAGCAAGTAGTGGACTATGAGAACATTCCTTTTCGTTGTAGAATTTGCCATGAATATGGTCATTTGGCCAGTGCTTGCCCAAATAAAATTCCTGATCAAAAGAAAGAAGATATAAACTCGACAGGTTTCCAAATACCTAAGAAGAAGAACACTCAAAAAAAACCGAGTTATGAAGGATCAATCAAAGTCATCTGCTAATATGTTTGAAATCCTTTCCACAAATGATGTCCCAAGTGAGGAAGAGGAAATAATGGAAACTGAAATCTTAGAAACACAATTTAAATATGAAGGGAAGAACTCTAGAGACAAACCAACAAATCAAAGGTTTTCAACAAAAAAAAAAGGAGAAAATTTACACAAGAAAAACAATATTTCAAATGTCAAAACTTCAAATAATGCAGGTCCCAATATAGACTCCGTTGAACCATCTAGTAAAATTTTGGTTGTGTACGAGCATTCTTCAAGGTTAGAAGCCATCTCAGATTCAATTGGAATAAGTCAAGAAACAGGGAAAAAAAATTGAAGATGGATTCTAATCAAAAAGTAGGTCGCAAGACCAATCAATATCATATGGTAAAAGAAGGTGAAAAGCTTGTAGAGGAAGGTAAGATTAATGCCCTTCCCAACTTTTTAGCCCTGGTATTAATGAAGATCATCACTTGGAATATTAGAGGACTCAAAGGGAGTCTTTCAAAACAAAATGAAATTAGAAGAATGATTCAGGTAAATCATCCACATCTTGTTTTCCTTCAAGAAACAAAGATGTCAATGGAGGATATGGACTTAATTGCCAGTAAAATTTGGCCAGCTGGAAAAGTGGTTTCCCTCAGTTCCCAAGGGACTTCGGGTGGCATTGCTTGTCTTTGGGATCCAAAAGAGGTAGTTATTCACCATATGGTTGGCAGTTGGGGTTTGTTGGCTATAGCTATTCAAAGTAGACATTCCAACCAGATTATGCTCTGCATTATTGTTTATGCTTCGACTTCTTTGGAGGAAAAAAGAAGACAGTGGAAGGATATTACTCATATTATCTCTCATTTTCCTAAAGCTTGGATCTTGATCGGAGGAGATTTCAATACCATCCTCTCTCTGGATGAGAAAAGGGGGGAAATAGAAATTTGGACAAAAGCATTGACCTCATGAGCGAATATATTGCAAACCTCCATCTTGTGGATATCCAACGAGATAATGGCCTTATGACTTGGTCTAACAGAAGGCAAGGCTTAGCTTGTATAATGGAGAGATTGGATAGGTTTTTGCTCTCTAAAAATTTCTTAATCCATGGTCACATTCCTAAAGTGAAGACTCTTAATAATGTTGGTTCGGATCATTGGTGAGTCATGGTGGAAATGTGGAAAACCAATGTGAGTTTCTCTCCTTTTCGTTTTCAATTAATGTGGCTTAGAGACATTTCCTTCAGACCTCATGTGCAACAATGGTGGAAGGAAGGTAAACCTAGGCATGGGACTAAGATGTTCTGTTTTGCCAAAAAGCGCAATACATTAAATCCAAAATCAAGACTTGGAGCTGGAAAGAGTTTGGGGATGTTCATAAAAAAAACATGAAGTTATTGCTCATCTTGAAAATTTGAATAAGAAAATCCGTTTAGATGGCCTCACAGAGAAGAGAAGTGCGAATGAAATTAAACTCACAACTCGGTTAGAGGAATGGGAAAAAAGAGAAGAAATCTTATGGAAGCAAAAATCTAGAATTCAATGGCTCAAAGAAGGAGATCGAAACACAAATTTCTTCCACAAATCTCTTCTAGCTCGAAGATCTCACAACTTTATTTCTTCCTTAAAATCAGATTCCGGAGATGTTGTTTATACTTGGGATGGCATGAACTCTATTGTTGTTGATTACTTTTCCAATATTTTTGCTGCTACTCCCCTTGACTCGGCTTCACAATATAATGTTCTTCAAGCAATCCCTTCTCTTATCACTTTTGAGGAGAACTCTATTTTGACTTCTCATGTTACTATCAATGAGCTTCAACAAGTAGTTTTTAAAATGCAAAAAGGAAAACCCCAGGTCTGATGGTTTTCCTATTGAGTTCTACCAAGAGTTCTGGGATATCCTTCATGTTGATTTATTAGAGGTGGTGGAAGAAGCCGGGGAAAGCCAAAGAAATTTTGAAGGTTATCAATAAAACTTATATTACTCTTGTTCCAAAAGCTCAAGAGGTTGATCATATCTCAGCTTTTAGACCTATTGCTTTATGTAATGTTCTTCTCAAAATCATTACTAAAATCATGGCGAGAAAGGTTGAAGCCTCTTTTGCATAAGATTATTTCCCCAGAGCAAGGGGGTTATGTGGAAGGACGTCAAATAGTAGATGAGATAGTTCTTGCTCGGGAAGCCATCCATTCCATGGATATGCAAAATTCTCCTTCCATGTTCATTCGGTTAGACTTATCCAAAGCTTATGACAGAGTGGATTGGCACTTCCTTATCAAAGTTTTGAGGCAATTTGGTTTCTCTAAGGATTGGATGGATTGGATTATGGGATGTATCTCTCTAGTTTCCTACTTAGTTCTTATCAATGGCAGGCCTTCTCAGTCTTTCCCGGCTTCCAGAGGTATTAGGCAAGGTGACCCGCTATCCCCTTATTTATTCATCATTCTTGTTGAATGCTTGGGTAGGACTATAACCAAAAAGAGGGAAAACAAAACCCTTGAGGGAGTTACCATTGCTCATGGAGCTAGACCTATCTCTCATCTTCAATTTGTGGATGACTCTACTCTTTTAGGTAAAGCTACGAGTTAAGGAAGCTTCTAATATTAAGCAAATCATTAGCTATTTTTCTAAGGCTACTGGGCAGTTGATCAATGAAGACAAATCTAAAGTTATTTTCTTTCACTGCTCTGCTAGACAGGAATCCATGGTCTTGGATAAACTAAGATATAAGAAGACCTCTCTTCCAATCACTTATTTAGGTATTCCCATAAATATTCAAAGGCAGAAAAATAAAGATTGGAATTGGTTGTTGGACAAAGTCAAGAAGAAAATTGGAAAGTGGACCAACAAGTGGCTTTCTTATAGGGGTAGAATCACCTTGGTAAAATCAGTCCTTCAAGCTATTCCTATTTATGTTTCTTCCATTTTGAATATCCCAAAGGTTGTTCTTCGAGAATTGGATCAAATCGAGTCATCGTTTCCTTTGGAGTGGTACTAAGGAGAAAAGAAAATGGGCCTTGGTGAAATGGGATACTTTATGTCTTCCTAAGAGTGAAGGGGGGTTAGGATTACGGTCTTCAATTAATAACAACAAAGCTTTAGCTGCTAAATTATATTGGAGGATGTTGCATAACCCCAATGCTCTTTGGGCCAATAATCTCCGTGCTAAATATGTTGAGAACAAAAGTCCTGAAGACCTTGTTCGCTATCAACTTCCTACCAAAGGTTCTCCCATTTTAGCAGTTCTTAAGACTGGTGAGGATTTGATAAAGAAAAAATTATTTTGGATCATTCATAATGGTCAACATGCAAATTTTTGGACAGATTCTTGGGATGGTCACAAGCCTTTGATAACTCGGTTTCCCGATTGGAGGCCTTGGATGGAGGAGCTTCACCGAGCTAATTGGATAAAGGTGGCTAATTACTGTCGGTACCATCTTGGTAATTCAAAGGTTGGTAGATATTGGATCCCTATTGAGGACTGGCCTATTCAAATCCCAGAAAGGCAAAGACAAGATATCCAAGGCATCCTTCATATGAGATCCCTCTCTTGGTCCCATGAAAAAGATTGTTTTGGATGGAACAACACTACTAAGGGTGAGTATTCGGTTGCTCAAGGTTATTTGACCTTATGCCATAATAATCCCAACCATTCTTTTGACATATTTTCTCGATTGTGGGCTCAAAAGCTCTGGCCTAAGGTGAGGTTCTTTAATTGGCTTTTATTGCATCGTAGGGTGCTTACTGGTGAGCAACTTATGAAGCGTGGTTTTCATGGCCCTTTTAGATGTGAAATGTGTGAAGAGAATGTAGAAAATATCAACCATATTTTTATTGAGTGTACTTTAGCCTATGAGCTGTGGAGGAGAATGGCCACTTTACTTGGCTTACAGTGGTCCAATTTTTTTACTTTTGAACAACTTTGGAGGGATTGGCCTAATCAAGAGGGTGTTGATCATTTTATTAGGCGATTAGTTTGGATGGGTTCTACCATTCTTCTTTGGAATATTTGGAATGAAAGGAACAACCAAATTTTTAATCAAGATAGGAAGGATATTCACTATATTTGGCAAAAGACCATAGCCAACTTAGTTGAATCAGTCCATCATCTCCTTAATCACCCCCAAAACTCCCACCAAAGATGGGATCAAGTGATGCAAAGATTGAAGATTAAACCTTCTAAGGGCAACCAACTTAAAGGGAATGTGAGTATTAGTAAGATGGATAGGAATAGAAATTGGCAACCTCCTCCTAAGGATTTTGGAAAAGTCAAATGGAGCCTCTAGAGGGAACCCTGGAAAAGCCAGTGTGGGAGGAATTGGTAGACTTTCGAGATGGCTCCCTGGTTTTTACTTTTGCTTGAGAATTTGGGTATTCTTTCCAATAACCTTGTTGAGGGGTATGGTATCCTCGAGAGGCCTTCGGGAGGCTACTAAGGTTGGATGGGAAAAGGTGTTAGTTGAGTCTGACTCTCAACTTATGATTAATCTCTTGAAGAATCCTTCTAAGAATCATAAGGTGGATTGGAGAATAAAAAGAATTATTGAGAAGATTCGGTTAATCCAGATGGGATTTTTGAAAGTTGATTACAATCATGTGGTCAGAGATCAAAACAAGAGTGTTGATGCTTTAGCTAATTGGGCTTTGGACAAAGGTGATCTTACTTGTTATGGCCACCCTCCTATATGGTGGGCTTCTCAAATTAGGGAAGCTCTTCTTTCTATCATTTCTTTGGATGGCTCCGAGTTCCGAAGGTACCTAGTTTCTTCTTGTTTTTTTTTTTTGCTTCTCTTTGGTTCATTCAGTTTTTTTAGTTCCCTAGCTCATTCTATTCTTTATTTTGTTTCCTCTGTTGATTCTTGCCTTAATAGTCTTCTGGTCTAGATAGGTCATTGTTTTGTTCATTTTTTATTTCTTTTTTTTTTTTTTTTTTTTGTTTAGTTTTTTAAGGTGGGTGGGTTTTTTTATTTTGTTTTGTTTTTGTGTTCTTTGTGTTGTTTTTGTTGTTCTTGTGTTTTTGTTGTTTTGTTTTTTTTTTATGTTTTTTGTTATTGTTCTTGTGTTTTTTTCGTTCTTGTTCTTGGGTTTCTCTTTGTTTGTGTTATTTCATGTTTTTATGTGTGAGTGTTTTCTATGTTTTTTGTTTTTGTTTATTGTCTGTTGTTGGTTGTTTTTTATTTTTATTTTTATTTTATTTTTTAATTTTTTAGGTTTTGGTTGTGTTTATTTTTCATGTTTTTTTTGGGTTATGTCTTTGTAGTGTTCTGTTGTTTTTGTCTTGTTTGTGTTTTGTTATGTGGTTCTTGTGTTTTTCTATGTGGTTTGTGTTGTGGTTTCTTTTATCTTATTGTGCGTGTTTGGTTGTGCTTTTGTTTTTGACACACTCAAGGAGCATGTTTTTTATTTTATTTTATTATTTTTGTTGTTATTTACTTATTTTTAAATTGGTTTTGTGTGTTTGTTTGCTCCTTGAGTATGTCAAAGGTGGTAGGCCAGGTCCGAGTCCTGGGTGTTTTTGGCGGAATGGATACCCCTGCCTCCTTGGGTCTTACCCGAAAGTGGCATCCCTTTTGGGATGTTTTCCACAAATAAAAAAAAAAAAAATTGTTGGTATAATGTTGTGTTACTCAATCCAAGGTCAAAAAGCTCATTGGGTCATTAAAAATATTTTTGGATAGTGATTTTATCTTTTATGATGAAGATTTGCTTTAAAAAGTATTCATAATTTTTTTATTTTATGGGATAGATGTTTTTCAAAAATTTGTATAAGGTTACATCTAATCCAAATTTCTATGAAAATTTAGAGATAAATTATATGTGAGAGTTACATTTGGTCAATATTACTTGTAGTAGTTATGGATGCTTTTTTTATGAGGGTTGTATTTCCTTGCCTTTGGATCTAGTTATGCTCTTACCTGGAATAATTTCTAACTAATGAAGATGCACTTGCTTGGTACCTCTAGCTATTCAAAAAATATTTATGTGAAAGGATTATATGGATTAGGTATTGCCTTCAATTGTTAAAGAGGTATTGATTGATATGGCTACTTTTGTGTTGTATGGCTTAGACTTTGTTCATATTATAGAGTAAATATGCATATCATAGGCTATGATATAGGATTTTGGTTTGAAACTTTTGGTTTTAAAACTTATGCATCTTATTTGCAATATAAATATTTTGAAGTGTTAAATTTAGTATAACAAAGATAGTTTTCCAATATGGGTATCCTACATTCTTTATAAAAACCTTTACATTATATAATTTCATGGTTGAAGGCAATGTACTTCTTGTTGAAGTATAAAAAGAGTGCATATATGTGGAATATTTGTATTTGTTTACAAATTAACAAAATAGTTTCATTATTGGGGTATGGTGATCTTCATTAGAAAGTATTATAGTCACAAAGCATAAATATTGTATCTATAAGAGAAATTTCAAACAATTGTTGTTATCTTATATAAATTTTGGACGATATAGCAAACTTTAAGATAACACTATTAAAATACTTATCTACTGAGACAATTTTAAAATATCAATTTTAGCATTGAGTTGAATTATTTAATCTAAGGGGCTAGTAATTTTTTTAAATATAAGTCCTACGATTGTGGCCTATGCAAATAGACTTAGGAATAATATGTTGATTTTTACATGTATAGATGAATGCATTTATAATGAGTAATGTGATTATATATTGGTATCCATGAATGTGGATGGGTGTTACAATAATACATAGTTGATATATTCATCTTAAGTCATATTAATCATTATACTTAAAATCTAATCTATTTGTGAGTATGTACTCATATTGTTCATTAATATAATTTTGCATATCTATTGAGTATGAGATACAATTTTATACATATTTTCCCTCTCTAATTCTAGTTGCTATACCACTTGGTTGGGTGGTAAAATTCTTTGGTGATATTCTCCCTCCTCATGACTCGGTAACCAAAATCAAAATATAAACAAGAACTTCAAGTATTGATAAAATCATGATTTTAAACTATAATATTATGTGTGTGTAATGGTTGTAAAGGTAAAAGGTAAAGGTAAAGCATTTTTTTAACATCCTCGATACCATAGGCCATATGAGACAGTCCTCATAGAGGAAGTTATTTACCCAATGTATGTTTATCCAACCAAGTATGGTGTAAAAATCTACCCCTATTGGATTCAAACCTTTTACCTCTTATTTGTTTTCAAATCCTTATTGTTAGGTCCCACTACACTTGATCTAGTTTTGTTGTACTTGCTTGCCAACAAATGTATAAAAGTATATATTTTATTAACTTTATTTTGGAAAGAATGATATATCATTGAATAAGGATAAAATTATAATTTTTTGCTCCACTATTAAATCAGTTTATTTAGATTATCAGTATACTTATAGAACTCTTTATAAAAAAGTAAAAATAATGATATCTTCTATTTAGTAGAGAAGAAGAATAAATACTTTTGGATGTCACATATGATATTTTTTTTTTTAATTGATATTTGTTGTCAAGAATATCTTGACTAAAAATTGATTCTTTTATTGATGTTGTAAATGACATATTTTTAAAATAACTTTTAAAAAGATGATCCTTATAGTCTAATTAATGTTGCAAATGTCATTTTACTAGAAAACATGTTGAAAAACTATGATCTAATTGTTTATATATTTATATCCTTGTCTATTCCATAGATAACTTAAGCACTTTGTAAATGTAATTAAATTTGCATTAACTATATGATCTAAGCATATTCATGATAAATTAGGTAATGGTTTAGTTCTAACTATAAAAACTTATAGACTAAATTTATTGAAAGAATACGATAACATAAAAATGATATAATACAAGTTGGATTCATTCACATCCAGTATAATTAATTAACAACTATATCTTAAAATATAATAGTATAACACAGGAAATTCAAGATTCTAACCTCAAGTAGGGTATGATATGGAGTAGGATATATATACCTAGTAGATAGATAGAGAGCACATCCCTCTAAACATAAGGAACCAACAAAATACGAGATGATATACTCAATACTAGTCAACCTTAAATAATTAATTTTTATTATTATTAAATTTATAACTAAAATATAAAAACATGCATAACAAAAATAAATATAAGTTATTGGTGATGCTATATATGTATAAAAAATATTTACTCAATAAATTTCGACAATTATGTAAATTCTAATCTTACTTAAAAATATATATATTATGTACTTAACTACGAACAACTTATAAAATAAAATAAAAATTAAAAGAATTGAAAAAGAAATCACCTTAACTGAAAATAGCAAAGTGGAGAGGTTCTATGAACTCGTTACAACTTAATAAAAAAACATAAATTTCAAATAATATGCTTAAGATGCAGCAACCGTCGTCATTCTAGAAGAAAACCGTTGTATGAGGGGCTGAGAAGAGATACAACTAAAAAGTCACGCATAGTATAATCCACAACCAACTTCTGCATATTCAAGCTTAGTCAATTGTACTGCCGAACCCCAAGTGATGGTTTTAATATACACACTTTGACGATAAATATATAGTGATGTATAATGTTACGAAATTTGTGCAGCAGCTGCACCCAGCTTCCGTTCCGAGTGTTATCAAAGCAATCAACGACTCTATCGAAAATTCGAAGCTGCAGTCAGATTCCTCCTTTGCCATGGAAAATCCCATTTCAAATGCATCTCCTATGGATTGGACATATGAGGACCAAGTACCAGCTATAAAAAATGCCATCGATCTCGTTTCTCACGTAAGAATGATGACATACATGCTTAAATCTGCCTTAGATTTATCAGATCCGGACTTTGGTCTACAGCAAGCTTGCGAGAAGCTAATTCGTGCCATAGCCAGATATATGATCCATCCCATAGGCTTAGCAGATTCTGAGAGACAGCAAATGCTTTGGGATTTAAGTAGTATTCTTTTGGGAAAAGCAGAAGAAGCACCCATGTTCTTGCGTGTTCTGGTGGAAACCCAAGTCTGGAATTTTGCGCCGGAGGATTTGGTAAACAAAGTTTCCATGGAGGCAACAAGGGCTTTAGTGAAGGGATCTCGAGCGGTAGGTCACATGCGGCTTATATCTTCAATTGCAAAAAAGAATGGACGAAACCTTAGGGCTCATGGCCGAATCCTGCTAAGCGAAGCCGCCGAAATATTGGATACGGGTGATTGGGAGCAGCGGGTGTCTGCTGTGGATATGATAAACGGTTTGCTCGAGTATGTCAATGAGTTGGAACTGCAGAAAATTATTAGGGTTTTGGAAAAGCAATGCCAGGATGGAATGCCTGGGGTGAGGAGAGTAGCGACGAAGACAATTGAGAGGGCAGAAGGGATATATAGGAAGCTATGTGGTCAGGAAACCATGGAAGTTAATAATGGATTCAGTGTAGCAAAGAAGTCTGTAAGGTTCAGAGAACCAATTTTGGAAAGAGACGGTGATTTGAATCAGGATCTAAGCATTGAAAGCGATAAAACGGAGGAGAAGATTATGATTGATCTAGATCAACCTGTGTGTGTCGATGAAAATTATGAGAGCTGGAGCAGTGCATCGCAGGAGAAGTGGTGTGGAGATTTTTTGGAAGGAAATGGAAATTTGTATAGGCCTTGTGCAAGCCTGGTTGGGAACGGTTTGGGGCTAATTAGAAATCAGAAAGAGAAGATTTCAAGGTCTGGCTGGTGGAAGAAGGTGGCGGAGAAGGGAATAACGTCGAGGAAATTTTTGTGTGCTCTGTTGATGGTTCCAGCAGCTTTGTTTTGGGTGAAGTGGTTTCAAGTACATGAAAAGTACCATGATTTGGTACCTACCTAAGATATAAGAAAGAATGGGGACTCAGACCTGCTGTAACCTGTATGCATCAATTGGACTCAGACCTGCATGTATGCTAGATATGCCCAAGCTAATAGTTATAATTTTCAATAAAAAATAAGAGGAAAGTACCATATTTTGGTACCTACCTAAGATATAAGAAAGAACGGGGGCTCAGACCTGCTGTAACCTGTATGCATCAATGGGACTCAGACCTGCATGTATGCTAGATATGCCCAAGCTAATAGTTATAATTATCAATAAAAAATAAGAGGACAAGGATTTAACTAGAGAAAAATTTGACAGAATCCTTCTTACTTCTTATTTCTTATTGATTGATCATTTAATATGTTTCTTGATCAATTGTAAACTATTATATATAAATTTTCACTATTATTTTTTAGATAGGGTTTGTTTCCTAATTAATTTAATTGCATCAAGAGAACACAATAATTTTTAAGTAATACTTTTCCCAACTCTTTTATTGATCTTTAAATAATCTACAACCAAGTTTTGCCCCTAAAGATAAACTAATAATACCCCTTTAATATTATTTCCTTTACAAGCCCTATCCCACATACCAATAAAAAACCTAACTTTTTTCTCACATCCTTTTCAAAGAAAATCTCTTTTAAATTCAAAGTTGTATTTGCTAGCAATCTTGAATGTGGCATCATATATGTAGAAATTAATTGCAATGTAATATTTATAAGTTGTAACCTTTCTCACATTGTTAAGAACTTACCTTTCCAATATGTGAAACAATATTTTATTCTATCCAAAATTGGCTCCAAAGCTCCTTGTTCTTTCTTTAAAATACCCAAATATGATGAAAATATTTTAACTTTAAATCCTAAAATATCCATAATAACCTATTATAAATCTAGGGATAACCTAAAATAAAATTATCATTAATAAATTTATATCCTAAAATATCGATAATAACCTAAAATATATGTAGAAATTAATAACATGATAATATTGATTGAACTCAATGGCCTCTTTGACTGAGGGATAACCTAAAATAAAATTATCATTAATAAATTGGAGATGATATTGGAGAGCTCAAATGTTGAAACCTAAATATCTTTGATTTTTCCTTCCATTTTTACCTTCAAGAAATCTCTCCCTAATGCCTTCCAAATAAAATAAAAATTTAAAAAAATGAGATAGTGGGTCACCCTCTCATAGTCCATAGAATGACTCAATATATCCAACATAGGATTCATTAATAAAAATAGAATGCTATTGAGAGTTATACCAATATATAATCTATTAATTCATAACCATTTATTTTGAGAGTGTCATGTAGAAAACTCCACCAAACCTTATGATATGTTTTGTTCATATTTATTTCATACACATATATGGTTTTCATGGAATGGAGAGAATATATGTCCTCCTACATAATTATTACACCATTAATAGTTTATCACTATAAATAAAACCATCCTTTTTCTCTAATATAATACAACCTAGAAGGTTTTTCAATCTATTTTCCAAAATTCTTATAATGGCACTACAAATTATATTACTATGGCTTATTGGACATAAATTATCAAACTATTTTGGGTCATCTTTCTTAGGAACCAATGTAATAATGGTGGCATTGATATCATTCATTATGGACTTCTTTTTCCAAGCCTCTTCAACCATAGCCAACATATCACTCATCAAAAAATCCTAAAATATTTGAAAGAAATGTGTAGGAAATCTATCAATGTGAGGTACATTGTTATGATGGAGAAAGAAAGTTACCTCACACATATGTTCCATAGATATTTTCCTTGTGAAATTTTTTTTTTTTTTTCTATATAATAATTGATGGAATATTTACAAAATATTACCTTAAGCCTCCTCACTTGCCCAATATTTGAAAAAATATCTTTGAAATATTTCATTGTTTTCTTTTTAATACCATCTTCTTGCTCAATATTGCTTCCATATAAAGTTGAAATATTTTTGATGTGACAAAAATAATTACTTGTAGCATGAAAAATTTTGGTATTTCTATATCCTTGACTCATCCATCCATAAATAATTTTGACCATATAAATACTCTTTTTTAATACAAGATGATTTAGAATGTACTTTTTCTCACACATAAGTAATTTGGACCATTCCATTGATTACTATTCTTGTAAGATTTTTATTTTGGTGTCTTTTTCTATTTAAATATGTTACCAAAATATTTGGCATTCCAAATTTTCATTTCTTCTTTAGATATTTCATCTTTTAAATAAAATTGTACAAATAGGATCCTTCAAAATTTATTTCAACCCACCATAACATAACCATCTAGAATAAATCAGGGTCTTGGAGACACATACATTACATTGAAAGCAATATGGTTATGGAAGACCATTATTGAGTAAATAAATTCTCAAGATAATTGGTCTATGATCCAATTCTATTTGGAATAAAATACATAAATATGAATCATCATTGTATTTGATAAAAATATGCTAAGGTCCTTCTATTATCTTTTACAAAGAGTAACTATAGTTGGAGAATATACATTTGTAAGCCCAAATTTTATGTTTTCCTCTTTCTTATAACATAGACTAACAACCAAATTACTTTTTATTTCTACTTGTTGGAATATGTGGTGGTTAAGCTTCTCTTAAGGTCATGGCCAGCTTATTGTTATTTTTATAAATACCTTCGAGACCTTCTAAACCTTGAAAAGGTATTTTTATAATATTTTTTATTTTATTCTTTAAGGTCTATCACTTAACCTTAACCTAAATATAAGTTGTATTTTGGTATAATTACTCCATCATACAAACCATTTGGTAATTGGTTGGAGTGTAATTCTATTCATTTATAATGATATTATTTGGTGTTTGTGGACACCTCCATATACTATGTGTTTTATTTTGCATATATTTATTTTTAGCAATAATAGGTAATGTGTAGATTCCTTATTATTTCTAGAAACTCTGTGAAATCTAACTTGGTATCAGAGTGGGTGTGAATCTCTATTACTCAATTACTTATGATTAGTATTTTGGATACTATGGCTTGTTCCAAGTGCAAATTTGTTTGGAAAAACTACGAAGTTTATTTAAACCTAACAACATGACTAGAAGGGTTTTTCAATGAAAAACTCTAAGTGGACTTGGATGGCAAGGATCTCACTAGATTTAGTAGATTTTCTCTAGGAGAAATATTAACTAAGAGGTTCCTTTATTCATCTAATTTATATTTAATCCTTTCATTTTTTATGGTTCATGACTAGATGGATGCCCTAGTTTTCGGGTTGAATTTTTTAAGCTTTTTTGAAAATCCTATTTTTCTTTTCTAGAATTTTTAAAAAATTATTTCCTTTTCTCTTTTGGATTCTTGATACAAATAGTAGCATATATGAGAGGATATACTACATGGCCATGATGAAAAAAGATAATAAGAGGCTAAAAAATTTTAGATTGACCCATGGTGACAAAGAAGCCAATTAGAGCATAATAGTGGCACATTTGGTTTATCGGTACCCTTCCCATTGGCTTGCACAATCAGTGCATAGGTGGAAATCCCCTTATTATAACAAGTGGTATCACATTATTTTCTAATATGTTGTCCAACTAGCACACGCTTGGCACCCCCTTAGCCACTCATGCAGTGAAACACAATAACTTCTAGTTTGTTGTAAATATAGATTTTTTTATTTTTTTAAAGGTCTTAGAGGTATTTTGTGTATTTTTTTGATCAAAATATTAGGGGCCATAAATTCTACATTTAAAATTATTTTTTAATGAACCAAAAAGAAGCAAATGAAAAAACACACAATAAGAAAAGGATTTTTTTTTTGCCAAGGAGAGGGATCCATGAACCTCTAACCAATATAAGAATTACCTCTTGTTCAAAAACCCTAAGTTTTCCTACAAACTACATCTCACAACATACCCTCACACATGTCCATATGTGTAGATGTATCATGTATTACCGCAAATAAGCCTATCTATATCATCATCCTTGATGAGCTAGACTTATCACCTTCAGTCAATCGAAGGTATACATGCATCACCATACCATACACAAGTCAATCTGTTTAGGTATACTACAAGTATTATAATTTTATTCTATCCATCTCATCTTCACGATGAGCTATCTTAACTTAGATGTAGAATTCGTACAAACCTAGTTACCATAATCTCTAAGGGGTCTTAATCCCTTAGGTCTTCCTATGTTCACCCTAAGGGGTATTAATCCCTTAGGTCATCCTCTAAGTTCATCCTAGAACTTGTTCCTTAAATTTTTATTGATTTGCAAGAAAACAAGATTACTACTAGATACTAAATCTAACAAAATAAACAATCAAGATACTGAAAGGAAACAACACTTTTAAAGAAGACAAACCTTAATTTAAAGAGAAACTAAAGCATGACATAAATAATTCATTAAAGTAATTTAAATATATAATCCTCATCATTCCATATTTATTACATGCATCATAGTATGGTAAAAAAATCCATACTTTTAAAGAATAAGTAATACATCATGTTAAATTAGGGATATCTCCCTGTAAATCTAGTCTATTTGAGCATAAGTAAATAAATGGTAAGTAGAGAACAAACTAGTGCATTAGTCTCATTTGCCTCTTCGGATATCCTTCTCACTTTCCTTTGATCATTTGAGGATAGTAGGGGATCATAGGCATGCCTCTAAATGCATCTACTTTTAATTTTGCCAAATTGTAACTATATAAATCTGATCAAGCAATAACCTTGTAATGCAAAGTTGACATCATAAAATAATCCTTACTTTTACTTTCACCTCTCAAATCCCTTTAGAGAGTCATTCAACATGCATAGATTAGAACATGGTGGTTTCCTACTTTAACCAAATATTTCTCTTTCAATAAATCAAGGTCCCATACCCTTAATTATCAAACACACTAGATTCTTTTATTCCCATGAATAAACTTTGGAACTGAATTCATAGATTCAACCACTTTTCCTTTGTCTCATAAATCAAAGTCCCATAACTTTAATCTACAAAATAGTCATTTTATTTATTTACTAAATTAAAGTTTCACTATTATTTCAATTTGAAAATAAACCCCTATCACATTAATTGATAAAATAACTAGGTTCTTTCCTTTTAATAAATAAAGCTAAACCGCTTAATTCATTAAATACCATTTCCATTTTATTCTTAAATCAAGGCTCCATATCCTTAATCTACAAAATAACCATTTTTTTATTTATCAAATTAAATTCTTAAAACTAAATATTTTTATTATTTCATAAATCAAGATCTCATACCCTTAATCTAGAAAATAATCATCCTTTTATTTATCAGATTAAAGTCATACTAGTTCAATTTAAGAATAAACCGTCTATTTTCATTATTTCACAAATCAAGGACCCATACCCTTAATATATAAAATAATCATCCTTTTATTTATTATGAATTATCATTATTCTACTCAACATAATTCACTTTCTTTTTTTATAACATTATCTAATATAATCATTTAATGGTTAATATAACTATTAATTAAAATAACCATTAATTCCTTTGAATACAACACTTAGCATAATATGTGATTTTCTACCAAGGGTATCCCACTGCCATAAAACCTCTACATTGCTTACGTAACAAAAGAGGGTTTAACCAACACAATTTCTTGCCCTCACAACTAGGTGACCCCACCCAATCGGGTTGCATGACCCGCACTACATAGTAGACACAAGGGCATGATAGCGAGGCGGATAGAACATGATGGTCAAACTCATAGTCTGGTCAACACAAACAACCAACACAATAGGTAACCCAAGGCTCCACGAGTCCCTCGATGAGCTCATGAACAAACAACGATCCACACAACCAACCTATTTGGTCATTTCAAAGAGGGAATACTTCTTGTTGAAAAACCGATTAACTCCCATCACACAATGTGTTTGGTATGGGTGATAATAAAGCTCATTATGGATCATCACTTAGGTTACCAAGGTGTTGACAAAACTTTTCCAAGATAGGGGAGGTTTTCTAACCTTATTTTGATGCCGCTCAAGGACCAAATGAAGGATGATGCAAGAAGGGTAAGCCAAACACAATCTCATAGCAACGATAGGGGAAAGGAGGACATTTTTCTTTTCCTACTTTAACCAAATATTTCTCTTTTAATAAATCAAGGTCCCATACCCTTAATTATAAAACACACTAGGTTCCTTTATTCCCCTGAATAAACTTTAGAACTTAATTCATAGAGTCAACCACTTTTCATTTGTCTCATAAATCACAGTCCCATTACTAAAATCTACAAAGCAATCATTTCATTTATTTACTAAATTAAAGTTTCACTACTTCAATTTGAAAATATATCTCTTTCCTTTCATTTCATAACTGATGTTTCATTACTTCAATTTATAAAATAACTAGGTTCTTTCCCTTTAACAAATCAAGCTAAACCACTTATCTACGCTCAATATGAACAACTGCCCAAAGGTGTAGGAGGCTTATCTAGTCAACCTATGTTTGTCATTCTTAATCAACATGAAAAACAAAAGGATAGTTCCACAATAGGGAACGGCTTGCACTCCAGCACAAGACTAGTAAACTATTTAGGGAGAAGCCAGCAAACTGACTTAACAACAAAAGAAAAAAACTAAGAACTTCATTAAAGGAAATATCTTCATGTTAACCTAGTTTTAATGCAATGGTTGCTTCCCTGTAGCCTTCAAATTGTTTTTTTCTAGCTTTCTTTTTCTTTCACGATCCTTGCTCTCATCTCTCCCTTCACGTTCTATCGTTCATATCAGTGCAAAACAACATTTAAACTATCTCCCCTCTCTTTTTCTAAGGAAATCATGAGTCTTCTTTTTCTCTTACATCCTCTAACAAATACCATTAAAACTCCATCCTCTAGCCTTAAATTCATTCTCTTCCATCCAGTCATAGTGTAATATTATAACAATAAAAATATATTTAAATATCTTATCTCCTCTCTAGCATAGACATGGCTCTCCAATTTCGTCGGTGCAAGGCTTTTCATTCAGGACACTCGATATTATCTCACTTAAAGGGTGTCAAAACCCTCTCACATCCTTGAAATAAAGTGACATATTTTCATTTCAATAATGTTATCTAGAATAGAAGGTTATCTCTCCTTTTTGACTTACCAAAAATTTTATCTTATTTTAATTAAAGGATCTCTTATTGCCTCAATAGTTTTTAAAAATAGAAGCAACTATTATGTAGCTTCGTAATTATTTAAATACAACTATATTTAAATAATTCCTTTTATCTACACCCTTGTATTATAAAGGAGTTAACATTCAAAAATAAATTATTTATTATTTATAAATGAAACTCTATTACCAAAATAACATTCATTATTTGAAAATGAAACTCTATTATCATTTTAAAATAATGACCTACTAACTATATATATGTATAGCATAGGAAAGAGAAAAGGTTTAAGCAAAACAAGGAGATTTTCAAGTGTAACAAACTTATGCATGCCTTTCCAGTACCATTGATGCAACAAGTGATGAAGTAAAAGACAATTAAACATATGCAACAAACAAGAAGGGAATCTTTTTGTCAACTCAATCACTTGTCTCAGCCCGAGAATTTATGATAGCTACTAGGCTATCAACTTGAGGCTCAAGGTGGCTAGTTATTGACGATTATCCCTAACCAATTATGCATGCCTATATGAAGCTATCCATTCATGTTACCCCCGAGTTGCCTTAGGTACAAATATTGGGTTATGCTATGAATTATGTTGGGTAGAATAATGATAATTCATAATAAATAAAAGGATGATTATTTTATAGATTAAGGGTATGGGTCCTTTATTTGTGAAATAATGAAAATAGATGATTTATTTTTAAATTGAAGTAGTATGACTTTAATTTGATAAATAAAAGAATGGTTATTGGTAGATTAAGGATATGGGACCTTGATTTAAGAATAAAATGGAAATGGCATTTAATGAATTAAGTGGTTTAGCTTGATTTATTAAAAGAAAAGAACCTGGTTATTTTATAAATTAAAGTAATGAAACTTTGGTTATGAAATTAAAGGAAAGGGGTTTATTTTTAAATTGAAGTAGTGAAACTTTAATTTAGTAAATAAATGAAATGATTGTTTTGTAGATTAAAGTAATGGGACTTTGATATATGAGATAAAGGAAAGTGGTTGACTTTATGAATTAAGTTCTAAATTTTATTTAGAGGACTAAAGGAACCTAGTGTGTTTGGTAATTAATGGTACGGGACATTGATTTATTGAAGGAGAAATATTTGGTTAAAGTAGGAAAAGACCGTGTTCTAATTTGTGCATGTTGAATGACTCCCTAAAGGGATTTGAGAGGTGAAAGTAAAATTAAGGATGATTATGTTTTATACCTTGATCTTAGGTAAATTTTTGTGAATACCATGGCATATCTTAGTTGGTCAAATAAATATTTGATACTAGATATGGGATATTGGTTTTAAGGCAACTCTGGGGTAACATGGATGGATACCTTCATATAGGTATGCATAATCGATTAGGAATAATCATCCTCTGATAGATGCCATTAAGACTTCAAACGAAGAAAAACTTCCAAGTTATTCTTTACATTTGGTATTAGAGCTCTAGGTACGAGGGTATAGAGCTTATTATGTGCTAAAGGGATTTGGATGTCTCCAATGAAGGCTTGCTTAAAGTATAAGCTAGATCTGGGATGATCTATAATGCCCTATTTGCTAGAATCTAATGGGAGCTAATCCCAAGGGTGAATGGATGTTAGGGTACCTTAGTATGGGCTTTGGTATTAATGATACATCATAACCTTGGAATACTACCCTAGTTAGATTATTGATGCTTTTAGCAAGAGAACTCTGTATTATGGCTTGAATTAGTGATATAGTTTAAGGTGAAACTATAGCCTAATATTTTCTTAGTTGTAATCAAGTTAAATATACCATCTAAGGCCATAAGAGAGATGTCCTACACCTAGGAAGACTCAAGAAAATAATATCAAAGAAGAGATCCGAGAGGAGGATCCAAGGAGTTCCAACAAAGGGGTAGAGGACCTCATTGTTACAGTTGTTGCCATGTAGGATCAAAGAGATAAGTGTTAGAAATAATTACAAATCAAAAATTGCAAGCTAGAGGCTCAGATATTTGACAAGCCAATGGGTTAACTACGGAGCAGTTGTAAGCTAGAGCCCTCCTAGAAAAGGAAATAGTTAGGGATCTAAAAAATATTTGTATCTCCAAGTTTGATGGAGAAGGGGAAGGGGATGTGGTCGAAGCTTGGCTAAGAGAATTAGAAGTTTAATTTATAGTAAAAGGTTATTCCCCAGGAACCCAAATGGTTTGGACCACAATAAACTTAGAAGGGGCTACCCTAGATTTATGGGAAACCCACTATGAGAAGACTAAAATTGAACCTGTTGATATTCCATGGAAATAATTTATAGATATCTTCAAGAAAAGGTTCCTAACGGAGCATTTTTATACGCTAAAATTTGAATAATTTTCCAACCTACAACAAGGAACCAAAATGGTGGAGATATACTATAAGAAGTTGGTACGGTTACTTAAGTATGTGCCTACCTATGATGAGAAAATGAGGGTTCATAAGTTTATCCATGGGTTGGAATCTAGATTAAAGCATGATGTAAACATGCATGAGCCTAAATCATTACAAAAGGTGTATGACTTGGCAAAGAAGGTAGAGTTGCACTTCCAATTTAACTATGCCACCCTATTCGAGCAAGATCGACAAGCACTAAGGAAGAGGAATAGTCAAGGATTCTTAAAATGGAAAGAGGAAGAGGATCAAAAGACCAAGAACCCCGAGAATTTTGAGAAAATAAATGGTAGGAAAAATAGAAATTTCAAGAAAAATTTCAAAAGAAAGCCAACAATAATTCCAACAAGGCAAAACCTCACCCTTGGAAACTGCAAACCTTAGCTCCAACAAGTAATACAGGGAAACAGAGACCAAAAATGAAGCAATTATCCAAGGATGGGTGTTACCATTGAAGGGGACTCTATTTTGCTACTCAGTGTCCACACCGACTAGGACCTATCACATCCAATGCTAAGGGAAAGGAACCTGAGCATCAGATCTACGTCACAACAAGGAAATAAAAGCTAGAGGGGCAAGCCACCCCATTACTTATGAAAGGTAATATTTTCAATAAGAAAGTAAATATTCTAATAGATAGTGGGGCCACTGATAGTTTTATTTCTTCTAGTCTAGCAAGGACTATGTTAGAAAGGCCAGGATATTTGGCCCATGGGTGGAAGGTTGAGTATGGTTCTGGATAAACCTACTCAATAAACCAGTGTTACCCAATGGCAAGAATTGCTTTAACTAGTGGAACCATGGAATGTTGCTTATATGTAGCTCCCCTTCATGCCTTTGATGTGATCCTAGGGATGGATTGGTTACAGGCCCATAAAGTCTTGATCAATTTCCAAGATCGATGGATCGAGTATTCAGAGAAAGGCGAGGAAATACTAAGAATTCATAGTGATCAAGGGGCGTTCAAGCCCCATATGTTGTCGACTATGCAATTGAAGAAAGCCCTCAAGAGAGGAGGGATAGTGTATGTTGTAAAACTTAATGAAGTAGGTGATGATCAAAAAAGAGAAGTGCTAGGAAAGCACCCAATTTTACAGGATTTTAAGGATGTATTTCCAGAGGATTTACCTGGACTACCTCTTGTATGGGAATTTGACTTCACAATTGATCTTATGCTAGGATCAAAACCTATTCATAGATCATCATATAGGATGAATCCTATCGAGATGTAGGAACTAAAGGTTCAATTATAGGGGCTATTATAAAAAGGGTTGATAAAACCAAGTGTATCACCTTAGGGTGCATTGGTTTTATTTGTGAAAAATAAAAATGGTTCTTTAAGATTGTGTATTGATTATAGGATGCTTAATAAGGCTACAATCAAGAACCGATATCCCTTACCTAGGATCGAATATTTGTTTGATCAACTAAGAGATGCCACGGTATTCACAAAAATTGACCTAAGATCAGGGTATCACTAATTAAGAATACGTGAGGAGGACACTCACAATATGACATTCAAGACTAGATATGGGTATTACGAGTTTATAGTTCTACCCTTTGGACTGACTAACACCCTAGCTGCATTCATGAATCTAATGAACAGTGTGTTCAAAAGGCACCTAGATCAGTTTTTCCTTGTATTCCTAGATGATATCTTAATATACTCTAGGAACAAAGAAGAACACGATAAGCATCTCAAGATCATGTTAGAGTTGTTGAGGGAAAACCAGCTCTATGGAAATCTAGCCAAAAGTGATTTCTATATTTCAGAGGTATGATATCTTGGACATATCATATCAGTAGAAGGAATTGTTGTGGATCCAGAGAAGATAGAGGCCATTCTGAATTGACCACCTCCAACTAATGTGATTGAAGTATGAAGCTTCATGGGGTTAATGGGCTACTATAGATGTTATATAAAGGATTACTCCAATATTGTTGTGATAATAACTAACCTTCAAAATAAGAGAAAGGAATTCAAGTGGTCGAAAAAGTGTGAAGTTGCCTTTGCATTATTAAAATAGAAACTCACTACCACACCAATATTGAATATTCCAGACCCTCAAGGAGATTTTTTAGTATGCACAAGTGCATCCCTGGAAGGGTTAGGGGGAGTACTTTCTTAGGAAGAGTCAGTAGTAGCATATACTTCAAGGAAGCTCAAAAAGCACAAAGTTAATTATGCTACACATGATTTAGAGCTAGCAGCTGTGGTCCACGCTCTAAAGGTTTGGTGCCACTACTTGGTGGGAAAGCCATTTGAATTAAGAACTGACCATCAAATTTTGAGGTACATATTCACCCAACCTATACTCAATGTGAGATAGAGGAGGTGGGTTGAATTCCTTACTGAGTATGACTTTGAGATTGAGTACATAAAAGGGAAAGAGAATAAGGTTGTTGATACCTTGAGTAGAAGGAAACATATAGCAGCCATAACCAAAAGTCACATGGGTCTAATGGACTAGGTGAGATAGGAGCAATCTCAAGATGAGTATTACCAAGAAATTTGAGCTAGAATTATTAGAGATCCTAAAAATAATAGGAAATTTGGCATGATAGATGACCTTTTATGCTACAAAAGAAGAGTCATCATACCAAAAATGGGTGATTTAAGGAAATTAATAATGCAAGAAGCCCATAGATCTCCTTATTCTGCTCACCCTAGAGGGGCTAAGATGAGAGAAAATATGAAAAGAACCTTCTTCTAGGTAGGAATGAAGAAGGACATCATCGATTTTATCGCTCGATACCTCGAATGTTAAAAATTTAAGGTAGAACGTAAGCATCCTATAGGAAAATTGTATCCACATGATATACCTACGTAGAAATGGCAGGTTATATCTATGGATTTTATAGTAGGTTTACCTAAAACCCGGTATCAACATGATGCAATCCTAGTAGTAGTCGATAGATTGACTAAGGTTGCACATTTCATACCAAGAAACATCAAGGATGATGCTTAGGTGGTGGCTAATAGATTTTCTAGAGAGGTATTCCATTTACATGGATTTCTTGAGGTGATCATTTCAAATAGGGATTCCAAGTTCACATCTAAATTTTAGAAGTCCCTACATCATACCATGGGCACAAAATTGAATATGATTTCGGCATACCACCCTGATACATATGGTCAAATGGAATGGGTAAACCAAGTACTAGAGGACATGCTTCGCATGTACTACATGGATCACAAGTCTCATTGGGAAGACTATCTACATTTTGTAGAGTTCACCTACAATAATGGATATCACTCCTCGCTAGGAATGGCTCATTTCGATGCCTTGTATGGGTGAAAGTGTAGAACACCATTATCTTGGAACAACCTAGAATATCGAGTTGTGATTGGACCTAAAATGGTTAGAGAAATGGAGGATCAGCTAAAGGTAATTAGGCAAAGACTTAAAGAAGTTGTTGATAGGTAGAAAATTTATGTTGATCTAAAAAGGACTCCAAGAGAGTACTCAGTTGGAGATAAAGTATTTTTAAGGGTTAAACCAATGAAGAGTGCTATCAAATCCATAAAGTTGGATCCATAGTTTGTGGGACCCTTCAAAATCACTAAAAAGATCAGTTTGGTTGCATACCGACTTGCCTTACCACCTAACCTATCCAATATCCATGACACCTTCCACATATCCTTGCTTAGGAAATATGTTGTTGACCCTGAACATGTGTGGGATGTTTCTAATTTGTAGATGGAAAATCTGGAGGCTATTGAAGTAATGTCGGTAAAGATTCTTGAGTTTCATTCTAAATCTATGTGGAATCGAACTCTTGAGCAATGTAAGGTCCAGTGGGACTAGTTTTCTGAAAGAAATACCACTTGGGAAAAAGTGGATGATATGCAAAAATATTTTTCCTTTTTTTTTTGAAAATATATAATGTAATAAATTTTATTTTTGTGAAAAAATGGAAACACTTGGGATGGTGTTTAGTCCAAGGGAGGTAGGATGTCATGACCCTCCTTGGTGGTACTTTTTGGCACACAAAAATAAATGTATTAATCTATGTTACTTTAATACCTAACTTGAGAAATTGAACCAACTATGCGATGTCTTTTTGATTTGAAAGAGCATGGTACTACTGACATATTTCCAAGATGTGCAGGGTCAAGTACACTCGTAGGTGGAAGAAGCATAATCATCCACCAAAAGCATGGGTACTTGAGGTTGGGAAAATTATGATTAAGGCAACTCGAGGGTAACATGGATGGATACCTTCATATAGGTATGCATAATAAATTAGGGATAATCATCAATAACTAGCCACCTTGAGCCTCAAGTTGATAGCCTAGTAGCTATCATAAATTCTTGGGTTGAGATAGGTGACTGAGTTGACAGAAATATTCCCTTATTGTTTGATGCATATGTTTGATTATCTTTTACTTCATCACTTGTTGCATCAATGGTATTGGAAAGGCAAGGTCATTATTTTAAAATGATAATAGAGTTTCATTTTCAAATAATGAATGTTTTATTTCATTTTCAAATAATAATTGTTATTTTGGTAATAAAGATTCATTTATAAATAATAAATGCTTTATTATTGAATGTTAACTCCCTTTATAATAAAAGGGGGTAGATAAAAAGGAATTATTTAAATATAGTTGTATTTAAATAATTATGAAGCTACATAATAGTTGCTTCTATTTTTAAATAATTATTGAGGCAATAAGAGAACTTTTATTAAAAATAATATTAACTTTTGGTAAGTCAAAAAGGAGAGGGAACCTTCTATTTTAGATAGTGTTCTTTAAATGAAAATATCTCAATTTATCTAAAGGATGTGAGAGGATCTTGAAGCCCTTTAAGTGAGGCAAGACCGAGTGTCCTGAATGAAAAGCCTTGTGCTGATAAAATTGGAGGGCCATGTCTATGCTGGCAAGGAGCCACAATATTTAAATATATTTTTATTGTTATAATATTCCACCATGGTCGGATGGATGAGAAGGAAGTTAATGCTAGTAGATGGAGTTTTAATGGGTTCTATCATAGGACGTGGTCATTACAACATTAACATGGCTTCATCTTAGCCATTCCATCGTTAACATGGTTTCATCCTAGCCATTCACCATTAACATGGCTTCATCTCAGTCATTCATAATTAACATGGCTTCATCTCAGTCATTCATAATTAACATGGCTTCATCTCAGCCATTCCACCATTAACATGGCTTCGTCTCAGCCGTTCATCATGCATGGCTTCAACAGCCATTCAACATTAACATGGCATCACATTAGACATTCCATAATTAACGTAGCTTCATCTTAGCCATTCCATATTAACATGGCTTAATCTTAACCATTCCACATTAACATGGCCTCATATCAGCCATTCATCATTCATGGCTTCATCTCAGCCATTCCACCATTAACATGGCTTCATCTTAGCCATTCATCATTAACACAGCTTCATCACAGTCATTCCACCATTAACATGGTTTCATCTCATCTATTCACCATTAACATGGTTTCATACCATTCCCTCTTTTTGTTGAGGCAAAAATAGAACTCATCACTTGCATTTTCACAATTACTCCATCATTCATTACCATGACATCTTCACATTTCCACAATCAGTTCATCACAATCACATTCACTTTCATCCATAATCATTTCATTCTCCAAATAAAAAACCCCTTCTCTGTTAGGGAAAAAATAGAACCAATCCTTGGATTACTCTAAAAATCCTTGCGTTGCATTCCCATTATTTTATCATCTTGCTAGGTTGGAGGAGTAAAATAATTAAAAACCTTTAAACACCACCCCCCTTGAGAGTAGTCCATGCTTAATGAGATTTATATATATATATGTGTGTGTGTGTGTGTGTGTGTGTGTGTGTGTACATGGCTAATATACAAAAATATTAGCATACACTCCATTCATAACATTGCATTTCACTTGCATTCATATTCCAAAAATAATGCATCACCCACATTTCATATCGCATTTCACAAAATTGCATGTCATACATTGCACTCACATTCACATTTTATACACTCCACATTTCATATAGGGATCATTTATTCAGTTCAAGGTTTTAATTGGTCCAACAAAAGTCATGTTGCCTTAATTAGGGGCACCTTCACAATGTCATCCACACAATTCCACTAAGTCAAATTGCCACATTTCCATAAAATCCTAGGTGTTTTCGGTCACTCAGCCACTCCTAGTGTTTTAAGCAACCTCCAAAATACATGTCGAGTTCCTCTTAGGACCATTGCACAATATTAAATTAAAAAAATATTAAGTCAAGGGAATTGATTCCAAAAATATTCCTGAACCAAACACAATTTTCACATCTTAAAAATATCTTGTGTCAAAAAGAGATAACACCATACTTGGTATGAACCTTGAAGTGAAAATGGTCATCCTTACTAGTCCCATCATGCAACATAGTCCATAAAAATAGTGGTTCTCACCACTATCACAATTCCAAAAATAAAGTAAAGAGTAGGGAAAAATCCTTAATAAAACTCTAAGTATTTTACATCACACACCACTGATCATTGGATTGTAAGAATCGTACTACATTTCCAATCAAACGGTCAGGTAGTCATCCCCAAAACTTAAGAGATCAAAAACATAAATCATGGACTATGGAGTTAGCCTCCATTGGAGCTATAGACGCTTGACTGGCAGTGGAGTACGCTCATGCATGGTGACATGTCTCTTTTAAAAGAGACCTTTGACCACTCATAAGGACAAGCTAGCCTCTTGGTTTCAACCATAACAGGTTTACCCAATTTACTCAATATGAGTTAATAAACTCACTTACACACACACTGGTTCTTGATTGTCTAGGTTTATTACCTTTCTCAAGATTCGGTAAATGAATTCATTGCACACATAGTTGGTCCTAGAAGGATTAGGCAGTTTTAGTGGGTTTGTTTGATGCCACTAGGATATTTGAGTCTCTATAAAATAGGTAGTCTTCCATATCAACATCCATATCTTCTTCTATATCAACATCCATGTCTTCTTCCATATGAACATCCATGTCACTTCATGAGTCATTCATCCCATATGCCACCAAGTTTGGTGCCCCTGATTAAACAACAATGCTAGAAAATGGTCAAAACAAAGATCTAAACCATAAATGATCATTAGCATTCATCTTGCATTAATCATCCATACATGTTGCCTTGCATTAATCATCCATATACACATGCATTCACACAAAATAATACACATAAAAGCATAAAAGTAAAAGTCATGTATGTATATATATAGATATATATAACTCGTTTATGCAAATATCACTAGAAAGTGTAAACATCATCACAACTTGGGGGTGTTCAAGGTTTCACACATTTCCCCCAATCAAGAAAACATCATCAAAACTTGGGGGTGTTCAAGGTTTCACACCTTTCCCCCAATCAACAAAACATCATCACAACTTGGGGGTGTTCAAGGTTTCACACATTTCCCCCAGTCAGTAAAACATCATCACAACTTGAGGGTGTTCAAGGTTTTACACATTCCCCACCAATTCAACAAACAATTTAATAATTCAATCACATCACATCATCAACAAGTCAATTATTAGGTTCAAAAGGTTACATCATTTAGTCAAATATTGCACCCTTTTCCTTGCATTCACACCATCCACACTTATAAAAATCTCCTTTTCTGTTGGGGAAAAAATAGAATGAATCAATTACATCTTCACATTCACTCAATTTTCTAGCCTTACCCATCGGCTAAAAACATGGAGTTTCCTATCCTTACTCTTTAGCTAAAAACATGGAGTTTCCTAGCCTTACTCGTTGGCTAAAAATATGGAGTTTCCTAGCCTTACCCATCGGCTAAAAACATGAAGTTTCCTAGCCTTACCCGTTGGCTAAAAACACAGAGTTTCCTAGCCTTACCCATTGGCTAAAAGCAAGAAGTTTCCTAGCCTTATCCGTTAGCTAAAAATACGAAATTTGCTTCATTTTTCTCCATTTTAAAAACCCTTCATCTGTTATAGGATTAAATAAACACAAGTACAAGTGCACCTTGTATCTAGTGATTTATCCTAGTCACCTAGCGGTTGCAGCGACTGGTTATCCATGCAATATGGTAGGATGGATAGATCACCATAAGGACACTTACATCATCAAAAAATCCTTCATCTATTAGGGCAAAGAACAAACACAATCATTTCATTTTCCCATTTCAAAAATACCTTCATCTATTAGGGCAAAGAACAGACACAATCATTCATCACATTTTTTCCCATTTCAAAAACTCCTTCATCTGTTAAGGCAAAAATAGACACAAGAATTTTATTTTCCCATTTTAAAATCCCTTCATTTGTTAGGGAAAGAACAAACACAATCATTTCATTGTATTTAAATCATTTCAAAAACCCCTTCATTTGTTAGGGCAAACAATAGACACAAGTACAAGTGAGCCTTGTATTTAGTGGTTTATCCTATTTAACTTGGCGGTTGCAGCGACTGGTTATCCATGCAATCCGGTAGGATGGGTATATCACCATAAGTACATTAACATCATCAAAAAACCCATCATCTGTTGGGGCAAAAAAATAGACACAATCATTATATTGCGATCTCCCATGTCAAAACCCCTTTCATCTATTAGGGAAAAAACAAACATAATCATTGCATTTTTCACAATTATTACATCATACACATGTCAAAAACCCCTTTCATCTATTTCAGAAAAAATAGAATCAGTCACTTGAATCCACATATTCAAAAAGGTAGCTTACCTCCACATTGCATCCATCAATACATTTCTCATCATCACGTCTTCATATCACCATCAAATCCATCAACAATTGCATTTATATTCAACATTTTCCAAGTTCATGTGCCAAATTTCAAGTGAATCTTGTATATAGTGGTTTGTTCTATATACTTGGTGATTGCAACAATTTGTGTTCATGAAATTTGGTAAGATGAATGAATTACCATAAGAACACTTGGTCATCATCATCATTCCATATCTCCTAGTTCGAAAAGCACAATCAAATTTGGTTCCTCACATTCCAAGTGAAACCTTTGACAAAGATGAATCTTGCTAAAAATCTATCATCGATGGCCTGGTTCATGGGGCTTAAAACATGGAAAAAAATCAAATGACATAATTCTCAATCTCCTTGACAGTCATCACAAATATAGGCACTAGCTAGGATGATTGGTTCCATTTGAGAGGAATTATTCTACAGTCACTAGCAGGCCCTCCGATGATGACTTCTTTATTTTTCTTCTGCATCTTCATATTGCATATCAATGATGCCATATGATGAAATTTATTCCAAATCATGGAATCACCCCAAATTTGGGACAACCAAAATTTGATTATGATTTTCCCATGACAGGATACATCTTACATGATCATGACATTTAGTACAAAAACCCTTCATCTATTGGGGCAAAAAGAGCCGCACATTCCATCATTTCCATTTCCTTCTTTGCACAACATTTCATCCATCCATTTTTTTTTTCAATTGGCTCGTGAGATTCATCTACAACTCATTCGCCAATTGAGGGGGTAAGATATGCATTAACTCTAAATTATTTTATTCTTTTGTCTTCAAGCTCGTATTCCAACAAATGAGAGAAGTTGCTTCTGTACCTGGGCAAAACAGGTGTCTCGTATTTTTGCATTGCATTGTGTTTCACACAATACAGTACAAAAAGGGGCATCTGTAGACACCAAAATCTATCCATTCATCCTTCATCCAATATTTCCCACCATTTCCACCACCAAAGCATAGCCAATTTGCCCACTATTCCTATTTTCCCACCATTTTCAATCATTATTCACATTTATTTATATATATTTATTTTGTATATATTTAAATACAATATTTTATATTATATTTTAATATATATTTAATAAATATGTATTTATTTAAGTGAATTAATCCTAGTCATCCAATTTTATTTAATCTCGACCACCCATTTACATCAATATGTGCCACACCCTACATTTATTATCAACCCTTGGATGTGCTTTAATCTCAGCCACACGATTAGTGTTGTTGAAACCCTAGCATGCCCTAGGTTAGATTATAAATAAGAGCTATTTTTATGGCTCAACCCCTATATTTTTGAGGTCCTAAGTTCATGATTCTTGATTCTAAGTTACCTAAGTTTCCTAAGTGCTTGAGTTTTATATCAACCATTTGATGCCTTAACCCTATTCCATTTGTTGCATTTCACCTCCCATGCTCACCATATTCATCGTTGCAACCTGCATCCTTACCTGATCTGCTTTTGTAGAACTCCCCATCAGTCGCCAAGTACCCACGGGTGCCTCCCCATCAGCCCCAGGTGCCCACGAGAGTTTCCAATAGTCGCCAAGTGCCCTCGGGTGTTTTACGCTCCCATTATTGTAGTCCCTCTAGCCTCTATGTGACGCTAAGGCACTACCACACCAGCCACCTGCATCAAAAATCACGTATCAAAAAACAATAAGAAGGTAAAATAGATCAACCCTAAATTTATTTATTTTATTGCATGTGTTTCTATTTTTGTCCATTTTATTTATAGCACTTAGTATTTTTATTATTGCTTACAGAGGACCTCACGCTATGGAGCCCTCTCATATACTACTAACTATTTTTTGTGTCATTATGTGCAGATCAGGAGCACTACATCAGCATCTGAAGTGGCCTAACCTTGGATATTCGAAAAGCCCACTTAACCTTATTGGGATCAAGATACGATTGAATACACCACAACCTTAGTTCTTAAGGTTTTGGAGAACCCTAAATTGTTGTATCATTATATCAAAAAGGATTCAATGATCCAATCTTGTAATAATGGAGTTTTTAGGCTCGCCCCGTCAGTAAAAGAATTTATTCTGCTGTGCAAACTTGTTTTATCTTGCATCTTATTTTATTCAAAGCATTACTTATAGTGTTGTGTTTTGCATCTTTCACAATTAAAAGAGATTTTCTTGTTAAAAAATAGTTGGGAGCATAATATATTTTATTTCACAATATTCCACTGGCATAATCTTACATACAATATTTATTCTTATTTATCAATATGTCTCTTTGTTTCAAGATATTGTTTGGTGTTTCACCTCTTGATATTTTACCTTATATTTTATCTTTTCACCTTCTCATTCTCTTCATGGAATATGTGACTATCTATCCTCATATGAGGTGAAATTATCAATCCATTCCCTAATTATTACAATACATCAAGAAATTAAATAATGGATAAGATCCCCCTTATTACATTATTTGGCATTAAGATTATTATCCCCCATGATTACAAGGGTGGTACACTGGAATTATGCTCTAGCTCTCCTACTCTAGATCTACCTCTCACTCTCACTCTATTTTTATTGGCTTTGGCTCTATTAGCCTTAGATATATCCATTATGTGTCTCTTTGGATTAGTCTATAAGTATACCTTTGGGTCAATACCTCCAGGTCATTACCTATGGATATTTACCTCTAGTTCTTTACCTTTGGGTCTCCTTTGGATACTTACCTCTAGGTAATCATTACCTATGGGTTGCCTCTGGGTCATTATTACCTCTAGTTCAACCTCTAGATCTATCTTTAGATCATTACCCCTAATGCAACCTCTAGATCTACCTTTATATCATTATCTTTGGGTCAACCTCTAGATCTACCTTTAGATCGTCGCCTTTGGAAAATTAACACTAAAATATATGTTTAAAATCTCTCATATCTTTAGAATCTTACACATAATATTTCATTGTAGGTCCTCTCACTACAAGTATTCCAAGCATAACTTGTATCATCCTATTTTGTAGGTCCTATCATTGCAAGCTTTTTCAAGCATAGCTTAAGTCATATTTCGATGTAAAAATTATGCATCTCAAGTTTTTCAAGATTACAATATTTCATATCAAAACTCATATTATGGTATTTCTCAACCACCAAAATTGATCTTCTTCTATAGAAACCATTCAAAATTTCTTTTTATTTATCCCAATTTGACACATTCATCCATACATAATTTATATGCAATTTGTTGGTCACTTTCTATTTATGCCAACACTTTCTTTTGGAGTGATTATTACCTCCATAAATCTCACAAGGATGTAGGTTTCAATACTTCAATATCGCATGTCTAGATCTTCCACAATAATTGCAACAACTCATCCTAAGAGCTTCATTTTCTACACAAATTTTTCTTCTCATAAGTTTATCTCACTACTTCCTACTTTACCATTATATCCCATTGGAATTTTCACACCTTGCCCATATCTTCCTATAATTGTACCATTATATCCCATTTTTCTCGTTATTTTTTAACCCATAACTTTGGTGTGCTTTTCAAAGCATCCAATTTCTTAAATATTATTATGTCCTTTGCCACAAAACCAAATCTCTTCATCATTAATCTAAAATCTTCCAATAGTATTCAAACATCAAAATTCTTCATCTTCACTTTGATCTCTATAACTATCATCAAAAATGTTCAAACACCCAAAAATATCATCATCACAATGACCTTCGACACAATTTGAACTATCACTCTCATAATATCTAATACAATAATTTAAGAACTAAAAATATTTGTTATTACCTAAAATATTCAAACACCTAACTTCAACATCATCACTATATTATTTAAGAAGATGAATAATATGGCCTTTTTCATGGCCAATTCTATCTTCAAATCACTAGTTTTAAAAGCTATATCCTTCCTTTGGATAATCATACTTGTTTTACAATAAACACTTTCCATCATGGGATTTGCCTTCAACCTTTCTTCTATTTTCCCTTTCCTTTTGTGCTTAAATATATCAATAGTAATTAATGCCATATATATTATCTTCACAACTTCAATTGGGAATGGAACACCATTTTCAAGGCTATCTTCACAAGTATTAACATCTTTAATAATGGAACATAAGCAAGACCTTAGTGTTAAGAATTCTCTATTTTCATAAAAATATTTACCTTCTTGAAAAAAGATATTTCTAGCTTTCTTTTCTTCTTCTTCATTTGTTTTTTATGACTTGTACTCTTAAACTTCTATTTCCCTTTCTCCACCTATACTATCTTCTAGAGAGGTAATTTTTTAATATCATATTGCTTCTTTGCTTGTTTCCTCTTTGCCTTTACCATATTTTCTAGTGATGTGAATTTTTTACAGACTTTGAATTATATTTTATTCAACACAAAAATGAAGGGTTCCTTATACCTCCCAAAATTATCCTCTTTCTATATACCACCAATCCTATATTTTGAACCTTTCAATATACTTGTTACTCGTGTTATATATATATATATATATATATATATATATATATATATATATATATATATATATATATATATATATATATATAGGTACATGGAAGAAGGTAGTCCTATCTATATACATGGCCATATATGAGAGAGACCTTAAGGTACATGAAAGAGATCAATACATGGTACCAAGGTAGTACTAAAAAGAATTTGTTCTATCAATGACACCTGCTTAAAGAGAAATCCTCATACATATGAGTAAATTTCCTATATACATAGATTTTCTTAATGATAGGATTTACATCTAATTATAGTAATGAATATGATAAAAAAATAGAATGAAAAAATATTTCCTTATTCCTCCTCGAAGATTATAAGGTCAATGCTTATATGTCATTATGAAAGCTATATTAGGTTTTAGATGTAATAACTTAATGGAACAACATTACCTGTAAAAACAAGTCAAACATATTGTTTATATTGAATGCTGCAATTGTACAAAACACATATTTTAATAATTATGTACAAAATTATTTTTTATGCAAACTTTGTTTGAAAAAATAAGGTGTCACTGCCCAAAAATGCACCTTTTTACAAAAAATAATTACTCTCCTTGCAAAAATATTCACTATAAACTATAATACCCTAACTTTACATTAAAAAAATCAATTTTCTTATAAATATTTATTCCCCCCCTCCTTTTTTTAAATGTATTCCCCTCAAAATATTATCTACTTTAAAAATACCACCTATACACATTTTAATTCCCTAAACTATTTTTTAAATTTTTTTCAACTTGTTAAACAAAATCAAGATTTCAATTTTTCATTTACCTCTCCCCAAAAATTAAATTTCTTTTAGAAATTTCCCCCCATGAGAATTGAAATCATAACCTGCTTTCAAAAAATTTAAACTTTGTTTCAAATACCAACTCTTCAATTATTCACTTGAAGTCTTGAAAAAGAAGCACCTATATAAAAAGGATGATACCTTGTGGTTAAAAACTTAACATATAGACTCTATTTCTACAATCAAAACCATAAAAATGTGATAGGTGTAATCTTCCACTTGGCACTCTATTTTTGCAACCAAAGCCATTAATTTTCTATACAACCATGTTATTTAATTCTTTCGACATGTTTTGAATATAGAGGAATGGTTGAATTTTTTTATGTTTCCTACTTAGGATAGGCAACTACCTCCACCACAAAAAATTACTATTAACAATCATCGATCAACATGATAAGGTCCGAGGTGTAGACCAATTGGTTCATCCAAACCCCATAAGGGGGCGGAGGTCCAAGGTTCAAATCTTGGGCCTCATCGGACTGAACGCTTGTCCCTTTCTTGGTGCTTTCAACAGCGTAAAAGGTTTAAAATGATTGTGGCATGGTGGTTATAGGGGCGGACTGCACGAAGATCTGTGTGGCGGCTTTCGAGGCGAACAGCACAGAATACTGTGGTGGCCATAAAAGTTGTACAGCCTGCCCGGATTCGTGGCGGCTACCGATTCCACCATGTAAATACAAAAAAAAAAAACATGATAAAAAAATGTATGATAAAGCAAGACATTTTTTCCTTTCTCATTACTAGAAAAGAAAAATTTTACCATAGTCAACCTAAAATTTTATCAAATTTTAGAATGGGACTCTTGACCAAAACAACTGTGATACAAGAGATGAAATAAATGACTCAAAATTAGATATCAATGGAAAAAAATTCCGTTGAATGGAGTTATAGATAATTAAAAACAAGAATAGGTGAATTGACTATAAGTAAAACAAAAAAAATATGAAATTTTTTGAGAAAGCAAATATCTCATAAAAAATATCCCTAAGGTGAACATGTAAAGTAGAAACATTTATAGACATAGAATAGATCGAGCATAATGGATTTAGACAACTTTATGATTCACAAGTGAATAAAATGATCCATAAAAATAGGACACTCATAGGTTGTTTTGTCTCGATGTGATAGCATCAATTCAGGGACCAAACATTCTAATGGATTTCCTTAAGCACTCCCGGTACCTTCAATTATTAGGCTAAATTGCTCAAAAATATTTGGCAATTTCTTTGACCAAATCTGCAATAAAAAATTAAGGGTATATTTTTGGATGGTGATGATTGTTCCTATTCACACAAACTCCTCATGGCTCACACAAATATCCCATGGATCTGATACTAGATGTTGAAAAACAATGAGGAGCATACAATATTTTCAAAGTATGGGAGTACAAATAATATTTAACACAATAATATATTTTATTCCATAATATTCCACTAGCATAAACTTACATACAATATTCATTCTTATACATCAATATGTCTCTTTGTTTCAAGAGATCATTTGGTGTTTTACCTTTAACTTTGGTATTTCACCTTCTCATTCTCTTCATAGGTAATGTGACTATCCAACCTTATATGAGGTAAAATTATCAATTCATCCCCTAATGATTACAATACATCAAATAATGTAAAAATGGATTTGAAAATGATGTGAGGAGAAATTTAGGTTTCTTATTGGTATGTGGGATAGGGTTTCCAAAGGAAATAATATATAAGGGGTATTATCAGTTTGACCTTATTATTTAAAGAATGTATTATGTTTTCTTGATGCAATTTAAAGAATATATTATGTTTTCTTGTAAGTCAACTGGCCAAATATGGGTTATATCCAATATTTACACCCCCAATTCTAGCATTGAGAGGTGTACATTCTGGCTTGAGCTATTAGAAATGAGGAAAATCTTTATAGATGAAGCTTGGGTTTTAGCGGGTGATTTCAACTCGCCTTTGTTTCCCTCAAAACAAATGAGGAAATTATTCTCATCCTAGTAGCATGGAGGATCTGGCTAGTTTTATCAGTTTGGTTGAGCTCCTATATCTTGGTCTCAAAGGTGCCAAATTCACCTGGAGTAATCAGTGAATAAGAAATAATCTCATACTCTGTATATTAGATAGAATATTAGTCTCCAAACTAGATATTCATCTCTTTGGGGGAGTCATTTTTTCTTCTTTGCCCAGGGTCGGCTCTGATCATAACCCATTATGGATGGAATTGTTGGTGAATTCTTCTTTTTAAATGAGTTATTTTAGATTAGAAGCAATGTGGTTTAATCACCCGAATTTTTAAGACCGTATCAAAGAATGGTGTAATAAAGACCTACAAGGTGAAGTTTTGGATCTCTTAATAAATAAGCTTAGAAATATCAGAATTAAGCTCAAATTTTGGAACAAGAACACCTTTGGTGATATCTTTAAAGCTAAGGAGAATCTGAGAACCCAGCTTAAAGATTTGGAAAATTTAGTGGAAAAATGTATTTTCATAGAGACTGCTAAAAATGAGAAAGACATCCTTATTGCCCTACACAACAAGTTGGCTGAAAAGGAGCAATTTGGAAGTAGATGTCATAGGATTTGTGGCTAAAATAAGGTGATAAAAATTCTAAATTTTTTCATGCCTTGACCCTTCACCACAGAATTCAAAACAAGATCAAGGAAATTACCAAATTAGATGGATCAATTTCTAATGATATCGATAAAATTATAATGGAGGCCATTGCTCATTTTGACTCTATGTTGGGTTCAACCATTCTAAGAGATATTTAGGTTAAATATTCTCTTCTTGCCTTGATTCTTAGCTTGGTCACTCAAGAAATGAACTCCTCCCTAGAAGCAGTGTTTTCAAATGAAGAAATAAAATAAGTTATGGGTGCTATGGGTATGTTAAAAGCTCTGGGACTAGATGGTTTTCCCATAATTTTTTTCCAAAAATATTGGCACATCTGTGGGAAGGACGTCTACAATACCTTAAGTTCGGTGCAGTCAAAAATGTTAGTTTTGAAGGGCCTCAATTCCACAATTTTGGTTTTGATCCATAAATCTTCTAATGCCATGTTCTTTAATTATTTTAGGTCGATCAATTTATGCAATATAGTTTATAATATTTTGACAAAGGTTTTGGCTAAAAAAATCAAGCCCCTCTTATCGACTCTCATTGACAGCACCCAAAATGGATTTGTGGTCGGGAGGTAAATTTCTTGATGGGGTTCTTATTATTCATGAATTAATTCATTTGGTTCATAAAAGTGGGAGATCAAGATTCTTCCTTAAGCTCGATATGAACAAGGCATATGATTATGTGTCTTGGTCCTTCTTTTTCAGAGTTATTCGAAAGTTTGGCTTTGGTTCCAAGTGGACTGAGTTGATTGAAGCATGTGTTTCCACTTCTTGGTTTTTTATGCTTATCAATGGCTATCCAACCAATTTTTTCAATCATGCCATGGTATTTACCAAGGGGATCCTCTTTTCCCATTCCTTTTCATAATCATGGCGAAATCCCTATGAAGGTCCCTAGATTTGAACCTGATGATAGAAGGTTTAACTCATGCTTTATCTTATAGATCAATTCCCCATCAATAGTTTGCAGATGATACCTTACTTTCTTTTTTGGCCTCTGTGCTCCAATTAATAGAAACTAAAGATCTTTTGGTGTCTGTAGGCCTAAAATTTTTGCACTCCTTTCCTCTAGACTTATGGATCCATGCCTCGGAGGGGAATGGGAAAATAGTAGATCTACACCTCAAAAGAGAGGCACTTAATTGTGCCTTCTTATGGTGATTTTTCAATGAATTAAGGGTTCACCAGGAAACTTTTAATGACAGTTTCCGTACCTAGGCTTGGAAGATGTTTGATGTGTTCTTTTTATAAATCATTCTCATACACCTAAGTTTTGCCTTTATGCAACTAAACTATCTATATGCAATTTTGATTTAATGAAGACAATAGATAGTGGATACAAAATAAAATGCAATACCTAAAACTAGGGCTAAAAGAAATTATAAACCTTACTTGACCTAGATGTTTGATGAAGATTCTAAGGCTTGTAGCAGGACAGAATCACCTCTTTTGACAAAATCGCCTTTGTTTTGACAAAATCACCTCTGTTTTGACAAAATCACCTCTGTTTTGACAAAATCGCCTCTGTTTTGACAAAATCGCCTCGTTTGACAATAAGAAAAATTGACAGAAAATAGGGGACAAAAAATAGGATTTCTTGCAAAATAGGACAATTTCTCATACTCCAAGTCACAGATATATTTTAATTTCTATATGCAAATGGATATGAAATGACATGAGAATACTATGATGACAATTCAACCTAATATGCCATGGATTTGTGTGATTATGATCCTGATTTCATGATGCAATTAATTGGAATGATGGTGAACACCAAGATGCAATATCTAAATCTGAATAATAAATTAAATGGACATGATGCAATGCATAGACAAATAGAATATTGGAAAATAAATGCAAACAATGGTTTGAATCCTTGCCCCCAACTGATCTGAAGACAGGATCGCCTGCTCTCTGACGAAATCGCCTAGTCTCTAACGAAATCGCCTATCACTTATGTCAAAATCGCCTATCATTTTTGTCGATCGCCAGGCGATTATGATGGTATTTCGGGTGATTATAATTGAGACCTGCAATGAAAAAAATTATACAATAGGGATGCTAGGAGGTAGAATTCCGTAGCAAATTGATGCGAGGGATCCTCAAGAGAATTTTAGAAGCAATCTCAAGAGATCTAAATTCAACTTGCCAACCAGTCAGTTAGTCAGCCAGGAGGAAAAAGGGAAAAGGGCCTAGATTAAATAGGCCAAGGAGGGGTTTGAGGAAGTTGGGAGGTTAGGCTAAACATGGAGGAGGTTTTGATCCTTCCTATGTTTGCCACCTTCAATCTACTCGCCAACCTCCCTGATCCGAACAATGGCTAAACCAGGTAAGAGGTTTTAAAATGGATTTTTTCTTTTAGCAAATTTGTTAAAATTATATTTGGGACAAAATCACCTAGCGATTCTGTCGATCATCGGGTGATTTTTTTGATTGATGGGCGATTTTGCCCAACGGTCAAGAATTTTTGGTTTGTTGGTGTGAAAAACAAGGAAAACAATGTCAAAATTGGACATATTATATACCGTTGGAAAGCTCTTTTCGAGCCCTATCCAATGGTATAAAATTTTATAAGAATTGAGATGATTTGATAGGGTAAAAATTCTCTTGAATATGACCTTACTTTTCTAGGAGAAAAACTAAGGAAAATGAGTCAATTTTTCATGTCTACATTTTGCCCCCTCTTTGACGTATTTATGAACAATAAATGCATCAAAGAAAAGTGTAGACACTTGAGTAGAAATTATTATGATTTGACATGGGCAAAAATGGAGTAGATGGTTTAGAATGAATAGTTTATGTGAAATTGATGTCTTAGAAAAAAATAATTACTAATTTACTGACTAGGATGCCCCCTCGAGTTTTTACACCAAATTTTACGTTTGGTGGAAAAATCAAATTTGATCTTCTTTGTTTTATGTGAATTTGTGTGATTTATTGGATGATTTATTACATTTGCTTATGATGGTTGTGTTACATAATTTCTTGTAATCATGCTTTGATTTTTGAACATTTTGATCATGCTTAACATAAAAGGAAAATGATTTTGTAAAGTGTGTTTTGAGAAAGGATGATTTTGTGTGATGATAGATTTGAGGGATTAGCAATGAACCTCGAAGGATGTTGTGTTGATATGTGACTGTTGGTGGAGTTCAAAGCTCGCGAAGTCACGAAGCGAATCCTGTTATGAGGAAGTTTTGTATTGCTAATACCAAAATATTGTGTGCTTAAGAATAATCTTAAGGCTTTATGATGAGAAAGAAATGTTTGATGTTGTTTTGGGATAGGATGTTTGATATATTCTAGCAATAAACCTCAAAGGATGTTGTGTTGTTATGAGACTGTTGGTGGAGTTCAAATCTCGCTAAGTCTCGAAGCTAATCTTGTTTGTGAGGAATGTTTTTGATATTGCTAAGAATGGTTGTATGCTTAAGAATAATCTTAAGGCTTTTATGGTAATAGGAATATGTGTGATGTTTGTTTGATAATAATGTATGTGGTAAATGTTTGTGAAATATATTGAGCAAAGCATGAAAAAATTGAAGGATGATTTACGCTAAGCATAGAATTCCTAAGTGTGAAATTATATGAAATAATTACTTAGGAATTATACCATCATCACAAAAATCAAAATGAAATGCATGATGATATGAAATTATTTGTTCTTTTAAAATGCAAAGTAATGTAAGATAAATCATTGTGTCACATGTTTCAAAAATATTATGAAATTTTTATGAAAATATATGGACTAATTTTGGGCATGAAAAATTAGAAAGATGACTTGCACTAGGTATAGAATTCCTAGTGTGAAAATTGAGAAGAATAATTCCTAGGAATTATACCATCATCGCGAAGTCATGAATGCTATGTATGATAAGTGATTTTGAACTACATGTTATTTTTGCAATAAGTTGTTTTTGAGATTTTTTGAAATTTTGGAAATATCTATGTAATGAAAGTAATGATAAACTAATGTTGTTCGACAAATTTCAAAGAAATATTTTAACTTATTTCTAAGACAAATTCAAATTTATCAAAAACCAGTGTGTGATAAGTGAGTTCATTATCCATCTTGATTTAACACAATGATACAAAATCTCTCAAGGATCAAATGTGTGTGCATTGTAATGTTCATTTACCAATTTTGAGTAAGGTAGTGATGCAAGCAAACTTGAATGAACCAATATGTGTGCAAGTGAAGGGTTCATTAACCATGATTTTTGTGCATGAAACCGTACCAGACTACTATGTAAGTCAAGTCATCAAAAGCTAGCTAATCCACAAGCGGACATAGGTCTGTACAAAATAAGGTCACTAATGTGACAGACATGTCGCCACACGAAAAGGAATTACCCAATGTCAAGCAAGTTGGGCACAAATCACCTATTATGGGGTTTACCTCATGATTTTCGAATAACTGAGAATTCCAGGGATTCAAGCTCATTCACCCTTATTTTATTCACTTTCAAGGGGTAGGGATTTTGTTCATTTTTTTTTGAACAAGGGGATTTTATTACTTTTCTTTTTCTCTTTTTGTTCTCTTTTTTATTTTTTCTCTTTCTTTTTCTTTTGATTTTTGACTTTTTCTTTTTCTTTGATTTTTCTTTTGGGATACTTTCTCGGATTGGTTGTAGATCAAGGGATTTTTATTCGGGTAGGGGTGAGCTTGTCCTTTTGCCAATTCTCAAAAATTCTAGACCATGTGCATGATAGGATAGCAGGGGAAACTTTTCGCTCAAGAGACTAAGACTACTATGTAGTATCATTTTTCGAATTTGCAACAAATCATTTTAATGTGTAAAAGTGTACTTGGTTCAAGAAGTAGCAAGATCATTTCCCAAAACTCAAAATATTATTTAGTGAAATAGTGATCTTCGATACAAGAGAGATTTATAATCATAGTGGTAAAATCAAAATAATTAATTTGTGAAATTAAGTGTATGGTTCAAGATAACTTCTGAATTAATCCAAAATAAAGGAAAATATAGCTTCAAAATTGTGAAATACAACAATGAATAACAATGCAGAATGATCTGAAATATTTTTGAGATTTTGATACTTTTTTATTTTTTTAGTTGTTTTATTTGATTTTTTTTTTTTTTTACTTTTAATGATGGAATTGGTGGTATATACAAGATGATCTATATACATTATACAAGGTTATTTGAGTATAGCATGTCTAAGGTGGCTTCAAAATCAAAGGAGGTTTTGGTTGTGGTGTATGTGAAGTTGTTTGGTTGATAGTTGAGATTGTTGTGATGAAGAATGAGATGTAGATGAAGAAAAGTGATGGACAAAAGATGACAATGATAAAGAGGAAAATAATAGAGAACTTGATGTGATAATAATAATGAAAGAGAGAATGAAGAACAAAAGGTGATGAATAAAAGGTAGCGATAACAAAAGCTTTGTTATAATGTAGAACAATGTAGCAAAAGATTTGACTTTTATGTGTAAAATTGATCATGTTACAAAACAAAATGTTAGAAGGATAAGAAGGTTCTTCATTCTTATCACTATCTTCCAAGTCTTGATAATATGGAGGGAGCATATGTGAAAGATATGCATGGGTGTTATTTGGTAAACAAGGATGATCGGGTATGGATGAAGAAAAGTGATTTATAGGAGGTAATTGTGACAATGGAGAATGTATAGAACTTGATGTTTCAACCATTAAAGATTCTTTAAATGGTGTTGGGTCACCATGTATGGTAACAATTTTATTTGCAAGTTTAAACTTCAAACATTGATGAAGAATGGAAGGGACAACCCTCATCGTATGAATCCAAGGACTTTTGAGAAGTAGGTTGTAAGGTGAAGGGCAAGATGCTACATAAAACAAAGTATCCAGGATCTTGGGTCCACTCTTAAGGGGAAGAATTATAGTGCCTCGAGCTTCTTGAATTTCATTGTTAAAATATTTTATAATAACATTTGATTCATTGAGATCTTCTTCCTTTAATTCGAGTTTTTGGAATAATTGATAAGTGCATAAATTAAGAGAGGAGCCATTATCTACCATGATAGTTTTAATAGGTGTTTCTTTAATAAATCCTGTAATGTAAAGAGAGGAGTCTTCTTGTGGAGTAGAGGAAGGAATCTCCTCATCATAGAATGAAATATGGTTAACCTCAAGAGGGCTTACACCATTAATTGTGTTCTTAGGGAAAATATCATGAGGAACAAATTGTTGGCTAAGTATCTTGAACAAAGTTTCCCTATGAACATGAGAACTTTGTAATACTTCTAAAAGGGATATCTTTGCTTGAGTATTAATCACTTGTTGTTGGCTATCAAAGTGGATTTTAGATTGAGATTTTGATGCTAAATATGGGCTTTCTATGCTTACATTCCATTTTGGATCATTCTCTAGAGCCAAATATAGTTTTGAAGGTTGGTCAAATGAGGAATCCATCTCTTGAATATCAAATTGAGTTGATTGAACTTGAGGTTGCTCATTTGTAGTTTCTATTATAATATTAGTGATATCATTGTGATGGGACATGTTAAGATGCAATATTTGATTGGTTTCCTATTGTTGATAATTGAATAGGGGTTCTTGGGAGATCTCCATGTCTTGATTGATTATGGGTATTTATTGTGTAGGAGTTTGATTGTTTCTTTGAGGTTTATAATCAGTTGTAGATTTTAATTCCTTTATAGTTAAAAGATCCTCATAAATAAAATCTTGAATTGCACATCTTAAATTTCTACATTTTTGTGTCATATGTCCATCCACTCTATGATATTCACAATGTAGCTCAATTTTATACCAATTTGTTGTGATATCAGGTTGTCTTATGGGAGGTAACTTAATCCTATTTGTATCAATTAAATGCTTGATAATTATATCCATTGGTTGATTGAGCTTAGTAAATTTACGTGGTGAAGGTTTTCGAGAGGCTTTTGATAATTGCCTTAGGAATTCAGCCATAAAATGACTTAATGGTTTATTATCTCTTTTTTCTTTATTATGGGTAGAATTATGATAGGAATATTGTAAAATATGATGTGAGTGCATGGTAGGATTGGAAGGAGAAGTATTTTCTTGTTGAAATGGATGTTTTGTGTTGAAATAAGAATGTTGAAATGGTGGAGAAGGATTGTATGTGGATCGATAGGCATAATATGGATATGTGGGAGAAAATATAATATCGTTATGAAGAGGATTGGAAAAGGGATTGTCTTTTTGGGGTAAGGATGAAAAATGAGAAAAGTGTGATAAAGGTGATGTTGAATATGGATGAGGTTGGTCATAATCAACAAATGTATTTGGCAAAATTTTCCCAACATTATTGATGGGCTCATATTGATTTGAGTTAAGATTCATGGTTTCTTTAGTACTTCTAAAAGTAAAATTTGGTATCTAAAATTTAGAATTGAATATAAAACATACAAATTTGAAATGATGAATCTAGACTGATGGATCCGTGCCTCAGAGGGGAATGGTAAAATAGTATATCTACACCTCAAAAGAGAGGCACTTAATTGTGCCTTCTTGTGGTGATTTTTTAATGAATTAAGGGTTCACCAGGAAACTTTTAACGACAGTTTTCGTACATAGGCTTGGAATATGTTTGATGTGTTCTTTTTATAAATCATTCTCATGCACCTATGTTTAGCCTTATGCAACTAAACTATCTATATGAAATTTTAATTTAATGAAGACAGTAGATAGTAGATACAGAATAAAATGCAATACCTAAAACTAGGGCTAAAAGAAATTATAAACCTTACTTGAATTAGATGTTTGATGAAAACTCTGAGGCTTGTAGCAGGACAGAATCACCTCTGTTTTGACAAAATCACCTTTGTTTTGATAAAATATCTTCTGTTTTGATAAAATATCCTCTGTTTTGATAGCAAGAAAAATTTATAGAAAATAGGATAGAAAAATAGGATTTATTGTAAATGGATATGAAATGACATGAGAATACTATGATGACAATTCAACCTAATATGCTATGGATTTGTGTTATTATGATCCTGATTTCATGATGCAATTAACTGGAATGATGGTGAATACCAAGATGCAATATCTAAATCTAAAGAATAAATTAAATGGACATGATGCAATGCATAGAAAAATAGAAGATTTGAAAAGAAATGCAAACAATGATTTGAATCCTTACCCCCAGCTAATCTGAAGATAAGATCGCCTGCTCTCTGACAAAATTGCCTAGTCTCTAACGACATTGCCTGTCACTTATGTCGAAATTGCCTATCATTTCTATCGATCGTCAGGCGATTATGATGATATTTTGGGCTATTATAACTGAGACCTGTAATAATAAAATTAGACAATGGGGTGCTAGGAAATAGAATCCTATGGTAAATTTATGCGAGGGATTCTTAAGAGAATTTTAGCAGCAATGTCAAGATATCTGAATTCAACTTGCTAGCCAGTTAGTTAGTCAGCCAAGAGGAAAATGGGAAAATGGCTTATATTAAATAGGCCAAGGAGGGGTTTGAGGAAGTTGGGAGGTTAGGCTAAACATGGAGGAGGTTTTGATCCCTCCTATGTTTTCCACCTCTAATAAACTCGCCAACCTCCCTGATTCAAATGGCGGCTAAACCAAGTAAGAGGTTTTAAAACAAATTTTATCTTTTAGAAAATTTGTTAAAATTCTATTTGGGAAAAAATCGCCTAGTGATTCTGTTGATCGTCGGGCGATTTTGTTGATTTATGGGCAATTTTTCCCAACGGTTAAGAATTTTATGTTTATTGACACGAAAAATGAGGAAAACAATGTCAAAATTGGACATATTATATACCTTTGGAAATCTCTTTTTGAGCCCTATCCAATGGTATAAAATTTAATAAAAATTAAGATGATTTGATAGGTTAAAAATTATCTTGAATATAACCTTACTTTTCTAGGAGAAAAACTAAGGAAAATGGGTCAATTTTTCATGTCTGCAGGTGTGTTATGAGAGAGCTGCAGGCCAACAAATCAATTTTATTAATAGTAGCTTATTTTTTTAATACTCCAATTGAGAACCAATAGAAAATAGCTAACATCTTGAGATGTTGTATTTCCTCTTTTCTTATAGTCTACCTTGGCCTCCCACTGTTTACTACCAGGGTTCAAAATTCTCTTTGGTCTTCTATCATCAAAATATTACAACAAAAATTAGCGACTTGGAAGGGAGCACTGCTCAATCAGGCTAGGAAAGTTGTTCTTGTGCAGAGCACTCTCCAACGTATCCAAATTTATTTCATCTCACTCTTCAGCCTTCCTGGAAAGATCATTGCCAAATTTAAAAGTATATTCAAATCCTTCTTATGGGCTAGTTCAGAGATGAAAGGTAAGTTCTATTTAGCTTCATAGGAGTAGGTTTGTTGCCATAATAAGTACAATGGTCTAGGTTTAAAAATATTCAAGAATATGAATAAGGCCTTAGTGGATGAGTTGGGTTGGAAAGTCACATCTAATGAAGCAATGGAGTGGGTGAAGATCCTCAAGACGAAAAATAATTTTATCAATTTTCTCTCATATCCACTTCCTAAATGAGGTTCTCCGTCTAGCAAAGCCTTTTAAAATCTAGAGTCTTTCTATGCAATTGTAGCAAGTGGATTATTGGTAATAGAAATTTTGTGTACTTTTGGAATGATCTGTGGTTGGGGGAAAATCTCCTTTCTTCTAATTATTCTCAATCCAATCACCCGTGCCTTAGATCATGTTAAATTTTTTTATTTCATTATTAATAAGAATGGCCGTAAATCTTGGTTTCAACTCCCAGTGATGATTGGAGATTTAGATATCCAGTAGGCTTGGTCTCTTGTTGCTAAGAAATTATAGTTTCAAGTTCTTTGATCTGAAGATATCGAAGATAGGATTATTTGGACTGGTGATAATGAGGGAGGCTACACTATCAAAGCGATGAATAATTTTCTTGATCCTGATGCTTCATGCTTTTTTTTGGTAAGGAGAATGTGGCTGAAAGGACTAACTCCTAAAATCAACATTTTATTTTGTTAGCTTTAATAAGATTCTTTCCATTGATAATATTCTTAAGAGAGGTATGTAAATTGTTAATAGATGTTATTTGTGTGAAGTTGATTGAGATCCATCTACTTATTTGTTGCTCTTATGTCCCTTCTTTTGTGATGTTTTTTTCTACATTTTGGATAAGTTGGGGGTGCAGTGGGTGTTGCCTAATTCATTGGAAAACTTTATTCTGCAATGGACCTCCCCCTTTAATGTCCCTCATCTCAAGTGCATGTGGAGCTTCCTCCTGCCACATTTTTTTGGGGTTTTTAAAAAGAACAAAATTCTAGGGCTTTTAAAAACTACAAAAATATGCTCTTAGAATAGGTCTCAAAATCTTGTAGAGTTCAATTTAGAATGTTACCAATGTGTTTCCTGATCTAGGGATAAATTGCTTAAAGAGTTATCCTAGTGAGGTTATATTGGAAGATATGTTGGGCTTTTCGAGGTTTAATCCTAGGCCTCCTCTGTTGAATCTAAGGAATAATATGAGATGGTCATCCCCTCCATTGGTTGGCTCAAATTGAACTTTGACAAGGCATCAAAAGGTAATCCTAGGGTTTTTGGGGTAGGTGGCATCATTAGGAATAGCATGGGCAAAGTTATTGTAGCATATTGTGAGCATTTATCATCTCAAAATTCCCACTTCATAGATGTCCAAGCCACTTTCCAAGGTATTAAAATCCTACCTGATTTGGGATATTCGAATGTTTATATTGAAGGGGACTTGAAGAATGTGATTAATATTCTTAATTCCATTGTTGATCCGAGTTGGAATGTCATAAATATGATGTGGGAGTCGAGAAGGTACCTCCAAGGTTTAAATCAATTTAGGGTATCATTATATTCTTTTTATTGGATTCTTCTAGTTGACAATCCAAAATAAAAATTATAAAAAAAAATCCAATAAAAAGAATATCATGGATCTTTCATGTGAACCTTATAGAAAAGAATCTAAAAACATTGTCATTTACTAATTTTAATAAAATTATGTAGTTTTCATTGTAATATCTATCTATCAATAGATTTTTATCATAAAAAAATATATTTCTGCAAAATTTAAAACTTTAAAATCTATGTAATACTAAACAATATTATTTTAAATATAGTATATGAATATATAATGATAAAAAAATATTCAAAATCTATATGTTTGAAATACACATTTTAAAAATTATGATCTAACAAATAATATGATTTGAATAAGATATGCTTCTACCAATTCCATTTATTAAAATATATATATAATTAATTAATATAATTTGAATAAGATAAATTTTTGTATTTAGTTAGTGTAATAAATCCTTAAAACATAGGAGTCTCCTCTCAACCATGATCCGGAGAGCTATGCTTATCAACACACACCCACCCCCTCACACACTCACCCACGTTGAGATTTGAACCTTGGACCTCCCAGAAAAGAACCAAAACCCCAACCATTGTAGTGTCTTGAATAAGATATATTAGCTTCTACTATTCCACTTATTATAAATAAAAATAAAAATAACTATTTAATTGTTAAAACAAAATTATTTAATTATAAAAGGTGAATTTTATTATTTATATTAATTTTATTTAATTGTTAAAAAATTAAAGTTAACCCGGTTATACATATTGTTTAACTATGTGGTTATTCAAACATACTCTAGTATAATATATAACCCTAATATTGTTTTTTCATTTTGTTTTGTTGATCGGGGTGTGGAATGCAGAGTCCACCCGAACCAAGAAGGTAAGTCTGTGGACAGGTAGTTGTCCTAGTGGTTAAAGATGGTGGTTGTTTTTTAAGTGGTCTTGTATTCAAACCCTTTGAGGGTGGTTGTTTTTTAAGTGGTCTTGTATTCAAACCCTTTGAAGATGGTTGTTGATATAATTTGTAAACGTTCTCTTGTAAGTCTTATTTGAATTGATTTTCTGTTGATTTTGAAGGATTTTATAAAAACAACAAGACGTCGCTTCCAAGAGAAGAAACGATAAAATTTGATCGTTAAGGCCAAAACGAAACAATCTTGGAGTCATCATTCTTGTTATAGCATAAAGAACCTGCAGTCTATTTTGAAGATGATTTTTAGACTTAAATGGTAGTTTAAAGTAAGGTGTCTGCATCTATATTGATGCATAAGGTCCCCATTCTATCTTATTTATATCTTAGGTAGGTACCAAAACATGGTACTTTTCATGTACTTGAAAGCACTTCACCCAAAACATAGCTGCTGGAACCATTAATAAAGCACACAACAATTTCCTCGACATTATTCCCTTCTCCGCCACCTTCTTCCACCACCAAGACCCAGAAATCTTCTCTTTCTGATTTCTAATCAGCCCCAAAACATTCCCAACCATGCTTGCACAAGGCCTGTCAAAATTTCCCTTTCCTTCAAAACAATCTCCACACCACTTCTCCTGCGATGCACTGCACCTGCTCTCGTAATTTTCATCGACACCCACTGGTTGATCTACTTCAATCATAACCTTCTCCTCCGTTTTATCGCTTTCAATGCTTAGATCCCGATTCAAATCACCATCTCTTTCCAAAATTGGTTCTCTGAACCTCACAGACTTCTTTGCTACACTGAATCCATTATTAACTTCCATGGTTTCCTGACCACGCAGCTTCCTATATACCCCTTCTGCCCTCTCAATTGTCTTCGTCGCTACTCTCCTCACCCCAGGCATTCCATCCCGACATTGCTTTTCCAAAACCCTAATAATTTTCAACAGTTCCAACTCATTCACATACTCGAGCAAACAGTTTATCATTTCCACAGCAGACACCCGCTGCTCCCAATCACCCGTATCCAGTATTTCGGCGGCTTCGCTTAGCAGGATTCGGCCATAAGCCCTAAGGTTTCGTCCGTTCTTTTTCGCAAGCGAAGATATAAGCCTCATGTGACCTACCGTTCGAGATCCCTTCTCTAAAGCCTTTGTTGCTTCCATGGAAACTTTGTTTACCAAATCCTCCGGCGCAAATTTCCAGACTTGGGTTTCCACTAGAGCAATCAAGCACACGGGTAATTCTTCGGCTTTTCCCAAAAGAATAGTACTTAGTTCCCAAAGCATTTGCTCTCTCTCAGAATCTGCTAAGCCTATGGGATGGATCCCAATCATATATCTGGCTATGGCAAGAACGAGCTTCACGCAAGCTTGCTGTAGAAAGTCTGAATCTGATAAATCTAAGGCAGATTTAAGCATGTATATCATCATTCTTACGTGACAAATGAGATCGATTGCATCCCTTATAGGGGGTACTTGGTCCTCATATGTCCAATCAATAGGAGATGAATTTGACGTGGGATTTTCCATGGCAAAGGAGGAATCTGAATGTGGCTTCGAATTTTCGATAGAGTCGTTGATTACTTTGAGAACACTCGGAACGGAAGCTGGGTGCAGCTGCTGCACAAATTTCTTAATATTATACATGCCTATATGTTTCTTGTGAAAGTGTGTATATTAAAACCATAACTATGTGGAAAAGATTAGGCCGATATAAATACAAATGACTAAGCTTGAATATGCAGACGTCGGTCGTCGATTGTACCAGACATGACTTTTTAGCTGCATCTCTTCTCGGCCCCTCATACAACTGTTCTCTTCTGGAACTAGGACAGATGCTACTTCTTAAGCATATTATTTGAAATTTATGTTTTTCATTAAGTTGCAACGAGACCAAAGAGCCTCTCCACTTCTTATTGATTTCTATTTTAATTCTTTTAATTTTTATTTTATTTTATTTTATATGTTGTTGGTAGTTAGATCCCCTCGAGGAAGCGGGGGTTCTTTCCGAGTCCCCACATCCGGTGTCCGCCACATCCCATTCTAATTCTTCGGGTTTTTGATAGGGTGTAAAGTTCTTCAAGATCTTTTCCTAATTCTTTTTTCTATTTCGAGTAGCGGTTATCACTTCACTCAAGGGATTGAAATTGATTGATCTTGTTACGGAGAGGAGGGAGAAGCTTAAGTGAGCGAGCGATCCAATCTCGCTTTTGTGTTCGGAATTTCTACCAGCATTAAAAAAAGGGTTCTTCTTATATCTAATGCACGCTTTCCCCCATTTTAAAAGGGATAAGGCCGGATTCTTCCTTCCAAATGATGATTCCGACATCCGAGTGAGGAGAGATTCCAATCCCATGTTTGATTCCCAACCAATCCCATGTGTGATTCTCCAAGTTTTGAGAGATTCCTTAAGTGAGTTTGAGACCTTTTAGAGAGGTTATGCTTGTTGTCCGGGGCTCTAAAGAAGTAATCCCCTTCGGACCCGGCCCTACCTCAAATAGCTTAAGGTTTAAAAGCTTTGCCATTTTAAGGCTTGAATAAGGATCGAGGGGACCATTATAGATAGAGAGCGCCCTCTTAAGCTTTTCCCCTCTCTATTTTAAAACTCGCCCATCATATTTTTAAAAGCGGTGCCCCGCTCTCCCCCGATTAATAGAGAGCCGGGGAGAGCTTAAGAGTTTTTATTGAAAGGTCCCGTCCTCAATCAATAGGTTGTCCTCTCCGCCCGTCTATCAAAAGCTTCTAAAACTAGAGGAATTCTGATCTCGTCCTCGGATGACTCTCTTCTTCTTTAAGGTCGGTTGAGTGCTCTCCCCTTTTTAAATAGAGAGGCGGCCTCAATCTTTTAAGAGGTCGAGCGCGTCAACACTACACTAAAGGTGGGAACTGCCCATGGTTCACTGGTCGAGCCCAACCTTTCATCTTGACGAGATCTCCTTCTTTTGATTAAGGGCGTTACTGCGATATACAAGAGAAATGGGTTGGGTTGGATCTCCGGTGGGTGGGGATAAAGGGGCTTCAACATGGAATGAAGACGGGCGGGGAGAAGAATTCGAGTCTCGCTCTGGACCGGAAAAAGGGGAGATAGTTGGCCACGCTTAGAAATTGAAATAGAAGGCCCATTTTACTTTTGAAATGGAGGAGAGGACCATTCAGCTCTCTATCTATAACCGGGGATAAAAAATTTGTTTGCTCCGGATGAGCCCTACTATATTCTCAGTGACTCGATATTCCCTCGATTTATTGATTAGCACCACCCTCTCTATCCTTATTTAAGTGAGCTCCACTTTTTCAAAATAGAGAGGTTTGGCAACACTGATTCGTTCATGCATGTTCATTCGGTATATGTTGTTGGTAGTTAAAATCATAATAGAATTTGTGAATATTAGAATTTATTTTATTATCAAAAAAAAAAATATATATATATATATATATATATATATATATATAAGAATTTGAAAACAAATATCATTTACAAGTTGGTATGAAACTCCTCTTCATCTTAGCTAATAAGAACACCTATTAACAATAGTAAAAGAAGATCTACATTGGAGAAAAATCTCCTAAATCATATTTCTACAAGGGTTGTCCACCTGTTTACAACAATAAAAGAAGATCTACATTGAAGCCAAATCTCCTAAACCATATTTCTACAATGGTTGTCCAAATTAGCTAAACATTGGATTTGCTCACCAACCTACATAATCCTCTCATCCTCAATAGCCATGTCATTGTGTCATTGAACTCCTACCTCCATCTCAATACTCATCTTAGCTAGGAAGTTTACCACTTTATTTAGATCTCTAATCACATGAACTAGAATCACATCATCTAATTCCCTCCACAATTCCTTAATTTGCGTGACAAGAATTGTCAACCTCCATGTCTTCAAAGCAAAGTTCCTCATGCAATCCAAAGCTCCTACCAATATTTGAGAATCTAATTCTAGGATTATCCTCATGTAACCTTGTCTTACTGCCTAGATAGAAGCAGATTTGATAGCTAAGGCTTTTGCTTCATTGTTCGTGGCCCTTCCTAGACCGTGCAGTTTCTATGCTTTATATTTTAGTTATAAACTTAAAAAAAATTAAAGTTTTATCATTCAAGGTTGGCTAGCATTTAGTATATCATATGATCCTATATTTTGTTGGTTCATTATGTTTAGAAGGATGTGTCAACTTATGCTATCTATCTACTTGATATATATATCCTACTCTATATCATACCCCATTTGAGATACAAATCTTGGACTTCATATCTATTATATTTTAAAATATGTATGTTAATTAATTATATTAGATTTGAATAAATCCAACTTGTATTATGTCATTTTTATGTCATTTCCTTGTTTCAACAAACTAGTTATGTAACAACTCATTCCATAAATTTCCATAGCTATAATTGACCTATTATCTCATTTTTCATAAACATGTTTGGATCATATAGCTAATGCAAATTTTATCAAATTTTTAAACTACTCAAGCTACCTACTAAACAGATAAGGACTCAAAGATGCAAACAATTACATTAGAGTTCTTAAACATATTTTCTAGTCAATATGACACTTGCAACATTAATTAGACTACAAGGAATATTTTTTTAAATGTTACTATAGACCAGATTTTATTTACAACATCAATACAAAAACCAATTTTTAGGTAAGATATTACTGGCAACAAGTATCATTTTTTTTAAACAATATATCTTATGTAACATTAAAAAGTAAGTATTTATTCTTCTTCTCTACCAAATAGAAGATATCATTATTTTAAAAAAAAATATAGTCTCATAAGTATACTGATCATCTAAACAGATTGCTTCAGTAGTGGAGTACAAGATAGTAAATTTATCCGTATTTAATGATATATCATTCTTTATAAAATAGATTCAATGAAATATATACTTTTATACATTGGTTGATAAGCAAATACAATAGAACTAGATAAAGTGTAGTGGGGCCTAATCATAAGGCTTTGGAACTTGGAACTCCAAATATGAGGTACAAGGTTTGAATCTAATGGAGGATAGGGTTGTACACCATACTTTAGTGATTGGAGTTTGGTTGGATAAACATACATTGGGTAAATAGTATCATCTATGAGGATTGTCTCATATGGCCTATGGTCTCAAGGATATTAAAAACTACTTTACTTTTACCTTTTATCTTTACTACCAATACACATGTAAAATATTAGAGTTTAAAAACATGATTTTATCAATATTTAGTTCTTGTTTATATTTTGATTCTAGCTACCAAGTCACAAATTAAGGAGGAAGAACATCAACAAAGCATTTTACCACCCTACCAAGTGGTATCCAACTAGAATACATCCATCTCAACTCCATCCATTGTAGCTTTGACCCTTTACCAAAGAAGAAAATACATAAGATAGACCATTTAGAGAGGAAAATTATGCATACAAATATATTGTATGAATAATATACATGCAATATTATATTAATGAACTTTATGAGTACATACTCACAAATAGATCTAGATTTTAGGTATAATGATCAGTATGCATTAAGATGAACATAACAACTATGTATTATTGTAAAACCCAACCACAATCATGTATATCAATATGAAATCATATTACTCATCAAAAATACTTTCATCTATGCATGTCAAATGAACATATTATCCCTAAGTCCATTTGAATAGGCTACCGTCCTAGGACTTCTCTCTAAATAAATGATTATCCCCTAAGTATAAATAATTCAATTGATATAGTGACTCTAAAATTGATCTTTTAATAAGTTGTAGACAAATGTTAATATGATTAATTTTGAAATTATCTCACTAAATAAATTTAATGACCCAATTCCAACCAACCTAGGAGAGAGTAATTTTTTTTAAATCAGGCAAAGATCACAATCAAGGTTCACTTAAGATGTTTCCACTAGGATAAATGTTGACAAGGCATTACCATGTTTTGAGACCATGACATTGTAGACATCTCTCGAGTGGACAAGAGTGGTTAAACTCTCATAGATTTTGGGGTTTACCTTGTATACCTCTATAGTATAAAGGATGCTTCAAATGGTCACCCCATATTTCTTACATTCTCTATGAATGTAATATATCTTGACCATAGCATTGGGATTATCCCTTCTCAATATTTAGACATTGATTCTCACACCATCATAAGTCAGTCTATGTTGATTTTTAGGTGTAATACCTTTAAGTTTAGATATTGTACCTCCTTGGTAGAATGACTAATACTGCAGTGCTCAATTATCCCATCTCTATGATGGGTTAACTAAGGTGATTCTCACTCAGCATGATAAATTTACATGGACACCCAAACTCCCCATTCAAGGTGCCATCACCTAGCTCAATTGCATAAGGATTCCCTACCTCCATGGTAGGAATTAAGATTCAAGCTACCCGCATAGAATCTTATCCAAATACTTCCTATTTTTTTATCACATTTGAGTTCTCCACTCAAAATGTACCCTCTAAAAATTCTTGGGTGTTGCCTCCTCGCAACTTCCTCAGGTTGGAATTCATCTTAAAGGGGTTCCATACGAGGTTACTAAAGTATACCCTTATCAAACTCCCAAACCCAAAGATAGCAACATCAAAAAACTTAATTAAAACTCTCTCTCTTGAATGAAAATAAAGCATGTTCACTCTTTCAATTTAAATAAATGACTTAAAACATTTCTAGAGCATATTATTGAAAGCATTAAACATCTAAATAGTTTATTTTTCCCATAAGAAAAACATAAGTTTAAAACCACAATGTGCAACTAGATTCCATTCATTTTCCAACATATAAAATCTCCCTTGAGGAGTTTACATTAAGAATAACTACAATTAATTCTTTCAAATGAATTGGAAATAACCATGGTGCAACATTAAAAAATATATATTCCAATATCATACTAACAAAGGGAACTATTACAAATACTTCCTTAGCTACATAATTTAAATTACATTACATATCTTCCAAAGAGATTCTAATTACTTCGTATTCATAAATAGTATGATTCCATGGTTAAAACATAATAGAATTCCTTCTATCCATAACACGGTTTATTGATTTCGTTGAGCACCATAGAGAGGTAGTGGGGTAAGGGATCAGAATAGCTCCTCAGATTGATTATGCATTCCTAAATGCTTATTCATATTCCATGCTTTCAACAAAGCATATAGAAATTCTATTTACATTTCTATATTTCATCTAAACTCTTGTAGAAAATCCTTTTCCATTTCTACATCAATAATAAAACAACCATGTGAAGAAACCCCATAAATTCCTTCACTCAAAAATGACTCTACATTCGTTTTGATAATTTCCTTGAATTAAATGGCCTCAATGCTATTGAAAATATTTCTTATCCTAACCTAAAATATTTATAACACTATATTATAATATAGCATTCTCTAAAATTAAGCATAGAAAACAAAACTCGTTATTAATATATGGTTCATTTATTAAAGAATAAAATGCAAACCCTTATCCAACTAAGATAAAACAAAATTCAGAAACAAGAAGTATATTTTTAGTATTAATTAACAACTAATTACTCAGGCAAAAAGTTCTCTTTTCTTTAAAAATAATAATAAGTAGCTTACTCCCTAAACACTTTAATAAATCACTAGCATTTATCACATAAAATCCTTCATTCTTAGCAATACGTCGCATGAACTTGATGGTAAAAATTTTACATTATTTAAAACAAACTTCATTACCTGACGTTGTTATAAACATCCTACTGAATTTCTATTAAGCATAGCCCTCCAATAAATAAAAACCTACCTACCCTTTTTAACCAAAGTTTTATATTTCTCTAAATACACAGTCATCACTTATAAAATAGTATATCCAAATAAATAATTCATAACTTTCGTAATCCAATGCTTAATAATACCTTTAAACTGAAGCTGCAACATTTCAATTTCACTAAAAATATTAATGAATGCTATCTTTATTTTGGCAATATCACACAATCGTTTCAAACATTAATAATATAAAGCTCGAAATATTCTTCTGTACTTAAAAACCCCACACAAGTTTACATATTTGGCCACCCAAATTCAACATGCACAGCTCACAACATATTGGCATTGATCTCTATTAATCCTTATAAGCTTAATTAAATCAAACCAAGATATTATTTAATAAGCTTATACCCACCAAGACATTGTATAAAATCTAAAGCATGTTGAAACACTAAATTAAGATGTACAGATTGAATCATGCATAGCCATAATGTTAAATCTCTTTGATGGTCCTAATTATAAATCATACTCCAAAGTATTTAAAATACATTAACTAATATATAAGTTTGATAGGCTAGAGTTAATCAACCAAAACTGGTGATATGAGAGAGGAGTTGAGGTTCTAATCTATGCACACGATACAAAGTTCTATGGAACACAAAACATAAGTCTCTTACCATTAAAAACTCTTGTTTACAATCTTTTCAAAAAGAATCAATCATACCTTCAGTGAAAAGAGAAAGGTTAGTTTCTAATAATGGAAATAGGTTTCTATTCCATAGTTTTCTAAAGACTTAATATAAGAAAACCATATACAATTCCTTATGTAATTGAAAGACCATCCTAAATATTGATAACCCTCAAGGGAAACAGGGTGGCGGTGAAAGTTACAACTTTGCTTAATTAATAAAAAGGCTTATCGATGAACTTAATGGACCCTCGAATTTTCTCTATAGAAAACCTTTTTAAAATACAGCATGCATACATATGTTCTTTCCAGCTATATAAAAACAAAACATGCATGGAGCATACATTTTATTTTCTCCAATCCTAATGTGAATATGTATTAAGCAAACCCCCCTTCTACGCATCAATCAACTAGCATGGTTTTCAAATAAATATTCTTCACACTTCGATGTTTCACCAAAAATTCTCCCCTACTTTTCTTTTCAAACATTACCTCCCAATTTCCAAGAAGTCTCCTTTCCCAAAAACCATACACAAAAATTGTTTTTTCTTTCATTAAAAATGAAGGTGATGAAGACAATGGTCCCAACCATCCACCCACATCCTTCTTCTAACTATTTCATTAATAAAGCATTTCCATGCACTCCTTATGCGATGACAAAGAAGGTAAACATAAATTCCCGTTTTTATTTTGTTTTGCTTAAATTTATGCAAATTCAAAGACTATAATAAATTCACTGTAAGTTTCTTCACTATTAGTTTTTCTTTTCTAATATTCGTATGACAATAGAAATAAAAAAAATTCCACCACTTCATTTGTTTTATTTTTTTCTCATAAATTCCTTTTTACTATCAAAGCGTAAGGATTGATTAAATCACCTTTACAATAATTTAATTATTGATCAATACTAATATCAAACATTAACATATTAATATGAATTTTAGCATAATTCTTTTAATCAAATCAAAATAAATGCTTATCCTACCCATTCAAGCATCATTCCCATAAGATAATCATTATTCAAACACAAACAACCAAAAAGAAGTAATACACCACCAATCATTATTGTTCATATCCTTAAGCAAAAGAGTTTACGATAACTTCTAGGTTATCAACTTTTGCTATGGATGGCTTCAATTGATGGTGATTACCTCCAAACATACCAATATGAATGCAACTATATGTGGGTAAATTTTTACTCATGAGTTATCTTTAGTTAAACTGACCATCATTTCCCTTTTTTGGTATCTCGTTCTCGATGGTCAACTTCCTCGTCCACTTATGAGAGTACCTGGTCTTGCAAACACACATAAAATCAGTAGTAACATATCCTTGTTTAACATAACCAAAAAAAAATGCATATAACCATCCAAAAGCAATTAAATAATCGCATATCTATGCATAATCCATCTCATAAATAAGTCTTGCCAAGGTGGGTCGTAACATACTACCCCCCTTGGACTAAACACAGTCCTCTATGTTTTTCCTGCATTACAAAGTACGTATTATTTTTATTTATGCAAATAAGAAAAATATATTTTAATATCATCCAAGATTTCCCGAGTGGAATATTTCTCGAAATAGTGGTCCCACTAGACCTTGCATTGTTCTAGATTTTTTTTCCTCATCATCTTAGAACAAAAATTTAGAATCTTCACTGGTCTCACCTCAATAATTAAGGGATCTACCATCTACAATTTTGAAATATTCCACACATGATTAGGATCAGCAATATACTTTCTAAGCATGGATACATGGAAAGTGTCATGGATATTTGATAGGTTGGGTGGTAAGGCAAGTATGTAGGCAATTGGACTTATCCTATCAATGATCTCAAATGACCCAACATATCGAGGATCCAACTTAGTTGACTTGATGGCGCTTTTCATGGGTTTAACTCTTAAGAATACTCTATCTCCCATAGAGAATTCTCTAAGTGATGTTTTCAGATCAACAAAGCTCTTTTGATGATCCACAACTTCCTTAAACCTCTACTTAATCATATTGAGTTGTTCCTCCATCTCTTTAATAGTGTCTGATCCAATCACCACCCAATATTTCAAATTATCCTAAGATAAATGAGTTTTGCATCTCGTATCATACAAAGCTTGAAACAAGGTCATTCCCAAGGAAGCATGATAACCATTATTGTATGCAAATTCTGCCAAATGCAAAATGTCTTCCCATCGAGACTTTTGGTCCATGCAATACATGTGAAACATGTCTTCCAATACTTGGTTTACCCTCTCTATTTTTCCATCTATTTTTGGATGGTATGCAGAACTTATGTTCAACTTTGTGCCTACTACATGATGAAGAGCCTACTAAAACTCATATGTGAATCTAAAATTCCTATATGAAATAATCATTTTAGGAAACCCATGTAACCTGAATATCTCTTTGGCAAATCTATTTGCCACCAGCAGTGCATCATTCCTAATGTTCCCTGGTATAAAGTTTGCAACCTTAGTCAACTTATCGACTACCACAAAGATTATATCATGTTGGTACCTAGTTTTAGGTAGATCCATAATAAAGTCAATAGATATAACCTACCATTTCTGCATTGATATATCGTGTGGGTATAATTGTCCTGCTACATGTCTATGATTAGCTTTCACTTTCTAGCATTCTAAACATCTAACAATAAAATCAATGATATCCTTCTTCATTCCCATATAATAGAAGGTCTTTTTCATGTTCTCTCATTTTAGCCCCTCTAGGGTGAGTAGATAAAAGATATCTATGCGCCTCTCACATAATAAGTCTCCTCAAATCATCGATTTTGGGTATGACCATCCTTAATATTAAGTCTGCTTAAAGCATAGAAGACCATCTTTGATGCTAAAATCATTGTTCTCTCTAGGATTTCTTTCAATATTGACCCAAATTTCATTGCAATCATGATCATGTGATTGCATTTCCCTAACCTGGTCCATTTTTTTCCAAATGACTATAGGCCAATGTTGTTATATGCCTTCTCCTACTCAAGGCATCGACGACCTTATTTTCATTGTCTTTGATATATTCTATGTCAAATTTATACTCTACTAAGAACTAGACCCATCTTCTTTATCTCACATTGAGCATAGGCTGAGTAAAAATATACCTCAGACTCTGATGGTTAGTCCTTAACTCAAAAGGTTCCCCTAGCAAGTAATGTTACCATATTTTTAGAGTGTGTACAACCATTGCTAGCTCTAAATCATGCATAGCATAATTAACCTCATGTTTCTTGAGCTTCCTAGACTCATATGCAATAGAAACTTTATCTTGGTACAAAAATCCTCCCAATCCCTCTTTTGAAGCATCTATACAAATAGAAAAAATCTTTTGCAGGTCTGATATCCTAAGTATAGATGTCATAACTAGCTTTTTCTTAAGAGTATTAAAAGTGACTTCACATTTATCAGTCCACTTGACCGCCTTGCCATTCCTCTGAAGGTTAATGATAGGATAGGTAATCTTTGAATAACCCTTCACTAAATACATATAACTATTAGTAATTAATCAATTTTACATCATGATCTCTAACATTTCCCCTTGATGTAAAATGGAGAAAATTCTAGGTCCTTTAATTTTGTATGGGCTCATTTCAAAATCCCCTTGGTCAAGATGTCTACCACTTGGTATTTAGATTTAACATATTGAACAACTACCTTATTTTCTTATACCAAGTATCTTTCCAAATGATGCTTTAGTTGAATGAGTTTCATCTTTGCATAAAATATAGGATTCGTGGATGACTCAATTTATGCTCCATTGTCATAGAATATCTCTTTTGGCCCATTTTGAGCCTCTCCAATATCCTCAAGAGCTCTTCTCAACCATGATCCTTTTGTATATGTTAAAGCTAACACCACATGCTTTGCCTCTATATAAGACAAAGCAACTATGGTTTTTTTTTAGAACTCCAAGAAATCAACCCACTACCAAAAGAGAAAAATTACCTTGATGTAGAGTTTTTACCATTCGCTAATCCTACCCAATCTAAATCTGTGAATTCAATCAATCTTGTATCCTTGACTAATCTATAATGGATACCATGCTTCTTAGTGTCCTTCACATACCTAAAATTCTACTTCATTACTTGAAGATGTCTTTCTATTGGATCACTCATGAATCTAGATGCCAATGAGACTGTAAAAGTAATATCTAGTCTAGTAGTAGTAAGATACATCAAACTACCAACCATACTCCTATATTTCTTTTTATCAACCTTGGGACTACCATCATCCCTCATCAACTTCACACCATAAGCTAGTGGAGTATCCATAGGCTTGCAATCCTAAAGTCTAAATTTCTTTAACATGTCTTGGACATACTTGGCTTGGCTAATGAAGATCTCACCATGTGATTGGTGAACCTCCATCCCAAGAAAATAATACATCAAACCAAGATCTCTCATCTAAAATCATTCATTATTACTTCCTTGAAACTCTTCATTATGTCTCTTGAAATACCTTTGTAAATCAAATCATCAACATACAAGCAAACATAAAGAACGTTACCTATAGTGGAATCATTTTTACTTCTCATAGAGCCTCTATCCAAGAACAATTTGTCTATCCTAGAGTACCAATCCCTAGAGGTTTACTTGATTCTATAGATAAAATCCTCCATGCCTTTGTTCTCAAAACCTTATGGTTGATCCATGTAAATTTTCTCATAAATGAACCCATCGAGAAATACACTCTTCATGTCCAATTGATGTACTTTCCATCCATTGTGTACTAATATGGCCAACAACAACTTTATAGTTTCATGTCTTGAAACATGAGCAAAAATCTCCTCGTAATCCACACCATAGTTTTATGCAAAACTCTTTGCAACCAATCTTACTTTATGCTTCTCAATTCTCACATCACCCTTGAATTCAGTCTTATAAACCCACTTGGTACTAGTGAAATCCTTGTCACCTAGTAGCTAAACCAAATCCCGGGTATCATTCTTTTCAATGGACTCCATCTCCTTTTTATTAGGAACCTTCATTTAAAATCAAGCACAAACAAAAATAATTGCATAAATTAACAACAAATATGAGAAAGAAAATAACAAAGTTCTTGAGAAATATTGAATAGAAATGTAGCAACTTTATTAATCAAGAGAATTTGATATTGTAGACCTCTTCAAGGGGGAAACCTCCTTGGAAGCAAAACTCCATTACAATTTGATAAAAAGAAGATACATTCCATTTCCAATCTTATATTTATAAAGACTCTTTTTCTACCCTAATGCTAAAGCTTAAGGGTTGATCCACATGCAAGTGAGGGACCTAAGCTAGTAACTTCTAATAAAATAGATGGTTACATCTTTATTAGTAAGTATTTGTTACATCATAATGGTCCATATGCACTAAATACAAAAATTACATAATGATGTTAGGATAGGATCCAAACACGCCCTTCCCTTTCAAGAATATTTGTCCTCAAAACTTGAGAAAATATTGCTAGAGTTGGAGTGATTCCCATGTAGTATCCTTTGAAATGCACGTTTCCATCAATATATTATACTTTTAAGTTTTAAGATGATTGGTCCTTCTATATTACCTAGTAAAATAATTTTTCCATGAACCATTCTTCAAGAAGACATGAAAAATTAGATGTGGCTTGTAGGTCATTGTAACACATTAAATCCATGCTTTAAATGGTGGGGATTGTTTTAGTTCCACATATGATTTTGTACCATCACCAAAGTGTCCTTGAGGAGTTGAATAAGTAGTTCACACTCCTAAAAATTAGAATCTACTATTGGAACTTTGGCACTAGTCATAATGTATGATGAAAATAATGGGGATGAAGGTCCATAGACCAATTCCAAGTATTTGTTAATAAATTTTGTTTGCTCATCCATTGGGGATAGTATAGAAAGTTCCTTTTGAGGTTTGTTGTATCTTTTGAATAGATCCTACTAAAAATGATTGATGAAGATGGGAGAAATAATGTAATAGGTCATTGCATGAGGGTAAAAAAGGAATTTCAAGGGTATATGGGCAACTGTGGGGGCATTATAGGGGTGATCTAGAGGACAGAAGTGATCATACTAAGAGATATGATCTAACACCTCTAAAATGATTGTTTTTCCTTTAGAGTTTAGAATCCCTTCAATAAAATGAATGGAAATATTTTTCCCAACATTTTCTAGAATAGGAATATGATATGGTAGTAATCCTTGCGGTTTGAAAAATACGAATGCATCATTTTTCACAATTATTTATATTTCATCTATTGGAACTCTATTAGTGGATATTTGGGACTAGATTGTAAATAGTTGACCCCCACCCTTTGTGATGACTTCTTTGAAAGTGTTTCTATTCGATGGGAACTGATAGGTTGGGTATTATTGGTGGGCACACTATAGAGATTGTATTGCTTCACTTGTTGGGTGAATTACATCCAAATTTTAGAAAAAATTTAGACTATTGGACCCAACATACAAAGCCACTAAGTTTCCAGTACTATATCACAACCCCCAAAGGAAGGAAAAACATGTCTGCCTTGATATCATAGTCACCCATCTGCACCTTTATATTTTTGCATTTTTTGTTTTAAGGCAATACTCCCCCATTAGATACCATAACTTCAAGAGAATTGCACAAGTATATGTAGTAGTCTACTCATTTGGCCACCCAAGGATTAATAAAATTATGTGCACTACCTAAATTAATGAGTATAAGGCATTGACCTTGAAATGCCCTACTACTTTCATGGTTTGGGGAATGGAAATTCTTACTAAGGCACATACAAAAATCGTTGGTAGTTATTTATCTATCAATTTAGTTTCTATATGATATTGTCCTCTTCTTCATCATGAGATTCTTGAATGGAATGTTTGCCCACATTGAGTAAATATGATTTATATTGCACACACTTATGGCCTAGGGACTATTTATCATCATAGTTGTAACATAGACCTTGCACCCTCCATGCTTCCAATTCTTCTTTGGTCATACATTTGATCGAGAGATATTTGTTGGCAAGATTCAATTGAGTTTGAGGGGGTTTAGATGTACACTACTAAGCTACAAATTTATATTCAGCCAATCTGGCCAAACCTATTACTTGCATATTGGTTTTTGGTTTAAACTTTCTTACCTTAGATCAAATATATTTTTTTTACCCACTAATGAAACAACTTTGGAAAATTCTATCACTCAAGCCTCTTGTATAGTTTTCCAATTTTTCAAATTATTCTTGATAGTCTCAGACCATTGTGGTCTACTTCAACTTGGTGAGAGCTCCTATGAAATCCTCATATTTACTAGGTCTAGAATAGGTGAATAAGTGGATCTCAAATTCAGCCCAAGAAAGATATGGATATGTATCCCTCAACCACTAGTACCATTAAAACGCTTTAGATTCAAAATTGAAGGATGTTATTTGAAGCCTTAGACTTTTGGGAACATCATGAAGAGAAAAATATTTGTTAGACTAATATAACCAACTAGTGGGGTCCTCTCCATTAAATTTGGAAAATCTAACTTGGGCACTTTATAAATGTGAGTATTGAGCAATCATTTAATTTGGAAGTTAGCATATTTTCCCAATTTTGTTGTTGTTGTACCAAGTAATTTGCTTATTCAATTAATTCCTCTAGCTAGCCACCTATAGTGATGGCTCACTACCCTCAAATTATACCATTCTTAGGTGACAAAAAAAATGAAGATCGGAGCAACAAATAGATGCAAAAAAAAAACCTTCGATCAAAAGTTTCAAAAACTTAGAGGTAAGCAAAGATAAGGTCTAAAGATCAGACCTTTATAAAATTTGATCAAAAACGGAAAATCAAAATCTTTGATGGGGAGGTCCAATGGTCATAAGGCCCAAGGACAAAAGCATCTTATTGAGATTTTTTATAAAATTTAAAGTCTCAAAATCTAGCTAATTGGCATCAAAATCAAACATATTGAAGCATATCAGCACTATATTATAAGGTATTATTCAACTGATGACCTGTTGGTGCAAAATCTTCCTTTGGTTGCGTTTGCGCCCAAGACTTTGCCAACATTGAAAGACCAGGTTTAAAACAGAGTTTACCCGGTTCAATCTCCAGAGAAGGTTGGTTCCTTGTTTCTTTTAGGAAAAGGGAGAGAGAAGTAAATGCGTAAAGAGGGAAATATAGCTATTGCTAGAAGCGTTTAAGGGTACAAATTAGACAACAGCAAAGCAACCTTAACAACACTTTTTAGAGAAGCATCTATTTAAACCATCAAACTAAACAACTAATCCTTTGATGTAAATCCACTCAAGCATAAGATTAATGGAATGGTTAATTTCAGAGTTAACAGAACTTTACCATAGAAATTTAAAATAAGAATTAAAGCAAGTAATATTCAATCTAACTTTAATCAGCAATCAACAATCCACACATACTTTATAATACACCAGTAGGACATAATCCATAATGGATGATATTTTATTAGCTTTCAGAAATCTGTACATTGCCTTGTAAACATCTAAGATCTGACCATTTGTTTGGGTCGCTCATCCTATATATAATAGTTTTACATAATAGAAAAACTGAAAGTTGTTACAACAGTATGCCCGTAGGCTCATTCTGGTAAAGAGGCAGTTAGGAGAACATGGAGTCTTCAACTGGAAATGGTTAAGATCCTCTTGTTACAGCAATCCTCCTTTATTTCCTTAGAGGCGTCGTGGTCTAGTTGTCTTTTACTCGAAAATGTCACGCCATCGCAACTTTTGGTCTTTGCTTGGACCTTGGTCTCAAAATGCCACGTTGTCGCAACTATTTTCTCTTGGCTCCACCTTCATCTTCAAAATGTCACGCCATCGCGACTTTTGGTCTTTGCTTGGCCCTTGGTCTCAAAATGTTGTGTTGTCGCGACTATTTTCCCTTAGCTCCGCCTTCATCTTCAAAATGTTGCGCCATCGCGACTTTTGGTCTTTGCTTGGCCCTTGGTCTCAAAATGTCACGTTGTCGCGACTATTTTCCCTTAGCTCCGCCTTCATCTTCAAAATGTCATGTCATCGCGACTTTTGGTCTTTGCTTGGCCCTTGATCTCAAAATGTCACGCTATCGCGACTATTTTCTCTTAGCTCCGTCTTTATCTTCAAAATGTCGCGCCATCGCGACTTTTGGTCTTTGCTTGGCCCTTGGTCTCAAAATGTCGCGTTGTCGCAACTATTCTCCCTTAGCTTTGCCTTCAACATCAAAAGTCGCGATGACATTCTCCCTTAGCTCTGCCTTTATCTTCAAAATGTTGCGCCATCACGACTTTGGTCTTTGCTTGGCCCTTGGTCTCAAAATGTCGCGTTGTCGCGACTATTCTCCCTTAGCTCCGCCTTTATCTTCAAAATGTCGTGCCATCGCGACTTTTGGTCTTTGCTTGGCCCTTGGTCTCAAGCGTCGCGTTGTCGCGACTATTTTCCCTTAGCGCCGCCTTTATCTTCAAAATGTCGCATCATCGCAACTTTTTTCTATACTTAGTGAAATCTTGAGAAGACTACTTCTTACTCCCCTGGATGTGGTCATTTTGACCAACGGCCAGTCACTGGCATCCAGACTGGCATCCTCACTAAGGCATTAACAAAGCCAAAATTTATCAAATTCAAAGCATATTTAGAGACATGAAGGGACATGAGAAAGTTGCTATAAAGCAAAGTTGTTATGCTTTATGTCACCTTTTCTTGTTTCTTGTTATTGATTCTATATAAAGTGATTTAGGGCAAATCGTTTAGTTTCTAATCAATGATTTTGCCTCTTGTCAATTATTAGTGTCAACAAGCCCAAACAATCTTAGATGGCTACAAATGCAAGTCCATGATCCTCGTTTTATCATCTAGTATCTTCGGGTACCGAATCAATCATCACTTGGGGCTTAGTACTATAACCTTTTTAAGGTTCTATTATTTATTTATTGCACTATTGTGTTGTCCTTCTGAGTGGATGGGATAGATATATTCTTTGTGTCCCGCTTTGCTTGCCTTCAGGATCTATAAACTACTTCAAAGTCTCCACAAATGAAGTTTCAAATGAAAAGCCAAAAGATAAGTTAAGAGCAAAGCTGAAGTAGGCACTCCATATTAAGAATTGTTCCTTAGCATAAACAAGAGTGACTTCACCTCAGCATGATTAACTTGTTGCAACGCTATGATTAACTTGTTGCAACGCTACAAATCATATTCTTCAATTGCTTTTATAAAATCCATCTAAAAAAAAGCACCACCTTCCATGAAATCCATCTAAAAAAAGCACCACCTTCCGAGGAAAAAAATGCACCACCAGCCAATAATTCCAAAAGTGCAGTTTTAAGATGGCATTATACAAATTAGAAGATCATCTCAAACCTAGGTGGGATCCCATAATTTACAGTTTTTCAACTCCTTAGTAGGAATTTAGGAATATGTTCAGTGCCATCCTACACAGAGCTGAAACCATGACTGAGATTTGAGGTGGGCCCTTGTACTTTCAAACTATTAATCTTACACAAAGGAGAGACAATCATTGAACATACAAAAGCATGGAAGGCAATCTGCACCATGGATTGTTTCTGTAATTAAAAGCAAACAATCCATATAAGCTGTAGTAAATCCTTAGAATGCTGCTATTTAGAGGGCAATTCCACAATTCTTTGCCCATAACTTTCACAAATCGTAATGTGCTGGTAGTTTAGCTAGTAGAACATTTGAGGTTTACGAGAGGGAAACAATTGCCGAAGTTACGAATTGAACAAAAGTTGGAGAGCATTAAAAGTAGGCGCCCTGCATGTTTCTTCTAGTAGTTCAAATCTTGTGGAACCCACATTTATGACTGTCTCTTAAAAAACCATATTGATTGGCAGAGAGTTCATGAGGTATGCTGAAGTAAGTAGTGCCCATTTATGAACTTTTGAGTCTTGTAGTGCCCATGCATTAGTTTTGGGAGGGCTAATTTCATAGTCAACCAGTGCTGACTTGACAGTCAAAGGTTCAGCCCAATCAATTAAAGACCTCCAAAACTTTGGGTATCTATCAAATACAAACTAGATTTGGCTGAATCTTGCAACTATGGCTAAGATGTACTTACTTCGGAAATAAGTCCAAGTCCTATGATCACAATATGCTCACTTGATATGTTCGCAGCAATTCACTCCGTATCCCTCAACACATATCCAAATGGTTGGAAAGCATCTCGTTGTTAGAATACTACTTTGGGCTTATACTCAGCTTTGTCAGAAGGTGCCACATTGACAACATGGTGCCAGACATGTACTTTCTTCACTAGATTTTCAGCACAAATTACCAATAATCCTTGCAAGAACACAGTCCATCCTTGAAATGATGAAAACGCTTTGAATCCCTCAGAACAATTTCTCTTCCAAGAATCCGTGATATTAACTTTGTGGCAGTATGACAGTCACCACACACACGAAGGTTCTTGTTAATATGTATTGGTTTTCCAGGAGGCATGCTGATAGGCCCAAAAGCAATAGCAAGCTTCTCGCTATGATGGGTGAGAATAGTCTCCTTCTCTTCTTCTTCAGCATCATCTAATACAGAACTCGTATCAGGAGTATAACCAGCTTGATTCATCTGCCCAGACAATCTCTCCAACATCGCATAGATCTTATTTGTTTGTGAGTGTGATCTGTCATCTGCAACAAATGCATGCACCTTGTCCTTGACCTGAATCCAGCTGCATCCTGCCTGTTTTTTAAATCCCTTATCTTTCATCACTTTTCTTATGTTTTCTGCATCCTCCCACATTCCACTTTGGGTATAGATATTTGACAAAAACACATGTGCTCCCACACACTGTGGTTCCAATTCAAGAAGCCGTTGTGCTGCATGCTTTCCTAACTGAAAATTGCCGTGGATTTTGCAAGCACCTAGCAATGGCCCCCATACAATAGCATCTGGTTCCAATGGCATATTGTTGATGAACTCCATTGCTTCATCTAGCCACCCGGCACGGCCAAGAAGGTCAACCATGCAGGCGTAATGTTCCACTGTGGGTATGATACAATAATCCTGGCTTATGGAATGAAAATAGTGACGACCTTCCTCAACAAGGCCTGCATGACTACATGCAGAAAGAACACCCACAAATGTTATATGATCTGGATTTATACCCACCAGGACCATTTCTTCAAAAAGTTTGAGAGCTTCCATGCCATACCCATTTTGTGCATAGGCACAAATCATCGTAGTCCATGAGATCACATTTTGTTCAGGCATTTTTTTAAATATCTGGCATGCATCTTCTACGCTTCCACATTTGGCATACATGTCCATAATGGCACTTCCAACAGATATATCTGACTCAAATCCTCTTTTCATAATTTGAGCATGAATCTGCTTTCCCTGTTCTAGGATTTCTAAGCAACTACATGCTCTGAAAACACTAGTATAAATAAACTGGTCTGGCTTAATGTCTGCCTGTGACAGTTGATAGAAGTATCTCAAGGCTTTCTCCCAATTCCCATAATCCACCTCTCCCACAATCATTACGCTCCATGAAACAACATTTCGCTCTGGCTCTGGCATTTGTTCAAATGTCAGGCGGGCATGCTCAATTCTCCCACACTTGCTATACATGTGAACAAGGGCATTCCCCACAGCAACATGAGTCTCAAATCCACATTTGATAGCTTGACAATGGATCTCCTTTCCCTTTTGGGCAGATGCAAGGCTGGAACAAGCCCACAATGCACTTGCAAAGACGAGCTCATTTGATTCCCTTTTAGTCCTTTGCATTTCAGCAAAAAGTATCAGGGCCTCTTCACCATGGCCACTCTGAACATATCCTGCAATAATTTCACTCCAGGAAGTCACATCCACTTTGCAGACATTATCAAACACCCGGCGTGCATATTCTACACACCCACAACGGATATACATGGTAACTAGTGCATTGCACACTGAGAGGTTTTGACAAGCCTCATTTCTTATGAGGTACCCATGCACTTGTTTGCCATGTTCAAGGGCCCCTGGGTCTCTGCATGCCCACAGAACACTTGCAAAAATGAGCTCGTCTGGCCTTATGCCTGCCTCCTGCATTTGGCAAAAAAGTGTCAAAGCTTCATCCTTGCAGCCCCGCTGAGCAAACCCACAAATCATACTAGTCCATGAGACCACATTTTGATGGGGTTGCCTCTCAAACAATTGAAGTGCGTTCTCCAAGCATCCACACTTGGCATACATGCGAACAAGAGAATTAACAACACAAACAAAAGACTCCACACGAATTTTAATACCAAAAGCATGAGCCTGCTTCCCTTGTTCAATATCCATTACCTCTGCACACGCACTGAAAACACTAGCAAGTGTAAATTCGTTGGGCATCACATCCTCCCATTGCATCCTAGTAAACACTGCTAGGGCCTCTTTGCCACCATGTCCTGCAATCATTGAAGTCCAGGATACCACATTTCGTTGAGGCATTTTGTCAAACACATGGCGTGCATACTCTAGCTCACAGCATTTCACATACATATCAACAAGGCCACTTCCAACATAAACATTCCCCTCAAATCCAGCCTTGACTATAAGACCATGTATCTGGTTGCCCACCTGGAGTCTGCCTACGCTGGCGCAAGCTTTGAGAACAGTGGTAAACACATATGGATCTGGATCTATCCCAGCCTCTTGCATCTGCCCAAATATTTTTAAAGCACTTCCTCCCTGCTTTTCTTGCCCATATCCAACCATCATATCAGTCCATACTGCAACATTTCTTTCAGGCATTTTGTCAAACACTTGGCGTGCATCTTCCATAAATCCACATTTTGCATACATATTCAATAGCATGCTTGCCAACACTAAGTCCTCCCCAAACCCAAGCTTCACAATATTGGCATGCACTGTCCTGCCTTGATTTAGGCATTTGGCATCACCTAAACCCTTCAAAATACAAGCTCGCGAAACTCCATGAGCCCAAAAATTTCTATCATTGTTATGATCCAAAATTATGTTGGTTCCATTAAATTGTTTTTTCTCAATTGTTTTCAATTTTTTCTCAGACATGGATATGCTGAACCGAACACCTCTGATGTTATTACACTTTCCACATGATGTCAACTGCATTTTATCAGCAAACCTGAAATGTATGTTCGCGGCCAAACTCCTGGGGTTGTGTGACTCGCCATTTTAAGTCACGGAAATGTCATTAAAGGGCGCCGTTAATGTTTAATTTGAAGGTCATTGGATACGTATACATATGACACTGACAGGTTTTTATAAGAAGTATTTGGTATGCATATCATACTTCAATGGTGTATATGATCATATATTAAATGAGACCGGCATATTTGAGGACAGTCTAAAACTTCAAAATGATTAATATTTATTTTCATCTAAAAGAGGATCTATAGGATTATGAATAATATAAATTTTAATGGGGTATAACAGAGATTTTAAGTCATAAAAATGAAACCTTAATGGCATATCCTTAAGATGTCCTGCAGCAGGACATATAACTTTATTTTTTCTATCTTAGAAAATTATAAATAACATAAAATTTATATTTTCTCCTCCGTAAAGACTATAAATAACATAAAATTTCTAATAAAAACTTTTTGCATCGTTATATATATAATGATCTTCTAAATATTAACTCAAAAATATACGTTATCAAGGTTGAGTTAGCGTGTGCAAGGTATCAATTTAATTGATTTTGAACAAGGAATACATTATCGAGGTTGAGTTAGCACAAGCGAAGTGTTATAAAATTTATTTGAACAAGCATCAATAGCAATACATATAAAAGAAAATATGAAGGTGTGAAATATCACCTTCATGCATGTTTTATACAAAAATAAAAATAAAAATAAATAACATTAATAATTATTAGTTATATTTTTGGAAGAGGAAAAAATTAGATGAGATTTATCTTAAATAAGACCAATAAAAAAAAATAGGATTTGAAGAATTAACAACAAGAACAAACCATTTTCAGCATCTAAAGAACAAGGATACAACTAAAAGACATTATGTGAAGTTGTAAATAAGGTAATGTTGTATGTACATATCAATGATGGCCAAGTTGAAGGTGACAACTCTTTTAATCTTGTGCACATAATATGAAGTTTATATGATTCATTCATAAGTTTTCTTTTAACAAATGTTTTATTTATTAATTAAATATGTTATTTGATGTTATATTAATGTTTATTTCTTATATTTTAATTTGTTAATTACATTATCTCTATTCTATAAGATTTTAGCGAGTTTATATGCTTTCCATGCTTAAGAACTAATTTGAGCTAGTAATGGATGATAGCTTGGTTCGATAGTAAGGTGTAGGCTCTATGGTGATATGTTAAAGCCTTACTCTGCCAAGAATATCCTTCGTAATAGATTTCATTACCGATTGTCATTGTTGCATTCCCTCCATTTTATTTCTCGTTTTGTTTTATTTTTACCATAGCAAAAAAAAACTAATGCATGGTGTTGATTACAACTTAAGTGGCCCGGAACACAAAGGGAAGAGACCCTTTTTTGACTAGTATTGATTATGTAAGAAATCTAGAAAGAACACAATAGGAAGAACGGAGTCCAAAAACTGACTATTGTATAATATGGACATGGATGAGAGGGGTAAATTTAGATGCCACACGTGGTTGGATGAAAAAGGAAAAGGATGCATCAAATATTATAACTTCTTATTGAGAAAAACCATTAACATTCATGGTCAATAAGTCAGGCTTAAGTTTTTGATAGGCTTAAGTTTTTGATAATCCAACAATATAAAAGGCTCCAAGGTAATAGTCCCCATTAGCAATGTAAAAGTAATGTAGGTTTTTAACATTCATGGGACCAAAGTCCCCTTTAGCCATGTAAAAGTGTATGTTTTTAACATTCATGGGACTGAAGGTTATATGAAAAGATGTCTTTTTATTACATGGAATCATTTCAATTTAGATTATGTTATTATTTGTTATTTTTTTCATCGTTTGAGCATTATATATAACCTTATACAAAAGTTGGATATGGAATTGTCTTCACAACTAGTTCATTTTAAGTTTTGAATTCAATAAAATATTAAAAAATATTTTTTAAAATATTGATTTACATAAAATTCAAACTTAATTACTTGAATTGGATTAGAGATTAAGTCGCCTTATACATCTATGTGATGTCCCAAATATTTTCCAGCATTGTATATATTTTATTTTTCATGTTTTAGAGTATTTTGTTCTTTAGCAAGAATTGCTAAGTATGATGTAAATACTTGTCTTAGTATTGTTATTTTGGTGTTTAGTTATGTTTTGGGATAAATACCAAGTGCATTTATTGCCTTGACAAGTGTATATCCGAAAATTACAACTCCCAAGACTGTTTTGAGGATAAAGTGTGATGTGTGGATAAGACCAAGCATTATTTAATGTTATTTGGAAGTTGTAAGTCAAAGTCTTTGATCCTAGTCATATTTTGTGAGTTCCAAGAATAATTTGAAGATAAGGATGAGGTTTGGACTATTAAAGCAAGTTAGAGGCATTCTAAAAGGGCATGGCTGGACTTAGAAGAGATCCCAAGCCAACATTGGGAGTTGTGAGGCCATTTGGGACCATTCCAACTAGAAGTTGGGTGGTTTGAGTGCCTATTTTGGCATTAAATACATTACATCCGAATTTCATTATTTCCAAGATGAAATCCCCACCATTCATTATTTCATATTGGATCTAAGGGCCACGATTTAATCAGCCATTGAGAGGGGAAGCCTATATAAGGATGAGACATCTCATTTGTGAAGGGCCTTGATTATTATTCTCATTTTGATATTTCTGGACAATTTGTTGTGGCTAGCAATTTGTATTTGGCTCTTGAAGAGTGGACAAGCTTCAGGAGAAGGGACCCTAAGAGCACTCCAACCTCTTAGAGGCTTTGTGATTTTAATTCCATTGAAACCCCAAAGCTCACATATTCCTTAGGGCAAAGTCACACAGGCTTTGCATTGGTGCTTCATTGAACAAATCAGTTGGAGAGACTAGATCTGCAATTCCTCATCCTAAGGTGAGAGGTTCTGGCCTAGAGGGGCCATTTCAGAGGTTTGAAGTCTACATCAGGCTTTGGAGAGTAGTATTTGCATCAGTATCAAAACTTGGCAATTCAAGCCAAGACCCTTGGTTCATTGAACCATATCTGGTGTGTTTCTTGTTTTATTTTCTGAGTTGCAGTCCATTACTCATTATGGAGTAATTAGATCTGCTATGCATGTTTGCTACAAATAAACATCAGTTTTTCTGAGTTTTTTGTGTGTAATCAAAACTGTGTGATTGCTGTAATTTTCTGTAAAACTGCAATTTTTTGTGTTATTTTTGGCTGGAATATTACAATCTCAAGGTCACCAACTTAACCTTAGTTCCTTATCCCGACAAGTTTTTAAAGGCGAACAACACACCTCATTTTGACATGCTCTCAAACACATTAACAAGGCCACAAATTTTACTTTTAATCTTGACATATTCTCAGACATATTATCAAAGCCATAAAATCAGCTCCTCATCATGACATGCTCTCAAACATATTAATAGGCACCACAATGTACACTATACTAACAAATTGTCCAAACACGTAAAAGTTTGGATCGTCCAAGCTGCTATTTGTATATTTTCTTGTGATGGGTGAACTTTTGAATTATATATTCTACATTTAATAATTATTTTATATAATTTTACCACCATTTAAATTAAAATCTCAATAATTACACTGATTTGATAACTTTTATAATTTAAAATCGGCTTAAATTATAAACTCAAACAAATTATTAAATTATAATTATAAACTCACTACTTGAAAGGTATCATTTCCTACATGTATTTTGTGAACTAATCCTTTTATTTATAACCAAGTGAATATCAAACCCAGATAATTCAATTGTTCCCTGACAACTGAACCAAAAAACAAAATTTATAAGGCTAAAAGTTAGCTACAACTTTTTCTTTAGACGATTACCTAGAATCCAAAACAATGTTCCCTGATAATCAGGGATAACAACAAAAAATTTAAGTATAGAGCTTAACTTCAACTCTTCCTTACATGTAATCCAAAACAGGTAGTTTGGCAAGAATCTTTGCATCATGAAAATTGACAAAAGCTTTGCCATTGGTCCAAGCTCCACCAACTAAAGGCCAAGATTGTTGCAAATGTTTGCACCGAATGTACCACATTCATTAACTTGAGCTTTAAACATATGTGAAATGCCAGTTACCACCTAATTTTAATAAAGAAAAATCAAAACTATAAATAGAAGTTACGTCTTGTACTCGTATTTTAAAACTAACAAAGGATCTTAAATACGATAATATTGATTCTTATGTTATACTAATAAAGAAATGTCATCTTTGAAAGTCTTCCATTGAAAATTAATCCTTACTCAAAACCTAATATTTGGAGGGTCATAATCAATAAACGGTGAATCTTGTTTATCATATCAAATAAATAATTGTCAAACCACCATGTGATTATGATGTAATATGGGTGGGACCGAATCAATCCCACATAACCATTTTAAAATAATAATTTAATAAAATAAATAAATAAAACAGTGAATCCTACTTACAAGACTACAAATTAGATATTAACAATTGAGCAAAAATACTGCATGATGAGAGAGGAAAAAACAGAGGCTCTGTCAATTGGGATCGAAGGAAGAGATCAGAAAGTTAAAAAAAAAAGAAAAGAGCAACAATGCTATATGATACAATAATGTAAGAAATAAAATAGAGGCTCTGCCATTTAGGATTGACGAATAAGACCAACAAAGGAATTGGAGCAGTCAAAGCAATGGCATTCAGGAACCAACGACTTTGTTAAAAACATGGAACCCATAAAATGTTATGCTCCACCCTGGACTGTATCCCTACTCCCACATAATGGTAATTAGCCTGAGCAACACCACTACCAAGTCCAATTGCATAGAGCGGCTGCTTAGTGGGTAGAGTTTCTTAATCTTATACTGTGATACTGCATTTTAAGATATAGTACTCGCTTTCACCTTTAAAATGCCAAAGTCGCGAAGTTACAGATATAACATAGTCACAGAAAAATCATGCTTAAAAAAAAGCATTTGATCAGAGCATAGATGATAATCCGTTAAACCCTTAGCAAAGTATGTTGTAATGACATTGGGAATCTCTTACTTCGAATAAACTTTAATAACTTTATTAATGACCCGTATTTATAAGACATCAGTTCCTTTCGTGTAGATGTCTAGAAGCGAGCACAAATAACAAATGAAGGAGGTACAAATGACCACATTACAACATGATTACTCGCTTTACGTTCAATTATTTTTTTTGCTTTTAGTATGTCCCCTTAACAGAGCTGTCAAAATACAGCCTCAAGCACAGATTAAAAATAAAAACAGGATATAAATAACCACATTCCAGCACAATTAATCAATCTACTTTACATCCAATTGAAATTTTTTTGTCAGACTCGTCCATCATTCAAGCGAAGCTTCTCCATCTGAATTGTCTGCAAGCTCGATTAGAACATATAATGCTTAAAAAACACGTCGTCATTAGCTGCTAGTTAACATAAACTGAAAAGCCAATATATACCAGATCACATACTGACTAAAGAAAAAGTATTTCTTAAAGTCTTGCAGGTGACCTGTTCCTCCTTCCTATCATAAAACTACGTGGACGTCCTTGCAACTAGACAATCGAACTATTGAAAAGCAAGGATCTTTTTTACGACATTTTTTCTTATTGCCGACAGAACCTTGCTTTTTGCCACTTTTAGAATGTGAACTGCTTGTTGGACCGGATTTCCTAATAATTTAAAATCATATAAGGTCTAGGTTGTTCTAACAGGTTAGAATCATATAAGAACTAGGCTGCCCAAACCAGTACATATACCATTGTTATAACACCAAGGAAATTGTACTGAAAACAGCCACGAGTTATGTTCAAAAGATCCAAGTTATTTTGATAACATTTTGATAAAAAAGTTGCCTCTCCAAGTTATTTTGATCAAAAGATCCAAGTTATTTTGATAACAAAGTTGCCTCTCCAAGTTATTTTGATCAAAAGATCCAAGTTATTTTGATCACACAGTTGCATATGTCATTCAAACTGATGGTGCTTGTAGATTTAAAACCATAGAGGCGGCAATAAAATAACTAAATTCATGAACCGTAAAGTTTGCTCTTTATCCTCCCACGTTCACTTCCAGTAAAAGAGCTAAATACATGAACTATGAATATTCAAAAGAAAAGTAGAAGTTGCTTTCATATGTTACTGTCAACATCCTTGGTGGTAAATATTTTACACAAGATAAGGTGAATTTATCAGGCATTCATATATTAATTTGTCACAGCATCACATAAATGAGATGTACCAGTTAATAAATTAAAAACAGGCCAAATTATTTCAAAATTTGTACTCTGAACAAACCATTATTACTATGAATAAGTTAAGGGGCAGACATGGGTACAAACAAGGCATTTCAAGGAACGAATATCATATATAGTTGTATTTATGCCCAAGCTGAATATTAATTAATCATCAATCTTCCTTTGATCATTATCTCTTTACTGCATCCAATTATTTATCATCCTCGATACTTCTATTCTTATAGGTGTGTTACTCTGTTAATACATTGCCAATTAAATTCAGTGCTAGAATCATAATAAAAGAAAAATATATAAACTTGGAATAATAAAGTTAATACAAAACCCTTTTCTTATGTTACCCTGTTTAATACAGACCAAATTGAAAGAGAGGTAAATTCATGACAAAAGAAAGACAAACTAAAAATCTTAAAAGCTAGATTTAAGGCATTTTCTCTAAAGTAAGACGACAAAATAAAAGGAATTGTTTATGGATACATAAGGCAAACACTCATAACAATAAGGTTTGTAGTCACCATGCTTTTGCTAGAAACCAAGCAGCCAGTAATTTCCCATAAAACACATCTCACTAGAAACGAAAGAGTAATCCAAGGCCATAAATTATAAGGAAAATTCATTCAAGTCAAAATCACTAACAGCCATGATTGTAATACTTTCCACAAAGAAGACGAACAATATAAAAACATAACCTCAGAGAAAGAACAAGGGCAGTGCAAAGCTTGATGCAATTGAAAAATTCATGATAAACATAAAATTTAGTTGTTTGATACAATTGAGAAATCCATGCATTGTACAAAAAACCCATAACATGCATATACAATTGAGACATGATATATACACATATATATAAGGTTTGTAGTCCCCATGCTTGCTAGAAACCAAGCAGCCAGTAATTTCCCATAAAACACATCTTACTAGAAAACAAGAAGTAATCCAGGGCCCTAAATTACACAGAAAATTCATTCAACTCAAAATCACTGACAGCCATGGTTGTATTCCTTTCCACAAACCAAAGGAACAATATAAAAACATAACCTCAGAGAAAGAACAAAGGCAGTACAAAGCTTGATGCAATTGAGAAATTCATGAAAAGCATAAAATTTGGTTGTTTGATACAATTGAGAAATCCATGCAAAGTACAAAAAGCCCATGACATGCATATACAATTGAGACATGATATATACATAAGCCAAACACTCATAACAATAAGGTTTGTAGCATCCATGCTTTTGCTAGAAATCAAGCAGAGCCAGTAATTTCCTGTAAAACACATCTCACTAGAAAAGAAAAAGTAATCCAAGGCCCTAAATTACACAGAAAATTCATTCAAGTCAAAATCACTGACAGCCATGATTGTGTTACTTTCCACAAAGCAGAGGAAGAATATAAAAACATAACCTAAGAGAAAGAACAAGGCAGTGCAAAGCTTGATGCAATTGATAAATTCATGAAAAACATAAAATATAGCTATTTGATACAATTGAGAAATACATGCAAAGTACAAAAAACCCATAACATGCATATACAATTGAGACATGATATATACATTCGCTATCCAAGAATTTCATTATCTCCACATGCATATGACATGGCCAGACAAGAATTTGTAGCCAGTCCGTGAAACCTATGAAATTTACAACTTACCGGATTAAAAAAACACCATACCTTTGAGGACACCTAAGTCAAAATTTAGGATATAACAAAAACTAGGGTTTCACGGACTGGCTACAAATTCTTGATACAATTAAGATATCACATAATCCATTAAATCAAATATCCCTTACCTTAAGCCAGAACAGTCCTGCCTCTTTTATTACACCAACTTCAAGCCCAGCTAAAGAGCAGGCCCAAGCACAAATCCTTAACCTTATTTTAATACAGGGTGCAACATTTGACACAATTCAAGAACTTTAAAATCTTAAAAGCAAAATTGAAGGCATTTTCTCTAAAATAAGAAGACAAAATATAAGGAATTGTTTATGGATACATAAGGCAAACACTCACAGCAATAATGTTTGTAGTCCCCATGCTTGCTAGAAACCAAGCAGCCAATAATTTCCCATAAAACACTAATAGGCATCTCACTGGAAAAGAAAAAGTAATCCAAGGCCCTAAGATACACAGAAAATTCATTCAAGTCAAAACCACTGACAGCCATGATTGTATTACTTTCAACAAGGCAGAGGAAGAATATTAAAAAATAACCTACGAGAAACATCAAGGCAGTGCAAATTGATACAATAGAGAAATCCATGCAAAGTACAAAAAAACACATAACATGCATATACAATTGAGACATGATATATACGTTCACTGTCTAAGAATTTCATTCCCTCCACATGCACATGACATGGCCAGAGAGAAATTTGTAGCAGTCAGCGAAACCTATCAAATTTACCACCTCACCAGATTAAAAAAAAAACACACAATACCTTTGGGGACACCTAAGTCAAAATTTAAGATAAAACAAAAACTAGGGTTTGATACAATTAAGGTATCACATAATCCATTAAATCAAAGACCCCCGAGGTTAAGCCAGAACAGTGATGCCTCTTTTATTACACCAACTTCAAGCACAGCTAAAGAGCAGACCGGAGCACAAATCCTTAACCTTATTTTAATTCAGGGTGCAACGTTTGACACAATTGACGAACCTAAAATGTTGAGAATCTGTGTCTCTTACGCATATGCAAAGGTCAATTTCAAGTTTCTCTCTCCTTTACCCTGACAAATTAGGTCTTCAGCCATTGGGAGAACAAGAAACTTATCTCTCTCGTCCACAAAACCAGTAGTCTACATAGCAAAGAGCAAATCTGAGAAGGAAAAAAATAAAATAAAAGCAGAGTACAAACTTTGTAAATCTATAATCTCCCTTCTTCGAACTTTGTAAATCTATAATCTCCCTTCTTCGATATTACAAAATCCATGAGTTGAAGCTACACCTTTTACCTAAAAAGTACATAGATAAATATCTTATTTCCTCGATATCTGTATAAAACCTAGTGGATGTTAGCGGGGGCATCACGGCAACTGATTAAATATCTTATTTCCTCGATGTCTGTATAAAACCTAGTGGATTGTTAGCAGGGGGCATCAAGGCTTCTAAATTCCGCACCATAACTACAAGGGCAAAGTGTAACCTTTTAATGTTTTACAGTAAAAATTTTCATGTTCAAGAATCCAATAAAATCCCATGCAACAAAAAGGCCCAATTATTATTTTCCTTTCAAACATAAAAATAAAAACAAAAGAGGGTCAATCATGATCAATTCTCACAAAAATTTCAAAAAACAATGCGCCAATGCAAACTGTACATTAAGAAAAATTTAACATCAGAGAACCAACCCACATAAATTTTGTACAATTCTATGCCCACCCCCACTCTCTCCCAACAAACAGAAGAGGTTCCCATCACCGCCCATCCGCACCCCCGGTCCCATGATAAGCCCTCATCCCCATCTGTTGCTGCCCATACACCACATGACCGTTGGCTTGCATCATTTGTTGCTGCTGTTGTTCCCCCTGTCTCGCCATAGTGGACCTCTCCCCCTCTAGCTCTCTATACTTGTGCAGGTAGAGCTTAAGCGGCTCCACGTAGTCCTCGAATCCAAGGGTCGTCATGCCCCACAACAGATCGTCGCCGTTGATGGTCTTCCGCTTTTCGCGCTGGCACTTGTCGGAGGCCTCGCCGGTGATGAAGCTGATAAATTCCGATACACACTCTTGCACTGTCTCTTTCGCCTCTTTTGAGATTTTTGCGTTTGCCGGCAGCGCCCGCTTCATTATGCGCCCCACGTTAGCTATGGGCAGGAGGCGGTCCTGCTCCCGAATGTAGCCATTGTTTCCGGGAGCGGCGCCGCTGGTTCCGCCGCCCGAGTCGTCGGAGGGGGGGCTGCTGACAGGACTGCCGCCGCCGCCGCCGCTGGCGGGGCGGTGGTGGTAGTAAGAGTTGTCAGCCATTTGAGAAAGAGAGCAATCCTGGGGTTACACCTCTCCAATGAACAAGGAAGGAGAAAGAAAGAATGAAGAAATTTGTGTGTACTTTGTTTTTTTTTTTTAATTTGAGCTGAGCAGTTTTGGAATGGAATGTGCGTGTGTATTTATATTGAAGGTTACTCCGCGTTAATGTTGTTTGGCCGCCTCTCTTTTTTTTAGGTTTTTTATTTTATTTTAATAATATATTATATAGTGTTTTAGGTGGTGAAGGCCCTAATTAGATATTGTATTAAATATTGGTGGCTGAGGTAATTAGATGCACTTTTTGACTAGGATTAGGGCAAATTTAAGGTTGTGCGATTAGTAATATTTAATGTCCTTGAATTTTTTTTATTATTGAAAATTTATAAGTTTGTTTTTCTTTTACTTTAAGTACAAATTAAGTGTACATATCTTCTACGTGTTGGTGGATGGTAGGTCAGACTTTGCTTTTGGATGGTTGTTTTGGTTTCATTTTCTTAATTAATCTTAATTGCCTTTATCTTTCTCTACCTTTTCTACTACTGTAAAAGTATTGAGATGTTTCAAATATTTGTTTTTCACCATTAATAATAATAATAAAACAATAAAGATTTTGGTTTTAAAAAAAAAATTTAAAAAAAAAATAAAGTATATAGTTGAAGAGAGTAGAGTTACGCACTAAAGATAAAAAGAGTACATAGTTTTTGACATTTGGAAAACCACAAGTTAAATGAGACAAATATATATTGTTCACCTACTATATAGTTATCCTTAATCATACTTTGGTCACCAAAACATGTTGCTTCAAAATTCGAACATTGAAAATTGAACTTCTAAAGTCTAAATGGTTAGGCTATTCAATGTGTCAATGTGTATAACATCATGTAAGAATCATCCTATATGATTGAATAAATAAATATTATATAAACAACATCTTTTACGAGGACCATCCTATATGGTTGGATAAATAAACATCATCATTTACGAGGACCATCCCATATAACATATAGTCTCATGTCTGAGGGAGACAACACGAAGGTTCGAGGTTTGGCTCTTTGGGGTTCAATGTTCAAACAATTGTGTGTGAGACTATGTATTAAATCCTCTGTTGATAAGCTCAGCTTTCCCCCTTATGAGAGGTCATGGTGGGATGGGGATGTCCAACCTTGAGCATTCGTCATAGGGGTTTCTCACACTAACCAAAAAACATAGTCTCATAGGAGTTAAAAAGTACTTTTGTTAAAAACACATAGTCTCATAGATGTAAAGAAGTATTTTGTTTTTAATCAAGCAATGTTAGCTCAACCGCTTAGATTCTTCAATATTTAAAAGAGGAGACCAAAGTTCAAATCTTGTCAAGTGTACATGAATAATATCCAAAGTTTTGTTGTAATACCATATAATCAATTGAAAAAAAATACTTTTATTTTTAGTTTCATGCATCTTCGTTTGACTTAGGAAGTCATATACCAACAAATTGTATTATTGCACTTTAACCTTAAGTAAAGGAAAAAAAAAAAATCAATAAATTAAATTACTATATATATATATATATAGAGACTCTTGTGAGAGATACCGTAGTGCTATGCTTTTGGGTTTTCATTCAGGAGACCCAAGTTCAAATCGACATCCCTAGAAAAAAAAAAAAGTTTACTTTTTTAACTTAAATTTTAAAGTTACGAGGAATATTGCAATAGTATGTCTTTGGATTTTCATCAAGAAAACCCAAGTTCAAACCTCCGTATAAGGGGGCCACGACCCCTCACAAAAACTTGTGTTTTTAACTTAAATTTGTTGATGGGACCATGGTTAAGGGTTAAGATATATGAGAGATGCAGCTCACACCAAAGTTCAAATCAAACCGAATAGACTATATAACTTGGTGTGACTAAGTTAATAGGAAAGAAAAAAGAAACCTTTTCAAAACCCTATTTATTTATATATAAAAGTTATATAAAATGTAAATGGGTCCAAACTTTACTATATCATCCATCCAAGTTTTGCATAAAGAAGATTTAAACTTGCCTACCCACATTAAAAGTTTTTAACCACTTTAACAATGAAAAAATTACTATCAATTAATGTAATAAATTTAAATATATAGTGAACAATATATTACTTAAATTGTCTCGGGGACCCAATAGTTTGGGTTTTGGCTTTTCTTTGAGAGGTCTAAGGTTCAAACTGCTACAACTTGTGTGTTAATCCCTTATTGATAAGCTTAGATTTCGACCAATCATGGATGGGATGAGAATGCTCAAACCTAAACTTTGGTCATAAAGATTTCTCACATTATTTAAATAAAAAAAATAGTATTTAAATTATTTAATTTTTATAATTTATAACATAATATTTTTATTGAATAAGTCTCACGAGACAACTTAACGGTTTGGGATTTGGCTTTTCTTTGAGAGTTCTAAGGTTCAAACCGATGCCTGTGTGGTTGTGTGTTAATCCTCTATTGATAAGTTTAGCTCTCGACCTTAAAGGGGTCATGGTTAGGAGGGGATTACTCAATCCTAAGCATCGATCGTAGAGGTTTCTCACACTAACCTAATCCCCTAAAAAATAAAAATAAAAATATTTTCATAAAATAATATTAAATTAATTTAATGGACTTTGAAGGAGAAAACTAGATGATGCATAATAACCAAGTTATCGTGAGAAGACTAGGTGATGTATAATAACCAAGCTATTGTAATAATACTATGTAATCATCATATCATATAATACAGGTGGTGCCTATTTCAATTCCATATAACTAAATTAAAAATATATATAATATAATATTTTCTTAAGATAAGTCACTTAAAATCTTTCAAAAATGGTGGATGCTGACTGGAGTTGGAATATGTGAATAAAATGGTCCTATCAAGTATTCTTTATGCAAGAAGTATTCCTTATATAAAAAAAAATGTAGAAACATCAAATTATGCACTTCTTCATTGTCCCTTTGCTTACCCCTCTAGGGTTAATTTTTTAATATGAAAATATATTGTGTAGGTTATTTAATATAGAAAGATTCAATGAAATATATATATTTTATGGAGGAATGGTCCTTCCATTATTCATTGGAATTTATGCTTTTAAAGGAATAATAGAATTTTTAAAATAAATCTCCAAATTGTATTTAGATTATAAACTTTATTTTTAGATCTTTCAAAAATATTTAGAGATATAGTTTTCATTATGGAAAGTTTCAAGTGTAGAAAAAGAGTTGCTAACTTCTTAGTTACAGATTTGAACATACATGAAATGATCATTTATGACAATTGAGTTAACACAAATAATTTGGAATTAATATAAAAAAATATTTTGATCTTATGGTAAATAGTAAATATTCACAAGTTAGATTTATCAAAAATACTTTTGATGATGCTTCTAAAGGAAATTTAAGAAATATTGGTGAAGGTACATTTTTCGAAATAATAAAGGTAAAACTTCCTACTCATAATTATATGAAACTTCAACTAACAACTATGCGAATTCTAGGGCACTTATTATGTGAGATTTGTCTATGGATTGAGACAAAGATATGAGATTTTAAGATCCAGGTGAAGTAAGTAAGTTACATAAACAAATAATTACCTATTCTAGTTAAGAAGGCAAACACATATACAAACTAATGATAATATTCTACGAGTGCATAATTACAATTGAAAATAACAATATTCTCTCATTCTTTCATATGCTTAAGTGTAAACATGAGAAGGGTATATATAGAAAATATCCAACAAGTAATCTTCTCAACAATGTGACACATGACATCATTGAATGACGAATAAGTCAACACAATGAGTGAGATCATGACACATATGTGAGACGAATAATTCAATACAATGAGTGAGATCATGACACGTGTGCGAGATGAATAAGTCAATACAATGAGTGAGATTGTGACACATATGTGTGAGAGACAAACAAGTCAATACAATGAATGAGATCATGACACATATGTATGAGAGACGATTAAGTCAACACAATGAGTAAGAATGTGACATGTGTCATCTATGAGATACAAATAAGTCAACACCTACTTAAGCAAGCTTATCCTAAGTGCTAGGATAACTAATGCATAAAATAATAAAATGCACTAACACCCCTACATAAGCACAACTTAGGTGGAGAGGTATAGATGGGTCCTGACAAATGTGTAGCCATATTAGGTACCCATGAACAAAATGACCTCTCATAAGTAAGAAAAAGGAGAAAACTTGTAGAAAAAAATCTCCCTCTCAAAAGAGAAAAAATACTATGTGATCTTGATCCCGAGAAAGTAGTGAAGTAGGCCCAAGTTTGTCATAGCAAATCTATCCTATAGAACATACTTGAATTTATTAATACTAGATGAGAAACCCCCTATAATGATCAGGTCATCAACATAGAGAACCAATAGTATATCATCTTACCTCAAAATATAGATATTTGGATTTGAGTGGCATCTCACAAATCTATGAGAGAGAAGAAATGTGTCCATCTTTCCATACCAAGCTCAAGGGGTTTGTTTGAGGCCACATATAAACTTTCGTTAATCTGAATACCAATGATGAATCTTGTAGGAACCCTTGTGGTTGCTCCATGTATATCTCCTCTTGAATTACTCAATAAAGAAACCCCCCAACAATAATATTTGACACTTTATAAATAGTGCAATTACAATTTGTGACCAAATTTTCAACAAATGGATGTACTTGAAAATATTGGCTTGATACAATAATTGCAACAAGGAAATTTCAAATGTAATCATAGTTATAAAATATTGTTTTTTGTTATTCTGAATAAAAAGAGTAGAAAATGGAATATAAAATACTATTTTTTTAAATTTAGTTATAAAATTATAGTAAAATAACATAATATGTATCATGTTTTTTGTTTTTGAAGTAGGGAACCTTCTAGAGGGTATAAATTTTGATTCAAAACTATAATTTTAGATTTTTTTCAAATTGAATATCTTGACGAGCCAAATGCATTAAACAAATCAAAGATCAATTTGGCACTTGTTAAAACCCTCAAAAAAACCTTAAAAGACCTTGAAAATGATCTCCAAAGTTTCTATAGTGTGATACCTAAGAAAAATTGAATAGAGATCTAGGAAGGATAATATGTGAAAACCCTTAAAGAAGTTAGATCCTTAGCAACCCAAGATGAGGGATCTAGTAAAGATTAAGTAAAATATTTTAGAAGACCAGATCCAAGGTCGTGATAGCATAGGCTCTTGTATCAATGCCCACTTTGGTTTGCAACAATGGAGATTACGGGTTTGGGATGGCCATGGGAGTGTGCAACTCTACAAGGGTAGGGTAGAAAAGTTGTGATATTTGAGATGGTAGCAGGTTTGGAATGGCCGCAAGTCTGTAGTTGGGAAGTTTCCAAGTATGTAATGATGGGATGCATTGGGGTTAGCAATTTGGGCTACCTTTAAATCTATAAAAAATACTCCAAAATTTTGAATGAAGTTTCAAAAAAATGTAATCCTTAAAGCCTATGATGAATCAATTAGAAATGAACAAGCTCCTTCACTCCCTCAAGATTTGATACCATGTGAGATTTGCCTATGGATTGAGACGAAGATATGAGAGCCAAGATCTAGGTGAAGTAAGCAAGTTACATAAGCAAATGATTACCTATTCTAGTTAAGAAATTAAACATATATATGCAGAATAATGAGAGCATTCGATAAGTGTAAAATTACAACTAAAAATTGCATACATTCTCCCATTCTTCCTTCTACTTAATTTTAAGAATGATATGGGTATTTATAGGAAATACCCAACAAAGAGTCTTCTCAACAATGTGACACATGAAATTAATGAGTGATAAATAAGTCAACATAATAAATGAGATTTTGACACATATGTGGTAGTGTAAGTAAAATTCATCCCCTACATCCATGATATGGTTTTATCTAAGTCATGTAGTCATTTTTCCAAGGTAATAATGTAGCAAATTTAATGTAGCAACTCAAAATACCATTAGAGCAACGTTGATGAAGTCCCAATAGCAAATTCAGAGATAAAAGGTTGGTACAAAGTAGGTCGAAATGTTGCAAAGAAGTGTGAATAACAAAAGGGTATGGTTGGATGCAAAGTAAGGAAAGGCAAGTAGCAAATCAAGAAGAAAAAGCTTATCGGATAGTTAAAAAATGTCAAGGCAATTGAACCCAACAACACAAAGTAAGAAACATGAAATTTGGCTAAGAAAGTTGGTCGAATATTTGAGAAGTTGATGCCAACAGAAGGATAATAAAAATCCAACGTTTGACGAAAGAAGCAAAAGCAAAGCATATGAAAGCTCTAGCATTCGACACCCAACATTGAAGCAAAAATCAAAAGAATGAAGCTAGTTGGACAAATAATAATGATGATGTCAGCAAGGTAGCATAAAATGTCCAACACAATATAAAGCAATGCCTAAGAAAGAAATATTCTAAGGCATTGACTCTGACATCTAGCATCCGACATCATGATCTGCAAGCCTTCTAGAGGCATCATAATTCAAAAGTGATATTGTCATCATCAAGGGCTTAAACGCCCAATAGAACAAAATGAAGGTAAGATGCAAAATAAGTTAAAAAATAAGTTTGACGTTCGACACTATAAGATATGGTTGCTAAAATTTTCAAGGAATGGCATCATCAAAGGAGAAAAGAACATTCGATACAAGGTGTGAAGAAATGATAAAGGAAGCAATAAGTAGTTTATGCATAAATACTTTAATTTTATCTTATTCAGTAAGATCACATGTACTAATCAGCTACCAGGCATCATTGCTGTCAGAATATCTCGACGATCGAAGCCTTCTCCATCACACATCCTGCCCTATGCTTAGCTGGCTAAGCGTAACAGAAAGGAGTGGACCATCATCAAATGGTTATAATCCAATTATGAAGTGCACAAGCCAACCTCACAATGAAATTTGCACCACACACATTAGAGGAGTATGCTTGAAGCAATTAAGCATAGCTGACTTGAGTGCAACAATCATACCCCACACCTATTCTGATAGGCCTGCAATATGCTCTGTAGACAATCATGACTAGATAATTGAATGTATCATAAAATGTATATATACTAGAATGTAAGCCATTCTAAGGGTCGACTCTTTAGCATTTATAATTGCATAGCTATATGATTGAGGCTATACATCTTTTGAATGAAGATTGGATTATTGTTTGGCCTCTTGCTCAATTATTTTGCAAAACATGTATGTATGTCTTACTGAGTCATTAAGCATTTCTATTAAAGCTATGAATGGATAATTTTGTTATAGTTATTCTGCTTTTGAGATTTCTCCTTGGATTTATTGATCTACATTTTTTAAGCAAAACTGGGGCCTTGGGAGAGACCACGAGGGGTTACACCTTAAAGCAGACGCATGCAATATCAATTGGATTTTGGATACCCAATTCAGCTTTTTGATAGGGTGGAGATTTGAACCTAGGACCTCCCTTGGAGGATTTCCCTCTCCTCTCCAACTCACCTATAACACCGGGGTACTAATCTAGATTTTAGAATGACTTAATAATGCTTAGAGTTTATTATGATTAATTGTTTTATCATAAGGAAAGTAAGTTGGTCTATTAGGTAGTTTAGTCTAAATTTAGATTGTGAGACTCTCTGCACTATGTCTCTTGATGTTGCTAAATCTGCACCACTTTCAACTTAGCTTCTAACCCTTTGCATTCCTTACTTTAGTCTGCAACCCCATTTTAGTTAGATTAGCTAGGACCAAAGGAGTCAGTCTTCTTCAGAGGTTGACTCAGAGACCCTTGTTTCTTAGGCATCCAATCTTGGCTGAGGTCTTGAGGGCACAACTCATCCACTTAGGTAGATTTTAGACCAAGAGTTTTTTGGCATGCCCGATGGGATAGGATTTCATAGATCCTATTTCAATCACCTGGAGGACTCAATATTTTGGTGAATAGTCTTGAACTCATATGTAGAGACTATATGTTCACCGATGAATTCGTTGATTTAAGAATCCAAAAGAAGTTGGTGACTTCACTGGTAAGGAAACTCATAATCAAATAGTGATAATACTAAAAAGCCTAGATAGTTCACTAAGCATCTACTAGATGAACCCACCACTACATTAGAAAAAAATTTAGAGCTATGGTTGGACAAGTTTGTCTGGCTTGGAATAATGCCGGACCACTCGACCTCCCAATTTTTCATGAAATTCTAATCAATGCATTGAAAATTTTACTTATTTATGATGGTAGTGGGAAGACTGCATATGAGCATTGCCAAGATGTGGTAGCTTTGGCTATCATCTATAATATTACCTTTGAATATGTAATGGTCAGACTTCTAGCTCAATCTCTCTGAGGTAAAGCACTACAATGGTATAGATCTTTGGAAGATAACAGCGTTAAGGCTTGGGTAGACCTGGTTGAACCTCTGATATTAGTATTTGATGATCCAAGTGATGTCTTTGGATTGCTCACACAATTTTCATACATCAAAAGACATCCTCTAGAGAGGCTATTGGATTTCAACATCAGATTCAAAAAATTATGGGATAAGATTCCTAGGGAGGTAAGACCATCTCAAGCATAGGCCTATATGTACTATATTCAAGCCTTGAACCTATATTTGAGCCTACAAATCTAGCAATACAATGAGAGAAAATTTCTCCAAATTTTTTAGGTAGCCATTAAAGCTGAGAACATGTTAATCTCTATAGGGAAACTTCCTCCTAGAGCTAATGACATAGATACCCCATTACCATATCAGGTAGAACCATAAACCCCTCTAATGAGCCCATGGTTGCCACAATAACTAACTCCTATAGGTACAATACCTTTATGTTATTATTCAAAGAATAAAATGCATACAAAGAGTTTATCAACAACCCAGACAACTCAAGAAATAATGAAGGTCATCCAACAACTTACAAAAGAGCTAGCAAAAATTGAGCACCAAACTTATGAAGTCAAATACAATAGGGATGCTCAAAAGGAAATCTCCTTTAAAAATCAAGTTAAGTGTATGGATGAAGTCTGTATGAGAAACTTTGAATGCACCAACAGGGAACAGCAGGAGGAAGATTTCAGTCTAGGTAAGCTCAAGGGTTCAATATCTAAGGATCACAACAAAGGCAACTATCAATTGAATTCTATTACAAGGGTAAATCAACATTCAGAGGAAGTTGTAGCTCTCATAATGCACCTGGATCATTCACATGCAATAGAAAAATGCTCTACAATAGATCCGAAAGGCTTAGATATAAGAATGGATTATCATGACTAGGCAGCCTTATGCTCACAACATAGAGAATATGAAGCATGAAATGGAGCAGAAGGAAGTTAGGTTAGATAAAAAAGAGGAAAAGCCAAAGATATGCCCAAAGCAATGCAATCTAGAAGCATTATGTCTACATTGCCAAAGCAAACAGGCTTACCAAAAATTATACTATCTAGCCATAACAAGAGCTCAAAGGAAGGATATGGTAAAATTTTATGGAGAAATAGCCAAAAGGGTGGCCAAGCCAAAAGGTATATCCCAAGGTAGTGTTATTACAGAAGCCAAAGAACTTAGGGAAGCTTTACTAATGTCTAATCATGTAAATCTAGTTGAAACAACTTTGCATGGCCCAAAGGTTGACTTAAGTCCCAAATCAATACACAAGCAACAACCTCTTGGCTTGGGCACAATTAATTCTATGTCTTTTTACATGTTAGTATGCTTAGAAGGATGGGTGTCTGCATAATTATGCAATCAACCTAGGAGTTGATGTTTCCATTATGCCTCAAGCAATCTATGATGCTATGGGCATAAAATACAATAGAATTAATTTTGAAGTGTTGTAGATCAAAGGAGTAGCAGTCCAAAAGGTAGGAGTCATCAAAGAAGTCCCAATTTTGTTGCATAAGTTGCTAGACTTAGCAACAATTCAAAATATGGTAGTCATTGATTTACCATTGACATTTGGGATGAGCTTGTCCATGGATTTATTAGAAAAAATAGGAGGACATCTAGCACAAGGTCAAATGATTATTCCCTATATTCAAAATTTGGTTTGGGTTCAAGCTGAAAATATTTGGCCCTATCACATTGGGAATTATCAAGAAGAAAAGAACATACATCTGGCTAAAATAGAAATAATTTATTGGCCAGAAGGTGAGCAAGAACCAATCAATAATGAGTCTATCTTGAGTGGCTCTAATGCATCTTGGTTGTCACACATAGGGAATTGGTATAATTCATAGAACAACTATGATTCGCTGTATCATTTGGCCAACCACATGTTCCAACAACCAAATTTGAAGATTATAGGACAACCATAAGAGAGATGGCACTCTGCTCAAGGGTGTTCCAGATTGCATCCCAAAGTGGTAATTAGTCTCTGAATTAAAGATCTTCAGCTAATATAGGATATGCTACACAGACCAATGTGCATTGAGAAGGTAATTGGCCATTCAATAGATAAAGAAAAGGCATCGATGTTAATTTTCAATATCACTTTTCAAGTAGCCTAGGAAGTTGACATAGGTCTAGAGTCAAGTTGGTGGTAGAACCCTATCAGAATGAGTTACAAATTCCAAAGTGAATGTTAGAGGGAAAAGTACAAATTTAGCACCATTTGGTTGGGTCATTGTAGATTCAGATGCAAGAGCTAAAGAACTAGACATAATTGGCATACAGAGATATGCCACAATTTTGTGTAAATAGGTCGACAAGTAAATAAAAGTTGTATATCAACTAAGAAAAATAAGTTAGTTAGTCAAGAGGGATAACAAAGAAATTTTAGAAACATGCAAGGCATATCACATGCTTCGAACAAAGTTTAGAAGGAGATGTTGCTTCTTAAAAATTGAACATAATTAGGATTAGCAAGTATGAGCTGGAATGAAGAACACCTTCAAAGAAAAAAGGCCTATAAAAGGGGATTCCCTCCCTAGTAGCTACTCACTCTTGAGGAAGAATTTCATCTTGAGGGTCTATGGTGGATAGGTGTTAGTAAAAGAACAAGAATGAAGAAGGTTTCTTGGCAAAAGTTGTAGTCAAGTCTAAAAATCCCTATGCCCAAAAGAGGTAAATCAATGTCAGAGGAAAATGATTAATCTTAGCCTTCTTGATGTTAGCTAATTCTAGCATGTAGTTGATGGAATCTCCAAAAGCATCCAAATTTTAGCTAAAACCTTATCAGTGTTAGCTAATGTCATATTGGTGCTAGCTAGGACTACTCCTCCATTGATAATACCTGCTCTCTTCTAGGTCTGTGAAGCGTTTTAGTTGTAGTAGCCACAACCCTTTGGTTTTTGGTTTTTTCCCTTTCTCAAGAACACCTCAATGGTGTTGAGAGAGAAAGGTCTAGAGGTATATGATAAAAAGAAGAATGAGTTGGATTCAAATAATCTAAGGGGTCAATAAGCTAGTAAACATTCATTTTACGATAGGCCTAACCAACTGCGATAGGCCTAACCAACTGCGATGATCATTATAAACCACTCTAGTTCAACTCGTGGAGATTTGCTAAGACAAATCCTAGGACAAGAGAAACAAAAATTAGAACTCTTTGAGAAAAAAAGGATTTGCTTCACCTCTTTCACTATCTTGGTATTAGAAGCCAACACAATGAATACTAAGTTCAAAGGCGAAGCAAGCACCCAATTAAATATTTGAGAGCAACAAGGAGGGTTCAAAATGTGTGATATGTAGGTATGAATCTCTTATCTTTTCTCCTATTTCTCACTTTCTACCATATTTAGCTTTCACTCATCGACATCCTTCCCATTACAACCCTTCCTCCAAATATTACTTTTTTTCCTCCTCTTCCTACCATCCTTTTGACTCTATATCCCAATGGAAAAAGCTAGCCCAATTCATCCTTAGCAAGTAACTACAATCATTTCACACAATTGTGTTAATGTGTGGAATGGATGCTCTTAGTATCCTCATGATGAGGGTATGTATAAAATGTTATCACAATGATGTCATAAAGCACATTAGCATATGTAAGCTGAATATATATGATGCTTCGTATCAAAGTTTGAAAAGGTAAATATTGAGTTAAGATCCATATATTATGGTACCAAGGTGATGAGAGTAAGCACATATTACATAATGATAATGATGTGGCACATAACCCTAATTGGTTGAATAAAAGAAGAAATAAAGAAACTAGAGTGATCATATGGATAATAAAATTCAAGAAATTAGTACCAACACTAAGAAAATCTAGTTCAATTAAGAATCAAGTTGCCACTGACTTCAAAAAGTGGCTATAAAAGGATGTATAGGGTCATCTAATGCATGTAGTTTCATGATAATTATTGAGCATCCATGCATTTTTTTGAAGCAACAAAGAGTCAAATGGAGTCCACCAACACAAAGGAGGTCTACCTATGCAATTTTGCAAAGAAGAAAGCAGAGAAAGAGAGAAAGCTTTTGAGCACTTAGAATATTTGCCTAATGCAGCCTACATGGGTGAACATTCACCTAAAGATACTGCTTTGGATTTGAAGCAACATTCAACTATAGCGAAATATGCTCATGAGGTTTTTAATTTTTCTGGAGGTGCTTGCACACAAGTATCTCCATTTTCTCTTCTTTCTTTTCTCTTACCTGTATTCACCTTGCCTTCGTGAATCCGCACCCTGTTTACCTGTATATCTCACCACCAACATCAACCCCTCCATTTCCTACTATTCTCCCTTTCTTACCCCTTATCATTCACTTCTCATTTTCTAGCACCCTTCACCTCTCCAATCATGTCCCTACCCTCCAAAGTGTTCATAAACCTCATCCTTGTCTTCCTCTGGTACTTTTCTTCCTCTGTATGTTGCAATGCACCATACATTTTGTAGGTGAATGGGATTGAAATTGCATCAAGACCTATTCTAAGGTGTGTTTCAGAAGCCCTGTTGCAGCTATAGAATCCATCAACCTCCCTTACATCTCCATCATGGCTCCATCAATCCCTTTCTCTAAAACCATTTTGTTTTCCATAACTCCAAGTTTTGCCTTTGTCCATTTTTCCTATATTTGATCATCTTATCTTCTAGCTCCATTTTCTCTCAAAGCTCTATTATCCCATAGATAAGGCATACTAGGTTCTCAATTTTGCAAGCAAAAATCCTTAAAAGTCACCAATAATGTAGGTAAATTTCATCACCTACATCCACAAGGTGGTTTGGTCTAAGCCATGTAGTTATTTTTCCAAGGTAATAGTGTAGTAAAGGGCATGCAACAACTTAGAAGACCATTAAAGTAGCACCTAACGAAGCCCTATGGTAGATTCAAAGATAAAAGGATGGTACAAAGCAGGATGAAATATTGCAGAGAAGTGTGGAGAGCAGAAGGGTATGGTTAGATGCAAAGTAGGGCAAGGTAGGTAGCAAAGCAACAAGCAAAAGCTTTTCGGATAGTAAAAAAGGTTAAGGCAATTACACCTGACAACACAAAGCAAGAAACATGAAATTTGGTTAAGGAAGCTAGCTAGATATTTGAGAAGTCGATGTCAAAAAAATACAATAAAAATATGATGTCCAACAGAAGGATCAAAATAAAAGCATATGAAGGCTTCGACATTCCGCAACCGATATTGAAGCAAAAAGCAAAAGAATGAAGCTAGTTGAACAAAAATGTCAACAAGGTAGTATAAAATGTTTGGCATTGTATAAAGAAATTCCTAAGCAAGAAATATTCTAAGGCATTAATCCAACATCTGACATTTGACATCATGATCTACAAGTCTTCAAGAGGCATCAAATTTTAGAAGCAATGTTATCGTCATCAAGGGCTTAAACGTCCAACAAACCAAAATGAAGGTTGGATGCAAAATAAGTTCAAAACAAAGAAATCAAAAATATGACACTATAAGATATGGCTATCGAACTTTTCAAGGAATAACATCATCAAAGGAGAAAAGAACATATGGTACCCAACATGAAGAAATGACAAAGGAAGAAATAATCAGCCAAGATGAATCTCCCGACAATAAGCAATATGCTTTCACGCCTCTAACCTCTATACAAAGTCTTCAAATTTATCTTATTTAGTAGGATCACATGTGCCAATCAACCACCATATATCATTGTTGTCAGAATATCTCAATGGTTGAAGCCTTCTCCATCACACATCTACCCCTACTCAGCTGGCTAAGCATAACAAAAAGGAGTGGACTATCATCAGATGGTTAGAATCCAATGATGAAGTGCACAAGCCAGCCTCACAATGAAATTTGCACCACACACATCAGCAAAGCATGCTTGAAGTAGTTAAGCATAGCTAACTTGAGTGTGACAACCACACCCCACACCTATTTTGATAGGCCTACAATATGCTCTGTAGGCAATCATGATTAGATAACTGAATGTATTGTAAAATCTATATATACTAGAATGTAAGCCATTCTAATGGTTGACCCTTTAGCGTTTACAATTGCATAGTTGTATGATTGAGGCTATACACCTTTTGAATGAATATTGGATTGTTGTTTGGCCTCTTGCTCAATTCTTTTGTAAAACATGTATGTATGTCTTACTGAGTCATTAAGAATTTATGTTAAAGCTATGAATGGATAATTCTGTTACAGTTATTCTACTTTTTGGATTTCTCCTTGGATTTACTATTCTAGTTTTGGAATGACTTAATAATGCTTAGATTTTATTATGATTAATTATTTTGTCATAAGGAAAGTAAGTTGGTTTGTTAGGTAGTCTAATTTAAATTAATATTGCGAGACTCTCATGCACTATGTCTCTTGATGTTTCTAAATCCACACCACTTTCAGCTTAGCTTCTAACCCTTTGCATTCCTTACTTTAGTTTGCAACCCCATTTTAGTTAGATTAGCTAGGACCAAAGGAGCCAACCTTCTCTGGAGGTTGACTCAGAGACCCCTATTTTTGAGGCATCCAATCTTGGCCGAGGTCTTGAGGGTGCAACTCATCCACTTAAGCAAATTTTGGACCAAGAGTGAGAGATAAATCAATCAACATAATGAGTGAGATCATGACACATATATGTGAGAGACAATTAATTCAACACAATGAGTGAGAGACGAATAAGTCAACACAATGAATGAGATCATGACACATGTGAAAGACAAATAATTCAACACAATGAGTGAGAATGTAACACGTGTGTGAGATATGAATAAGTCAGCACAATTAGTGAGAATGTGACACATGGCATATATGAGATATCAATAAGTCAACACCTACCTAAGCAAGCTTATACTAAGTTCTAAGATAACATGCATACAATAATAAAATACACTTACATATTAAAGGGATCAAAATTACAAATAAAAAGAGTTGGAAATATATTTCAATTGAGGGGGATTCACAAATTATCATTAATGCTATCAACAATAATAGATATAAGGATTGAATAAAAAATAATTTAGTTTGTAATGTTTAACTATTGTTGGAGGTAGATCAAATGGCATTAAATCAACTAGTTAAATTCCTCAACATTCAAGGAGAAGACCCAAGTTCAAATATCACTAAGTGATACATGGATAATATCCAAGCTATGTTGTAATACCACTAGATGGTGATGATGTAATATGGGCGGGGCCTGTTTCAACCCCATATAACCAATTGAAAAAAACTATTGTTGGAGGCAAGTATCTTAGAGATGTGATCATATCTGTAAAGAAGGTAACCGACTAATAAATAATTTAACCAATAACAATGTTTATTGAAATGTTGTGACAACATGATAAAATGGTCACGATATAATATAGATAAAGTCTATTTCAATCACACACAATCAATTAAAAAACATATTAACATATAAACAATGTCATACCACAATTTACATTATCTTTGTTGAAATATATTTTTATTATAAAAACAAAGTCACATTGTGAAATACCTAAAATAAATTATCTAAATGAAAATTAACATTTTATAATACAATTAAGTGGTAAGATTTCACGTGGTTATAAAAATGAATTTTTAAGGTGGTGGTATAAGTATAAGTAATAAAAACATGGATATTGAAAGCATAGTTCTAAGTTCAAATACTATAAGGAAATATATATATCAAGTTCAAATATTACAAGGTAATATATGCATCAATGTTAAAAAGCACTAGACAACTGTGGAAGGCCATGGAGGAAAAAACCCTAGGTGAGAATGTTTCCTCAAGAGGTCCCAATGGGAATGCCTCTAGATCCTCTCTTAAATAGATAAAGTTTGTTTATAGACTTGTTGAAGGAGAAACCTCAAACAAAGACTAAAGAAGAACAATAAACAATGCTAAAAATGCTCTTTTTAGTTGTTAGAAAAAGATCAATGAGTAAGGAGGCACCTTAAAGAGTCAATTGATGCTTACAAAATTTGAATTAAGACCAAAGATCATCATTGAGTGGATTATAGTAGAAGAAATGATCCTACATAAAGTCAATCATGATATGATTTGCAAATTCATGGGTATTATCCCCACCCTAAACTTCTTGCATTCATGGGTTTGAAAGAACTAGGAGCCTCTTGGTGAGTATTCCTTATGGTTTATTAGTAATGGATATTTCATTGTTAGATTTTCCTCTCTAGCTAACAAAGATAGGGCATTCAAATCAAAAAAGAGAAACCATAGCTCGATAGGATTATTTGCCCAACCTTGGAGAGTGGAATTTGATACCTAAATTGAATCCACTACTGTTTTGGTTTATGTCTGAATGTATGCACTCCTAATGGATTTATAGAGTGAGCAAGTTTTAGAAACCATCTGTAACTTCCTAGGAAGGTATTTATATGTCTCTAGAGACATAATGGAAGGAAACACAACCATCTATGCTAGATTATGCATTGAAATGGATCTTAACCAACCTCTTCCAACAAATATGAAACTCAAACTTATCGATCTATCTTGGATCCAACAATTAGATTATGAGGCATTTCCATTTAGGTGTAGATTTTACCACAAACATGGGCATTTGGACAAATTCTACTAATAAATAATTTAACCAATAACAATGTTTATTGAAATGTTGTGACAACATGATAAAATGGTCACGATATAATATAGATAAAGTCTATTTCAATCACACACAATCAATTAAAAAACATATTAACATATAAACAATGTCATACCATAATTTACATTATCTTTGTTGAAATATATTTTTATTATAAAAACAAAGTCACATTGTAAAATACCTAAAATAAATTATCTAAATGAAAATTAACATTTTATAATACAATTAAGTGGTAAGATTTCATGTGGTTATAAAAATGAAAGTTTAAGGTGGTGGTATAAGTATAAGTAATAAAAACATGGACATTGAAAGCATAGTTCTAAGTTCAAATACTATAAGGAAATATATATATCAAGTTCAAATATTACAAGGTAATATATGCATCAATGTTAAAAAGCACTAGACAATTGTGGAAGGCCATGGAAGAAAAAACCCTAGGTGAGAATGTTTCCTCAAGAGGTCCCAATGGGGATGCCTCTAGATCCTCTCTTAAATAGATAAAGTTTGTTTATAGACTTGTTGAAGGAGAAACCTCAAACAAAGACTAAAGAAGAACAATAAACAATGTTAAAAATGCTCTTTTTAGTTGTTAGAAAAATATCAATGAGTAAGGAGGCACCTTAAAGAGTCAATTGATGCTTACAAAATTTGAATTAAGACCAAAGATCATCATTGAGTGGATTATAGTAGAAGAAATGATCCTACATAAAGTCAATCATGATATGATTTGCAAATTCATGGGTATTATCCCTACCCTAAAATTCTTGCATTCATGGGTTTCAAAGAACTAGGAGCCTCTTGGTGAGTATTCTTTACGGTTTATTTGTAATGGATATTTCATTGTTAGATTTTCCTCTCTAGATAACAAAGATAGGGCATTCAAATCAAAAAAGAGAAACCATAGCTCGATAGGATTATTTGCCCAACCTTGGAGAGTGGAATTTGATACCTAAATTGAACCCACTACTATTTTGGTTTATGTATGAATGTATGCACTCCTAATGGATTTATAGAGTGAGGAAGTTTTAGAAACCATCTGTAACTTCCTAGGAAGGTATTTATATGTCTCTAGAGAAACAATAGAAGTAAACACAACCATCTATGCTAGATTATGCATTGAAATGGATCTCAACCAACCTATTCCAAAAAATATAAAACTCAAACTTATCGATCTATCTTGGATCCAACAATTAGATTATGAGGCGTTTCCATTTAGGTGTAGATTTTACCACAAACATGGGCATTTGGCCAAATTCTACTAATAAATAATTTAACCAATAACAATTTTTATTGAAATGTTGTGACAACATGATAAAATGGTCACGATATAATATAGATAAAGTCTATTTCAATCACACACAATCAATTAAAAAACATATTAACATATAAACAATGTCATACCACAATTTACATTATCTTTGTTGAAATATATTTTTATTATAAAAACAAAGTCACATTGTGAAATACCTAAAATAAATTATCTAAATGAAAATTAACATTTTATAATACAATTAAGTGGTAAGATTTCACGTGGTTATAAAAATGAATGTTTAAGGTGGTGGTATAAGTATAAGTAATAAAAACATGGATATTGAAAGCATAGTTCTAAGTTCAAATACTATAAGGAAATATATATATCAAGTTCAAATATTACAAGGTAATATATGCATCAATGTTAAAAAGCACTAGACAACTGTGGAAGGCCATGGAGGAAAAAAAACAAGGTGAGAATGTTTCCTCAAGAGGTCCCAATGGGAATGCCTCTAGATCCTCTCTTAAATAGATAAAATTTGTTTATAGACTTGTTGAAGGAGAAACCTCAAACAAAGACTAAAGAAGAACAATAAACAATGCTAAAAATGCTCTTTTTAGTTGTTATAAAAAGATCAATGAGTAAGGAGGCACCTTAAAGAGTCAATTGATGCTTACAAAATTTGAATTAAGACCAAAGATCATCATTGAGTAGATTATAGTAGAAGAAATGATCCTATATAGAGTCAATCATGATATGATTTGCAAATTCATGGGTATTCACCCTACCCTAAACTTCTTGCATTCATGGGTTTGAAAGAACTAGGAGCCTCTTGGTGAGTATTCCTTATGGTTTATTAGTAATGGATATTTCATTGTTAGATTTTCCTCTCTAGCTAACAAATATAGGGCATTCAAATAAAAAAAGAGAAACCATAGCTTGATAGGATTATTTGCCCAACCTTGGAGAGTGGAATTTGATACCTAAATTGAACCCACTACTATTTTGGTTTATGTATGAATGTATGCACTCCTAATGGATTTATAGAGTGAGAAAGTTTTAGAAACCATCTATAACTTCCTAGGAAGGTATTTATATGTCTCTATAGAAACAATAGAAGTAAACACAACCATATATGCTAGATTATGCATTGAAATGGATCTCAACCAACCTCTTCCAAAAAATATGAAACTCAAACTTATCGATCTATCTTGGATCCAACAATTAGATTATGAGGCATTTCCATTTAGGTGTAGATTTTACCACAAACATGGGCATTTGGCCAAATTCTACCCCACTATGATCACATAAATGGGGGCCTCTCTGGAAATTTTGGATCCTCCTAAGAAGAGTAAGTCTATAGTCACCAAAGGAGCAACCAACACTTCTCAAGGAGGAGAAGCAAAGGGAGATGGTTTTGAATAGCCCAAAAGGAGGTAAAATAAAAATATGGAAAGGAGTAAACCTAGCCCAAGCCCTCACATAGGTATGCAATCTTCATGAAAATATTGGAGCAGGAAGAAGAACTAATGGAAGGAGTGGATGGTAATAACAAAAGTAGTAGCACTCATGTTCAAGCTCCTCTTTTGGCTCCTATCCTAAAGTAGGTGATCGAGTATAGGGAGTTACCACAACCAGATATGGTAGGGGATTTGATAGTGCATAACCAAGAGCAACCGATAGTAAAGGATGCCATAATGGGTGTGCAAAAAAATAAAAAGGAAATCCAACTATGTAGATAATCCAAGTGGATAAGAGAGCAAAGAATATCAACATTCAGGGAGTGGGCAAAAAATCAAACAAGTCATTGAGAGTATCTTAAGAAGACAAGCTGGTTAATGGGGGATCAGTGAGGACCATAGAATCATAGTGATCTCAAGGTAATCAATGATTATATAATCATGGAATTTTAGGGGTTTAAATAAAAAAACCCACCAATATATTGATTGATGGTGTGACATTTCGACAACTAGTGGCCACTTCAGAGAAATTTGTCATGATGGCACGATATTTCGGTGCCCAAAGGTCACTTCAAGGCAAATAGTCATGATTTCATGACATTTCGATGATCGATGGTCACTCCAAGGAAATTTTTCATGATGGCATAACATTTCGGTGCCCAAAGGCCACCTCAATACAAATCGTCATGATTTCATGATATTTTGGTGATCAATGGCCATTCCAAGGAAATTTATCATGATGGCACGACATTTCGGTACCCAAAGACCACCTCAATAGAAATTGTCATGATGGTGTGATATTTCAGCGATCGATAGCCACTTCAGAGAAAGTTATCATGATGGAATGACATTTCGGTGCCCAAAGGCCACCTCAATGGAAATTGTTGCGATGGCATGATATTTTGGTGCCCAAAGGTCACCTCAGAATGACCACGCCTTATGGCAGGAAAAGCATTTTTCTCAAATTTTTAAAACCCCACTTTTTAATTCATCGTCGTACTAGCTTATTGGCCCATATTAGAGGTGACATCAATTTATTTGCTCGTAGCAGAGGTGACGCCAATTTATTGGCCAAGGACCACAGTGAAGCGATGCCATTGGCCCTAGAAAAATGGTAATGCATGGTAGTTGGTTTCTTGAAGGTGGCATGAAAACCAAGGCCTCCAACAATGTTCAAAATTGGTAGTGGGGTGTGATCCACCAACTGTAGTTAATACATATCACCTTGGCATGCGCATGCATGACTACTTATGTCGCAGAAGCCCATCCATCACCTCTTTATCCTTTGCATTATTTTCTTTTGTTCGTTGCATTCCCTATTTTCCCCAAGGTCTTTTAAGCTCTATTGAATCATGCTACAAATTTTTCTATGAAAAAATCATAGCAGACAACCATGATAGCTTCTCCACCAGTCACCAAAGGGAAATGCAAGCCGTCTAAGAGTGAGAATGACTTCATGCATTCATATTACTAATACCAAGATAACATGGAAGGAACCAGAGTGGATTCAAAAAGACATAATGGCCAAGATCACCAAGAATGTCATGCCCTCATGTCTAAGCACTTTTTATTATCACGCTCTGATCTCTTGGTACATCTGCACTCAGGTCCACCTCTGCCCTAAATTAATCAGGGCTATGGTGCAATTCTATGATTTAAAGCACAAAATTGTAAGGAATTCTAGGGGAGGGGTCGTATTCACTCTTGATGCCAATGTAGTTAGGGCCACCTTCAATTGTGGTAGAAGGCCTACAGTAAACCCTTTCCATTTCAACCCAATCAATTTGGAAAAATTTACATCCTTGCCAAGAACATAAAATTATTTTTGCAAGAGAATTTGTTTGAGCCCCCCTAAGATAACCTTACCGAAATCCCCAATTCCTCTATCCAAATTCAAGAACAAGCTTTTTTCCATGCTAGCCATGGTGGCAGGGTTAGAAATCAACATGCAGGTCGACGAATGGTAGCTTGTGGTGGTGCAATGCATGTCGAGTCCCAAATTATACAATGTTGTTTGTGTAGACGAAAAGACAATGTCACTCTTCTTCGATTGGCCAACATACTTGGCCTAACAGCTACATGCATACCTCTTCAGGCTTTAGAGAGACCTCCCTAATGCCTTTAGGTTTCCTTCTTACCTGGTATGGCTTTTCTTTTTCTTTCAGGCAAAAAATTTAAATTTTATCTCTACTACAACAAAGGACCAAGATGGAAACAACCTGCCTGTGTATGAGTGGACACCGCTCCTTTCAAAAGTTGAATCGTATTACCATTTTAATATGGAATTCTTGGGTCTTGCATTGAAAATTATGTATGGCACCATGCCAAGGATTCCCCAAAATATGTGGGATACTTTGTAGCACATCCACGTAGAAGAAGGGGATTGGTTCATTTTGACCCAAGGAGTGGTCGTCAGGCTATATGGCTTCATAGGGAAATATTTTTTGTTGCCTTATTACATCACTGAGTAATTGTTTTCTCTAGAATACATAAGGTAAACTAAATACGTAAATTACAAATTTGGTACAAACACTAGTAAGACAGGCACATGCATCATGCCCTTTTAGTTTGAGGGTGTACCAGTGTCAAAGAAAGGGGACCACAAGCGAATTGCTCAAACTTTGAATATTTTAAAATTAGTTGAATTACCACAAAAGTGGAAGTATGACCCTACAGATAAATTTTCTCAAAAGTAGGCCACCCTTAATTGGACCCCCTTCAAGAAATTTCATGCATCAGACAGGCAAATAAATAGATAGGGCAAGAACAATGAGGAGGATGAACCATTGGAATGGCACGTTGAACAGAGCCATTACCTCCATGGCATGATTTCTATGAACACTTGGCAGATTGGAGTTCTGATGTGAACCAAGCCCACAAGCTGGATGAAAAGGTCATCGAGAAAATGAAGAAAAAAGGGGAATATTGGTATCACACCAAAATATTAGCATGGTGGCAGATGAGGTGTCATATACAAATGTATTCTAGGTATGGAACAAAGATCAACAAGGAGTTTTTTGAAAGGTATGACAATCACCATGATGCATGGTTCGAAACTCTTGCAGATAAAGTTCCCCTGGGCATCAATGACATCCCCATTAAGCCCATTATAGGAAAAGTGAATATCGACAAAGGCAAAGGAAAAGATATTGCCACTAAGCAAACAGAAGCTCCTAAAAAGGTATCTCAAAAAATCATTCCCCCTTTCACATCAGACACAGAGTCTGATGATGATACTCTTCTCCTCCATAGGAAAAGGAAAGCATAATTGAAAAAAGGAGAGCGAAAGAGAAGAAAGAAAGAGAAGACTCCCTCTGAAGAAACAAGGGAATAGGAAGAAATAAGAGATCAAGAAGAAACAAGGGAAAAATCTAAGTAAAATTTTGAGTGCTAGGGGACAGACGAACAAGAAGTGGTCAAAATGGCAAAAAAGTTTACCCCCACAGAAGAAGCCCCTGGAAAAGAGCAGGTCCCAGTAAAAGTTGCAACTGATACTGGCGATTATAGCTTGAAACAAATAGCAGAGGCTTATACAGAAGCTCTTGAGGAGGTACCAAACATCGAAGGCACCGATCCATCAAAAATATCAGGTATGTCTCCTATCGACTTAACTTCTTCCTCTCCTTCCCCTCATAGAAATTCCCCCTCCCATTTTGTAGGATAGGGTAATGTATCTTCTCCCTCCACGCACCAGCCTCCATCATCACCACCATCAGCCCAAAATAACCCAAAAGCATCTTCAAATGTTCCCACAGATTCTATCATTGAATAAACAAATATGGATGCCTCTCTAGCCACTATTCCCTTTCCTTATACAACCAATCTCTAGAACTTACAAACCATTCTTGCATCTTATTATAAAAGCAACCCTACCATTGCCAAGTTGAAAAAGTTAAAAAAGGTAACCTTGAACACAGCTACCTGGTTAAAATCACATAGCACTCAGAGTTATACGGATATAACCCTCACCAAGGAAGGGATAGTCCTAGATCCAATCAACATGCAATCTTCTACCCTGAAGATGATGCTAATCGTCCAAAATCCTGAAGGAGAAATGACCCTAGAAGACTACCAAGCTGAGATAACTATAGAATACATCACTCAGCTGCCAATGGAGGATGAGTGGGGAAAGGCTCAAGCCCACATGGGAACCATATACCTAAATGTCGAATATTACAAAGATAAATACTTCAGGGCTGAACAAGCAATTTTTTTTTAGAAGAATCATTAAACCAGCAAAATACAATCAAGAAGGCCTTGAAGAATGAAGCAAAAAAGTGGGAGTTGATGCTCAATGAAGAAATCTCCTATAAGGAGAAAGGTGAGAAGGCTGAAGAAAAAATACACCTGTTAAACCAACAGGTTGAAGACCTCAAGAAGCAGCTTTCAGATGATATTGACAAGACCAGTGGGTTGTCTAAAGAAAAGACCAAAGCAGTTAGGAAAGAAATTATTAGAGGCATCCAAAAAAGGAGCATGAACCCAAGGCCTAATTTGTCATACCTGGTCAAGATTAATAAAATGTTGGGTCGAGTGGAAGATGAATTCGATAAATCTATCAATCTCCTAAAAACAAGGTTATCTATAGTTACAAAGATTCAAGTCCTGGTAGAAAGTACACAAACAATACTTGGATATAGAGCATGGGATAAAAAATGGCCCCAAGCCAAGCTTGCTACCAGGAAAATTTTCAAGAAGCACAAGTTGGTAATAGAAGCTGCCAAGCTAATGCAGGAACTCAAGGTAGAAGCTAAGACAATTTTGAAACATGTGAGCATAGAAAAAAATTGTGGAATGCCTAGATTCTGGGACAAATATTCTAACTTCCTAACAGAGGATCAGTTGAAGACATTTTGGGAACGTTTTGTAGAAGATGATTTGAAGATTGATAGCTAGGAAGAGCCAGTTCAAGAGGCACAAATATTCAATATGGCTCAAGACATCACCCAAATATGTACCTAACCTTTAAGGAGACTTTAGATATGAATTATATATGAAGTCAAAAGTCAAATATGGCTCCTGCCTACATGAATTATATATGAAGTCAAAAGTGATATCATACAACAAGGTTGAGGAATTGGAATATATGTACCTAACCTTTAAGGAGACTTTAGATACAGATGAAGAGACTTTGAGAAGAGCCTGTGCCACCTATAATGAAGTCACCCAAGAAAAGTTCAGGCAGGAAAAGGCTAAAATAGACTCAATAAGTAGTACAGTAGCACCTGGCCAGGATGAAATAGATAAATCTACAAAAGAAGACACTCTAGATGAATAACTACACAGAGCAGAAAGAATATTTTTTCTTGGTATCATTCCCATTTCTCCCATTTATTTTTCTTAGTTGTTCTTTTACTCCATTCCCCAATGGATAAAGGCTCTAGATTCTAAAATTTTGCTGATAGAATTACCCTAGGAGGCACCAATAATTTTGGTCAACATGACCACATCTAGGGGAGTAAGGAGTAGTCTTCTTTAGATTTCACAAAGTATAGAAAACAGTCGTGACAACACGACATTTTGAACCTACAGCGGAGCTAAAGACCAAAAGTCATGATAGTGAGATATTTTGAGGTCGAAGAGCCATGTAAAGAAGAATGGTCATGATGATGCGACATTTTTGGGCCAAGGGGCCAATTAAGGACCAAAATTCATGACAGTGCAATATTTTGAGTCCGAAGAGCCAATTAAAGAAGAATGGTCGTGATGATGCAACATTTTTGGGCCAAGGGGCCAAGCAAAGACCAAAAGTCATGACAACATGACATTTTGAGGTCGAAGAGCCAAGTAAAGAAGAATGGTCATGATGGTGCAACATTTTTGGGCCAAGGGGCCAAGCAAAGACTAAAAGTTGCGACAATGTGACATTTTGAGGCTGAAGAGCCAAGTAAAGAAAAATGGTCATGACGATGCGACATTTTTGGGCCAAGGGGCCAAGCAAAGATGAAAAGTCATGACTATGACATTTTGAGGCCGAAGAGCCAAGTAAATAAGAATGGTCGTGATGACGTGATATTTTTGGGCCAAGGGGCCAAGTAAATATGAAAATTCGTGAGATCACGACATTTTGAGGCTAAAGGGCCAAGTAAAGAAGAATGGTCGTGATGGCACAACATTTTTGGGCCAAGGGACCAAGCAAAGACTAAAAGTCATGACAACATGATATTTTGAGGTCGAAGAGCCAAATAAAGAAGAATGGTCATGATGGTGTAACATTTTTGGGCCAAGGGGCCAAGCAAAGACTAAAAGTTGTGAAAACATGACATTTTGAGGCCGAAGAGCCAAGTAAAGAAGAATGGTCGCGACGACACAATATTTTTGAGCCTGAAGGTGGAGCGACGTGATATTTTTGAATAAAAGATAGCTGGAACATGATGCCTCCAAGGAGATAAAGGAATATTGTTGTAACAAAAATATCTTAACCATTTCCAATTGAAGACTCCATGCTCTCCAAACTGTCTCTTTACCAGAATGAGCCTACGGGTACACTGTTGTAATAACTTTCATTTTTTCTGTTATGTAAAACTATTATATATAGAATGAGCAACCTAAACAAATGGTTGGCTCTTAGGTGTTTACAAGGTGATGTACATAGACTTCTGAAAGCTAATAAAAGATCATTCATTTTGGTTTTTGGCCCACTAGTGTATTATCAAGTATGTATGGATTGTTGATTGCTAATTAAGGTTAGATTGAATATTGCTTGCTCTAATTCTTATTCTGAATTTATGCGGTAAAGTTCTGTTAACTTTGAAATCAACCATTCCATTAATCTTATGCTTGGATAGATTTACACCAAAAGCTTAGTTTCTCTATTTCAATGGTTCAAATAGATGCTTCTCTGTAAAAGGTTGTTATAGTTGCTTTGCTGTTATCTAATTTGTACCGTTAAGATGAATATAGCACCAACTATATTTCCCTCCCTTTATGCATTTTCCTCTCTTTCTATTTTCTTAAAATAAGCAAGGAACCAACCTCCTCTGGATATTGAATCAAGTAAGCTCTGTTTTAACCTAGTATTTCAATGTTGGCAAAGTCTTAGGTGTAAACGTAACCAAAGGAAGATTTTGCACCAACAGTTCCACAGTTGGCATTGTTGTTTTGCCCATTGAAGTAGGGGCCAAAATGTTGCATACAATGTTTCACATCTTGGAAGGATACATGGCATATAATGTACTCCTTGGAAGACCTTGGATGAGGTAAATGAGATGTGTCCCTTCTATTTTACATCAATGCTTGAGATATGTTCATGAGGGACAAGAACATTACATATTGACATATGTTGAGCCATTTAAGTATTACAATTTCATTTCAAATCCCTATGAGTCCATGCTCCCTTCCACTCATATTTTCCTATCGCCATCAGCCAATCCATCTACCACATCACCAATGTTTTCATCGAAGGTTCCCATTTTGGAGGATATCCCTATCACCAAACCTCATAAAGCTTCCACACCCCCATCAGCATCAATCCATATCATCAACATCATTGTCATACACTTCATTAGATTCATCCACTCAAAAAAATTCCCAATCCACTCCATCTCCTTCATACAATGTGTCACAAGTCAAATTGATGAATTGTGAGACACATCCATCTCAATCATTTCCTAAGTCATCATCTAGACATAATCCTTCCACATCCGTTGAGGTCTGTCTCACTAATCTTGGTATTGGTGAATATGTGGTCCAAAACATCATCGTCACGCCACTCACCATCCCTAGTGTTAAGAATTTTGGTTGCCCACATGACCCACCTTTAGCAATAGGAGCAGTATATGACATGGGTTCAGATCCAAATAGTATAAATATTGTATATGAGGGGATTGATTCGTCATCCAATCTAGCTCCCCTAGAGGAACCCAAGAAACCAGCACTTGCCAACATTCCAAACATGTTAGGATTTACATCCTATTATTTTCACATAGTCAATTGGTAAGGTCACGACCTAGGATTGCATGAATAAAGAGTGCATCAACCTATCAATGTTCCATATCAAGAGGTGCACGACCATTCAGGTCTAGGCTACCATCCACTTTCCACCACCTCTTCTCTTGAACAAGCCTTCCAAAGACAACCTAAATTTAGGAGAAGAAGCCCTCCATCCCAATAATTTTGATGATGAAATCTATGAAGAATTTGAACTTATGTCAATTATTTCAGATGAATCTGAAGAAGAATCAGAGCCCATCCTTCCCCATACCAAACAAGATGAGTTTTATATCATCATGTTCCCCATCCATGAGCCCATATTTCACTTGCTTCTTCCACAAGAGTGAGCCGCTCCTACTGGTGAGCCACCACCTCCATTCCATTAAACCATTTCATAAGACAATCTTGTAACATATGTACATAAAACAAAAATAGTGGTTATCACCACCACCAAAAAAAAAATCAAAAAGCAATAAAAAATCAATAAAAACATTTGTCTTTCTATGCATTGCATGTATATAACATTTATATAGATACATTTATTTTATTTCTTGTTGTTGTTCAGGTTAACCAAGCTCCTCGCATCGGTTCTTAGGCCCCATCCATTCCATATGACCTTATACACATTGCCCATAAGTCAATATGAATCCTATTTATTTATTCACCCCACTCCGTAATCCATACGAACCACCTAAGCCAATTTCAATTGACATAAGTCTCATTGATATGGATTAGATTTCCTCGCCTTCATACTTTGGAAAGTTTGTCTTGTCTGAGGAATTGTTAAGGGCTTCTTCCAACTACATTCCTCCATCTCCTCCACCTTCGCCTTCACTTTCACCTTTGGATCCCAAGGTTTTCTAGGCAGAACTAGATGAGGATAAGCCAAAATATTTTGATAACATTTTAGATGACATTCATCTGATCCCTATGCCCCATAAACTTGAGGAAGGTTTCCACATGTCTATTGAAGATACCATCGATGTGGACCTTAGTTCAGACAAAGACAATCCCTAAATTTTTAAGCTTGGCAAAATTTTATCACTCGACGAACAAGAGCAATTAATTGCTCTCCTCAAGAGGAAGAAGGGTATATTTGCATGGTCCTATAAGGACATGCCTAGTATTGACCCTAGTTTGGTTTTCCATAATATCACCTTACAACCTAATGCTAAGTCGGTCAAACAAAAACTTAGGAGAATGCATCCTACCATGGCCCTCTTGGTAAAAACAAAGCTTCAAAAACTCTTCGATGTGAACTTCATTGTTCCTATCGAATACCATGAGTGACTCTCAAACATGGTACCCATTTGGAAACCTAACGGGGCTATACACGTTTGCACTGACTTTTGAGATCTTAACAAAGCATATCCTAAGGATGAATTCCCTCTCCCAAACATCGATACTCTTGTCGACACTTGTGCTGGCCATGAAATGCTTTCACTTATGGATAATTTCTTAGGATACAACCAAATTTGAATAAATATTGAGGACCAACACAAAATAACATTCACTACAGCTTGGGAAACTTTTTGTTACAAGGTGATGCCCTTTGGTCTTTAAAATACAGATGCCACTTATCAACGTGCCATGACATACATTTTACACGACTACATGCATAAGATTATCAAAGACTATGTGGATGATCTCTTAGCTAAATTTAAAATTTGACAAGAACATATTGGTGTATTAGAGGAAGTTTTTGACCGATTCCTAGAGCATAATGTAAGGTTGAATCCCAAGAAATGTATTTGGTATTACCTCATACATAGGATTCATTATCTCCAAAAGAGGCATTGAGGTGGAACCTAACAAGGTCAAGGCCATCATGGAGATGCCTCCCCCAAATAACTTAAAGGAATTGCATATTTTACGAGGAAAGATTCAATTAATCCATTTTTTTTATTGTGCAACTTTCTAACAAATGTAGGTCATTCAATCACTTACTACAAAAAGGGAGGCCATTATCGTAGACAAAAACCTTCAATGCCATTAAGCAATACCTAGATTCTCTTCCAGTCTTAGCTCCTCCTCGTCTGGGGGTCCCATTCTATATTTATATCTTAGCAACGTATTTTGCATTAGGGACAATGCTTGCATAAAAGAATGAACAAAATTGAGAGCAAGCTATCTACTACATTAGTCAAACATTGGTAAGCTATGAAATTAGATATGCTTATGTAGAAAAATTGTGCTTAGCAGTGGTTTTTACCACTAAGAAAGTTTGACACTACATGCTTAGCCACACAACTTATGTCATAGCTAGAGAAAATCCTCTACGTTATATGATGTCTCGCACTTACAATAACACCCACACTGCTAAATAGATAATGCTCTCATTAAATTTGATCTTGAATTCATTAGCCAAAAATCCATTAAAGGTCAGGTAATATCCGATCAACTTGTGGAAGCTCCACTACCTAGTGACCATCCTTTAATTATTGAGCTCCTAGATGATTCGGTATTTGCCATCACTGAACAAAAAGAGGATGTCATTCTAGAGGAAGATGTCGATATCACACTATTCTTTGATGGCTCTAAGTGCATGAAAGATCAAGATGTCATAGTCGTGTTTCATACACCACATGGGGTACCTATCCCCTTATCATTCAAACTTGACTTCCAATGCACAAATAACACTGCAGAGTATAAAGCCTTAATCCTAGGTCTTCAATCAAATATAGCTATGAGTATTAAGCGTATCAAGATATTTGGTGATTCTCAACTTGTTAAGCAAATCAATGGAGAATACCAATGCAAATAACCTACCATTAAGCTTTACCATAAAGTAGCAATGAAATTGCTCTCTAAGTTTGATTGGTATGAAATCAATAGCATGCCATGTTTGACTAATAGATTTGCAGATATGATGGCCTCCCTTGAATCATTGATTCCAAAAAATTCCTTTGGAGAGGTACAACCACTTATCATTTTAACAATTGTTCGTGTTGAGTCTAAAGGTGAAAAGGATGTTTGCTTTATCCAGTAAAATCCATATGAGCCTTGGTCAAACCAAATAGTAGACTTTCTTAAGTTTGGAACATTCCCATATGATATGTCTCAAACTACCAAAAACACTTTCAAGTAAAAGGCAGCCTGTTTCATTCTCTTGGGGGACGTGTTGTATAAACGTGGTTATGACGGAGTCCTCCTTTGTTGTCTTGAGGCTAGTGAGGCTCAAGAGCCAAAAATAAAGCCCATGATGGTACTTGTGGTGGTCATTTTAGTGGAATGACCATTGCAAAGCGTATTTTATGCATGGATTATTATTGGCCCACAATGGAACATGATTGTTGCACTTATGTTAAACATTGCAAAAATTGTCAAGACATACTAATTTAACTCATGTACCATCACAATATTTATAGCCTATTCAAAGCCTTTGGCCCTTTTCCCAATGGGATCTAGATATAATTGGCAAAATTTCACCTCCATCTTCGAGACAACACACATTCATTATTACAACCACTGAATACTTCACAAAGTGGGTTGAGGCAATTCCTCTAACTAGCATGATAAGACCTAGAATTGTGGAGTTTATACTTCACCACATATTTTATCATTTTGGTATTCCCTCAAAAATAATTTTGTACAATGTCAAGTCTTTCAAGAACAAGTATGTTCGAGCACTTTGCAAGAAATATAACATTCAACATAGTTTCTCGACTCCTTATTACCCACAAGCAAATGGATAAGTTGAAGCTTCCAACAATACCTTAATTGCTATTCTCAAGAAACTTGTCAAAGAAAATCATAGAGATTGGCATACAAAAATTCCCTTGGAATTATGAGCTTATCGAACAAGCATTTGCTCACCTACAGGGGCAACACCATTCTCATTGGTCTATGGAGCCAAAGCAATAATACCTATTGAGCTTGAGATCCCCTCCTTGTGAATTTATTTGTTGGAATTCATAGATGATGACACTGCTAGACAAGCACAACTTGACCAACTCACACTTCTTGATGAGAGGTGGGTCAATGCTATAGAGCATTTATGAGTTTATCAAGACCGCCTAAAATGTGCTTACAACACCAAAGTTCATCTACGTGAATTCTAAAAAAGAGATATTGTCCTTAAAGAGAACCAATAAAATATCAATGCATTACCATATCTTCGTGATAAATTCATGGCTAATTGGTTAGGTCCTATTGGAATTTTTGCCACATTGTTTTTGTTGTTACTGTTCAAGTAAAAGAATGCTCAGATTGTAAACAAAATCCTCATTCCTCTGTTTGTAAGTGAAAAAGCAAAGGTGTCGTGATTTCGTGACATGTCAAGAAATCGTGATTGTGTTTTTGCGATGTCCATACCATAAAAAAGCTAAGCCCAAAAGTTGTCGCGATATCGCGACATGTCGCATTTTCGCGACCTGTCACGTTTTCGCGGTCAATGCAGTCAACAGAAGCACTAAAATGAAGTTGTCACGATATCACATGTTGCAAAATCGTGACTTGTGGTGGGCATGGAGCAGTGTGATAAAAATGTCATGATATCGCGACATAAAGTAGCAAAGGGCAATGTCAATGAAATGTTGTGATATCATGATAGAAAAGCAAGCAAAGAGAAAATGGTACGAAATGTCATGAAATCGTGACATGTCACGTTATTGCGGGAAGGACTGACAGATAAGCCAAGGCATGAAAGATGTCGTGATTTTGTGACATTTTTGAAGATGAGGCCAAGCAAGAGGAAGACGTCACGATATCGCGACAATGATGAAGAAGGCAAGAAATTGTCTCGATTTTGCGACATGTCATGATTTCGCGGGGTAAAAAGAGCAAAGTGCAAGAAGAGGAAAATGTCACGATTTCGCAACATATTGTGGAGAAAAATCCAAATGGAGAAACATGTCACGATTTCGTGACATGTTTCGTTTTCGCGAGGAGAAAGCACAGAGGTAGCCATATTGTACGGAATGTCACGATTTCGTGGCTGAACATCATCAAGATAGAGGAAGACAAAAACATGTCGTGATTTCATGACTTGTTGAAGATGAAAGAATTAAATGGAAAAAATGTCGCGATATCGCGACATGTCGCATTTTCGCGATCTGTCGCGTTTTTGTGAGATGAAAGCTGAGAAGTACAAGGCAGCGAGAAAGTGTCACAATTTCCTGACATGTCGCATTTTCGTGACCTGTCGCATTTTCGCGGGTAAGAAGGAGATAAAGACAGCGCAAGAGAAAAATGTTGCGATTTCGTGACATGTTTCATTTTCGCGATAAGGAGCAGCGAAGAAGCCAAAGTAGAGGAGAATTTCGTGATTTTGTGACATATCATAGAGACAAAGCAAAAGAGAAAAAGATGTCACGATATCGTGACATGTCGCATTTTTGTGACTGGTGGTGGAGAGAGAAGGCAGTAAGGTAAAAGTGTCGTGATATCGTGACATGTCGTATTTTCGTGACCTATCTCATTTTTGTGACAAAAGCAATAACAAAGGCCCGATATAGTTCAGTTTGCATTTTCTTTTAGAATGGCATAGGAGAACGTGCGAAGAAGATAAAGATCAAATAAAAGCTCTCCAACTGATTTTGAGATCGTGGTCAAAGAGGCTCAAGGATTAAATGTTGCTGATTATCGATGTGCGCAAGATGAAAGAACATGAAGCAGTTTTCAACGCCACCAAAATCAAAGATGCCTCATACATTAAAAGCTCCTGTTCATGATATCTTAACAACTTTCGGCTTGCCCTGATAATGTCATTTCTTCGAGGCAGATTGAGGGCAATAATTTCTCTTTTTAAATACAGATTTTGTGGATTGCTCCTCTTAAAATCTGTTTCATGTATTAAATGCTGTAATACGAAAGGAAGAGGACGAACCTCTATAAATACCAATGTAAAACTCAAGCAAAGGGAGGAGGATCTTTTTGCAGAAATTAAAACAAAAATCCTAGATGCATTTGTTTCTATTCTTAGTGTCTTCTGGAGTTGGTGATCTAAATTGTTGTGCATGTTTTGCTTTCTGTCTAAGTCACTTCTATTAGTCCAGTGTTAATATAAGTTAAATTCTACTGTTTTGGATTTGGTTGTATTTGCATTTGAGCATTTAGAGTACAATTGGAAGTGAACTCATGGCTAATACGTGATATAATTTCTGTATATGTGTTCTAAGAGTCAGTTGTTGTTTAGCTTCAGGATCTAGTTGAGGTTATCTGTTCTTTGAGGGTTTGCATTTCATCCCTTTTTGTTATTTCCCATTTCTTTTCATATTATTTCCCATTTCTTTCCTACATCTCTAGTCTTGAAACCAGTTTAGATTAGTGTGGGAACCAGCCCTCTCTAGATATTGGCCCGGGAGACATATTTTTCTCGGTATTTCAATGTTGGCCAAGTCTAGGGCGCATATACATATAAAATCCTTTCCTATGGCAGATTTGTGACCAACAGTTTTTGGCATGCCCAGTGGGATAGACTGTTTCTGTCTCAGAAGAATCCATAATCAGTGGGATAAACATTTTATTCTCACAAGTTCCATATTTTGACACCCGAAGGAATCAAGATTTTGATGAACTATCTTGACCTCAAAGTGGCGATTGTAAGTTCATCTGGTGACTCTACTGAAGGTGACTATATAGTACCTAGAAATTTCCAATCCTGAAGTCGATGGAAATTTTTGCATCATTGCTTCATGATCACAAGATCAAGTGCCAAAGATTCAGAAGATCCAGTCGAATTCTTCGAGATTGATGTTCAGAACTGGAGTGAGCGCTCAAGATTGGTAAGTCCTATGAACCTGTCATTTGTTATCTCATCACAGGCTACAGGTCAGTTTGTGCCATCCCTGACTCCTCCCAGTACTACTACGAGCTTGCTACATCCAGATCCAGCAGTCCAAATGGCCCAGCATTCTCCACCAAGGAAGTTCTCAGCATGGAATGATTCGGGACCCTTGAATTTACCAGCACAAAATCAAGTCCCTCAAGCTGCTTTGAAAGCTTTACCGACCTATGATGGTACTAGTAAAACTGCCTATGAGCATATTAATGATGTAGCCTCTTTGGCGGCTATCCATGACATAACCGACGAGGATGTGATGGTAAATTTGTTGGTGTTGTCACTGAGAGGTAAATTGTTGTATTGGTACTGAACGTTGCAACCAGGCACCATTGCATCATGGGATCAACTAGGGGAGCTACTAGTCAAAAATTTTCATGAACAAGCTGATCCATACTCCTTGTTGCATCAATTTAATGCGATTCAAAGGCACCCCCAGGAGGAGATAGCTGATTTCAATATCATATTTACCAGAATCTGGTAGAGAATTCCTGATGGTCTTCGGCCCACTCATGAGCTAGCTACATTCTATTATCTTTGAGCTTTCAACACAGACATCGACTGGGCTGTCCAGCAGTCCAACGTGACTACATTTCTAGAACTTTTCGAACAAGCACAAAAGGTTGAAGCTGACTTGATTGCCATAGGTAGGCTTCCTCCAAAGGTAACAATGCCCATCTTACCTGATCCTCCTAAGCATTTATATTCTGGTTTATTTTCATAGCCTATGCCTCCCATGTATCCTATTCCATCATGGAGCTCAAGTGCGCCTCAGAACACATCCATTCTAGTTCCCCAGCTCCCTGCTCCAACTATTCCATAGTTTCCTACACCAATCATTTTGCAATTACCAGCTCCCACTTCATTCCCAGCATTACCTGCATCGCTAGCACCTCTACCTCTACTGACACCTCCTGTGCCCTCAAATCTTGATCCCTTCACAATCCTATTACAAGAGGTACAATCTACTAACTCAGCTATAAGAGCGATGGGAAATAAAATCACAATTCTTGAAAGAAAGTAGGTTGAGAGAGATTTTCAACCTAGGAGATTTCAACCTCCACCAATCACTAGAGAACAAGTGGCTTCAACAAGAGAAGTGCCAGAAAAGAGCTCGACTGTGTTGACAAATGAGAAAGCTAGTCTTGAAGAAAGAACATATTGGTGTTCCACATGTAATGACCCACATGATGAGTCCATTTGCATGGTCCACCAAAATTATTTGCAAGTTCTTGCAGGGAGCCGTGTAAACATGATTCGATAGGTAGATCTTAATTCTGTGAAGTCTCTTAAGGAACACATAGCAGTCCTGACACGCAGCGACAAGAAACCAATGTTGGTAGATCCAGCTAAGATGGAGCCATTGAAAGTGCTTCCTGTACAAGCAATAAAGCAGCAAATACCTACAAAGGCTCATGATCCTCCAACTCCACAACAATCACCTGTTTTTTCGAAGGATCCACTTCCACCACAAGCAAAAGAGAAGGAAAAAGCTTCTACTTCCCAGCCGTAAGCAAAAACAAAGGAACAAGCTAGAGAGACACTGCGGTATCCATCATTGACTAAACGACAACGAGTGGAGGCCACCTAGAAGTATAGAAACAAATTTGAATTTTCCAATGGAGGGAAAGAGCAGATCTCAATGGAGTACAACATAGTTGAAGAACTCAAATAGACACTAGCTAAGGTATGTCTGTATGACACCTTGTAGATACCTGAACAGGTAAATCTCTTACAGGAATTCGTGAAGACCATATAGAGTAAGGGAAAGGCTCCAGCCCAGATAGTTATGTCTCAAACATCAACTTCTTCAGCCATTGGGAAGAATAGACCACCCTCGTGTTGGCAATTTTGGGTACCTTGGGTACATTGCCTTTGCTCAAGTGTAGATGTTGTCATTGATGTCAAGAAGTTCTTGAAGCAATTTGATTTGATGTCAAGGAATTTGTTTTGTTGAAGGTTATTCAGAGCATGATCAGTGAGTTTCCAGGAAGTTCTTAGTAGCCCATTTGCAAAAGATCAAGAAAAAGACAAGTAAGAAAAAGTATGCAGCAGGCTGGAAAAACTGTCACGATTTCGCGACATGTTTGAGGAGAGAGAAAGTGTTGGCAAAACTGTCATGATTTCGTGACATGTTTGAGGAGAGAGAAAGTGCTGGCAAAACTGTCACGATTTCATGACATGTTTGAGGAGAGAGAAAGATGGAAAGTGTCACGATTTCGTGACATGTCGCATTTTCATGACTCGAAAAGTGCAGGAAGGCAGAGAAGGAAAAGTGTCACGATTTCGTGACACATTGCCAGGAAAGTTGTACGGACGAAAAGGTGTCACGATTTCATGACATAATGCAGAAAAGAGAGTCCGTAGTGTGAACTGTCATGATTTCGTGACAAGTTAGAAGAGAGAGAAAGTTACATGAAAAATGTCATGATTTCATGACATGCTGTAGAGGTCGAGGTGAGGACTGTCATGATTTTGTGACATGCTGAAAAGCTCGAAGAGAGAACTGTCATGATTTCATGACACGCAGCAAAGGGGAAGAGTCTAAAATGAGAAGCGTCGTGATTTCATGACAGGCTACAAAGAAGTTGTACGGATGCAGAAAGTGTCACGATTTCATGACAGGTTGAAGAGAAAGCTTGCGAATGCAGAAAGTGTCATGATTTCGTGACAGGTTGAGATGGCAGCATTCAGTTGGAGAAAGTGTCATGATTTCATGATAGAAATAGTTAGCAAGTCTTCAACAGAAGAAGCGTCATGATTTCATGATGAATTCAAGAAGGAAGAGCTCGAAGGCGAAAGTGTCATGATTTTGTGACATGTTTCGTTTTTGCTAGTGCAAGCAGAGAAGAAGGCCATGAAGTCATAAGGGTCACGATTTCATGATAGAGTTGGAGATGACGTCAGTAGAAGCAGATGTGTCATGATTTCATGACAAAAGCAGAGAAGAAGGCAATGAAGACTAAAGTGTCATGATTTCACGACAGGAGTGAAGATGACGTCAGCAAAAGATAGAAGTGTCACGATTTCATGACAAGGACGTTGTCAAGGTAGACAAAAGCAAAAGTGTCACGATATCGTGACAAAAGCCATAAGGTAGTGTATGGTTGCAAAAGATGTCATGATATCATGACATGTTGTAGTTTCACGATAGAAGCTACAGAAGAGTTGCAAAGTTAAATTTGAGCCGACAAAGTTAAATTTGGGCCGACATTGTTTAGGGTTTGTAGCCGACGTTGTTTAGGGTTGAGCAGCCGACTAGGATCAAAGTTTTAATCTTGATTGTTAGTATAAAAGGAGGGTTGTTTGAAGAGTTTTGGCATCGATCGAAGTGTGCGTTCGAAGTGCGATATTCATAGTTAGAGTGCGAGGGAGAAGTTCGATCGTCGAGAAGTAGAGTGTGCGAAGACTATGCTGCTATGATTGCGCAGAGGTGCATAAGTTGATGTTCGATCGAGTGTTACTGTGTTTGCGCGTTCAGTGCAAAAGTTGGCTTCGACCAAGTGCGGCTGTAACAGAATAGAAAGAGGAAGAGGACAGACTTGTGCCAGACCGAAGGACTGTGTTTGGTGCATATTCGAGGACCAATTTTGCGGTGATAGAGTTGAGGACAGAGATCTCCAGCCAGAGCAGGGAAGACAGGTGTCTTCTGTGGATAGAGTTCCACTTGCTAAGGGTAGAGGAGGTAGAGGTCTTCTAGAGGATCACCACTAAAGAGCAGAGCTAGGGGAAGGTATCTCCTTTGGGTTGATGCCCATAAATATTGTAATCGGGAAAGGTATTCCCAGATTGTGAGTTGATAAAATTTAGAGAGAAATTTTATCCGTGGAGTAGCCCGCATTGGGTGAACCACGTAAATTGTTGTGTCTCTTTTGTGGATGGTGTTTTGTGCATTGCTTTGATTACTACTTTTAATATTGCTATCTATACACTGCATAATACTGATTTGAAAGCTGTTTTGAAGCAAAAGTAAAAAGTGGTCTTATACTGTTCACCCCCCCTCTCAGTATAAGCTTGTGTTCTTCAATTGGTATCAGAGCGGGTTCCTTCGAAAAGGTTTAATAGCTTGAAGGAAGAACTGGTTAAGAACACAATGGATTATTCAAGTGGCAATGCAGCACCTATTCTTGATGGATCAGATTTTGGTCTATGGAGTGCAAGAATGAAGGTTTATCTAATGGCACTTGGTAATGAGGTTTGGGAAGTGATTGAAGATGGGTACACTATTCCTGAAAATGGTCCTTATACTAAAGAAGACAGGCTCCTACATCACAACAATTCAAAAGCAATGAATGCAATCTTGAAGGGTTTATAGAAGGCAGATCTTACCAAGGTGATTCACTGCAAGACAACTAGTGAAATGTGGAAACAACTGCAGGTGGTTCACACAGGTGATGTAAATGTCCGAAAGGCCAAGTTGAGACACTTCAAAGGTATGTTTGAACAACTCAAGATGAATGATGATGAAAATATTAGTGACTACATGCTTCGTATGGATGAGGTTGTTAACTCCATGAAAGACTTAGGTCTTGAGCTTGCTGAAAATGATGTGTGTGATAAGATTTTAAGATCTCTTCCTAATAGATTTAGTGAAAATATTTCTGCTATTGAGGAAGCTAAAGATTTAGATAAGTTGAAAAAGGATGAGCTCCATAGTATTCTTGCAGCATTTGAGCTGAGAACTCAAGTGAAAGTTGATGTCAAGAAAGAGGCAGCTTTCAAAGCTACCAAGAAATCAAAGGGCAAACAGATTCAAGAGAGTGATGAGTCTTCTAGTGATGAAGAGGCATATTACAGCAAGAAAGGCAAGTTCTCTAGAAAGCACAAAAGCAAGAAAAATATAAGATGTTTCAACTGTGGAAAGTTTGGTCATTATGCTATTGATTGTATTGTTTCCAAGAATGAAAGTGATGAAGATATACAGGATGTTAAGAGCAAGGATTCTGAAAAGCACAGGTATTACAGAAAGAACAAAGATGAGCACAACAATCAAGGAAAGAGGTATTCACACAAGAACAAGAAGAGTTTCTACCTAGATAAAGCAAGTAAGTGTTCTAGCAGTGATAGTGAAAGCTCTTCAAGTGATGAGGAAAATGAGATGTTGTTCATATCAGAAAAAGAGGAAGAACCGAAACATAGATTCATTATTATGAAATGTCTTAGATGTGGAAATTTTGGTCACCTTGAGGATGATTGTACAAATAATGATTTGGTTTCCAAGTATGTATAAGGATGCTTCAGAAAACTATCAAGAAGATGCTTGTATGGTTTTTGAAAAAGGTAGCACCTCTAGTGATAAGAAATCAGGAAAAGGCCTTGAGGATTCAGAAAGCAAACAAATAAAAGATCTTGAAAGTGAACTTAATAATGCTCTTAGTGTTTTGAAAAAGGAAAGAAAGAAGAATGATAGACTCAAGGATAAGTTAGATGAATGTTGTATGGAGAGAGACGATCTTATAGAAAGTCTTGACTTCTCTATAGCTAAAACACAAGAACTCAAGGATGAGTTAGAGTCTAAGATTCTTGAGTATAATGAGTTGGAACAGAAAATGGCTTCTCTGGAAGTAGAAACTAAAGAGTACAAGGATAAGCTGTACAGGTTTCAAGATAGCTCCAAAAGGGTTAAGTCTCTCATCAAAGGTCAAAGAAAACCAACAGATAAAATAGGTCTCGGTTTTGTTAAGCCGCACAAAGAACAAGTTGGGGAATCTAGCAAGAGATTCCAAAAGGAAGAGAGTTCTGATGAAGAAAGTACTTCAGATCATGAGTCCATGAGTGATAGATGCGTAGAAATAGAAAACAAAATTCAGAATGCGAAGAAGAAGTTTTCAGGACCCAAGAGGTCATATAAAGGAAAATTTCATGGCAGATGTTTTGCGTGTCACAGGTTTGGTCACATGGCTGCACATTGCATGTCTCAAATGAAGAAGGTTAACAACAATTTCAGAAGTGGTAATTTCTTCCAAGGGTATTGCTACTCTTGTAATCAGTTTGGGCATAAGGCAATTGTCTGCAAGGCTAATATCAGGTTCACGGTTAGTCAGAACAGGTGGATTCAAAGAACAGGTATGCCTAAAAGAAATTACAGTGTTACTTGTTATAAATGCAACAATGCAGGTCACACAGCTAGACAGTGTAGAGCTGATCTTCCAAGGTACAGGAATAGGAATAGTGGCATGATCAGGTCCAAGGATCAAGGCATGAAAAAGGACAGGGATGAGAACAAGAACAAGAACAGTGACAAAAATAGGAATGCGGGCAAAAAGTTCAAGAAAAGGCCGGGCAAGGAAATTATAGACACTGATGATGATCAGTGCCTAATGGGAGTTTTACTCCCACCCCAATTTTAATCACCTCATGAGGAGGTGGGGGAGGGACTAAGCTAAGAAGCTCATTCTTAGTCCCGAGCCCCAAAGGTGACCCTTTGCCATTGATGACAAAGGGGGAGAGATTTGAGTAAGGGGGAGAGATATGAGTAAGGGGGAGAGCTTCAATGTGAAGAGGAGAGCTTCAAGTCAGGGGGAGCAAAACTTCAAAAGGAGATTCTCAGTTGTTGGCACAGTTGGTTTCAGTTTTGGCTCCTAAGATGTGTTTCAGTAAAGGTTTGCCATCAATGACAAAGGGGGAGATTGTTGGCAATTTTGGGTACCTTGGGTACATTGCCTTTGCTCAAGTGTAGATGTTGTCATTGATGTCAAGAAGTTCTTGAAGCAATTTGATTTGATGTCAAGGAATTTGTTTTGTTGAAGGTTATTCAGAGCATGATCAGTGAGTTTCCAAGAAGTTCTTAGTAGCCCATTTGCAAAAGATCAAGAAAAAGACAAGTAAGAAAAAGTATGCAGTAGGCTGGAAAAACTGTCGTGATTTCGTGACATGTTTGAGGAGAGAGAAAGTGTTGGCAAAACTGTCATGATTTCGCGACATGTTTGAGGAGAGAGAAAGTTTTGGCAAAACTGTCGTGATTTCGTGACATGTTTGAGGAGAGAGAAAGATGGAAAGTGTCACGATTTCGTGACATGTCGCATTTTCATGACTCGAAAAGTGCAGGAAGGCAGAGAAGGAAAAGTGTCACGATTTCGATGACATTGCAGGAAAGTTGTATCGAACGAAAAGGTGTCACGATTTCACGACATAATGCAAAAAGAGAGTCCGTAGTGTGAACTGTCACGATTTCATGACAAGTTAGAAGAGAGAGAAAGTTACATGAAAAATGTCATGATTTCGTGACATGCTGCAGAGGTCGAGGTGAGGACTGTCATGATTTTGTGACATGCTGAAAATCTCGAAGAGAGAACTGTCATGATTTTGTGACACGCAAAAAAGGGGAAGAGTCTGAAATGAGAAGCGTCATGATTTCGTGATAGGCTACAAAGAAGTTGTACGGATGCAGAAAGTGTCACGATTTCATGACAGGTTGAAGAGAAAGCTTGCGAATGCAGAAAGTGTCATGATTTCATGATAGGTTGAGATGGCAACATTCAGTTGGAGAAAGTGTCATGATTTCATGATAGAAATAGTTAGCAAGTCTTCAACAGAAGAAGCGTCATGATTTCATGATGAATTCAAGAAGGAAGAGCTCGAAGGTGAAAGCATCGCGATTTCGTGACATGTTCCATTTTTGCTAGTGCAAGCAGAGAAGAAGGCCATGAAGTCAAAAGGGTCACGATTTCATGATAGAGTTGAAGATGACGTCAGCAGAAGCAGATGTGTCATGATTTCATGACAAAAGCAGAGAAGAAGGCAATGAAGACTAAAGTGTCACGATTTCATGACAGGAGTGAAGATGACATCAGCAAAAGATAGAAGTGTCACGATTTCATGACAAGGATGTTGTCAAGGCAGACAAAAGCAAAAGTGTCATGATATCGTGACAAAAGCCATAAGGTAGTGTATGGTTGCAAAAGATGTCGTGATATCATGACATGTTGTAGTTTCATGGCAGAAGCTATAGAAGAGTTGCAAAGTTAAATTTGAGCCGACAAAGTTAAATCTAGGCCGACGTTGTTTAGGGTTTGTAGCCGACGTTGTTTAGGGTTGAGCAGCCGACTAGGATCAAAGTTTTAATCTTGATTGTTAGTATAAAAGGAGGGTTGTTTGAAGAGTTTTGGCATCGATCGAAGTGTGCGTTCGAAGTGTGATATTCATAGATAGAGTGCGAGGGAGAAGTTCGATCGTCGAGAAGCAGAGTGTGCGAAGACTATGCTATTGTGATTGCATAGAGGTGCATAAGTTGATGTTCGATCGAGTGCTGCTGTGTTTGCGCGTTCAGTGCAAAAGTTGGCTTCGACCAAGTGTGGCTGTAATAGAACAGAAAGAGGAAGAGGACAGACTTGTGCCAGATCGAAGGACTATGTTTGGTGCATATTCGAGGACCAGTTTTGCGGTGATAGAGTTGAGGACAGAGATCTCCAGCCAGAGCAGGGAAGACAGGTGTCTTCTATGGATAGAGTTCCACTTGCTAAGGGCAGAGGAGGTAGAGGTCTTCTAGAGGATCACCACTAAAGAGCAGAGCTAGGGGAAGGTATCTCCTTTGGGTTGATGCCCATAAATATTGTAATCGGGAAAGGTATTCCCAGATTGTGAGTTGATAAAATTTAGAGAGAAATTTTATCCGTGGAGTAGCCCGCATTGGGTGAACCACGTAAATTGTTGTGTCTCTTTTGTGGATGGTGTTTTGTGCATTGCTTTGATTACTGCTTTTAATACTGCTATCTATACACTGCATAATACTGATTTGAAAGTTGTTTTGAAGCAAAAGTAAAAAGTGGTCTTATACTGTTCACCCCCCCTCTCAGTATAAGCTTGTGTTCTTCACCTCGTTTTACTTGTCACTCAGAATGGAGGGTTGGATTGTGCATAACTGCATAATTGATTCTGGTGCTATGACAACTGTCATGCCAAAGGCAGTTTGTGAAGTCATGGGTATGGAGTATACAAGAAGTAGCCCTGGTGTCTTGCAGTTAGACGGGACTCCCATAAAAATAGTGGGTGTAATCAAGGATGTTCCTATTTCTCTACATAATCTGCCTCAGATTACAGTAATCCAAGAGATAGTTGTGGTTGATTTGGAACCATATTTTAGTATGTGTTTATCGAGAGAATTTACTGCTAAGCTGGGAGGCTACCTTTCTCTGGATTATTCTCACTTGGAGATTCCATTCAAAGGAAGAAGAGTCCGTATTGACAATCAGAAGCCTTCTACTTTTCATGTAGAGAAGATGGAAGAAGAAGGAAGATCCACCCATTCTGTCAATATGATAATTGAGGAATTGGAAGATCCTGATTTGATGGGTAAAGTCTTGGATGAGCTTTGCTTGGAGAATGAGTTTTCAATGCTTGATTTTAATGCCATGATGGAAACTGAGATTGGTTGTTATTCTATTCTCAAGACTGAAAAGGCTCAAGAACAGAATGATGGAAGTCAAGATCAGCTCTATTTTGATGGGGCACAATGCAGAAATGGCACTGATATTGGGATTGTTCTAATGTTACCTTCTGGAATTCAACATTCTTCTTCAGACCAGTTAACCTGGAGCTGCACAGACAATACAACAAAATATGAGGCTTTATGCCTAGGTCCCACGAAGGTTGAGACACTTGGAGCATGATAGTTGCAAATCTTTGGTGACGTCAAGCTGATTATCAATTAGGAGTCTACTGAGTGTCTATCCAAGGTCTAGGATCCAGGAGATCATAGAGTCATGTTTGGGTATGTACCTCTCGAGAGAGTTCACAGCTAAGCTCGGGGGTTACCTTGTACATATCATAAAAGAAAAAAAAAAAAATTCGTTAACTCCGACTCTTTTTGCATGCGAGCCTGTAGGTACGCTTATTTCTTTTCCTTTTTCTTTTCCTTACCAACAAATAGTGGTTTTCTTCTACTTCTTTCTTCCACTTCATTACTTCATTCCCTTCTTCTCCCTTTCCTTATTCTGCAAATAATCAAGCCACTACTGTTGTTTCTATTCCCCTTTTTGATGTTCCCTTTTCTTCACTTCCCTTTCTTCTAAGTTTTTGAGCACTTTTCCACAGTTCCTACCCCACATCCTCCATTCCATCCAATTCTATTTTATTATCTATTTTCAGGAAAATCCTGTAGCTGGTGGCAAAGTAGCACCCTATTGCTGTATCTACCATTTCCACTCCTTCATATTTCACCATCCCATCATTCATCATTTTCGTTCCATGACCTGCGCATCCATAGGTCATTCCTCCATTCATTTCTATTTTGTAACACAGGTGCTTTTTCACTACTGCCATGGAGATCCTTGCACAGCACCTGGTGATTACCCAACTCAACCGAGCTAGGCAAGCAGTCATTCAAAAATAAAGGAAATTCTGCTCTCCCATAAATTTCTATTGAAGGTCCTATTTTGAGTGCCGAGTACCAGCCAGAGATTGTTGCAGCAATCCGCAGAGATGCGTCCAACATCAACCAACATTCACTCTCTACTCCTCCAGCTTCTTAACTCTGTTGCCCAATGGATAAAGGCCTGAGGTTCGTGCATACAGCAGAACTGTATACCCTATGAGCCACCAAAAATGTTGGCATTTTTGCCACATTGTTTTTGTTGTTATTGTTCAAGTAAAAGAATGCTCAGATTGTAAACAAAATCCTCATTCCTCTGTTTGTAAGTGAAAAAGCAAAGGTGTCACGATTTCGTGACATGTCGCGAAATCGCAACCTATCATGTTTTCGCGATGTCCATACCATAAAAAATCTAAGCCCAAAAGTTGTCGCGATATCGCGATATGTAGCATTTTCGTGACCTGTCACGTTTTTGCGGTCAACGCAGTCAACAGAAGCACTAAAATGAAATTGTCGTGATATTGCGACATGTTGCAAAATTGCGACTTATGGTGGCCATGGAGCAGTGTGATAGAAAATGTTGCGATATCATGACATAAAGCAACAAAGGGCAATGTCAATGAAATGTCGCGATATCACGATAGAAAAGCAAGCAAGGAGAAAATGGTACGAAATGTCGTGATATCATGACATGTCACGTTATCGCGGGAAGGACTGACAGATAAGCCAAGGCATGAAAGATGTCGCGATTTCGTGACATTTTTGAAGATGAGGCCAAGCAAGAGGAAGACGTCATGATATCACGACATGAAGCGACAATGATGAAGAAGGCAAGAAAATGTCATGATTTTGTGACATGTCATGATTTCACGGGGTAAAAAGTGCAAAGTGCAAGAAGACAGAAAATGTCGCGATTTTGTGACATATTGTGGAGAAAAAGCCAAATGGAGAAACATGTCACGATTTTGTGACATGTTCCATTTTCACGAGGAGAAAGCATAGAGGTAGCCATATTGTACGGAATGTCACGATTTCGCGACATGTCACATTTTCATGGCTGAACAGCATCAAGATAGAGGAAGACAAAAACATGTCACAATTTTGTGACTTATTGAAGATGAAAGAATTAAATGGAAAAAATGTCTCGATATCGTGACATGTCTCATTTTCACGACCTGTCGTGTTTTTGCGAGATGAAAGCTAAGAAGTACAAGGTAGTGAGAAAGTGTCACGATTTCGCAACATGTCGCATTTTCGTGACCTATCGCATTTTCACGGGTAAGAAGGAGATAAAGACAGTGCAAGAGAAAAATGTCGCAATTTCGTGACATGTTTCATTTTTGCGATAAGGAGCAGCGAAGAAGCCAAAGCAGAGGAGAATGTCTCAATTTCATGACATATCATAGAGACAAAGCAAAAGAGAAAAATATGTCGCGATATCGCTACATGTCACATTTTCGCAACTGGTGGCAGAGAGAGAAGGCAGTAAGGTAAAAGTGTCACGATATCGCGACATGTCGCATTTTTGTGACCTGTCTCATTTTTGCGATAGAAGCAATAACAAAGGCCCGATATAGTTCAGTTTGCATTTTCTTTCAGAATGGCATAGGAGAATGTGCGGAGAAGATAAAGATCAAATAAAAGCTCTCCAACTAATTTTGAGATCATGGTCAAAGAGGCTCAAGGATTAAATGTTGTTGATTACCGATGTGCGCAAGATGAAAGAACATGAAGCAGTTTTCAACGCCACCAAAATCAAAGACGCCTCCAATATTAAAAGCTCCTGTTTGTGATATCTTAAAAACTTTCGGCTTGCCTTGATAATGTCATTTCTTCGAGGCAGATTGAGGGTGATAATTTCTCTTTTTAAATACAGATTTTGTGGATTGCTCCTCTTAAAATCTGTTTCATGTATTAAATGCTGTAATACAAAAGGAAGAGGACAGACCTCTATAAATACCAATGTAAAACTCAAGCAAAAGGAGGAGGATCTTTTTGCAAAAATTAAAACAGAAATCCTAGATGCATTTGTTTCTATTCTTAGTGTCTTCTAGAGTTGGTGATCTAAATTGTTGTGCATGTTTTGCTTTCTGTCTAAGTCACTTCTGTTAGTCCAGTGTTAATATAAGTTAAATTTTGTTGTTTTGGATTTGGCTATATTTGCATTTGAGCATTTGGAGTACAATTGGAAGCGAACTCATAGCTAATATGTGATCTAATTTCAGTATATGTGTTCTAAGAGTCAGTTGCAGTTTAGCTTCAGGATCTAGTTGAGGTTATCTATTGTTCGAGGTTGTTCTCCCCATCAATGATCGGCTTCGGCCATATTTACATCCCTTTTCGTTATTTCCCTTTCTTTTCGCATTTCATCCCTTTCTGTTATTTCCCATTTCTTTTCGCATTATTTCCCATTTCTTTCCTGCATCTCTAGTCTTGAAACCAGTTTAGATTAGTAAGGGAACCAGCCCTCTCTGGAGATTGGCTTGGGAGACATCTTTTTCTTGGCCTTTCAATGTTGGCAAAGTCTAGGGTGCATATACATATAAAATCCTTTCCTATGGTAGATTTGTGACCAACAGGTCCATACATTGTTACACAAAGAGTGGGTAATGGTACTTATAGGCTTGCTAGTCTAGAGGGAGAGGAAGAACCCGAACCACTTAATGTTATACACTTGAGAGAATTCTACGCATGATTTGATTTCTATATATGTATATATACATAGCTAATACACAAAAATATTTGCATACATTTCATTCATAACATTGCATTTCACTTGCATCTACATTCCAAAAACAATGCATTTTCCCACGTCTCATATTGTATTTCACAAAATTGCGTGTCACAAATTGCACATCATACATTGCATTTACATCCACATTTCACATTTCATATAGGGATAATTTATTAAGTTCAAGGTCTTAATTGGTCCAAAAAATTTCATGTTGCATTAATCAAAGGCACCTTCACAATATTTCATTGCACCATTCCACCAAGCCAAAATTGTCACTTGCAAAGCCACATTTCCATAAAGTCCTAGGTGTTTTCAATCACTCAGCCACTCCTAGTGTTTTAGTGTTTTAAGAAAACTCAAAATACATGTCGAGTTCTTTTTAGGACCATCACACATACACACTAAAAAAATCTTGAGTTATTGGAATTGACTCCAAAAAATTCTTGAAACAAGCACAATTTCACATATTAAAAACATATTGTGTCAAAGCCACCATACTTGGTATGAACCTCGAAGTGAAAAGGGTCATCCTTGCTAGTCCCATAATGCAACATAGTCCACAAAAAATAGTGGTTCTCACAACTATCATAATTCCAAAAATAAAAGAAAGAGTGGATAAAAATCCCTAACAAAAACTCTAAATATTTTATATCACACACCAATGATCATTGGGTTGTAAGAATCGTACTACATTTCTAGTCATACAGTTAGGTAGTCATCCCCAAAATTCAATAGATCAAAAATGTAAATCATGGAATATGGAGTTACCCTCCATCGGATCTATAGAAGCTTGACTGGAAGTGGAGTACGCTCATGCATGGCAACATGTCTCTTTTAAAGAGACCTCTGACCGCACATAAGGACAAGCTATCTTCTTGGTTTCATCCATAACAGGTTTACCCAATTTACTCAAGATGAGTTAATGAACTCACTTGCACACACAATTGTTCTTTATTGCCTCCAGTAATTACCATGCTCTTGATTCGGTAAATGAATCTACTACACACACATTTGGTCATAGAATAATTAGGCAATTTTAGTGAGTTTGTTTGATACCACTAATATATTTGAGTCTCTGGAAAACAATCAGTTTTCCATATCAACATCCATATCTTCTTCCATGTCAACATCTATATCTTTTTCCATGACAACATCCATGTCACTTCATGATTCATTCATTCCATATGCCACCAAGTTTGGTGCCCTTGATTAAACAACAATGCTAGAAAATGGCCATGCAAGATCTAAACTAGAAACGATCATTAGAACATTTGCACTCCATACATTGCATTAATCATCCATACATTCCACCTTGCATTAATCATCCATACATTTCACGTTGCATTAATCATCCATACATTTCACCTTGCATTAATCATCCATATATTCCATCTTGCATTAATCATCCATAACATAGCATATGCATTCATAATCAATAGAAAACATGCATTCCATAAAAGCATTCCACATAAAGCATTCACAAAATATATAACACAAAATTAAAAGCCATGTGTATATATATAGATATATATATGTATGTATGTATAAATATCACAGGTACAATAAGTTCCAAAAGGCTATATACATGGAGCACCAAGGCTCATATACAAAAAGTGCATCTACACACTAAACTAAGTCCTCCAAGAGGACCCCTGTGACCTAGGAGGAGCCCTAGACCTAGAGCTATCCCTAGACTCGCTATGTCTTGTACCCTGAGAGATAGATGAGGTTGGAGAATCAGGAAGTGGAATATGATGCTCCATCAATTTATCTCCAATACCTTGATATACCTATACCGAGATCGAAGACGTGTGATGTTGACAATATGTTAACACTCCCTCTTTGCTAGCTCTACCTAGAGCCTCGTAATCCTTGCATCCTACTCAGCCACCTACTACTCCAACCACATCCAATCCTATTTGCTCTAATCTGGAGGTCCATCCGAGATCTCCTCTGCATCATCTTCATCTCCACCGTCTCCCCCACTCTCAAGATTGTCATGACCCGTCACCCTTCTACCTTAATTAAAGAATATTAATTGATCTTGGGGATCAATTAATACTTGATAAAAGGGGCATGACCCTAAAGAATCCAACAAAAATTCTAATAAAATAATTTTATGTAGGTTAGGAAAATATTAATTATCTTCTAGAGAAGATAATTAATTAGAAATTAATTATGAGGTCTTGTGAAAGATAAATTTGAGAAATTATCTTTTGCAAAAATTATGACAATGGAATAAATTATGTGTAAATCTAGTGGACCCAATATAGATGGGACTTTAAAGGACTATAGGATTTTTAATATTAAATGAGCTATCCTATCTATTAGGAAATTCCCATAGGGCCTCCCTATATTGGTGGAAATTTAAAGGGAGATCCCTTACGCTATCAATAATAGTGCTAACTTTGTATCCATTCTTTGCCTTAATAGTATTAGTTTTATATTTATCCCCATGGGAAAGGATACAAAACAAAAATAAGGACACTCTCCTTACCTCTAAGTGGACCCTTTTTCTACTATTGGTCATACTATACCAGACATGATGAGTCATAATGGGTCCAAGGCATATTTTTAATATTATTATAATAAGACCACTATTTGGACACAATTGGAGAACTTTCCCTATAAATTGGAGGACAACTTATGAAGAAACGAGCTATCTAGGAAGTCTTGGAAACCTAGGGAGTATGCTCTGCACCTTGGTGGATCAAAAACTAGAAGGTTGAAGAGATTTCCTAGTTGAAGGAGATGGCATTCTTGGAAGGATTTAGCAAGGAGTAAGTTGAGGGCCTAGTTGAAGGAGGAGGCACTCTTAGAAGGAGCTAACAAGAAGGAGGTTGAGGAGACCAACCCCACATGAATATAGAATTATGGAGTTTATACTTCACCACATATTTTATCATTTTGGTATTCCCTCAAAAATCATTTTGTACAATGTCAAGTCTTTCAAGAACAAGTATGTTCGAGCACTTTGTGAGAAATATAACATTCAACATAGTTTCTTGACTCCTTATTACCCACAAGCAAATGGATAGGTTGAATCTTCAGACCTTAATTGCTATTCTCAAGAAACTTGTCAAAGAAAATTATAGAGATTGGCATACACAAATTCCCTTGGCATTATGATCTTATCGAACAAGCATCTGCTCACCTACAGGGGCAACACCATTCTCATTGGTCTATGGAGCCGAAGCAATAATACCTATTGAGCTTGAGATCCCCTCGTGAATTTATTTTTTGGAATTCATAGATGATGACACTGCTAGACAAGCACAACTTGACCAACTCACACTTCTTGATGAGAGGTGGGTCAATGCTTTAGAGCATTTATGAGTTTATCAAGACCGCTTAAAATGTGCTTACAACACCAAAGTTCATCTACGTGAATTCTAAACAGGAGATATTGTCCTTAAAGAGAACCAATAAAATATCAATGCATTATCGCATCTTCGTGATAAATTCACGGCTAATTTGTTAGGTCCCTACATTGTTACACAAAGAGTGGGTAATGGTACTTATAGGCTTGCTAGTCTAGAGGGAGAGGAAGAACCCTAACCACTTAATGTTATACACTTGAGAACTATGCATGATTTGATTTCTATATATGTATATATACATAGCTAATACACAAAAATATTTGCATACATTTCATTCATAACATTGCATTTCACTTGCATCTACATTCCAAAAACAATGCATTTTCCCACGTCTCATATTGTATTTCACAAAATTGCATGTCACAAATTGCACATCATACATTGCATTTACATCCACATTTCACATTTCATATAGGGATAATTTATTAAGTTCAAGGTCTTAATTGGTCCAAAAAAAGTCATGTTGCCTTAATCAAGGGCACCTTCACAATATTTCATTGCACCATTCCACCAAGCCAAAATTGTCACTTGCAAAGCCACATTTCCATAAAGTCCTAGGTGTTTTCGATCACTCAGCCACTTCTACTGTTTTAAGAAAACTCAAAATACATGTCGAGTTATTTTTAGGACCATCACACATACACACTAAACAAATCTTGAGTTATTGGAATTGAATCCAAAACATTCTTGAAACAAGCACAATTTTACATTTAAAAACATATTGTGTCAAAGCCACCATACTTGGTATGAACCTCAAAGTGAAAAGGGTCATCCTTGCTAGTCCCATAATGCAACATAGTCCACAAAAAATAGTGGTTCTCACAACTATCATAATTCAAAAAATAAAAGAAAGAGTGGGTAAAAATCCCTAACAAAAACTCTAAATATTTTATATCACACACCACTGATCATTGGGTTGTAATAATCATAGTACATTTCTAGTTAGACAGTTAGGTAGTGTTGTGGTTCATCCACAACACACCCAGAAGTGGGGACCCACCTTTGTTTTTGCAAGTTTTAGGGAAGATCTCAAAGACCCGGATGCTAAAAATGAAGAAAAGAAGAAAAATGCCTAAGTGTTGAAAGGGTCGCGAAATCGCGACATGTCGCGATATCGCGACATGTCGCGAAATCGCGACCTGTCTCTCCATCGCTACGAGTTGTCGAGAGGAAGCACAAGGTTGAAAGTGGTAGCGAATCGCTACCACTTCGTGAAGCGGAGGCTCGAAAGAAAAGTGGTAGCGAATCGCTACCACTTCGTGAAGCAGAGGCTCGAAGGAAAAGTGGTAGCGAATCGCTACCACTTCGTGAAGCAAAGGCTCGAGACCAAAGTGGTAGCGATATCGCTACCACTTCATCGAAGGAAGGCTCGGAACCAAAGTGGTAGCGATATCGCTACCACTTTTTGAAAGGAAGGCTCGAAACCAAAGTGGTAGCGATATCGCTACCACTTTTTGAAAGGAAGGCTCGGAACCAAAGTGGTAGCGATATCGCTACCACTTTTTGAAAAGAAGGCAAAGCAAAGTCGGTAGCGATATCGCTACAACGAGCTACTACGGGCGTACGGACCAAGAACATGTCGCGATATCGCGACATGTCACGATTTCGTGACATGTCGCGTTATCGCGGCTAGGAAACGGAAGAGGCCGAATGCAAATTCTATCGAGATTTCCATGGGAAAGCGTTACGAAAGGTGCAGGAGACGTAGGACACGTGGCGAAAATGACGGAACCAGAGTAACGTTTCATAACAACAATTACTGGTTGCAGAGATCGAGCGTTACGATTGCATGCAAGGGTTAGAATACCAAAAGGCGGGAATTGAAGCGAAGGGTCCCGGGAGTCGAAACGAAGCGTCATGGAGCAGCCGAGAACGCGCGACAGAAAGGTTAAATAGCAGAAATGTAGATGGATACGAGGCTGGAGACTGTAACAAAAAGCATTACTTATTGAAATAAAGGATTTTTCTTTGGTAACACGACTTTTGTGTGTAAAATCAAAAGGAGATCGAAGCCAAAACTATTGTTTTACTGTCAATATTTCCGTTGCATCATTTTGTCTTGTATCTATTTCGTTTACGCCATGGGATGGGTTACGATAGGTGAATGGTAGAATGATGCGATTATATTCGTTTCCTTAGAGTCTTGCATCTGATCTGATTAGATTGTGTGTTAGTACAGATCTGATCGGTTGGGTTGTTTTGGGGACTTCATCTCTTAACTTGGGATTTTGCGAGGAGGAGATCGTGAACCATTTTAATATCCTTCATTATTTTCCAAGTTGATTCAAAATAACGGTTTCTGTTTTATTCCTTGATATGCTTAATTTCATGTCAGAGACTAACACTGAAATAACAGAACTATTGAATAGAGATAAAACGAACAGGTTAACCTTAGAATAAATTGTGAATATTAGAACATCAAAAGGAGTTTTGTTTATTTTTGATTAATCAAACAAGTCAAGATTATAAAGTTCATTGAGAATCAACAAAGGCCCCTTGTTAACAGCTATCTGCAGGATTTTGAGTTATTCTGGGATATATCAGCTGTATGTATTAAAATTAAAATTCATTTTTATATACGTAAAAGCTGTTTCACAAAGAAGCTTGGAGAAATAATAAAAGGAAGGAAAATAAAATAAATTATTTCTTTGCAAGAAAGAGTCTTTTGTTCGAGACTCTAAGTTGCGTGTTATTATTTGTAATATGACAAATTAACACTCAACATTTTGGCGCTAGAAGGAGGGCCTTCTGTATTGCTTTGCAATTTTGATTTGTTCTAACAATTAACGTGGGTAGTTTTGTTTCCACCTATTGTGCTTGCAGGTGTAACATCCAGACATTTTATCTGGCAGCAGATTTGATACTTAAGTGTGTATTTCAGGAGATATCTAGTTTTGTGTCAATGCTGTAATTTAGTTTCTTGATGTGCAGATTTGATATGTTAGTATGTATTCATTTTTTATTTCAGGTTTTTCTTGTATTAATGTTGGGTTTTTTTTTGCGTTTGTGTGCAGGTTGGACATTTAGGCGGTGGTGTTCCTTTGATTTCCTTTTCATTGCCTTTAAAAAAAAAAAAAAAAAAGGGGGGAATAAAAGCTTGATGTTGAACGCATGCCTAAGATTGGGAGAATATGAAACATTGGAATCATGTTGTATAAGCTCCACATGTAATACAAACAGTTAATTTAGATCATTTGAAGCTTGTGATGCATGAAAAAGTCAGTTTTGCATGACAAATCATCTCATTTGCAATTCAAGAAATAATGCATTCATGTTCCATCTCACTTTTCATACATTTCACCGTAGTGGCATATGCATCTTAGGTGCAATTCATTTGAGTATGTTGAATCCTCTTAGGGTTATGTTATAACATAAATTTAAGTAAATCCTAAGGTTGGAAACTGAGTCTTGAAGTATCTAGGACCAAGCACGTTTCATACATTAAAAGGGATCTTGAGCAAAATGATCAAAACCTAACTTGGAGGAAAAGGTTGGGCGAAAATGGTTTTCATGTCTATCCTATTATGCAACATGATCCTAAAAATAGTGGTTTTGACCACTTCCATAGAGCTTAAAGCCTAAAATCGGAGTAGTAAGGATAGGGTTAAATTATCATCTCGGTTGGTTGAGAATCTAATTCCCCAAAGCTTTGATTGGACCCACATGGAGTAGTAAGGATAGGGCATAAATTCTCATCTCGGTTGGTTGAGAATCGATTCCCCAAAGCTCTTATGTTTCATTTCGTATTAAGTCTTAGATTGTAAGGATCGTACTATTTGTCCTCTGCAAAGGATGGGTAGTCATCCCCAAGGTCTAAGTAACAAGATTAATATTTTCCATTTACATTTAAAATCTTGGGTTGTAAGGATCGTACTATTTGTCCCTAACCGGGATGGGTAGTCATCCCCAAGGTCCAAGAAGTAAAATAAATAAATTTTTCCCATCTCATCCTTATATTGGATTGTAAGGATCGTACTACTTGTCCTCTGCAAGGGATGGGTAGTCATCCCCAAGGTCCAAAGAAATGAAGATAAGTTTTGGATTATGGGGTTAGATAGGCCCATGCATGGCATCATGTCTTGCCTAAAAAATAAGACCACTGATTGTCTAGAGGGTTAGACTAGCATGACCATTTCTTCCATAATTGGTTTAGTTATTTTGCTCAAAGTGAGGTAAAGAATTCTAAATCAGAATAGTAAGGATAGGGTTAAACTCTCATCTCGGTTGGTTGGGAGTCTGATTCCCCAAAGTTCTGATTTCACATCCACTTGCACATGGGTTCAAGATAGTAGGGACTCATAACCAACTTTGGGATATAATGAACCGTTCACTAGTGGATCCTAAGAGGGTTTGGCAGTCTTGAATGTTTGCACATAATACTACAAGAGTGACTATGCATTTTCTCATGGCATATTCGGTAGGATACACAAATCATTCACAATTTCGCATATGCATTCATGCAAAACCGATGATGGAATGTGGATCAAATTCAAATGATAAGGAAAGGAATTCATTGCACACACCGAGCTAGAACTTGATGATTCTGATAATTCATGTACTTCTGATTTTGGGCATTAGTTATATTGATTATGGGCTAACCCATGTTTTCAAATTTGTGATTTGTGTTAGGTTGGGTTCTTACTAAAATGCTCAAGAGCATTTGATAGCAGAGTCGCCATTTGTTGTGGTTCATCCACAACACACCCCAGAAGTGGGGACCCACCTTTGTTTTTGCAAGTTTTAGGGAAGATCTCAAAGACCCGGATGCTAAAAATGAAGAAAAGAAGAAAAATGCCTAAGTGTTGAAAGGGTCGCGAAATCGCGACATGTCACGAAATCGCGACCTCTCTCTCCATCGCTACGAGTTGCCGAGAGGAAGCACAAGGTTGAAAGTGGTAGCGAATCGCTACCACTTCGTGAAGCGGAGGCTCGAAGGAAAAGTGGTAGCGAATCGCTACCACTTCGTGAAGCAAAGGCTCGAAGGAAAAGTGGTAGCGAATCGCTACCACTTCGTGAAGCAAAGGCTCGAGACCAAAGTGGTAGCGATATCGCTACCACTTCATCGAAGGAAGGCTCGGAACCAAAGTGGTAGCGATATCGCTACCACTTCTTGAAAGGAAGGCTCGGAACCAAAGTGGTAGCGATATCGCTACCACTTTTTGAAAGGAAGGCTCGGAACCAAAGTGGTAGCGATATCGCTACCACTTTTTGAAAAGAAGGCAAAGCAAAGTCGGTAGCGATATCGCTACAACGAGCTACTGCGGGCGTACGGACCAAGAACATGTCGCGATATCGTGACATGTCACGATTTCGCGACATGTCGCGTTATCGCGGCTAGGAAACGGAAGAGGCCGAATGCAAATTCTGTCGGGATTTCCATGGGAAAGCGTTACGAAAGGTGCAGGAGACGTAGGACACGTGGCAGAAATGACAGAACCAGAGTAACGTTTCATAACAACAGTTACTGGCCGCAGAGATCGAGCGTTACGATTGCATGCAAGGGTTAGAATACCAAAAGGCGGGAATTGAAGCGAAGGGTCCCGGGAGTCGAAACGAAGCGTCATGGAGCAGCCGAGAACGCACGACAGAAAGGTTAAATAGCAGAAATGTAGATGGATACAGGGCTGGAGACTGTAACAAAAAGCATTACTTATTGAAATAAAGGATTTTTCTTTGGTAACACGACTTTTGTGTGTAAAATCAAAAGGAGATCGAAGCCAAAACTATTGTTTTCTTGTCAATCTTTCCGTTGCATCATTTTGTCTTGTATCTATTTCGTTTACGCCATGGGATGGGTTACGATAGGTGAATGGTAGAATGATGCAATTATATTCGTTTCCTTAGAGTCTTGCATCTGATCTGATTAGATTGTGTGTTAGTACAGATCTGATCGGTTGGGTTGTTTTGGGGACTTCATCTCTTAACTTGGGATTTTGCAGGGAGGAGATCGTGAACCATTTTAATATCCTTCATTATTTTCCAGCTGATTCAAAATAACAGTTTCTGTTTTATTCCTTGATATGCTTAATTTCATGTCAGAGACTAACACTGAAATAACATAACTATTGAATAGAGATAAAACGAACAGGTTAACCTTAGAATAAATTGTGAATATTAGAACATCAAAAGGAGTTTTGTTTATTTTTGATTAATCAAACAAGTCAAGATTATAAAGTTCATTGAGAATCAACAAAGGCCCCTTGTTAACAGCTATCTGTAGGATTTTGAGTTATTCCGGGATATATCAATTGTATGTATTAAAATTAAAATTCATTTTTATATACGTAAAAGTCTGTTTCACAAAGAAGCTTGGAGAAATAATAAAAGGAAGGAAAATAAAATAAATTATTTCTTTGCAAGAAAGAGTCTTTTGTTCGAGACTCTAAGTTGCGTGTTATTATTTGTAATATGACAAATTAACACTCAACAGGTAGTCATCCCCAAAATTCAATAGATCAAAAATGTAAATCGTGGACTATGGAGTTAGCCTCCATCGGATCTATAGAAGCTTGATTGGAAGTGGAGTACGCTCATGCATGTCAACATGTCTCTTTTAAAGAGACCTCTGACCGCACATAAGGACAAGCTATCTTCTTGGTTTCATCCATAACCGGTTTACCCAATTTACTCAAGATGAGTTAATGAACTCACTTGCACACACAATTGTTCTTTATTGCCTCCAGTCATTACCATGATCTTGATTCGGTAAACGAATCCACTACACACACATTTGGTCCTAGAATAATTAGGCAATTTTAGTGAGTTTGTTTGATACCACTAATATATTTGAGTCTCTATAAAACAATCTGTTTTCCATATCAACATCCATATCCTCTTCCCTATCAATATCTATATCTTTTTCCATGACAACATCCATGACACTTCATGAGTCATTCATTCCATATGCCACCAAGTTTGGTGCCCTTGATTAAACAACAATGCTAGAAAATGGACATGCAAGATCTAAACAAGAAATGATCATTAGAACATTTGCACTCCATTCCTTGCATTATCATCCATACATTTCACGTTGCATTAATCATCACATTTTACCTTGCATTAATCATCCATATATTCCATCTAGCTTTAATCATCCATAACATAGCATATGCATTCATCATCAATAGAAAACATGCATTCCATAAAAGCATTCCACATAAAGCATTCACAAAACATATAACACAAAAGTAAAATCCATGTGTATATATATATATATATATATATATATATATATATATATATATATATGTATAAATATCACATGTACAATAAGTTCCAAAAGGCTATATACATGGAGCACCAAGGCTCATATACAAAAAGTGCATCTACACACTAAACTAAGTCCTCCAAGAGGATCCCTGTGACGAGGAGCCCTAGACCTAGAGCTATGCCTAGACTCGCTATGTCTCATACCCTAAGAGATAGATGAGGTTGGAGAATCGAGAAGTGGAATATGATGCTTCATCAATTTATCCTCCAATGCCTCGATATACCTATACCAAGATCGAAGACGTGTGATGTTGACAGTATGTCGACACTCCCTCTCTGCTAGCTCTGCCTAGAGCCTCGTAATCCTTGCATCCTACTCAGCCACCTACTACTCCAACCACATCCAATCCTACTTGCTCTAATCTGGAGGTCCATTCGGGATCTCCTTTGCATCATCTTCATCTCCATCGTCTCCCCCACTCTCAGGATTGTCATGACTCGTCACCCTCCTACCTTATTTAAAGAATATTAATTGATCTTGGGGATCAATTAATGCTTGATAGAAGGGGCATGACCCTAAAGAATCCTAAAAAAATTCTAATAAAAGAATTTTATGTAGGTTAGGAAAATATTAATTATCTTTTAGAGAAGATAATTAATTAGAAATTAATTATGAGGTCTTGTGAAAGATAAATTTGAGAAATTATCTTTTGCAAAAATTATAACAATGTAATAAATTATGTGTAAATCTAGTGGACCCAATGTAGATGGGATTTTAAAGGACTATAGGATTTTTAATAGTAAATGAGCTATCCTATATTAGGAAATTTCCATAGGGCCTCCCTATATTGGTGGAAAGTTAAAGGGAGATCCCTTACCCTATCAATAATAGTGCTATCTTTGTATCCATTCTTTGCCTTAATAGTATTAGTTTTATATTTATCCCCATGGGAAAGGATACAAAACAAAAATAAGGACACTCTCCTTACCTCTAAGTGGACCCTTTTGCTACTATTGGTCATACTATACCAAACATGATGAGTCATAATGGGTCCAAGGCATATTTTTAATATTATTATAATAAGACCACTATTTGGACACAAGTGGAGAACTTTCCCTATAAATTGGAGGACAACTTATGAAGAAAGGAGCTATCTAGGAAGTCTTGGAAACCTAGGGAGTATGCTCTGCACCTTGGTGGATCAAAAACTAGAAGGTTGAAGAGATTTCCTAGTTGAAGGAGATGGCATTCTTGGAAGGATTTAGCAAGGAGTAAGTTGAGGACCTAGTTGAAGGATGAGGCACTCTTAGAAGGAGCTAACAAGAAGGAGGTTGAGGAGACAAACCCTACATGAATCTAGAATTGTGGAGTTTATACTTCACCACATATTTTATCATTTTGGTATTCCCTCAAAAATCATTTTGTACAATGTCAAGTCTTTCAAGAACAAGTATGTTCGAGCACTTTGTGAGAAATATAACATTCAACATAGTTTCTCAACTCCTTATTACCCACAAGAAAATGGATAAGTTGAAGCTTCTAACAAGACCTTAATTTCTATTCTCAAGAAACTTGTCAAAGAAAATCATAGATATTGGCATACACAAATTCCTTTGGCATTATGGGCTTATCGAACAAGCATCTTCTCACCTACAGGGGCAACACCATTCTCATTGGTCTATGGAGTCGAAGCAATAATACCTATTGAGATTGAGATCCCCTCCTTGTGAATTTATTTGTAGGAATTCATAGATGATGACACTGCTAGACAAGCACATCTTGACCAACTCACACTTCTTGATGAGAGGTGGGTCAATGCTTTAGAGCATTTATGAGTTTATCAAGACCACCTAAAATGTGCTTACAACACCAAAGTTCATCTACGTGAATTCTAAATAGGAGATATTGTCCTTAAAGAGAACCAATAAAATATCAATGCATTACCGCATATTCGTGATAAATTCATGGCTAATTGGTTAGGTCCATACATTGTTACACAAAGAGTGGGTAGTGGTATTTATAGGCTTCCTAGTCTAGAGGGAGAGGAAGAACCCTAACCACTTAATGTTATACACTTGAGAGCATTCTACGCATGATTTGATTTCTATATATGTATATATACATAGCTAATACACAAAAATATTTGCATACATTTCATTCATAACATTGCATTTCACTTGCATCTACATTCCAAAAACAATGCATTTTCCCACATCTCATATTGTATTTCACAAAATTGCATGTCACAAATTGCACATCATACATTACATTTACATCCACATTTCACATTTCATATAGGGATAATTTATTAATTTCAAGGTCTTAATTGGTCCAAAAAATGTCATGTTGCCTTAATCAAGGGCACCTTCACAATATTTCATTGCACCATTCCACCAAGCCAAAATTGTCACTTGCAAAGCCACATTTCCATAAAGTCCTAGGTGTTTTCGATCACTCAGCCACTCCTAGTGTTTTAAGAAAACTTAAAATACATTTCAAGTTCTTTTCAGGACCATCACACATACACACTAAACAAATCTTGAGTTATTGGAATTGACTCCAAAACATTCTTGAAACAAGCACAATTTCACATTTAAAAACATATTGTGTCAAAGCCACCATACTTGGTATGAACCTCAAAGTGAAAAGGGCGATCCTTTCTAGTCCCATAATGTAACATAGTCCACAAAAAATAGTGGTTCTCACCACTATCATAATTCCAAAAATAAAAGAAAGAGTGGGTAAAAATCCCTAACAAAAACTCTAAATCTTTTATATCACACACCACTGATCATTGGGTTGTAAGAATCATACTACATTTCTAGTCAGATAGTTAGGTAGTCATCCCCAAAATTCAATAGATCAAAAATGTAAATCGTGGACTATGGAGTTAGCCTCCATCGGATTTATAGAAGCTTGACTGGAAGTGGAGTACGCTCATGCATGGCAACATGTCTCTTTTAAAGAGACCTCTAACCACACATAAGGACAAGCTATCTTCTTGGTTTCATCCATATCCGGTTTACCCAATATGCTCAAGATGAGTTAATGAACTCACTTGCACACACAATTGTTCTTTATTGCCTCCAGTAATTACCATGCTCTTGATTCGATAAATCAATCCACTACACACACATTTGGTCCTAGAATAATTAGGTAGTTTTAGTGAGTTTGTTTGATACCACTAATATATTTGAGTCTTTGCAAAACAATCAGTTTTCCATATCAACATCCGTATATTCTTCCATATCAACATCTATAACTTTTTCCATGATAGCATCCATGTCACTTCATGAGTCATTCATTCCATATGCCACCAAGTTTGGTGCCCTTGATTAAACAACAATGCTAGAAAATGGCCATGCAAGATCTAAACTAGAAACGATCATTAGAACATTTGCACTCCATACCTTGCATTAATCATCCATACATTTCACGTTGCATTAATCATCCATACATTTCACCTTGCATTAATCATCCATATATTCCATCTTGCATTAATCATCCATAACATAGCATATGCATTCATCATCAATAGAAAACATGTATTCCATAAAAGCATTCCACATAAAGCATTCACAAAACATATAACACAAAAGTAAAAGCCATGTGTATATATATATATGTATATATATCACATGTAAAATAAGTTCCAAAAGGCTATATACATGGAGCACCAAGGCTCATATACAAAAAGTGCATCTACACACTAAACTAAGTCCTCCAAGAGGACCCCTGTGACCTAGGAGGAGCCCTAGACCTAGAGCTATGCCTAGACTCGCTATGTCTCGTACCCTAAGAGATAAATGAGGTTGGAGAATCAGGAAGTGGAATATGATGCTCCATCAATTTATCCTCCAATGCCTCGATATACCTATACCGAGACCGAAGACATGTGATGTTGACAGTATGTTGACACTCCCTCTCTGCTAGCTCTTCCTAGAGCCTCATAATCCTTGCATCCTACTCATCCACCTACTACTCCAACCACATCCAATCCTACTTGCTCTAATCTGGAGGTCCATTCGGGATCTCCTTTGCATCATCTTCATCTCCACCGTCTCCCCCACTCTCAGGATTGTCATGACTCGTCACCCTTCTACCTTAATTAAAGAATATTAATTGATCTTGGGGATCAATTAATGCTTGATAGAAGGGGCATGACCCTAAAGAATCGTACAAAAATTATAATAAATTTTTTTTATGTAGGTTAGGAAAATATTAATTATATTTTAGAGAAGATAATTAATTAGAAAAATTTTATGAGGTCTTGTGAAAGATAAATTTGAGAAATTATCTTTTGCAAAAATTATAACAATGTAATAAATTATGTGTAAATCTAGTGGACCCAATGTAGATGGGATTTTAAAGGACTATAGGATTTTTAATATTAAATGAGCTATCCTATCTATTAGGAAATTCCCATAGGGCCTCCCTATATTGGTGGAAAGTTAAAGGGAGATCCCTTACCCTATCAATAATAGTGCTAACTTTGTATCCATTCTTTGCCTTAATAGTATTAGTTTTATATTTATCCCCATGGGAAAGGATACAAAACAAAAATAAGGACACTCTCCTTACCTCTAAGTGGACCCTTTTTCTACTATTGGTCATACTATACCAAACATGATGAGTCATAATGGGTCCAAGGCATATTTTTAATATTATTATAATAAGACCACTATTTGGACACAAGTGGAGAACTTTCCCTATAAATTGGAGGACAACTTGTGAAGAAAGGAGCTATCTAGGAAGTCTTGGAAACCTAGGGAGTATGCTCTACACCCTGGTGGATCAAAAACTAGAAGGTTGAAGATATTTCCTAGTTGAAGGAGATGGCATTTTTGGAAGGATTTAGCAAGGAGTAAGTTGAGGGCCTAGTTGAAGGAGGAGGCACTCTTAGAAGGAGCTAACAAGAAGGAGGTTGAGGAGACCAACCCTACATGAATCTAGAATTGTGGAGTTTATACTTCACCACATATTTTATCATTTTGGTATTCCCTCAAAAATCATTTTGTACAATGTCAAGTCTTTCAAGAACAAGTATGTTCGAGCACTTTGTGAGAAATATAACATTCAACATAGTTTCTTGACTCCTTATTACCCACAAGCAAATGGATAAGTTGAAGCTTCCAACAAGATCTTAATTTCTATTCTCAAGAAACTTGTCAAAGAAAATCATAGAGATTGGCATACACAAATTCCTTTGGCATTATGAGCTTATCGAACAAGCATCTGCTCACCTACAGGGGCAACACCATTCTCATTGGTCTATGGAGCTGAAGCAATAATACCTATTGATCTTGAGATCCCCTCCTTGTGAATTTATTTTTTGGAATTCATAGATGATGACACTGCTAGAAAAGCACAACTTGACCAACTCACACTTCTTGATGAGAGGTGGGTCAATGCTTTAGAGCATTTATGAGTTTATCAAGACCGCATAAAATGTGCTTACAACACCAAAGTTCATCTATGTGAATTCTAAATAGGAGATATTTTCCTTAAAGAGAACCAATAAAATATCAATGCATTACCGCATCTTTGTGATAAATTTACGGCTAATTGGTTAGGTCCATACATTGTTACACAAAGAGTGGGTAATGGTACTTATAGGCTTGCTAATCTAGAGGGAGAGGAAGAACCCAAACCACTTAATGTTATACACTTGAGAACATTCTATGCATGATTTGATTTCTATATATGTATATATACATAGCTAATACACAAAAATATTTGCATACATTTCATTCATAACATTGCATTTCACTTGCATCTACATTCCAAAAACAATGCATTTTCCCACATCTCATATTGTATTTCACAAAATTGCGTGTCACAAATTGCACATCATACATTGCATTTACATCCACATTTCACATTTCATATAGGGATAATTTATTAATTTCAAGGTCTTAATTGGTCCAAAAAATGTCATGTTGCCTTAATCAAGGGCACCTTCACAATATTTCATTGCACCATTCCACCAAGCCAAAATTGTCACTTGCAAAGCCACATTTCCATAAAGTCCTAGGTGTTTTCGACAACTCAGCCACTCCTACTGTTTTAAGAAAACTCAAAATACATGTCGAGTTATTTTTAGGACCATCACACATACACACTAAAAAAATCTTGAGTTATTGGAATTGACTCCAAAACATTCTTGAAACAAGCACAATTTCACATTTAAAAACATATTGTGTCAAAGCCAACATACTTGGTATGAACCTCGAAGTGAAAAGGTCCATCCTTGCTAGTCCCGTAATGCAACATAGTCCACAAAAAATAGTGGTTCTCACAACTATCATAATTCCAAAAATAAAAGAAAAAGTGGGTAAAAATCCCTAACAAAAACTCTAAATATTTTATATCACACACCACTGATCATTGGGTTGTAAGAATCATACTACATTTATAGTCATACAGTTAGGTAGTCATCCCCAAAATTCAATAGATCAAAAATGTAAATCATGGACTATGGAGTTAGCCTCCATCGGATCTATAGAAGCTTGACTGGAAGTGGAGTATGCTCATGCATGACAACATGTCTCTTTTAAAGAGACCTCTGACCGCACATAAGGATAAGCTATCTTCTTGGTTTCATCCATAACCGGTTTACCCAATTTACTCAAGATGAGTTAATGAACTCACTTGCACACACAATTGTTATTTATTGCCTTCAGTCATTACCATTCTCTTGATTCGGTAAACGAATCCACTACACACACATTTGGTCCTAGAATAATTATGCAGTTTTAGTGAGTTTGTTTGATACCACTAATATATTTGAGTCTCTACAAAACAATCTGTTTTCCATATCAACATCCATATCTTCTTCCATATCAACATCTATATCTTTTTCCATGACATCATCCATGTCACTTCATGAGTCATTCATTCCATATGCCACCAAGTTTGGTGCCCTTGATTAAACAACAATGCTAGAAAATAGCCATGCAAGATCTAAACTAGAAATGATCATTAGAACATTTGCAATCCATACCTTGCATTAATCATCCATACATTTCACGTTGCATTAATCATCCATACATTTCACCTTGCATTAATCATCCATATATTCCATCTTGCATTAATCATCCATAACATAGCATATGCATTCATCATCAATAGAAAACATGCATTCCATAAAAGAATTCCACACAAAGCATTCACAAAACATATAACACAAAAGTAAAAGCCATGTGTATATATATATAGATGTATAAATATCACATGTACAATAAGTTTCAAAAGGCTATATACATGGAGCACCAAGGCTCATATACAAAAAGTGCATCTACACACTAAACTAAGTCCTCCAAGAGGACCCCTGTGACCTAGGAGGAGCCCTAGACCTAGAGCTATGCCTAGACTCGCTATGTCTCGTACCCTAAGAGATAGATGAGGTTGGAGAATCAGAAAGTGGAATATGATGCTCCATCAATTTATCCTCCAATGCCTTGATATACCTATACCGAGACCGAAGACGTGTGATGTTGACAGTATGTCGACACTCCCTCTTTGCTAACTCTGCCTAGAGCCTCGTAATCCTTGCATTCTACTCAGCCACCTACTACTCCAACCACATCCAATCCTACTTGCTCTAATCTGGAGGTCCATCTGAGATCTCCTCTGCATGATCTTCATCTCCACCGTCTCCCCCACTCTCAGGATTGTCATGACCCGTCACCCTTCTACCTTAATTAAAGAATATTAATTGATCTTGGGGATCAATTAATGCTTGATAGAAGGGGCATGACCCTAAATAATCCTACAAAAATTCTAATAAAATAATTTTATGTAGGTTAGGAAAATATTAATTATCTTTTAGAGAAGATAATTAATTAGAAATTAATTATGAGGTCTTGTGAAATATAAATTTGAGAAATTATCTTTTGCAAAAATTATAATAATGTAATAAATTATGTGTAAATCTAGTGGACCCAATGTAGATGGGACTTTAAAGGACTATATGATTTTTAATATTAAATGAGCTATCCTATCTATTAGGAAATTCCCAGAGGGCCTCCCTATATTGGTGGAAAGTTAAAGGGAGATCTCTTACCCTATCAATAATAGTGCTAACTTTGTATCCATTCTTTGCCTTAATAGTATTAGTTTTATATTTATCCCCATGGGAAATGATACAAAACAAAAATAAGGACACTCTCCTTACCTCTAAGTGGACCCTTTTTCTACTATTGGTCATACTATACCAGACATGATGAGTCATAATGGGTCCAAGGCATATTTTTAATATTATTATAATAAGACCACTATTTGGACACAAGTGGAGAACTTTCCCTATAAATTGTAGGACAACTTGTGAAGAAGGGAGCTATCTAGGAAGTCTTGGAAACCTAGGGAGTATGCTCTGCACCCTGGTGGATCAAAAACTAGAAGGTTGAAGAGATTTCCTAGTTGAAGGAGATGGCATTCTTGGAAGGATTTAGCAAGGAGGAAGTTGAGGGCCTAGTTGAAGGAGGAGGCATTCTCAGAAGGAGCTAACAAGAAGGAGGTTGAGGAGACCAACCCCACATGAGTCTAGGTTGGTGAATTCTTATCAAAGATGGTTTTCATTAGATAAAATTCTTATTTAATTAAAGTGCTCCTTTGTAATGCCTCATTATAAACTTGATGGAAGCTCTATTAGATTTCACCCTAAATTAATATTAATTAAAGTCCTATTTTTACTATCTCTTTAGTATTAGTTACATAATAACATTAAGAGAGTTCACATTATCTTGTAAAGGACTTAAGTTGAAAGCATTCCCATCGAATGGGAGATACATATGTAACAAAGTGTTATATGCATTATGTCTGTTAATATTTATTTGAATGAATGCAATTTGTAAAGGGGGGTTGACCCCTTATCCTTAGAATGTTTTTCAACTAATTATCCTAACTTGAAAGGCCCTTGAATTGAAAGCATTCACATACTAATCAAATTGGAAGTACAACATTCACATACTAATCGAATTGGAAGTACATATGTAACAAAGGGATATGCATTAAGTGGTGTAATTTTATTTCAAAAGCTATCCTATAATGGGGTAAACCTAGACTAGTAGATGAAAACCATCATCGACAGTGGCACTAACCAACCACCATTTGGTGGTTATAAACTCTACCATGTATGGGTGATTTTATTGAGCATTAAACCATCAATGTCGAGTATGTGGGACATATTAAAATCCTTTAGAATTTTTGAGGGGGTGTGCACATCCTCATATTTCTCGTGACTATGTCAAAGCGCCCTTGATTGATACCATGTGATAAGAGTTGACCCTAGGATTAAATTAAATTGTTCAACCTTAGCTTAAAATTTGATTTGAATTTCATTCGACAACAATCAATATCTGCTATGGCAGAATACATACCACTGTTCCGGTGTTATAAGCAATAGAATGAAATCTATAATGGTTGTGATATGCATGAAAGGGTATGGAAACACCATTTGGAGGGTTGATAAGAGTTCCCTTGAGGTAGGCACCTGGTAGACGCTGTTGTGTAGTCGCCATTATCTGCCAAGCCCCAAAGCTGTGTCGTTTGAGTAAAAACGTGTGTTAGATCACTACATTTCCAAAACAAACCACAAATCAATACCCTTGGATATTTAGCATATGGATCATTTGATACCTACATAGGATGGTTTTAAGGTTTAAGATCTTCTAGTAGTTGATCCGAGCAACAAGGGACGTCTCTGTCAATGATTGGTTGCTCTAGTAGAATCTTGCAATAGGGTTACCCCAAGCATTATCCCACATGGGATGTGTTCGGGGTATCTATACCTTTAAAGAGACTGAGGCTCCCATATTTAATCAGCACTTGATGGTCTAAATAGTGCTAGATAGCGGTACACAGTCCTAGATATTAGAAATATTGATAGTGATTCTTGTTGGTCCCTTACACCTAAGCTTGCCACATGTTACACCTATCGCTCGATGCCATGTGTTACCCTATTTTTCACTATTTTGTGGTTGATAGGGACTATTGACAAGATCAAAATTTTAGGTTTATGTTTAGAGGGTGAGAAATTCCACATTCCTCATGCAAAAAAGTGGGTGTTACTTTAAAAAGGGGATTACTTCCCTATTGAAGTGATCACCACTCAGTGGTCATGGTAACCACCGAGTGGTGGTCACTCTAGCACCAGTTGGTGGCACTTGAACTACAAGGAGGTGGGTTAGCTCTGTGGTAAAATTAGGACACCAAAATGAAAACCAATTGACCAATGTAGGATTAATTTAACTCGTTGACTTGCTAGAATTTGATTGGTTGGTTTACACAATTGGATTTCTATAGCTACTTTTGATCAGCAAAATTTTTGAAATTTAGTCTTGAGGTGAAATTGTAGGAAGCCAAAGGAGAAGTGATAGATAGCTATAAGTGAAACAATTGAATGAGGTTGAATATTATTTGGGATCGATTTTGATGGGAAATTTGGTAAAAATATTAAGTGCAAGTTTGTATAAGAATGCACGAATTAGTGGACAATTATATTGTAACTTATTTTATGAGTAGAAGACTCTAATTCATAAAGGAAAGAGAGATTATGTATTAAGGAATAGAAATCATAAAGGGATTATGATTAGTGTTTGGTGAAAACAATTTATCCTATTAGGAAAATATTAAGATCTATTCATTTATACTTTTTAGGAAGAGTAAAGGAAGTTTTACATTTCCTAAATAGGGTGATTTCTAAAATATCTATATAAAGATATTCTTGTGAAATGAATGGATAGATTGATTGTGTACCTTTTACCATTTGAGAAAGTATGTCAACTTGGGATGCTTTCAATAGGAGACTTCATGGTAATTTAGGAATTTAAAGGTATGGGACTTTAAATTTGCTATACAAGGATTGATTGAGAATCAATAAGGGAGAATGAATTTGGAAATTCATTCTTAAGGAAATTTATAGGAATCCCTCTAAAGTCGATGAGACTTCTCCAAAATGTGATTCCAATGATTATCATAAACATATGTAAAATATTAACATTCATATGATGACTCATAAAAAAGAATTACTAGATTCCTTGTTTGCATCATGGATTTTAAGGGGTGAATGGGTTCCTTAAGAGTAAGTAAAAATAAAATGATGGCTTAAAGAAAGGAATTAGAGATTCCTTAATTGCATCATGATATTTAAAAGGAACAATTAGGTCCCTTAAATTGTATATTTGATTGAAAGGGATCCATAGATACCCTTCTATACTTGTAATATTTTACATCTCAAGTTTATGAATATGAGGAAAGAATATATTTTGGAGGTTGGGTTTTTCCCATCAAGGTTTCCCAGGATAAAACATTGTATCACTCTATTTGTGGTTTGATGTGTTATTTCCTATGTATAATACTTTTACTTTCCAAATGAAAATGATATATGTGGATGAGATAATTCATTGTTTAGATCGAACAATTATGCATGTTTATAGATTACAACAAAGGTTACATTGAATATGATTTATTCAACAATTCATTTATGATGCTAAGGATGAATGCTTAATTTCTAAACATGTTGATGATTTAATGATATGTGATTGTGCCATTTACTTTCTAGATTAAATTGGATAATTATCAATGATGCAACTAGTTAGTTTTACTCTTTGTAAATAATGGTTGTGGATATGTATAAAATCTAATCATAAGGGAATGTAATGCTTGCTTAAGTAGATATCTCATGTGTTTTTTTAATCTAAGGTTATGATGTAATGAATCCTATTATAACAGGACATCATTGATTTATATTCACCTCCTCAATACTCATGATGGATTAAATTAGAACACATTGGAATTTGGAGTGAGATGAAATCCACAAGATAACAACTTGCTTTGTAATTGAAAATAAAAACAAACTTTATATCCTAGAGCTAAGAAGTCGAGTGTGCATGAGGGGGGGTACTTCCATGTCGGATATTTACTATCTTTAAATGACTCTTAAGAATATCAAACTAGATGCCTAAATGAAAGAATGGACAAATAAGATTTTAGGCAGTGTAAATTTATATAATCTTGCTTAAGATGACATTCCATGGATTCTATGAGTTTAATCATGAATAGTGATTTGTGATCCTAAAGATTCCATAAAAGATATGAGGATAAAATATAAGATCTATGAATAACCATGGGTGTGGTTATTTCATTTATGATGGTTTTCCATTGGTGTGGTTCTCCATCTTCAAGGAATTCACCTACGTATTGATCTTGGTGGACAGTATATTTATTGGTGATTTCCCCTTTTTATGTGGGATGAAACCTAACACTTGGCCAATATTCTCATACCAATGGAGTATAAGGGTTTCATAGAAGCTGATCACTTCTACTCAAAGAGACTCTGATCAAGTCTCAATAGCACATGATGCTATCTACCTTGATAAGTTACAATCCAGTTGGAATGGTTCTACCTTAAGTCATGATTATGTTCCTTGTCTCATAAATGATGTATGAATATATATAATATATATATATATATATATATATATATATATATATATATTGAGTGGTTGAGTAGTGATAACAAGGGTTGTTACAAGGATCCTACCTTGCTGCATCCTTAGTCCTCCTTTGACTATCTAATCGAAGGCATCGCTGTCACTTGGGGGCCTCCTAGGTCCCCTCATCCCTAACCTCCTCCCCATCACCATTTGCCACCCCTCGATGTGGTTCCCATGATAGATGAGCCACAAATCACACATCATACTCATAGGCCACCCTCCACAACTCCACGCATGGTAGCCCTGTCTCCTCTCGATGTCTCCTATAGTGCACCGACTCATCTGGGACATCCTACCTTAGCCCAAACTATCATAGTACTCAAGAGAACTGAATATACTCAGCCTCACTCTAATATCTCCCAACCACCCACCTAGCTTTACACACTCATCGTAAGTGCTCTCCATCGTTCATCCACCTACAAACCCGCCATGGCCTCCATAACACTTGGGCAGATGTCAATCCAACCCATAAATCTTGATACCACTGGTTCTTCTACACAGGATGGCTCGGTTGTACCTCCTTGGCCACTGCCCACCTCCTAGAGTAGGGTTTCTCCCTACCTAAGTCTACTATCGATAAACCCTTTGGTCAAGCAACACTAAAGTGCTCCCATACCCAACACTACAACAACAAGATGCACCCCAATCCCTTTCTATTCTGCCTCATCACATCATACAACTCCTGATATACCTGTACTAATAAGGTAGAAGCCCATGCATACACCTATTGCCTAGTGATAATATCGCTAACTACCCCTATAAGGTTCCAAGGGAACCTACACCTAGTGTTTTTTAGGGCCACGATGTTGGCCAACATGAACATAACCAAGGCATAGAGGGCATCCAACTCCTTGTCCATGTACATGGACAAGTAAAGTATACCTCCACTCTCCACCCTCACACCCTACCATGCATATCCAAACATCTTCATCATATCCATATTTTGGTTGAGCCTAACCTCAACACGAATCCCATCCACTCGCACCTTGAGGATGTGATATACGTACTCCAAGGTCATGGTCACCTCTCCTGTGGGGAGATGAAAAACCCCCTATCTGCATCCCATATCTTCACCAAGGTAGAGAGATACCCCTCATCCACCATCACCATATCTACCTAGGCTACCTTCGCTAGCCCTACGTCCTACAACAACTCCCACTCGTACTTAACCACCACCTTCCTCATCCCAGGAATGAAAGGCAAGAACTAGTGCTGAGCCTCTAAAATCCTAAGCTGCAGCACAACACAAAACATTTGTCAATAATTTTGTCAAAAAAAATCATCACAAAATAATTTGCACAATACAAATAAGGGAATTACCTTAGCAACCCATGCTCTAGCTACAACCCCAGCCTCCACACCCGTTCCCTCTACCACCATAGCTTTTGTACTCCAATCACTTCACCTTACTTCACTCTACTCTACCAGATGCAACTTCTCCAACTCCCAAATGCACAAATGAGCTTGATATTTCTTGTCATGGCAGCTATTTATAGTTGCTTTAGGTGCCTTAATATGCCCATGGGCATTTATTGGTGCACTGAAGCACCCATGGGTATTTTCAAAATGCTCAAACACCGACAGGCGTTTCTAAGTGCCAAAAGTGCCAATGGACGTTTGGCATCAATTTTGACAAAATATCAAATTTTTACAAAACAATGGCTTATCCCCACAAAATAACTTCATATTACATCCATGCATTCATTTCATTATATTAACAGGTTTTGTGAAGATCCCAACTAATTTGGATGCATACTTTTCATTTGCAACCACAAATTGTAAAATCGCCTAACAAGTTACAAAAACACCAAAAAATGGTCCAAATCTTCACAAAAATATGAAAATCATCATTATCATCATTCATACATCATCACGTCACCATTTCACATCATCATTTGCATATTTTCCAAGTTCAAACAACATTAAAGTGAATCTTGTATATGGTGGTTTTTTCTCTATACTTGGCGATTGCAGTGATTTGCGTCCATGCAATTCGGTAATATGGAAGGTCTACCATAAGGAAACTTTGTAATTTTCATCACCACACATCTCCTTGTTTTAAATCATAATCATATTTGGTACTTCACATTTTGAGTGAAACTTTTCCAAGAAAATTTTGCACAAAAGCTGTCATTGATGGCCTAGTTCGTGGGGCTTAAAACATGGACAAAATCCAATTTCATCATTTCACATTTCCTTGAAAGTCATCATGGCAACTGGTCTTAACTAGGGTTATTGGTTCTAATCATAGGAATTATCTGACAATCACTAGTTGGCCCTCCGAGGTTGACTACTTTTATTTTTCTTTGCATATTCATCATTGCATATCAATGACACCGGAAGGCATATTATTCAACAATATCAAATCACCCCAAATTTGGGATAACCATATTTTGTTTTGACTTTATTACAATGGGATACATATTGCATGATCATGACATCCGCACTTGGTAGAATCCCTTGATATGTTGGGGCAAAAATAGACACATTTATCGTACATTTTTTACAAACCGCTTCATTTGTTAGGGTAAAAAGAGACGCATCATATCACATTTTCACCACCCCCCTTCCCACCGTTGGGGCAAAAATGGTATCACATATTTCATTATTCATTTGCATAGATTTTTCAATTGGCTCGTGAGATTCATCTGCAAAATCATTCGCCAATTGAGGGGGTAAGCTACACAAAATTCAAATTCTTTTATTCTTTTGTCTTCAAGTTCATGTTCTGCATCTCAATAGAAAGCTACTTTTGCACATTACCCAAACAAGTGTCTCATTTTTTTACACTGCATTGTGTTTCATGTAACACAATACAAAAAGGGGCATCCGTAGACACCAAAACCCAACTAATTTTCCTCCATCCATACTTTCCCATGATTTTTGCCCACTATTCATATATATTTATTTTATATATTTAATATTAATACTTTATATATTATATTTTATATATATTTAATAAATATATATTTATATAAGTGAATTAATCCCAACCATCCAATTTCATTTAATCCTATCCATCCATTTACATCAATCCATGCCACAACCTAAATTTAATATCCACCCTCTGATATGCTTTTATCTCAACCACACGATTAGTGTCGTTGAAACCCTAAGTATGCCCTAGGTTGGATTATAAATAGAAGCCATTTTGATGGCTCAACCCCTAAGTTTGCGAATACTTTGAGTCTTGAGTTCTAAGCTTAAGCAAATCCCTGAGTTCCCTAAGTGCTCTAAGCACTTCTATTTCCATCTTCGCTTGTCGTAATGCCCGTAGCCATCGCCATTCATTTCTGCTCACCAGATTTACTTTTGTAGACTATTTACTCCACCGTCGAGCATCCACGAGCACTTTTTGTTACTTTCAAGCACCTTTGGGTGCCTCCCCTCCATCACCAAGTGTCTTTGGGTGCCTCCATTTTAGTATCGAGTTCCCATTGGTATTTTTTGTAGCCATCGAGCACCCACGAGCATTTTACGTAAGCATTCTGAGGTTCTCCTAGCCTTTGAGCGATGCTAGGGCATCACCGCACAAATCAACTGCAACAAAATTTCACAGATTAGAAGACAACAAACACATAAGGTAAATTTAATATTTCTTATTTCATTTATGCACTTTTATTCATGTTCACTTTATTTGCAATAGATAGTTAGGGTTTTACTATTGCTCATAGAGGGCCTCACATTATGGAGCCCTCACATTATTACTAATTTGTTTGTTGTGTTATTATGTGCAGATTTGAAGGTGCTACATCAGCATTGGACAACTGTTTAAGCTGGATTTACCCAACATCGGATATCAAGAAGCCCACTCAATTCTATTGGGAGCAAGAATGCACTTAAAGACACCACCAACCTTGTTTGTTAGGGTTTCGAAGAACCCTAATCATTGTAAATTTGTATAAAAAGGACTACAAAGATCCTAAATGTAACAATGGAGTTTTTTAGGATCTCCCATTAATATAAGATCATATATTGTGCAATTTTTGGTTCTTTGTGTTCAATTTATTTAGCATTGTTTGGTGTTGCATTTTTGTATCCTCAGTAATCATCTCATCACATTGATAATTTTGATATATAGCATCGATAATCATTTTTGGTTGCTTAGAAAAGTTAATTTTAGGCCTGGTCCAATGTGATCCCCTCTTTGAATTGGCCATTACCATATACGGAATCCATAATAATTTTTGGAACATTAGTTCACCTAAAAATGGTAACAAGATGCACATCATAAGACCTTCCCTTGAAAAATTAATGAAGAAATGAAAAACATAGCAACAAATCAGTCAACTTGATTGGATGGTCTTGACTACCCAATATTGATGTTTTTGAAACCACCAAAGCTTTACTTAGTGCTCAAACCTTTGCTCTCTCAAAATGTCAATAATTTATAATAAAAATATAGCAAAATGGATCCCACCATGATTCCACTAAATAGGATTCTTCCTTAGGATAATAATTCAGGGGCAGATCATAGGTTATTAAAGGATAGCATACTCTAGTAAATCCATAAGAATTTTTTGATGGACAACATTGTCCAATAAATCCATAAACATACAAAAAAAATAGATTTTTTAAAATTTGGATGAGATCCCACTAGTTGGATATGGTAGAGTAGTATTTTGACTTGAATCAAACTCCAAATACCTATAAAGCATTTATAGCTTCCTTTAACCTTTAATAGGAAGTGATCTAGGGGTATCAACGATTCCAAAAATCAAGTGGTGGCACAACTACATGCAAAAAATTCTACATGAACTCACTCATTCATTTTGAACCTAATTCATATGAAGACTTTATAGGAGCCTTTAAACATAGGTAAACTTATTCTATTTGAGATTAATATAAGGAATTCAAAAAAGTTTCAAATTGGATAAAAGGGTTGTCTAATGCTTTGTTTAGAAGTTGTTTCATCATTGGGTTAAAATATAAAATAAAGACTAATATCAAAATGTTTAATCCTATAAATATGATAAAATCCATTGGTCTAACTATGTTGGATAAGGATAATATTGCATCATATTGTTGAACACATAAGCCACCCCATATTAGAAGTTCACAAAAAATTATGTTGTAACTAGTTTAGTTAACAAAGTGATACTAATCAAATACTTAAATGAGACAAAAATGAGATCCCAATAAGATAAGGGAATTTTTTATAATTGCGATGTGAAATACATCTCAAACCCTAAATGCATTAAACATAAATTATACCTAGTGGATGCAAAGTCAACTACTATTTGTATAGAGTTGAATGCCATAAATAACTCGAATGATGAATAATATGAGGATGTTGATACCATAGACAAAATCAATTTGAGATATCTTTTCATGATTTAGAAGGAATTACAATAGCCCAAACTATAAGAGTGTAGGGGTATTTCAAAAAATATCTACTAACCATTCTCATCAACACACAAAGTATGATCCCAAAGTGGCTAAACGAGAAAATTGGTATATGTATCCATGCAATTTGAAGTCATGATAGCTAATGGAAAAATTCTCCCTTGAAAAAATAAATAGATATTATAATCTAAAATATGATATGTTTGTGCTTATATTGGATGGGTGTTATATAGTCATGGGATCTTAGTGGTTGCAGATGCTAGGACTTATATTATAGGATTTTAAAAAAATGTGAATGTAGTTCATAGTAAATGATCAAATATAACCCTCAAAGGATTGACAGTGGGGCCAAAAAAATAATTAATTAATATTTCATGGATAAGTTTCTCAAAAATAGGTCTTATAGAGTTATGGATCAACTATTTATAATTCAATCTATGGAATTTTTTGAACTAGATAAACCCCAAAAATTATAAGCGCTTATTAACAAGTATTCTTATGTGTTTGAGAAACCTCGTGAACTTCTCCCATAGTGCACACATGACCATTTCATACTAGTAATTTGGGAAAATTTTTCACCCAAAATTTGGCCTTATAAATGCCCTTATGCATAGAAGTAAAAAAATGAAAAGTTGGTACAAGAACTGTTGAAGGTAGGAGTAGTTTGGTCAAGTAGTAGTCCTTATTATTCACTAATAATTTTGGTACATAAGAAATATGGATTATAGATATTATTTATGGAATTCAAGGCATTGATAAAAATTACTATTAAATACAAATTTCTAATTTTCATAATAGATAAGACAAGTTGCATAGTACCTATTTTTTCTCCAAACTAAATTTTAGGTCAAGATACCACCAAATTCATATACGTGATGAGGTCTCCCTAAGATGGAATTTCAAATATATTATAGATATTATAAGTTTTTAATCATGCTTTTTGGCCTAAGAAATAATCCATCCACATTGTAATGTCTAGTGAATTAGATTTTTTGGCCCTTCATTTGAAAATCCATTTTGGTTTTCTTTGATGACATCCTCATATACAATAAGGTTTAAGAAGATATTACCCATGTGTTGTAGGTGAGTTGGAGAGGGTAGGGCAATCCTCCAAGGGAGGTCCCTGGTTTGAATCTCCACCCTACCAAACACACATTGGGTACCCAAAATCCAATTGATTATGTTGGTGCGGTCAGGACCGAGTGTGACTCTCGGGTGATTTTGATGGTGTAGAACCCCCTGGTTGTGGTTTCTTAGACCAAGGTGGCTCTGCAAGGAGTTTTTTACTAAATTTAAAAAATGTTTGTAAAGAGCATTTGACTCACTAGAGCAAGTCCTACAATCAATTTCATATAATCAACTATATACAAAATATTGCAAGTGTTCTTTTGCTTAATGATAGGTTGAATATATACAACATATCATTATAAATGAAGGGGTTAAGGTAGATTCTAAGAAAATTTAAGACATGAAAAATTGGCCTAAACCCAAGACCCTCTAAATTCTGAAAGGAATTTTGCATCTCACTGGCTATTATCATATGTTTGTTTAATATTATTGTAAATTTTATAGTTCCTCTAACAACCATGTTAAAAAAAAATTCATTTATGTGGATGAAAGCAATAAAAAGAAATTTTGAATCTCTCAAATAGGTTATTTGCACCACCCCTATAGTTTTTATACAAATTATTTTGTTTTATTTTTTATTTACTTGGTGGAATCGATAGCTTCCACAATGATCTGAGCACATTGTCTGTCTCTATGATTGTCATGGTATTCCATGTTGTTCACCTTGAAAGTTGCCACATAGTACTCGATGTAGTTCACCCCTATAACCACCATGCCACATTCATTTTAAACCTTTTGCACTATTGAAAGCACTAGGAAAGGGATAAGCATTCAACCTGACAAGTCCTGAGATTTGAACCCTGGGCGTTCATCCCCCTTACGAGGTTTTGCCACACCAATAGATCTACATCTTGGACCTATTATATAAATTTGTTTAAAACCATTTAAAATTGAATGTAATACATCTATGAGTGGAATTATGGTAGAAATCATGCAACAAGAGACATCTTTAGCTTTTACTAGTAAGGAACTCAAAGGCAAAAACTTGGTAAAATCAACAAATTGTTTTTATAACAATCCTCCATGTGGTAACACATTGACAATTGTATCTTATGGGGTGACACATTTACATCAAAGATAAAACTACAAAGTTTTAAATAATTTTTAGAACAAATGGACCCTTCACTTAAACAACAAAAGTGGATGACTAAGTTAATGGGCTATGATTATGAGATCATCTACACAAAAGAAAAAGACAATGTCATTGTCAATGCCTATCATACAAATTTGATGATCAAGTGATGTTGTGCATGTTATATTTACCAAATTCACATTGTTCACATGAATTTTAACAAGAGCTGAAACAAGATACACAAATACAACAATTTATTCAACAAATTTTCACACACTCTATAAAAAATCTAGGTACTCATGGGATGACCAATACTTATGATATAATGAGCTTATTGTGCTTGCTACAAATTTTGTTATTAATTGTAAATTATTATAGGAGTTACATACCTCACCTTACATAAGATATTTTGTATTCTCAAAGAGTTATCAATGCATAAAGAGGCACTTCTTTTGGGAATAAGTAAAACAAGATCTTAAAAAGTATTCAAGAATGTGGTATTTGTCAATGACATAAAGGGAAAATAATTCCAATTTCGAGCATCCTATTGACAAGTGGAAATAGTGGATTATCTCTTTAAGTATGCCTATTTTTTACTTTGGACCATTCTTACACAACTTCCACTATTGCCTAAACCTTCATTACCCAAATTTTCTATGTCCAAGTCATCCTCACTTCCATAGTCTATGAGTAGGACCCAAATTTCACTAATAATTTCTATGATGAGCTATTCAAGCTACACAAAACCCAATTGAGAATGAGATCATCATACTATTGATAAAAAAAATGACTAGATAGCAATTTTCAACAAGTTCTTAGAGGCTTACCTACATTGCTTTTCTTCAGAGTGATAGATTCATTGGACAAAATTGATTCCATTGGCTGAATGGTGCAATAATAACACTTCTAGTAGGATAACCAAGATGACCCATATGAATTTGTATATATCCAACCATAAACATCTCTCACATCATATATTTTAGGTAATTCTTGGGTATAGGCCATTGAATATATCCTTAGCGATCAAGAAAATGTAATTTAATCTCTCAAGGACAACTTGAAAATGGCTTAAAATTGTATGAAGCTGCAAATAAGTCAACATAGATAAAAATTCGTACTTTCTAAATGGGATATATATTTTCTTAGATTACAGTCTTATAAATAGTCATTCTTGAAATAAAACACAATCACAAGTTATCACCAAAGTTCTATGGTCCCTACTAAGTGTTAGAAGAGATTATCACCTTTGCATACAAGTTGGACCTTTGTCATCTTCTAAAATATATCTCATTTTCCATGTATCTTGCTTGAAGAAGGTCCCAGGTTAGCACATTTGAGTTCAACTATTAGTACCTAAATTAGATGATGAAGGATTATTTGTTTTTGAACCAGAGTTTATTTTGGATGAACAATCATGATAGCTTCAAAAATGGACTATTATAGATATTTTGGTACAATGACATTGACTACACCTTGAAGATTCTATTTAGGAGTTATAACATAAACTTCAATAGTAGTATTCTTATCTTCAATTTTGAGGTCAAACTTATTTGGAGAGGATGCAATGCCAATACCTTATGTTCTAACCCTTTTATTAATTGAATATAATACTTTAGTAATTAATTATTTTGGGCACCTATTTTGAATGTAAAGGTGACCCTTGATCATTAATGTTAGGGTTAGATAACTCAAATAACTATTTTTTGCTAATTCTAGAATACTAGGGTTAGCGTTATATTATAATTATATATTAAATTATAAGAAGGGAAGAATAATCTTGAAAAATTACATTGTATTGAGATTTTTTTCTTAAATGAACTTCCCCCATCAAAGTAGCTTGTGATAGAGTGTAATATTTAAGAGTTATCAATAAAGCTTTTTTATTTATTGCTTCATTCAACATTTTGTATTTTTCAAGGATATTGTGTTTTTTGTTTCAATGAAATTTTGTAGGCATAATCCTTAAAGGTATTGACATCAATGTTAGCATGTCAAGAAGCCTTTTATGCAAGATATCAAAGTTGAAATTTTAGAGTTTGGAGTTTTGGTAGACACTAGTAGTTGGTGTTGAAATCAACATTGGTGATGACATTAATGTTCTGAGAATTCCATCTAGACTTTAAAGTTTTAATGCTACTCGTGACAATGAAGATATGTGTCATTACTCAAAACTTAAGGCTAGCTAAAACAAATTGTCTAAGGTAAAGTTTGGTCTCTTTGTTTCTTTCAAAATTTGGATACCGAGAACATTGTCATGTCGTACCAATTGTAAAGTTGGACAAACTTAGGATACTCAAATAAGAGAAATTACAAGGTCAAATATCTAGAGGAGAGAAAATATATGTCAAGGTTAGATATGTTGAATCTATTCCACAAATTGTGTTTCCTTTTCTACTTATTTTGACCATGAGGTGAGTACTCCATGGGTTACATGAAGAAAGCTACATTAGTAGGTGCAAAGGGTTGGGATAAATAAAAAATATGAAAATGGTTGTGTTTTTTAGAGCTATATACCTTAATTGTATAATGATGAATGTAGAGAAAATCTAATATGAAAGGTTTGTGGGTGACATAGATTACTAGCATTTGTTGTGCCTCTATGTGTTTTTGTTGCCATTATCTTGGAATTGTAGGCTATGAGAACTCTGATCAACCTTCACCTTGATAAAATTAGTTACAATGCTTGATCAAATGGTTTCCATTTTTAAATACAAATAAGAGGATAAGAATTCGACCAAGCATCAAACCAAAAAATTATAGATCCCCCTCATTGATTGGCCATCTAATATATTTCTTCATCAATTGCAAACTATATGATATGAAGTTCCATTATGTCGATCTTTTATGTAGGGTTCATCTCCTAAATAATTTTATTGCATGAATGGAACCTTTACATTTTTAAAGTAACATTTCTTTCCAACTCTTCCCTTGATATTCGAATAATATCCAACCAAGCCCCTAGTGCCAAACTCATAAGTATACAATTTTTATAAACTTGCCCCTTCAATATCCTTTATTTTGTAAACCTATTATCAAGAGGAAACCTAAAATTTTCCTTGCATCATTTCCAAAGAAGATCTCTTCAAATTTTATCAAATTTGGATGATATATTTACTAGAAATATGAAAAATGACATCATATATATAGTGATTGATTATGATGTGGTCTTTATTATTTGTAGCCTTCTTGCCTTTGGTTAAGAACTTACCTTTCCAACTTGCCAAACAAAATTTCCCTCTATCTAAAATTGAGTCCCAAAGCTCCTTCTATTTTCCTTTATAAAATAAATAAATACCCAATTATGTTGATGAAAAAATTAATTTTAGACCCTAAAACATACACAATAATCCATTGTAAATCTAGGATAATGTTAATGAAAAAGATCCTAGATTTTTAGTATTAACCAATTATCCAACAACCTTCTCATGACATGATAATATTGATTTAAAACCCTTGGTCTGATTGACTAAGGGATGGTCCAAAATAAAAAGTATCATCAACAAATTAGAGATGATATTCTAACAGACCATTTGTTGCAACATGATTGCCTATGTTTTTTCCTTCAAGAAATCTTTTCCTAATGCCTTCACAAGAATAAATAGATAAGGAGATAGTATATCATCCTATAAGAGTCCATAAGATGATTCAAAGTGTCCAATATGATATCCATTAATTAAAATATATTATTTTAAAGTTTTATAACAACATATAATCCATTTACATCCACCTTGATCAAAACCAAAGATTTTGAGAATATCAAATATGACACTCTATCAAACCCTATCATATGTTTCTTCATATCTAATTTTATAAGCACATATATTTTTTTCATGGAATGGAGAGAATATATATATTTGTTTGCTAAGTTTACACTATCAAAAATTTGTTTTCAAATGCCTTATTAGGATTAAAAAAACATCTCCTCATGTAGCTCCACTATAAAGATCGTCATCAAAATTTTATTTTGTCCATGTGTGATAATTGATGGAATATTTTATAAAAGCTTGCCTTGATCCTCCTTATCTTTCCTAACATATGATAAAATATGTTTGAAATAACTAATGCTTTCTTCTTGATATCTTCTTCTTTCTCAATAAATTTGCATCTAGGGTTAAAATATTTTTTATGCAATGGAGATTTTTTTTTTGACTATAACATGAAAGAATTTGGTATTTCTATCTCCTTGTACCATCTCTCCCTAGATTTTTGGGACCACTATGGTTCCTTTTTCAATACATTATGACAATAAGATTTTTTTTTTTCTATATATTTACATGAGTATATATATAAGTATCCTTGTCCACTCTATATTTTTTTATATTGGGTGAAAAAATAGGGTTTTGAAAGGGACCTTGACCCTTTTACATGAGAGGCCTGATCATATTGGAAAATAAAAACCATAGGCCAACAAAAGATATTCTAGTGAAAAGCACACACCTTTCCTCCTAGGAAAGATATGTCAGGAGGGAAAACATAAGGGATGTATTATTGATAAAAATGGGTTACATATATAGGCAGAAGGCCTATATGATAAACTGACAAGTGTTAGTATAAACTGACAAGTGTCAAAATAGAGGCATAGTGCACTTTAACTCTAACATTCCCCCTTAAAGTGCACTATCCTAACTAAAGAAAAAAACAAGTCAACATTAGGTAACATTCCCCCTTAATGTTGACTTCTCTAAAAAAATCTACATCCTCCTTTATTGCTGATTTGGTCTAGGCTTGTGCTCTTTGTGCTTGGCTCTCCAACTGTGAATAATGCTAGATTCACTGTGTATACATCTCGGTCTGTTGCCTCAAGGTCAGCCACTTCCACGGGTCTGTTGCCACTGGGTCAGCCGTCTAAGTGCCTCGGGGTCATCATGGGTGCCTCGGGGTCGCCCACTTCTGGGTCTGTTGCCTCTGCAGGTCATCCTCAGAGGATGTTGCCTCTCGTAGGTCACTGACTAGATTCACCATGAGTATGAAATCCCTCCTCATGGTGAACTCAATCTAGAAGGTGTCGGTCTTTGTCGAAAATGCACCTTAATACAAATAAAAAATGAGCCATATAAGAGTGTCGGTCTCTGCCAAAAATGCACTCAATACAAAAAATGAGCCATAGATCCAAATAGGAGGAGAGAAGAAGAAAAGAAGAGAATCTTCTGAAGTGTCTTTGTCTATAGTCTTCAGAAGTAGATCCAAAAAAGACCTCGGATAGAGTCTAGGGTGTCTTTGTCTGTAGTCCCTAGTATAAGTGTCCTTATGGTGACCATGTCATCCCACCGAAATGCATGGGTAACCAACCGCTGCATTCACCAAGTGTATAGAAAAGATCACTAGGTACAAGGATCACATATGAAATTACCTTGGGAGTGTCGGGTACAACCGAGAGTGCACTCCAAGGTAAAAAATTTGAGGCTAAAAAAAAAATTGAATTGAAACAGCCTCAAAATTACAATTTGACTGCACCATTGTATCCGTCGTGGAAAACCATTTCCAACGACTATAAATACCCCTATATTCCATTATCAAAGGGGCCTTCATCATAATGAAAAAAACAACATGCCTCTCTAAGACAGCAACTAAAACCTCGCACTGTGGTGGCATCACTCTCTGGCAGAAAAAAAACAGTCAATTTCCCTCGCAGGGGAATTACATGGGCCATCTAGGCCATCACTTTTGAAAAATATAATAAACAACATTTTTCTCTCTGCAATAGCAAAACAATGTTCCAGCATGCAAAATTCAACAACCCATCGACGAGCCACGTCATCAAAGCTGGTTGTCATATTGACGAAGTGCATGTGGGATCCGCTTATTCAAACAACTAAAACAAGTAGCCATTTGAAATCAATCAATGCAACTACTGAAACTCCCAGTGAGCTCATCTACATTCAAAACACCACTCTTTCGCCAACAAGGACTATAGTTGACTGACGATTCTTCATGTTGTTTCAGCTACTTCAAATCTTAGCATTTAGTTAACAAATAAATCAAAACGTTAAACAACATGAACGATTCTGAAGAGTCCAGAGATGGGGTTACCCGTCAGCGGCAAGAGTGCCAACTGGACATTGGATGGCACCGCCGACATGATTTCCAGCCCCATGAATAGCACGTGGATGATCGTTACCACATCCAAAAAATGTTTGAGATCGTCGGTACTGTGTACTATCATGAACTAGGCTTCAAAAAAACTAAAACAGGCACCCACCGTAGCAACACGACTGCAAACTAAATACCAAAATCTGTAGATGGTTTTCAAGCATAGTGTACGATAAAGGGTTCCTTCCTACTCTTCTTTCATCGTCAATAATGCTGGAAAAACATGCTTAAGCCAGTGACATAGCCAACAACAGTGTAAAATGCAGGGGCTTTTAAGCAGTAGAGATATAAGAAGTAGCTTATTTTCTCTTGCAGGGATCGATCCATCGATGTGGCACTCATTGATAACAAAATCAAGCATAATATTTTGTATGAGGAATTTTTGAGCAAGGGGAAATGCATAGCAGTAGGTCTTCACAGATGAGGCATACGCCAAGGGGACGTGGTCTACATCATTTTCTCCCAACTCTATTTACTTTCCCATCTTCTTTTTGGTCATGCTGTCGATTGGAGCCGTCGTCACAACTACGAATCTCGTCAACACTATCGCGAAACACTCCCACCATACAACCAACAACACTATCCCCAACACACTACTGATTCAGTCCCAATGATCTTTGAGTCACCAGATCGAGCCGTGCCCATGAACAACGGATGCCGAATCTTTTCAGTGCCATCTTCACAGAGTTCCTCTACCTGTCAAGTCGTCATTGCAGTCCATGGAGACACGCGCCATGTCTTCCATTGGGTACTTTAATGGAAGGCATAGTTTGGAAGAAGAAAGTGTTCAGGCACATCCAGTTTGGGTTCTTCAAGGATTCATATTCTCGCACTACTACCAGTGGTGGTAGCTCTCATCATATTCTATCAAACCCAATAAAAACAAATCCTTCATCGTCAGGGCTCGCTCGAGATGTGAATATGATCGCTGCTCCATTTTCTACACTGCCATCCACCACGATCGCTGTGTAGAATGCGCTATAAATGTTTCTTTTGAGCTGCTATGCAAGATTGGATTTGCACCATGTGAGACGATACCACCAAATATTATGACGTATGACTCCACTAGTGAGAGCCACATCTCCTCCGATGACAACCACATTATTGATTCTTGATTACATTCTTGACCTCACAAACTTCGATTAGATGGCAACAAAGATGCAAAAATCAAGTGCAGGCGGAACCAAACAAATGCTCTTCCTCTTTGCTTCGATCAAATCAATAAAAAAAATTTCAGCCATTAAAAAACTTCTGGTTTCTAATCCATCAAAGATGGAGAGCATACTCCCTCAGTTTAAAAAAAAAATGGTCAAAGGAAAAAAAATGAGGGGGAGGGAAGATTTCCATGAGGGAAATCCCCCCTCAAGATCACAGGAGCAGGAGAATGCCCGAGCTCTGATACCAAATGTCAGGAGGGAAAACTTAAGGGATGTATTATTGATAAAAATGGGTTACATATATAGGCAGAAGGCCTATATGATAAACTGACAAGTGTTAGTATAAACTGACAAGTGTCAAAACAGAGGCATAGTGCACTTTAACTCTAACAAGATAACACTATAAAAAGAAAAGTATTACAAAGATAATGCCAAAATATATTGGCCTTAGTTTAAGCACTTTAATTTCCTACAATAGAAAAAATATCAGCTCTAAACTTCTTAAAGTCCTTCATTACCCTTTGATTTAATGGGGCGTTTAATCCCAAAATATTCCATGATATGATCTTCATTTTTTGGAAGATTATGGTACTTTCCCCTCGCTCAACCACAGTGTCTATTATGTGCCATTATCTTCCTGGGCTACTTTCTTACTTCTCACCTTTGCACTTTTGGGTCTTCTTGGCTTTTTACCACTTTCTAGATCTGTTGTTTTTATGGTGCTTCTAGTTATTCACATAAAACGTATGCTCTCCTTTTTTTATTTATTTGCTAAAAATAAGATCTACTATTTCATAATTCCTCTTTTACTCTTCTTCATTTTCCTTTTATTCACTACCTCTTGGAAGCCATATTCTTTTTCTAAAGAGGACCAAATATCCTCCAATTCTACTTCTTGTTCATTGGGTAAGACTTCACCCTCTTCACCACCCCATTGAGTCTCTCTTACCACTTCCTCCTCTTCCCCTTGGAATAACTCTATTTCCTCTCCCTTTGAAATCTGGCCTACTTGATTGGGAGTGTTTTGTTCTTGAGCTCTCTCTTGGACAACCAAGTGGTTCTGATCTAGTTATTGTTGGAATTATGTTAAATATTTATTATGTTATTCAGGAGGGGTTGACTCTGAAAGTAATTTAAACTCTATAAATATTTCCTCATTGGGGTTCAAGGCCAGGATGGGCCCCAAGAGAGGGTATAGGGGCGGTAGCCCCTATTTGGGGGTCTAGGGGCATTAGCCCTTGGGGAAATATTTTTGGGGGTTTAAGCTATTTTTAGACCCATATGGGTATTTTTTGGTTAATGTAATGTTTGCCCATGGTATTGTAAAAATCCTTCTTGTGTTGTTGGTATATAAAGTAGCACTTGCATGAGGGTTTGGTAATGAATTTGTAAAAAATGTAATAACAAGCAAAAAGTGAGTGAAAGGATACTATTGTATTGAAGATAGTCAAGTTTATACAATAGGGATATATTCTTGTTAGATTTTTTCTCGAAAGAGTTACCCAAGATAAATGTTTGTGTAATGTGTTCTTCTCTATTTTTCCTTTGATTCTATAATTACTGCTTTTCTATAATTTGTTTATCAGGGTACTATTTCTCTTAATTTGGTATCGGAGCTAGGTTTTAGCTTTGTTTGAGGAATAAGGGTTTTAAACCTAGGATAAATTTATTCTTGAATGGTAGTACATGAAAGAATCTAAGCAAAGGAAAAATGATGGGAAGCACACAAGTAGAGATCAAAAAATTTAATGGACATAATTTTGAGTTATGGAAACTCAAGATGGAGGATCTATTGGTGGATAAATATCAATGGGTTGTAGTCTCGGGAGTAAAACCAAAAAGAATGATATATGAGGAATGGCTAAAGATCGATAGGAAGGTAAAAAATTTATAAGATTGTGCTTATCTGATTTAATATTTTTGAATGTATCGACAGAGGCCAGAGTAAAGTTGTTATGGGAAAAACTGAAAGTACTATATTAGATAAAGTCACTGGTAAATAAACTCTTTCTCCGAAAGAAGTTGTATTATCTTTGGATGAATGATGGTGACTCTATGGCTAAACATCTGAATGATTTTAACACTGTGGTAAGTTAATTAAACTATGTAGATGTAAAAATGGATGAAGAGGAAAAGTGTATTACTTTACTTTATTCATTATCTGACTCTTGGGATAACCTAGTTATGACCATCACCAATGCTACTTCTAAATTGAAAGTAGAGGATATAGTAGGAATAATGCTATTTGAGAAAATGAGACAAAAATATTCTAAGGATTATAATTAGAAGGATGCCTTGGTTGTAAGAGGTCATTCTCAAGAAAGAAGCAGAAAGAAATAAATAGAAAGGATATCAAAATCTAGGGGAAAATTTGTTGTTCCTGACAAAAAGAAATACTAGAAGTGTGGTAAAATAGGACATTCTAAAAGAAAATTTAGATCTAAAAAGGTTAATGAAGGAACATCTACAAAAATAAAGACTACAAATGAAGATTCAAGTGACCTGTTCATAGTTGCAACATTCTCAAGTGAACACCATGACTCGTGGTTGATTGACTTAGGCATTCATTTTTATATGAATCCTCATAGGGAGGGGTTTTGTGAATATGAAAAGATAATGGAGGTGAAGTCTTCTCAGGAGATAATTCGACACAAAAAATAATAGGTCGAGGAAGAGTCAAATTGAGGTTAAAATATGGAAGAATTAAAACCCTTCCCAGTGTGCTGCATATTCTAGGTTTGGCAAGGAATCTGATATCCATTAGTAAGATGAATGACATGGGTGTGATTGTGGAATTCAATAAGGATAGTTGCAAGATGGTTCATGGATGCTTAGTGTTGGCAAGGGGAGTTTGTACAGGAACTTTGTTCAAACTTGAGGCTAGCACTATAAGTATTGATTACAATAACTCTTCAATTGTAGAGGAAATTAATATGGTAGAAGAAGCTCTAAGTATTCCTATAGTGAATACAATGTTGTGGCATCAACGCATGGGGCACATTGGTGAGAAATTTCTTTGAACATTGAAAATGAAAGGTATGGTTGAAGAAATTTCTAATTGCCCATTAAATTTTGATTTTTGTGAGCACTGTATTTTTGAAAAGCAAACCGGAGTTAAGTTTCCTAATAGTGCTACAATATTTGAAAGAATTTTGCATCTAGTTCACAATGATGTGTTTGGACCTGTAAAAGTACCATCATTAGGTAAATCCATCTATGTTGTTATATTTATAGATGAATTCTCAAGAAATACCTGGGTATATTGTTTACAATACAAATATAATATTTTCATTAAGTTTAAAGAGTTCAAGGCTCTTGTATAAAATCACACAAAGAAAAAGATAAAGGTTTTGATAAGTGATAATGATGGTAAGTATTGCTCTAATGAATTTGAGTAATTTTGCAAGGAATGTGGAATAGAAAGGCATAGAAAAACTCTGTATACTCCACAATAGAATGCAGTTGCAGAACAGATGAATAGAACATTGATGGATAAGGCCAGAAGCATGCTAAGCGATGCAGGGTTAGAAAAGAAATTCTAGGTAAAAGCCATGTTAACTGCTTGCTACCTCATCAATATATCTCCTACCTCATATTTGGTGGATAAAACTTCATAGGAAGTGTGGATTGGTAAGAAACCCTCTCTTAATCATATAAGCGTTTTTTATTGCAAAGCTTATATGTATATCCCAAAAGAGAAACATACTAAACTAGACTATAAATCTAAGAAATACATATTTCTAGGTTATAGTTCTAGTGTGAAAGGATATAAGTTGTGGAATTCAGAAACACAAAATATTACTTATAGTCATAACGTGATCTTTAGAGAAACAAAATGGGTTCCAAAACAAGAAATGCAACCAAGCAAAGGACCAAAAATAGTTTAGGTAAAATTAGAACAGAAGGAAGAACCTATGGTAGAACCTGAATTACAAAGAGAGTCTGAAGATGAATATTCAAAGGAAGAAGGTGAGGAGGAAGCTAAATATGTAGAACCTAGAAATACAATTTTGAGGAGATCATATCGCGTGAGAAGACTCCTAGAAAGGTATAGCCCTTCATATTTTTGTTCTACATTTAATTTATCAATACTGATGAAGAACCTAAGACTGTAAAGGAGGCACTTCAATCAAGTGAGAATAAGTCTTGGAAAAGGGCTATGGAAGAAGAAATGGAGTCCTTGGATAAAATAAGACATGGGATTTGGTGAAATTACCCCTTGGTAGAAAAATGTTGGTTGTAAGTGGTTATTCAAGAAAAAGTACAACATAGAAGGAAAGTTGGAGAAGTACAAAGCTCGCCTAGTAGCAAAAGGATTTTCTCAAGTTGAAGGAATTGACTTTGGTGAGATTTTTTCTCCTATGGCTAAACTAAAATCAATTAGAGTTCTATTGGCTATTTTTTTTGCTTTTTATTTTGAAATAGAATAAATGGATGTAAAGACAACTTTTCTACATGGTGAACTTGATGAATATATATATATATATATATATATATATATATATATATATATATATATCACAACCAAAATGCTTCAGGGTAAAAGGTAAAGAGGACTTGGTATGCAAGCTAAAGAAGTCTCTTTATGGGTTGAAGCAGTCTCCAAGGATGTGTATATTTCAAAAAGGAAGGTCAAAATTTTGTTATCATTGTATTTTATGTAGATGACATGTTGTTAATTGGTAATAATAAGGAGATGATAAAGTTAATAAAATCTCAGTTATATTTTGAATTTAACAATGAAGGATTTGGGTGCTATAAGATTTATTTTGGGGATGAAAATAATAAGGGATCGTGTAAATAGAAATTTGTGGTTAAATCAAATGAAATATGTTGATTTGATACTACAAATATTTAGGATGCATGATTGTAAACCAATATGTACTTCATATCTGGTTGGTCAAAATTTATCTGCTAAACAATATCCTAAAATAGATGAGTAAATTGAAGAAATGTATCATGTTCCTTATGATAGTGTTGTGGGCAATATGATGTATGTAATGGTCTATACTAGACGTGATATTGCACATGTAGTGGGAGTAGTTAGCAGATATATGTCCAATCCAAGAAAGGAACATTGGAATGTTGTGAAGAGGATCTTCAGATACTTGCATGGAACTACAAATTATGCTATCTATTACAAAGGAAAATTTGGAGATAATGATATTGTAAATCTACAAGGGTTTGTGGATGCTGACTGGACTGGAGATATTGACAAGAGAAGATCCATGAGTGCTTATGTGTTTAGGCCGTTTGGAGGGGTAGTAAGTTGGATGAGTAAAAAGCAATCAATTATTGATTTATCCACTATAGAATTAGAGTACATTGTAGCAACTCATACCTATAAATAAGCAATGTGGCTATAGAGATTGTGTTAAAAAATTAGCATTAAGCAGAAGGCTATGAGAATTGACAGTGATAGTCAAAGTGCAATATTTTTGATAAACAATCTTGGTTTTTATGATTAGTCAAAACATATTTATATCAAGTACCATTTTGTAAAATAGATGGTTGAAGAAAATCGAGTGATATTGGAGAAAGTTGATACATAGAAGAATGTTTTTGATTTGTAAATAAATATTGTACTTGCTCAAAAATTTTCCTGGTGTAGAAGATCTATGGGTATGGTTGCCCTTGACAATTGATAATGGAATTTATTAGCCCCTATGGAAAGTATTCAACAAGTGGAAGAATGTTGGAATTGTGTTGAATATTTTCCATATTATTTAGGAGGGGTTAACTCTGAAAGGACTTTACACTCTGTAAACATTTCCTCATCGGGGTTCACCCTCGAGGAGAATGTTTTAGGGGTTTAAGCTATTTTTAGACCCATAGGGGTGTTTTTGGGTTAATGTAATGTTGGACCATGGTTTTGCATCCATGGTATTGTAAAACCCCTTCTTGTGTTGTTGGTATATAAAGCAACACTTGCATGAGGGTTTGGTAATGAATTTGTAAGAAATGTAATCACAAGCGAAAAGCGAGTGAAAGGATATTATTGTATTGGAGACGGTAAAGTTTATACAATAATGAGATATTCTTGCTGGGTTTTTCTTGAAAGGGTTTCCCAGGATAAATTCTTGTGTAATGTGTTCTTATTCTTTGTTTTTCCTTTGATTTTGCAATTATTGCTTTTCTAGATTTTGTTTATCGAGGTATTATTTTTCTTCATTGATGGACCATATTTCCTTCATCATCTCCTTTTTCTATTTCCTATTCATTTAGCCTACCTAGAAATTCAAAATTATTTTCATTATCTTCTTATTTTGAAAGATTATCCTTTCTCCAATAGAGTTTATTTTTCTTCTGATTGAAACTTTTTTCTCTTCCAGATATGAGCATTTATCTCCTTTGACTCTTTCCTCCTGAACATTTTGCTTGTAAGTGCATTGCCTTCTTACAACCATAACATATTGGTATTGAGGACTCATATTGTATTTCTTATGTCTAAACTCCTCCATTTGAGACTAGTTTGATTACAGTAGGTAAGGGTTTTGTGAGATTTACATTCACATAGAAGTGAGCAAAAACCATTATTGTTTTTGCCCTTGTTGCTAGATCATAAGCTATCAATTTTTCTATTGATTTGGATATTTGTCTAAAAATATCTTCATCCTAGAAAATCATCAGAAGTATAGGGAGTCAAATCCAAAGAGGGACCATATTAATATTTTTTGTATCCAGGTTAAAGTTTGGAGTCCATTTTCTTAGATAAACACCTTTTTGCCCAAAAAACCATGGCCATTTTAACAAGATTGAACTCATTTTTTCCTAACTTTTTAAGTTGATTAATAAAAAAACCCTTGTTCAAATCCGCAATTTTTATTCCACATTTCATTCATCATTTTTTATCCGTCCACCCTCTGATTGTATCCAATTCTAGATAGATACCCATAAATTTTCCAACCAAAGAGTTTTCTTTTTTTTAGAAATTATTTGAAGAATAGGTAGCGGGATTGTTGGTATGAAGTTTGTCTAATGGTAAGGATTCTACACCCACAAACCTCAACCAACATTGAATGGTATCAAAACTATAAGTTTTGATACCAATCTTCAGAGAAGGTCGGTTCCTAGGGAATCCTAGCTAACTATGCATGGGGAAAAGCGATCAAAGAGAAAAGAAAGAAAGTTGAAGCTAGAAATTATGGGATGGATTCAGCCACATCAAAATACATGTACAAATAAATTTAAAACATGCACTAAGTATTCATGAACTATATAATAGACTAGCCAATGATTCCCATTAATATTCATCATAGAGAGTTTGATTGAAAATTCTAGAATTAATAAAAAAAAAACATGAAATCTAGAATGTAGAATTAGAGCTACTTCATCCAACTAATTTTAATAGAAATAAACAATCTTGACAATCATAGATACATGAGAAGATTTGGAGGCTATAAAATAATTCACTTGCATTCAGTGTGCTCCAAATTTTACACGTAAGTTGTAATGGCTAAAGAGCCGACCCTTTGAAATGCATTACAATCATACATGTATAGCCCTAGAAAAACTATCCCTCAACAAGTGAATACAATATCAATAAGTAAGGTTGGCCAAAAAAACCTGCTGTAGGCACTTAAGATCTTATTAATGAAGTGTGGTCGAGTCAGAGAGTATTCGAGCTACACGTACCAACTACAATCTTACAACCTATATATTCTTGCTTGAATAGCTTGAAAATACACTTTGTTGGTCACATCTAATTCTCCCATATAATTGATGTACTAATGCCCTGGGTGCTCATAATGCTTGCATGTACTTGGATGAAGAAGGTTTCTAGGATCATTAATGTAACCTATAGCCCATTGTAGGGATTGTATTCTATGGGTGATCATTATTGACTCCTCAAAGTACCATCTGTTACATTATAGCTACACATAGGGTTATTTTTTGACCAGGAATTAAATTGATCACCAACCATATTCATCTTGGGCATAACACTCTTTCACCAATGACGAGAAACTAGCCTATAGGATGCTTCAAACTATACTTCACCTCATCTTCTTGGGCGAGCATTTGGGCCATCGATGGCTTTCAAATTTCTCATTTCTCCATCAGGTATCACCTCTACTCGAGGTAGAATTTTGGGTTGGGTTTGCAGTCAGATTGCAACCCAATTTTCTACTCAGCTCAAATCTCTCTTCCTTCATGGTGGAGATTTAGGATCAATCTCGAGTCCCATTGATTCCCATTCTTCTGTCAGTGCAACTCATTACTTCTCTAAGGTGATATTTTGGGATTCGTAAGGTGCTTCTCTTCATTCCATTTCCTCGTCAAGTTCACAATTTGACCATTTTTTAGCCTCTTATGTGGTGGTCTTTTGAGATTTACCAACATCAAACATCTTCCCATTTTTTTGCCCTCCTGCTCTTTTAATTTCCTACGATGAAGTTTTGGGAGTGCCTAGAGTGTGTTGATTTTCTAGTTCTCCATCCTTTGTTTCTCCAAGGCAGAGTTTTGGGATTCGCTCAAGGATGATGGATTCCCAGTTTTATGCCCACATTAATACTTAGTCGAGTTTTCAAAAATTTCTAGGGTGGACTTTCGGGAGTCTCTCAAAGGGGTGTCCAAGCCCATTTTTTAGCAGATAAATTTTTCTTTCTTTTTATTGTGATATAATTATTAGACTTCCCATTTTCATTATAATCCTCTTTTGCAGACTTCCCATCACTCAGACACAGACACAAGGTGGGTATGAGAAAAACTACCCATAATATTGGTGACTTACGAGGATTTTCACTTGCTAAAAAATAGAGAACCCAGAAAAAATGGGGGATGGAAATTACTTTGCATCAATAATAAACAAAATTATATCTTGGCCATTACCATTGGGCCATAGAGTCACACAAAAATGCATCACATATCGCTATTAACAAATCCCACCACCTTTTGAGAGTCATGTTGTCCCTCTAGGCTCCTTTTGTTGCTTCTCTTGAGCTTTTGAGGACTCAGCCTATGGAGTAGCTACTAGAATAGCCTGAATTTAAACTTTATGATATATTTGGTTCTAGGTTTCTGTAGTGGGAAGAGGATAATTTTGATGCAATCAATAATGAAACCCAGGTGGTAGACAATATTATAGGGTGGGTCACTATATCTATCAACTACCTCCTTTGAAATGGCAAGAAGACTTGAAATCTTGAGGACCACATCAAGCATATGATTTACCACTATTGGTTCTTGTAATACCATAATATCACTTTTGTCCTCCTTTTGGTACTTGAACAACTTTTTGAGATCCTCCTCTACATAGAGTTGTCCCTTGCTATCCCAAAATATCAAGAAACCGAGTATTTTGATTTTTGAATTGACCCTGTTAATTTTCTCTATCTTCTATTTCAATGCAACACGACGCTCCTTCCCTTCATAATATATATCTACAACAACTAATACCTACTACATAGAGGTATTACCTCACTCAATATCCCTTGATGGATACTTAGAAAAGCGGGATATCCTTTTTAGAACAATGCCCTCAATATTGCTACTTGTCCCCCCATGCTTCACACCAACTTTACTTTAGCATCTAATTCTTTTTCTACCATTTTGGAGGTTGCCAATCTCTCTTCTAGCTTTTGCACAAAGGAAGGAAGCACCTTTAGTGTTGCTTATCTTATTTTATCCCAATAAACATTCTTAATATGCTTTAATCATTCCTTCATGATCAATGCTTCTTGAGGCTTGTTCCTATCCTCCTGTAATTCAATCAGTTCAACATTTAAAGCATCCTATCACTGTTGTAACTTGTATTTGAATTTGGTTTAGTCTCAAGTCCCATTGATTCCCATTCTTCTATCGATGCAACTCCTTACTTCTCTAAGGTGATATTTTGGGATTCGTAAGGTTCTTGTCTTCATTCCATTTCCTCGTTAAGTTCACAATTTGACCAGTTTTGAGCCTCTTCTATGGTGTCCTTTTGAGATTTACCAACATCAAACATCTTCCCATTTTTTTCCCTCCTTCTACTCTTTTAATTTCCTGCGATGAAGTTTTGGGAGTGCCTAGAGTGTATTGATTTTCTAGTTCTCCATCCTTTGTTTCTTCAAGGAAGAGTTTTGGGATTCTCTCAAGGATGATGGATGCCTAGTTTTCTGCCCACCTTAATACTTAGTCGAGTTTTCAAAATTTCTAGGGTGGAATGTCGGGAGTCTCTCAAAGGGGTGTCCAAGCCCATTTTTTAGCAGACATTTTTTTCTTTCTTTTTATTGTGATATAATTTTTAGACTTACCATTTTCATTATAATCCTCTTTTTGTAGACTTCCCATCACTCAAACACAGACACAAGGTGGGTATGATAAAAACCACCCACAATATTGGTGACTTACGAGGATTTTCACTTGCTGAAAAATAGAGAACCCAGAAAAAATGGGGGATGGAAATTACTTTGCATCAATCATAAACAAAATTATATCTTGGCCATTACCATTGGACCATAGAGTCACACAAAAATACATTGCATATCGCTATTAAAAAATTCCACAACCTTTTGAGAGTCATGTTGTCCCTCTAGGCTCCTTTTGTTGTTGCTCTTGAGATTTTGAGGACTCAGCCTACGGAGTAGCTACTAGAATAGCCTAAATATAAAACTTTTGATATATTTGGTTCTAGGCTTCTATAGTGGGAAGAGGGGAAATTTTTATGAAATAAATAATGGAACCCAAGTGGTAGAAAATATTGTAGGGTGGGTCACTATATCTATCAACTACCTCCTTTGACATGGCAAGGAGACTTGAAAGCTTGAGGACCACATCAAGCATCTGATTTACCACTATTGGTTCTTGTAATACCATAATTTCACTTTCGTCCTCCTTTTGGTCCTTGAAAAACTTATTGAGATCCTCGTCTACATAGAGTTGTCCCTTGCTATCCCAAAATCTCAAGGAACCAAGTATTTTGAGTTTTGAATTAACCCTAATGCAACACGATGCTCCTTCCCTTCATAATATATATCTACAACATCTAATACCTGCTGCATAGAGGTCTTACCTCACTCAATACCCCTTGTTGGATACTTAGACAAGCGAGATCTCCTTTTTAGAATATTACCCTCAATATTGCTACTTGTCCCCCCATGCTTCACACCAAATTTGCTTTAGCATCCAATTCCTTTTCTGCTAGTTTGGAGGTTGCCAATCCCTCTTCTAGCTTTTGCACAAAGGAAGGAAGCACCTTTAGTGTTGCTTCTCTTATTTTATCCCAATAAAAATTCCTAATATGCTTTAACCATTCCTTCATGATCAATTCTTCCTAAGGCTTGTTCCTCTCCTCTTGCAATTCGATCAGTGTAACATTTAAAGCATCCTATCACTGTTGTAACTTGTCTTTGAATTTTGTCTCCTTTTCAAGCTCATTTTTTAAAGCGATAATTTCTTCATCCTTTTGCTACAATAATATTTGAGGAGAGGCCTTATCTAAGGTGTTCTTTAATGACTTTACCTCATCTTCCAAGGTATATTAACCTAGCCCTACTCTATGAAACTGTGCTTCCAAGGTTTGAAGTATATTCTCTACCACCTTGAGCTTCCTCTCTATACCCTTCCTCTTTATAAACAATGTATCAACATCGACATGAAGCACCTTGAGGGCTTAAAAATAAGAGATATCATCAATATCTATGGTCTAAATATCGTATTGCCAATCCTTTGGCCTCATGTCTACAATAAATTTATTTTCCTTAGGGTGAGTAGTTATCTTGTGTTTCTTTTCTTCAATGGGGTCAAGCTCATAATGGGTGAATGGGTGGCTTCCACCCAAGGTTGTGCACAGTGGTGAATATTCACAAATTGGGTGAATATTTGCATTTTCAAAAATGCAAATTGGAAAATTTGGGGGAATTTGGATGTCGGCCCTTTCGCTAGAAATTTTTGGGACAAAAAAATTTTAGGTGTTGGTTCACCATGCATTGATAATATTATTACGGATATTTTTAAAAAAATTCCAGCAATCCCTCCTGAATCGAGGACCCTTTTTGCCAAATTTTTTAAAACATTTTAACTTATCCCATCAAATTCATCAAGTATACCACTATCTATAATTAACATGCCAACAATATTTTTTCATTTAAAACATTTAAACTATTAGAAAATCGAGAATTCATCTAAACTTCAAATGTATACAAAAACTAGTTGATCTAAAATAAAACTCTACTCGAAACGAAACCAGACCCATATCTGTCAAACTCTTTTCTACACCAAACCTACTACCAACCTCTATTTTGAACTAGTTCGACTCTTGGATCCTTCTCTACACTCGAAATGACAACTGAACCCTATTATGTAGCCTGACCAATATTCAAACCCTATTCTACATCCTAACAAACATCCAGACACTATTCTGCATCTGAATCAATTACCAGACCCTATTCTCCATCTGAACAAACTACCAAACCCTATTCTACACTATACTGATATTCAAATATTGTTCTACATATTAAACAATATTCAAACCTTATTTTACATCCAGATAGACTATTGAACCCTATTATACACCATATTAATATCTAAACTTTGTTCTACACCCTGTTAATATTTAAACCCTATTCTACACCCTAACCAATATTTGGAACTTATTCTACATCCATATGGACTATCAAACCCCATTCTGCACTAAACCATTATTTGAACCTTATTTTGCATCTAGATGAACTATCGAACCTATTTTACAATCAAACAGACTATCAAACCATGTTCTACACTAGATAGGACCATGTTCTACACCAGAACAAGATCTAGATCCTATTCTAAATTCGAACAAACTATTGGATATGTTCTACATCCAAACGCACTACCAGACCCTGTTCTACATTCAAACGGTCTACTGAACTTTGTTTTGCACCATATCAGATCCTATTATGCATGAGACCAATATATGGACCCTCTTTTGCATGAGACCAATATCTAGATCATTTTCTACATGAGATTGATATCTGGACCTTGTTCTGCATTTGAACGAACTATCGGACCTTGTTTTGCATCTGGATGGATTACCAAATCATGTTCTACATCTTGACCTAGATCTGAACCATTTTCTACATCCGATTGGACTATCAGACCCTATTTTACACCAAACCAATATCCAAACCTTTTTCTACATCCAAATAGACTATCAGACTGGGTTCTACACCAGGTTCTCTATTTCTCTTAAGATATTATGAATATAAGTCAAAGGAGTTGTAGCAATAAGATCTGTTTTAATATCAACTAATTATAGGTTTTTCTTTTACTATTTTTCTATCATTTATTGAAAATAGATCAATGCTATGTTTTCCATGTTTTTCTCTATTTTTCCCTACTCTACATGTTGTCCCCTATTTTCTCTCTTTCTGTTAAACTCTTTGATTCTCTGTTTCTATTCAAATTTACTTTTCTATTATAAGATTATAAATTGGTAAACACTTTGGTTCTCTAAATAAATTGTGATGCTTTGTTTATCCGAAGACATTGTGATTCTCTATTTCTAGTCCATTTTGTACTATAATTTGATATTTTTCTACATATGTATCTCTAATTATTTTTTGCATACACAAGTTTTTTTCTTAAATTGATTTGAATTTGTATATTATTTAGTTTTGTGCTATCACCAGAAAATGAAGTACTGGCATAAACTAACAAAATCATAATAAAGCATGGTAGAAAATAGGTATGTATTTTCTACCAACCAACCATCTGTTTATTCTAGTTACAATATTATATTGAGGCCCAATAAAAGTAAGACCTCTTCAACATTTTATTACTTTTCAAAAATGAATTTTTTTTTTCTATAGAAGTAAAATGTCACCTACTGATGATGGAAAGAAGAGGGTCAAATATTCTACTGAAAAGAGTATCCTCAAATATTTTATCCATATGTCAAAATGCAACGAGCCATCGATATCCATGCAAATTCGAGGTACAAATTATTTTTTACTTCTAAACAGTTAGTTGTATATTTTACAATTATTTTAAAGACTGCTTTCTTCCTCAAATAGTTAGTTCTTGGTATGTGCATGATGATATGAATCTTTTTTCTATTTGTAAGTTTGTTTTGTTAAATCCAAAAATGATAAAGAATATTATTGTATGTTACTATGCAAAATACCCTATCGACCCTGATATACCTCCACTTGAAGATATTTCTCACCAAGATATGCCTTCTAATGAAAATTCTCTTAACAATGATATCCAACAAACACTTGAAGATATTTCTCAAAATGACATGCCAATTGAAAATGAAAGCGATAAATCAAATACATTACAAAATTATTATGAATATTCAAGCAAAAATTCTTAAAAGATAAAGGCATCTAACTAGGCTATTGGAAGGGAATTTAAGAATGAATGGGCAAAACAATTTCCTTAGGATTGAGCCTATCCTAACTAAGGACAACCAAGTCGATCAAAAAGTATGTAGATACAAAATTTGTAGTTGGAAACTAGGTAAGGATCACAGACTGCAAAATAAGATAAATACAATAGAAAAACAAACTGGAAAAGCTTATGTAAAAGTTATAGGTAGTGATGGTAAAATTTATAAAGAAGTTAGGTGGAAGTTTGCATTAGAATATATGCATGTTAGAATGCAATAAAATATGACAATCACTTAAAGCAACAACAATATCTTCTTGAGAAAGGTGGAACGATTGAAGCCCAATTTCATAAAATTCATAAGAACACTTTAGCTTCAAAAAATTTGCAGTTTGTTATTGTATATAATATCTCAAAAAGGGTAGACCCATATTTGATTTTATTAATTATAAGCACCTATTTCAACAAGATGATGTACAAAAAATTCCTAGTTCCCATTCGTCAGATTGAAGTAGTTGGAAAATGACAAAACGTCTATCATTAGTTGAGAAGGAGGACCTAAGGGACCAAGTAAAACTTTCCAGATTCATTTCACTTTCTATTGATGAGGTGATGGTTGTGGACAACACATATTGGATTTGTATGCATGTGTACACATTTCAAAATCATGTAAGAAGACCTAGTTTTCTAGGATTACATAAGATGATGGAAATTTCAAATGTAGAAAACATCTATAATGTTGTTGTGACAAGTTTAAAGGATATTGTGAGAATGAATGACATAGAAATAGCCACAAATTTAATTTGAATTGGATCTGATGGTGTTGTTATAATGTAAGGGCACAAGAATGGTCTTTGTGTTTGAATCCAAATCTCAGTTGCCCCATATATCATACCCATTCATTGTATGGCTCATAGAGTGAATCTTACATATAAAATCATGAGCACTTTTGAAAATATTTCTAGATTGAAAGACCTCATTTATGAAATACGTTCTTATTTTCTTGCAGTCCAAAAAGGTTTACAAAGTTTCAATAGTTTGCACTAAGATTTACAGAAGGAAAAAATTTGTTAAAAGATGTGGATACAAGGTGGATTTTATTGTATCAACCTGCACACATATTTTTTACATAAAATCAATTATTAATGGGGTTTATGTATGTGAATTGTAAGGTAGTTGATAAGGCAAAATATTTGTTGTTCTGTTTGACTAACTCATATGCCCTTTTAACCTTATGTGGTATTCTTCCAATGTTACAAGAAATGAATAAATTGATTAAAATTGCACAAGAGACATCCATCTATATCATTGATTTCATGAGGATGAGAAAACAAATATGTATGATTATTGACAGGTTATATGTGTCCAAAGCAGATTTTATAGATCCCTTGTTTGATAGTTGAAATACATTGACAAACGTGAATAATACAAATAACTTTTCAAAGTTTGACATCAATGATCATATTTGTATTAATGTTCATGGAAATATGATACCTCTATATTTTTGTGAAAGGCAGTCAAGTATAGTTACAGATGATGTTGAACAAGTTCATGTAACACACAATAGATTTGAAGTTGTTTTACACAATACTAAGAAAAACTGTTAAAAATAGTAAAATCATTGACAAGTAAGATAAGACATGAGTTTCAAAGATATGAGTTGCTTGAGGCCATGGGTGTGGTTAACCCTTTGTTTTAGGGTCCTTGTATTGATTACAATTCTACACATGAGTTGGTTATTAAATATATGAGCATCCTTATTAAGCATTTTAGTAAAAGTGTGGAAGTCAATGGTGTCAAAATCAATGGTATACTCAACAAAGATATTTTAAAATAATATTCATCGCATTATGGAAGAATAATGGTTGAGCAAACATCACTTTTGAGTAACATCAATGAGACTGGTTCCATTGCACGTTTGTGGGAAAAATTATATCCAAGTAGTGTCTTACAAGATACAATTAGTGAATACTTTTGTTTATATGAATTATGTGAAATAATGATTTTGGGATTTGTGGAAGATGAGAGGGTTTTCAGTGCACTATATTTTGTTAAATCTAAGCTCTGCAATAGGCTGGACAAAAAATTATAATTTTTTTTAAGAATTTATGTGTCATTGTATCAGTTGGAGAAATTTCCATATGAGAGAAAATTGGTATACTAGAATTCCATTTTAGGCAGAAGGAGTGCCACGAATACGATTGATAAGGAGGATAATGATGCTTTCAGTGATAAAATGATGGAGACATAGATATTCGCTATGCTTAATAGTGATACTAGACAAGCTGTGAAGTGTTTTTTTCAGCTACTTGAATTGTGATTTTTCTAGTATTTCACAACAATGATAAATTTGACTTTCTTTGTTATCAGATTTCACAATATTGTTTCAGATTTATAAGATTTCAAAAAAAATATTTATTAATAAATTGTATGTTTTATATCACACTATTGTTTTAAAAATCGTATGTTTTATATCACAATGTTGTTTTAAAAACTGTATGTTTTATGTCATAGTGTCTCATCAACTGCTTTCATTGATAAATTGTTATATTTTATATTTTATATCATAGTATTGGTATTGTATTGTTAATATATAAATATTAACCAATAATAACATTTTTTTTTTGTTTGAGATGAACATATTAAATAATATTGGCTGGAAATAAACTAAAAAAACAACACACAAATTATAAATGAAAATAACCTTTGTGTAGCACCCTAAAATTGGCGCAGTAACCCTTAGAAAATAATTAAAATTACTTTAGTAATAATTCAAATTCAAATTTTAACCCCGAACCGCCTGTTAAACCGCTCCCCTTGTTTTCCATGCCATTTTTAGGATTTGTTGTGACCATTGGACGATATCATTGTCGATCAGACGATATCACCTCAGATCAAACGAATTCGTCTGGAGCAGAACGTCCAGACGATTTCATCCCAAAACTAATTTTTCAAAATTAGCTTCTATTCCAACTTCTCTAACTCGGGCAGAGACGCGTCTGCACCGTTAGAGTCTCCTCCGTTGGAGATATCCCAAATTGGGATGATCCCCAACCTCCTAACCTCCCTCCTAAGCCTATTTAAACCTTAGGACCCCCCTTGACCTACCCCTGGCTGGCTGAATTCCCCTGTAGTTTGATCTTTGTGTGCGTTAGAATACCCTAAATTCTTATTTGCATTTGTGCCTTTCTAAGTTTTCTTGTAGGAACTTTGTTATTCTTCAACCGAAGCAAGCTCAGATCATCGCAGACGATCTTGTACAATCTCGGACGATCATGCCCCAATTCGAGATGATTTCACACTCTACAAATGATTTCGACTGCAGTCAACATTGGGGGCAATTAGTGCCCAAAGTTTGCACTTTTCTCTTTTCGTCTCATTGTTTCATTCTGCATTTAGATCAGTTTTTGTTATTTTTTGCTATTCTACATTTTGGAGTTCACCCATATAGCTTAAGTGCATGATAAGATCATAATTTGTCATTAGAATACTATAATTTACTTGAATTTATATTCGTAATTATCGTTTTAGTATCTATATTGTCATATTACACCATTTTCCTCTGTTAGTATTGCTGCATTTTTGTGTTCTATGTCTATTTCTCTGATTGCAGGTCTCTGACGAATTCGTATAACGAATTCGTCAGATCTCAGATGATCCTATCTGATTTCAGATGATCCTGTCAGATCAGATGTGATCTTGACTACTTCAAAAATCAGAACCTCCATCAGACATCCAGATCAGGTATGACTTTTTTCTACTCTAGTATATTTCCTGTATTTTCTATTTAATTCTATTTTTGTATTCATTTAAACCTGCATTTCATGTAGAACAATTTAGATTCATTTGGCCAAACCTAAGATTTGAATGATTAAATGTAAAATTGAACACATCAAACACATTCCCAACCTAGGCATGGAGACTGCCACTAAACGTTTCCTGGTGAACCCCACCATCCATCAAAAAATCACCTTAATACCTCTACCCCGAGAGGCGGGACCTTTAAAGGGCCTCTCAGCCTGAGGTACCATCCCATACTTCTCGCATCCCCCTTCCGGGTGCGGATCCTTTAGCCTGAAGGTAAGGGTGCAAAAAATTTGGAACGATACATTTTGATGAACCCGACGTGAAACTAAAACCTTTTGAAAAAACAAAACATAGATGCATTTCAAATCATTAGAAAACTACTAAGTTGCATATCATGTTTAGATGGTAGCTATTGGTCATCAAATCTGCATAGGAAAGGACTTTCAGTGATTTGTGCGCCCTGGACTTGCGACCAACATTGAAAGGCTGAGAGGAAGAGATGCCCCTCATGGCGATCTTTGGAGAAAGGTCGGATCCTATACTAATCTACTTTTGGGGTTTGAGATAAGAGTGCAGGAAAGAGATAAAAGGAGTTCGGGTTAGAGAAAAAAATAAAAAATATAAGGGTTAGAGATTGATGATTCAAGGTGGGGAAGAATAGGAAGCACGATCACTCACTAATAACTCGAATAGCAGCAAAGAACACCAAGAATAGACGAAATAAACGTGATACTCGCTTTCCTATGTATCCTCTAGACGAGTTCACAGGGTTCTCCTTTCTCTCTCGCTGGAATTCAGGGTTCAGAGTAACAACGATTAAGACAAGGGAATAACAGAAACCATGACCCACCAGGAAGCATAAAAGAAAGCTTATACGACGTTTTTCCTCTCCTATGTATCCTTCAAGGTGAATTTTAGGGTATAGTCCCCAATCGCACACCAAATTCAGGATTCAGAGTCTCAGTATATGAGTGCAGACAGATAAAAGAATTAAGCATAGAAGGCAGCATAAAAGAGAGAAATGGAGTATAAAAATCTTTAGTATTAGACGCAGGACATCAAGTTACAACAGCTTTCTAGCATAAATTTCCCCCATATTTTACATTAGAAAATCTGGGTTTTTTTAGAGGACCCGACCCTCTATGTCATTATTACATAGAATGGTGAAGTATTCTTGAGATCTAAGAAGTCAGCTTCTCATGGCCTTCGAGACTGAGCTTTCTAATCCATTACCAGAATAGGCAACTATGATCGGGTCAACCACAAAAATATGCATTGATGAACTACCTGAGCATCCCTGGTGCAATGCTCGAGTGGCCGCCATGCTCGCCGAACTTCTCCTTCAGGGACTGACACTTTACTTCCAATTTCCAGAAAAGGACAGCGAGCTTATTGGGCAAGAAAGAATGCATTTACGAGGCACTTGATTGTCTCAAGAAACTACCCGGCTTGAGGTGCGTGCCCATCGTGAAAAAACATCATGTCACGATATCGTGACATTCTTCTCTCTTGGCGCTTTCTCCTTGCCTTTGGCCACGAAAACATGACATGTTGCGATATCGTGACACTTTTCCCTTGCTATGCTTCCTCCTTGCTCTGAGCCGCGAAAACATGACATGTCGCGATATCGTGAAAACTTTTCTTTGCTGCACTCTTTCCTCACTGTCGACCGCAATTTTGTGACATGTCACGATATCATGACGACTTTTATCTTTGGCTCTGCCTCTTTGCTGTCGATCACGATTTTGTGACGTGTCGCGATATCACGACGGATTTTCTCTTTGGCTTTGCCTCCTTGCTATCGATCGTGATTTTGTGACGTGTCGCGATATCACGATGGATTTTCTCTTTGGCTCTGCCTCCTTGCTATCGGCCACAATTTTGCAATGTGTCACAATATCGCGACGGCTTTTCTCTTTGGCTCTGTCTCTTTGCTATCGGCCATGATTTTGCAACGTGTTTTTGGTGCTTTGGAGCTATTTTCTTTGGCCAGCTTGGTAGCGAAGCTTTTCTTCTTCATTCTGTATACAAGGGAGTGGCATGGAAAGCCAAAATTGCTGCAACACTTACAAATAAAAAGAAATACTCTTGCAAAAGAATTTTTTTATTTTATTTTTTTTTTCTACCCCTTGTGCAATGTGACAAAATTGTCAACATTCTTGGTGGCTCATGGGGCATTTTGCTAGTCTGAATGTAGAGATCCCAGGACTTTATCCATTGGGCAATAGAGTCATTCTCATTATCTTCTTCTCTGATCATCCACTGACAACATATATTTTTTGTTTGTGCCTAAGCTCCTAAGCAACCTTAGTGCTTTAGGCTCTTATTTACTATCTGGGCTATTTACAATTTATACAAAATTTGTGGCATGAAAGACATACCGCCATCACAAACTCAGCCTCGAGTGTCTATTCGATGAATCTATAGTGCCTGAACCAGATCAGATTAAACTTTAGTTGATCTTTGAAGTCCGGCTGGCTTCTTCCCGAAGCTGTCCATGCTGCAAACATCGTAATGAGTTGTCACTCTTGCCAGTACCCGCGCTGTTGATGAAATATGTGGCAAAGAAGTTCACCGCATGAGGGGCCTCTTGGGGTACTAGCTGTGGTGATGGTTGGAACCAGAGTACCGCTAAATCTAGCAACTATGGGCTAGATATAGGTTCTTCCATCTCCTTGATGCTGTAACAGGGCTCTTCTGACAATGAGAAATCTTACAAGGTCTCTTTAGGCTCATCCTATTGATGAATCATGCTCGTTGGGTTACAAAAAGAGTGCAAAAATGGGCCCTCTTCATTTTCAAGATCTACCACATGAGCCTACTCTTCTTCTTGGTAGTTGCAAGCAGTCGTATTGCTCATTATCAGGTAAAAGCTTGCAAATTGCCATGGTTGGACTTGGATGGGATCTGCCTCTCAAGCTCCACACGACCGCATCTCAAGCTTCTGCTTAGTATGAGGAGTTTGCCATGAAGAATACTGCATTGGGCAAACAAGAGCAGCGATTATCGAAGAAAGTGATGGGGCTTCTCCCCACTACCACTTTCCTGATAGAAACAGCTCTGCTCGTACTTCTTCCTCAAAAATCTGAGGGAATATATTTTTTCCTGATCGCAGCAAGAGGAGGCCTATGTTCGGGTGAAAAGCCCAAACATAGTAGAGGTGGGCTTGGGCAAGCATTGGTTAGATCTCCCCTGGAACTTTCTTCCAATTTTTGTAAAATTAGACATTGAAGTCCGTGAAGCTCTCCAAGGGTGTTCTCTTGATGGTGGAGAAGTACGTCAGAAGTTGGAAGGGATCCTGAGAGCCATCAAATGTTTTGAATAGTGCTCCCATAAAATCATCCCATGAGCAGATGCTTTTAGACCTGAGCAGTATATACCACCGTAGCACCCTTCATTCCAGAGATGCAGCCAAAAGTCAGACCATGACAACTTCGTGGATTATGTCATAGAGGAACGCTAAAGCAGCAACAGCTTCAATGTGCTCTCGAGACATTCCCATGGTGCCTTCATATATTGTCAATGCCTTCAAGGCACCTTCGAGAATCTCATGGTAACTTTGAAGATTCAAGGGGCCTCGATCATCCTAGCTGGGAAAACTTACCCCTGCCATTATAGCAGTGGTCTGCAGAGATCACGGTTATCACCGCTAAGTCAGAGTTTCCAGATGAACATTCTTTCTCTGCTTGTGAGGTCAAGGTTGCTCACCAAACCTTGATTCCTCCGAGATATCTTCTTTCAGCTTTAAAAAAAAAAAGGGGCACCTACGATCAAAAATTTGGATCTTCAGCTCAACGGAGTCGCCAGGTGATTTTGACAGATATAGACAAGCCAGAGATTCACCAAACTCAAGCTTGCTTAAAACACGGGGTGCTTTGGCATGAAGGTACTGGTCTCTACGACTTAGAGATTTTTGGGTAAAACAGAGTCGCCAGATGCTAGGAGTCTTTTGGTAATGATAGCATCGATTCTCACTACCACTCAAAATATGAGACTGACCGGATCTCATCGGGAACTGTTTGAACTTGGCTCCGGTGAAGACGGGTTAGAAATTTTCAAAATATGGGACCTTGGTCCCACCGGGTGTGCCAAAAACTATTGGTCATCAAATCCGCACAGGAAAGGACTTTCGATGATTTGTGCGCCCTGGACCTGCGACCAACATTGAAAGGCCGAGAGGAAGAGATGCCCCTCATGCCAATCTCTGGAGAAAGGCCGGCTCCTATACTAATCTACTTTTGGGGTTTGAGATAAGAGTGTAGGAAAGAGATAAAAGGAGTTCAGGTTAGAGAAAGAAAAAAAAAGGATAAGGGTTAGAGATTGATGATTCAAGGTGGGGAAGAACAGGAAGCACGATCACTCACTAATAACTCGAATAGTAGCAAAGAACACCAAGAATAGACGAAAGAAACACGATACTTGCTTTCCTATGTATCCTCTGGACGAGTTCACAGGGTTCTCCTTTCTCTCTCGTTGGAATTCAGGGTTCAGAGTAACAGTTATTAAGACAAGGGAATAACAGAAACCATGACCCACCAGGCAGCATAAAAGAAAGCTTATACGATGTTTTTCCTCTCCTATGTATCCTTTAGGGCAAATTTTAGGGTACAGTCTCTAATCGCACACCAAATTCAGGATTCAGAGTCTCAGTATACGAGTGCAAACAGACAAAAGAATTAAGCACAAAAGGTAGCATAAAAGAGAGAAATGGAGTACATAAATCTTTAGTATTAGACACAGGACATCAAGTTAGAGCAGCTTTCTAGTAGAAAGTTCCCCCACCTTTTACATTAGAAAATATAGGTTTTTATAGAGGACCTGACCCTCTATGTCATTATTACACAGAATGGTGAAGTATTCTTGAGATCTAAGAAGTCGGCTTCTCACGGCATTCGATACTGAGCTTTCTAATCCATTACCAGAATAGGCAACTGTGACCAGGTCAATCGTGAAAATATGCATTGATGAACTTTCTGAACATCCCTGGTGCAATGCTCGAGTGGCTGCCATGCTCGCCGAACTTCCCCTTTAGGGACTGACACTTTGCTTCCAATTTCCAAAAAAGGACAGCAAGCTTATTGGGCAAGAAAGAGTGCATTTACGAGGCACTTGATTGTCTCAAGAAACTACCCGGCTTGAGGCGCGTGCCCATCATGAAAAAACATCATGTCGCGATATCGTGACATTCTTCTCTCTTGGCACTTTCTCCTTGCCTTTGGCCACGAAAATGCGACATGTCGCGATATCGCCACACTTTTCCCTTGCTGCGCTTCCTCCTTTCTCTGAGCCACGAAAATGCGACATGTCACGATATTGTGACAACTTTTCTTTGCTGCACTCTTTCCTCACTGTCGACCACGATTTTGTGACATGTCGCGATATCGTGATGGCTTTTATCTTTGGCTCTGCCTCTTTTCTGTCGGCCACAATTTTGCAACGTGTCATGATATCACAATGGATTTTCTCTTTGGCTCTGCCTCCTTGCTGTCGGCCATGATTTTGTGACGTGTCGTGATATCGCGACGACTTTTCTCTTTGGCTCTGCCTCCTTGCTATCGGCCACGATTTTGCGACGTGTCACGATATCACGATGGCTTTTCTCTTTGGCTCTGCCTCTTTGCTGTCGATCGCAATTTTGTGACATGTTTTTGGTGCTTTGGAGCTATTTTCTTTGGCCAGATTGGCAGTGAAGCTTTTTCTTCTTCATTCTGTATACAAGGGAGTGGCATGGAAAGCCAAAATTGCTGCAACACTTACAAATAAAAAGAAATACTCTTGCAAAAAAAAAAAAAATGATTTTTTTTTTCTACCCCTTGTGCAATGTGACAAAATTGTCAATAGTAGCTCCTAAGAAAAGACTAGCTATCACTATAAATGTTGAAAACCAATTAGCAGCCATAGAAATTAATTTTGTGCTTAGTGTGCCTGAAATAGATAGAAACCAACTTTTATGGGATGAACTTGATAGGAGACTAGGTATCATTTCATCTAGATCAATACAACTTAAAAAAATCAAGAGGTTTACCCTAGATAGAGTACTGGATCCTCATCAACTCATTTTTTATCATGAAGTTCAGAGAGCTTGCCATAGGTGGTTAGATTATAGAAGAGTTCTTGTGTCTTCAAAATTGTTCACCTTTGAGGAATACCTCAAGAACGCAACTGTTATACACCAATTCCTAGGTCGTGTAGAAGACCAAGAGGTCATTCTTACGGATAGGGAAAGGTGGAGGAGAGTTCCTAGAGCTGTGTTATATCGAGAGTATTTCCATGAACTTTATTTCTACCAACCAGAGTCTGAGACAGATAATATCACTATAGCACTTTTTGTCAAATTCTTGAAAGAAAATTTTCAATTTGAAGAACATTTCATGACTCCTGAAGAACTTGAGCCCCGTTAATGATATTTATAAATTGTTTATAGAAAACTAGATCATTGCTTTCATTATTATTATTTCTTGCATTTAGTGTGTTGTTTGTTATCTTTATAATATTGTTATAAAAACATAGAAAAAAAAAAGAAGAAAAACCAAAAACATAACAAAACCAAAACATTTTATTTTAAATACTATAGTAGGTATATAATTAAAATATATACCTCTTAAGCTTGTTGCACACACACAATATATATATATATATATATATATATATATATATTTGCTGAAATCTAAATTTAAGCACAATGCCTAGACTTAGGAATGGTAAACAAACTGAAGAAGAAGAAGAAGATTGGCTAGGAAACAAAACAAAAAACCCAAATGTCCTTCTTGAGGATTCAATTCTAGAAGAAGGAACTCTAGAACAACCAGAAGATGAGCTGGTTGTAGATGAATAAGAAGAAAATGTTAAAGAGGAAGGATCCTCATCCCCTAGAATGGCTCCAGATCTAAACTGTTGCTTTTGATAACATAGATCATTTCTAGAAATTTCTCAGTAATAACATTGGTGCTCTTAATATGGCAGTTCGTATTGATAGAGGACAAATTAGTGACACTCAAGCAGCCATGGAACATATGTTTAACATGCACACTAATCCTTTGTCTTTTTTCGATCAAGAAAGTGATAAAGCTGGACCATCCAATAGAGATATGGTCACTATGATTCAGAACATGCAACAACAACAGGTTACCCAACCCCCTAAGGAACCTGTTATTGAACCTAAAATCATTCCCACATAAAAGAGACCTTCATTCACTACTTTATTTCGCCAAACTATTGATCAATATGCTTTAAATCGACAAAAACCTAAAATGAAGCCAAACACCAATTTTCAACAATCTGGGATACAACATAATACAACTTCAAAACTTCTTCATAACACCCTTCCTACCAACAATTTACACAATAGCAATATAGCATCTAATCTTCATGTCCCTCCATCATATGCTCACAAATCCCATATTAATGCCCTACCGAACCAATATGGTGGGCAAACTAGTAATCTGGAAGCCATGGTGAAACAGTTAGCTTCCCGCATGGACCAGATAGATCCCTATCGTCCCTCGTATAATTATCGAGATATGTGTAGTCAGCCTTTGGATCCCATAGTTGTAGCACAGCCATACCCTAAGCACTTTCCCATGCCCATCTTGCCTATATATAAAGGAACTGAAGATCCCATAGAGCATCTTCTCATGTTTAGGATAGCATGTCATGATATATCACATGATGACTTGCTATTACTAAAAATGTTCCCGAAAAGTTTAGGAGGAATGGCATTAGAGTGGTACTATCAATTGCCCACTCATTCTTTGAGGAATTTTGAAGAAATAGCTGAATCTTTTGTCCATCAATTTAGTGCCTACATCGAGAGACACATGACCATTAAAGATTTATACAACTTAAAACAAGACAAAGATGAATGTTTTGCTGATTTCTTAGCTAGATGGAGGCAATTGACAGGAAAACTGCACTTTGTGCTACCTTATAGGGAAATGTTGGACATTTTTATTAATAATTTGCAAGAACAACTATCCTATGAATTATCAACTACTACCTTGACCACCTTCGATCAAGCTATAGACTTAGCTCGAAGGGTGGAAGATGCTCTCATTAGAAGAGGTCAGCTCAAAAGGAAAGATGATGAGAAAACATCCAAAAATCAGTATAAAAATAAACAAGTTGTGGGTGACAGAGTCACTGATAGTAGAAACATTGCTAATGTTAATACTACGAAAACAACGAAGAAGTTTATATTAAAACCTCCTGATAAACCACCCCAAGAATTTACTAGATTGAATCAACCTTTATCAACCATTTTTCCTCAATTACTAGCACAAGGCTTGATTCAATTACCAGCTATCCAGGAACCTGATCCAACTATACCCAGATACAGAGTTGATTTACATTGTGATTTTCATAGAGGACCTGGACATGCTACAAACTCTTGCAAAAGATTAAAACATAAAATACAAGACTTGATTGATAATAATGAAATGGAGGTGCAAGCCTTTCAACCTAAACAAAATCCTCCTAATAATGCTCAAAAGAACATTCCCCAAAATCAAAATCAGAATGCCAATCAATCATTGGACATATTTCAACATCCTTTATCGTAGCATGGCAAAGAGGTGGCTAATCAAATCAAACATCATAATGTTCCCCCTCCTACCCGATATGTAGGGACTATTAGCAGACAATTATTTGTTTAGGATCCTCAAATATTTGGCAAAAATTTCTCCATGGTTACGACTAGACCCCTATATAATACTCAAACACCGGATCCTAGTGATGTAGAATTGGATACTGAAAGTGAAATAGACATCACCTCAAACCAATCGAATAGTTTTGAAAATGAATAAGATCCGATTCAACCTATCACAGATGCTATGGTTCCGGAAGAACCATTTCCTAGAAGAGTTACTACTCGACCCTCTTCTAATCAGTTCCTTCCTAATGAACAAGCCATAAACGCTATACCGAGACCAATTCAACATCTTCAATATAACACTATAGGTACCATCAGAGTTGTTACCAGGCAACAGGCTCAAAACTCTCAAAAGGATCAAACTCAGAATGATGGATCAACTCCATTTATTTTGAAAAATCCCAATAAAGGGAATCATATGTCTAATGTTCAACCTAAGCATCCTTACAATATTAATGAACAATTATCCAATACTACGAACCGAATTTCCCTTTTGGACTTGTTAAGATCTTCTCCTACCCATAGGGATGAGTTAATGCTCACATTAAGCCAAATGATGGTACCTCAAAATATTCAACCTGAAGCCATGTCCAATATTATCATCACTCGAGAAGTCGATTGTATTGACTTTCAAGATAAAGATATCCTACAACATAGTTTACATAAGGATAACCCCTTATATATTACTACCCTAATTGGAGATGTAGCTATTAAACGAGTCTTGATTGATAATGGTTCATCTTTAAACATATGCACTTTTGACTTCTACCAAAGATTTGGCTTTAGGAGTGACGAGATGAAAAGAACGGATATGATTATCAAAGCCTTCAATGATGAGACACAAGAAATGTGTGGAGTCATTACTATACCCTTGCAAGTTGGTCCTAGAACCCTAGATACAACCGTGTTTATTGTACATTGCCCTGCATCATACAATATACTTTTGGGTTGCCCTTGGATCAATGCGATGCGAGCGGTTCCCTCCACTTTACATCAATGTGTTAAATTTGAATTTAAAAACCAGTTGGTTACCATTCATGGTGATCCTAGACCCTTTGATATGTGTGCTTTGGTAGAACCCGTTGGAGTGCAATTTTGCCCTGCCTTGTCATCCACACATCCTAGTTCTTATCATCTGTCCAAACGTGTGAAACACACACCCATAACATCATCTACCCCATCAACTACACCTATACATTTAACTCAACCATCTTCTAAACAAACCACATTAGGACCTCGAAAAGAGCCTAAACCTACACCCAATGCTTCCCGTTTTACTCCTATATCTTCCATACCCATAGACTCATCCATCGATATCCCTATAACATCATCATCCACTACAGGCATTCTTCCCACATCAGAAGATCAAGGAAATGTTCCTTCTACCTCTTATGCTCTCACTGATGAGATCTTACCTAATTTATCTAAAATTCTTATATCAAAAGAGATCAACACTGCCATGCAGACTTTTGTCCTTTTAAATAAACTCCCACCTTCTCCTCGTACCTTGGGCCTCCCACAACCTATGGGAAGTATCTACCAAGTCGAAAGTTGTGCTTTTGTTTATAAAGGATATGATTGGGGAAGAATACCCCAAAACATCAAGATGCATTGTGATGGATATGCTCGATGCTATTTTGCTAATGAATATATTAAAGCTAAACCTATAATGCTTAAATTGGGCTATAAAGGGAAAGGTTTGGGACCTTTCCAAAATGGTATGAAAGAACCTTTCGAGGTAGAACCATGGCCTTCCCGCTATGGTGTGGGCCTATTTCCTAGTAAAGGTCAGCCCTTTCCATTTGAGGATGATGACCATCTCGTATGTTATCAATATTATCTAGATAAACAAGATTCTTTGTATCCCAAGAATAATTATTCTACCTGCAATATGCTATCCATTGCCTATCTTGAAATGATTACCGAATCTGACGATGAGTTGGAAGGAGATATTTTCCATGATGTCTCCGTTGAAGAGTTGTTACACAATGGTTTTTATTTTTATGGTTCTATACCTACTATAGCCCAGCTTGAGGCCACGACTCCTCAAGATGAATTATCCAAGTTAACCTTAAAGGAATTACAAGAATTGGGTGTTTCACCTACCCCACCTAATTTTGAAAGATATCTACACATGGAAGTAGAAAACATCATTAAGGTTAACATTGGAACTGAGGATAATCCTCACATAATCAGTATTGGATCAAAATTAAGTCAAGAAAAACAAGAGCAATACATTGCATTCCTTAAATAATATGAAGATGTCTTCGCTTGGACATATGAAGATATGCCAGGTTTAGACCCTTTTGTAGACATGCATCACCTAGTAGTCCATCCGAATGCTAAACCTGTTAAACAAAAACTTAGAAAAATGTATCCCAAAGTGGCCTTGCTAGTCAAAGGGGAGTTAGAAAAACTCCTGAATTTTATTTTTATACAAGCTATTGATTATGCTGAATGGATCTCGAATGTAGTTCCAGTCACCAAGAAAGAAGCTACCAAAGTTAAGGTTTGCACAAACTTTAGAGATATTAACGTTGCATGCCCTAAAGATGATTTTCCTCTTCCAAACATGGATCAAATCATTGATTTTACTGCTGGGAGTGGAATGATGTCCCTAATGGATGGATTTTATGGTTATAATCAGATCAGGATAGCTCCTGAAGATCAGGGCTAAAAGAACCTTTATTACCCCTTGGGGTACCTTTTGTTAGAAAGTGATGCCATTTGGTTTAAAGAATGCGATCGCAACATATCAACGAGCCATGACTTATATCTTTCATGATATGATGCATGATATCCTACATGATTACGTAGATGATATTATAGCTCGCTCTATTAATGAAGATGATCATTTAGATGATTTGAGAAAAGTATTTAATCGGTTAAGAGAATATCTTAATCGATTAAATCCAACAAAATGTATATTCGGAGTCAAGTTCGGTAAATTATTAGGGGTTTTATTTTCTTTACGTGGTATCAAAATTGACCCTCTCAAGATTGCGGCTATCATTGATATGCCCGCACCTACCAATATATCTAAGTTACGAAGTTTACAAGGTAAGCTTCAAGCCATCCGTCACTTCATTGATAAGCTGGCGGACAAAACCGATCCCTTTCTTAAGCTCCTTAAGAAGGATGTCCCTTTTAATTGGGACGACAAATGTAAGGAAGCTTTTGAACTTCTCAAACAATACCTCCTTAACCCACCTGTGCTTTCATCGCCTAGACCTGATCGCCCATTTATCCTGTATATTTTAGCTTTAGATTTTGCTTTAGGAGCTATGTTAGCTCAACTTGATGATGAGAAAAGAGAACGTGTTAATTATTATATTAGCCAAACTTTAATTAGTTATGAAACCCGCTACACACCATTAGAAAAACTATGTCTAGCAGTCGTATTTTCTATGCAAAATTACGCCATTATATGCTCAGTTAGAAAACATATGTCATTGCTAAATATTATCCCTTGCGGTATCTCATGAGTCAACCTTATTTATCGGGTCGTACAACAAAGTGGGTTCTTGCTCTAAGCAAGTTTGAACTCACGTTCATAGGACAAAAGTCTGTTAAGGGTCAAATCATAGCAGATCAATTAGTTGTTGCACCCTTAGAGTCTACCCATCCCTTCATCATTGAGTTTCCTAATGAATGCCTTCAATTAGAGGTAGACCATGTTGAACAATGGTCCTTATACTTTGATGGAGCCCAATGCATGAGTGGGGCTGGTGTAGGCATTATTTTAATATCTCCACAAAAACACATTATACCTTTGTATTTTAAATTAACATTTTATTGCACCAATAATATTGTTGAATATGAAGCTCTAATCCTTGGATTACGAGCTGCCTTGGTGCTAAAAATTAAACATCTGCTAGTTTTTGGTGATTCTCAACTTGTTATAAACCAAATTAATGAAGTTTATTAGACTTGAGATGATAAATTATGCCCATATAAAGCATATGTTTTGCAGTTGTTGTCATTGTTTGATAAATTTACCTTGGAAGCTATTCCTCGAACTAGCAACTGTGCGGCTGACGCTATGGCTACAGCTGCCTCGTTTCTGCCCTTAGAGTTAGATGACGAATATGCCACCATCATTATTCGTCGACTCCAGGAACCTGCTTCAAATAAGTCATGCTTAGAATCTTTGGATGTGTTTCTAATCAATGAAACTACTCCTGAACCTTGGTATACGAATAATATTTGATTTTCTTCACAATGAGACTTTTCCTGCCAGTTCTAATAGAAACCAACGTCAGTTATTACATAGACGAGCAAGTCGATTTGTAATAATTGGCAATACTTTATATATGATATCTTTTGAAGGTATCTTATTGAGATGTTTGAATCTAGAAGAATCCAAATCAGCTTTGAGTGAAGCCCACGATGGATCTTGTGGAGGACACTTTAGTGGTAGTGTCATTGCTAAAAAGCTCCTTAGGATAGGCTACTTTTGGCCTACCATGGAAACTGATGCACATGATTATGTGCGCCATTACGACAAGTTCCAGAAACATGCTGACCTTGTCCATGCCCCTGCATAAGAACTGCAGGCTATTTCATCTCCTTGGCCCTTTTCAAAATGGGGCTTAGACATTATTGGCAAAATTAATCCTGTGTCATCTGATGGACACAAATTCATCATAACCGCCAATCGAGTATTTTACGAAGTGGGTTGAAGCTATGCCTTTAGCTTCCTGCAACTGGAACACAAGTCTCTAAATTTATTTTTAATCAAATCATTTGTAGGTTTGGAATTCCTGCAAATCTCATCTCAGACAATGGAACTTGTTTCAAAAATAAAGATGTTAAGAAATTATGCCAAAAATATAAAATTCAACATCGCTGGTCCACTCCCTATTATCCTCAGGGTAATGGCCAAGTAGAAGCATCTAATAAAACATTAATTAAAATCCTTAAAATATTGGTCAATAAATCTGGCCGTGACTGGCACATTCAATTATATCCAGCTTTGTGGGCATATCGCACTAGTGTTCGTACTCCCACAGTGTACTTCACCTTTTGTTTTGGTTTATGGCACTGAAGCTGCTTTTCCCTTTGAATTAGAAGTTCCTTCTTTGGCTCTACTACTTCAAGATACTCGAAGTAGGAGATGAATATCAAGTTGGCAGACTCAGTCGACTAGAACTCCTAGATGAAAAGTGCATCAATGCTTTGGAGCATCTTCGTGCCTACCAAAACAAGCTTAAAAGATCATATGCTAAGAAAGTTTGTCATCGATCCTTTGAGGTCGGCGACCTTGTTTTAAAAGAAAATAAAAAAAATACTAATGCAACTAAAGACCTTAAAGGTAAATTTGAACCCAATTGGCTTGGACCATATATTATCACTGCTAAATTTGAATCGGGAGCATACAAATTAGCTACCTTAGATGGTAAAGATTTAAAAGAACCTATGAATATTATGCATCTTAAGCGATATTACGCATAAAATTTGGTCATTTCATCATTTGTATATATTTTGCATGTTGTCTCATTTTAAAAATGTATAAAAATGTTTAAACAAAAACAAACAACAATATTATTGACTCTTTCGAAACAAAAAAAAAATAATAATAAAGAGAAGAAAGAGAGTCAAAATTATCAAACTCCTCAAAAATATTTGTTGTATATATTTCTTCTTAAAGTATTACAGTTATATTTTCAAATTATTTTGGATAAATTAGCATTTATTTGGAATCTCTCACTTTTGCAAACACAAAAATAAATATCTTGATTACTAATCTCTCTTATATCAAAGTCCACAAAATTCAATTAAATAAAGTTTGAGCACAGAGAATTGATCTTGTTATTTACTTAAACCAAGCATATCCTTTCACAATAAAATGATTATATTTGTAATGTCCATGCTATGCTACATAGTAGAAGTGGTTTCTTGAGCGAAAAGTTTCCCCTGCTATCCTATCATGCACATGGTCTAGAATCTTTGAGAATTGACAAAAGGACAAGCTCACCCCTACCCAGAATAAAAATCCCTTGCTCTACAGCTAATCCGAGCAAGTATCCCTAGCATAGGAAGAAAAAAAAAATCAAGCAAAATCATGAGAAAAAGAAGCATTATTTCAAAATCATTTTGTACTCTCTTAGCACTATTTCAGCATTATCTCAAATATCAAAGCAAAAGATAAAAAAAAGAAAAATACAAAAAAAAAAAGAGAAAAGAAAAAGAAAGCAAATAAAGTGAAACAAGCAAAAGCAAAAGCAATAAAATCTCTTTCCCTACCCATTGAAAAGAAAAGAAGGGTTGATGAGCTTGAATCCCTAGAATTCTCAATTATTCGAAAACTGTGAGGTAAGCCCCATAACAGGTGGTTTGTGCCCAACCCGCTTGGCCTTGGGTAATCCCTAGCGTGGTGATATGTCTATCACATTAGCGACCTTATTTTGTATATACCTCTGTTAGCTTATGGATTAGCTAGCTCTTGATAAACCTAACTTACATAGTAGTTTGGTACGGTTACATGCACATAAATCATGGTCAACAAACATTCATTTGGTCAAGGAAAATTACTTGTATCAAATTATCTTGCTCAAAATTGGTAAATGAACAATACAATCACACACACATTTGTATTTGAGAGATTTTGTATCATTATGATAAATCAAGATCGATAATGAATTCACATTTGCACATGAGGATTCCTTATAAATCTACATTTCTCTTTGAGATAATTTAAAATATTTCTGTAACTCTTTTCGGAATAATTTTATCCTTTTATTTCAGAATTCTTATTTTCTATAAGAGCAATTACATACATCTTCTCACAAAATCTCAAAAATAATTTCAAACAAAAGTTTTCATATTATTATTTTTTTGTTTATCAAAGGTCAAAAATGCATCTTGCAATAAAACCAACAATCTACTTTCTTCTTTGGATTTCGCAATGATGGTATAAGTTTATATCTATAATTCTATGCCTAGCACAAACCATCATTCTAATTTTCTTTTCCATTTATTTTAAAACAAAATTCATCAAAACATGTGACTTGCATCATTATGTTACACAATTATGCTTTACAAACAAACAAACACTTATTCTATTTCATGAAATTATGTTCAAATTCAGTTTTTTGCAACCATGGTATAAATTCTAAGGAATTTTTCAAAATTTTATCACACTTAAGAATTTATGCCTAGCAAAATTATATTTCTTTTCATATTTTCATGCATACTATTTTTATGAAAATCTGAAAACAAATCATCAAACCATCATTATCTCCATCATTACAACACCATGTCTTAAGACAGTCTCTTGAGCACTTTTTTACTTTTAACAATATTTCTATACTGGGATTAGCTTGACGACCGAGTGAGCGGCGACTCCATGAAATGGTCTATAATAGCGACAATGTCCTTTGAAATTATTGTTAGAAGTCCCTTTTATTTTTATCAAATCACACCACAACAACCAATTTGTTCACATCAGATTATTTCATTTAAATTTTAAAGCATGACATAAAGTCATAATATTTCCAAACGACATAATTACATGAATCATTAATCAAACAAATAAAAACATTAAAGCATCATAAAAACATATGAACAAGTCATATCATCAAAAATATCATCAGAGAAAATGAATAGTAAAAATGAATTAGGGTTTTACCCTATTTTCTTAATTTTATTCAAAACAATTAACAACATTTTAAATTTTGCTTTTTCGCGTTTTTACCTCAAACGTTCGATTTGGGTAAAAACACGGAGGGGGCACCATAGTAAGCAGTCGTATGATTCGACCTAGAATCGTCGCCTAAAAATTGGAATAAATTTTTGTTTTCTCGTAAATCGAGAAGAACTCGTCTTTAACACATTTTCCTCGAAAAATTCGCTAAAGAGGGGGCAAAATGTAGCACCCCAAAATTGGCACAGTAAACCTTAGCAAATAATTAAAATTACCTTAGTAATAATTCAAAATTTAAATTTTAACCCCGAACCGCCTGTTAAACCGCTCCCCTTGTTTCCCGCGCCATTTTTAGGATTTGTTGTGACCATTGGACGATATTGTCGCCGATCAGACGATATCACCTCAGATCGGATGAATTCGTCTAGAGTAGAACGTCCAAAATATTTTGTCCCAAAACTGATTTTTTATAATTAGCTTTTGTTTCAACGACGTCTCTAACCGGGGCAAAAGCGTGTCTACGCGGTTAGAGACCTCCCCCATTGGAGATCTCCCAAATTGGGATGATATCCAACCTCCCAACCTCCTTCCTATGCCTATTTAATCTTAGGCCCTCCCCTTGACATACCCCTGACTAAATTTTACTGCACTTCAAGTTTTACATGCATTAGAATGTCTTAGACTACTGTTTGCCTTTGTCCCTTTTTGAATTTTCTTGCAGGAACTTTGTCATTCTTCAGCCAAAGCAAGCTCAGATTGTCGCAGACGATCTTGTACGATCTCGGACGATCATGCCACAATTCAAGACGATTATGTATTTTGTAGACAATTTCGACTGCAGCCAACGTTGGGGGCAATTCGTGCCCTGAGTTTGCATTCTTTGTCCATTATCTACTATTTTGCTTTGCATTAGTTAAGCTTATTACTGCTTTACATCTTGGAGTTCACCTCATGTAGCCTAGATGCATAATAAAGTCAAAGTTAGTCATTAAAACAATGCATTTTACTTAATTTGTTATCTAAAGTTGTCATTCTAGCATTCATACTTTCATTTCTATCATTTTCCCTTGCTTTTGCAATTGCATTTTTTGTTCTTGGTATCCATTTCTGTAATTGTAGGTCTCTATCAAAATCGTCAGACGATTTCATCAGATTAGAGACGATCTCGTCAGATTAGAGACAATTTTTTCAGATTAGAGACGATCTTGTCAGATTAGAGACAATCTTGTCAGATCAGTAGATCAAGGATGATCTTGTCAGATCAGAGACGATCTTGTCAAATTCCAGAAGATTTGGACTGCTTCAAAAATTAGAACCTCCATCAGACATCCGAAATCAGGTATGGCTTTTCTCATCTAGCATATTCTCTGTGTTTTATGTTTAATTATGTTTTCTATATTCATTTAATTTGCATTTTCATAATAGGTCAACTTAGATTCATTTGGCCAAACCTAAGATTTGAATTTTTAAACATAAAACTGAACACATCAAACACACTATCAACCTAGGCGTAGAAACTGCCATTCAAAAGTTTCCTGGTGAACCCACCATCCGTCAAAAATTCACCCTTATACACCTCCCCCAAGAGGCGGGACCTTCAAAGGGCCTCTCAGTCTGAAATATTGTCCCATCCTTTTCACATCCCCCTTCCGGGCATGGATCCTATAGCCTGAAGGTAAGGGTGCGAAAAATTTGGAGCGATACACTTTGAATGATGGAAGACACAAAATTAGTATATTTCTTTTTCATTAATTCATATAGAAATATATTTCATTGTACAAAATTGTTGACTATAGTCAATTTGAAAATATTTTACACTGTTAAATATGTGACTGGGGGTTTGCTGCTTGAGTCTCACTTGAAATTGCCTTTTCTTTTCTTTAATGTCCTTCCTTGAAACCCTGTGCTGGCAGTGCTCTAGATTTGATTAGCTTTTCTTCTACTTTCTCAATACTCCCCACCAATGTGACTTCTTCTTGGTTTGAATTTTTGAGTACTGTTGGAAGTTCTTCTTTTGCTTTCTACTACTGTAGTACAAGGTCTGGATCTTCATTGAGCCTTTCCTTGATATATCTTCTTAAACGATTATTATCCGCCACTTTTGTTTACAATTTTTCTTTATTTCCATTGTATTTTGCAGAAATATCTTCATCGCATTGATATTGACTTCCATGCTCTTAACTTATCTTTTTAAGTTATCAAAATTTGACTGCAAAAAGAAAATGAAAAATAATTCAAGAGTTATAGTAAAAATTTTTTACTTGTTTTCATAAAATATTAAAATTTTACTTTAAAAGCAAATTAAAACATAAAAAAACATTTTCTTATCTCAGCCACATCCTTTGCAGCCTCAATGAGTGCAACTTTTTTCTTATCAAAAGCCCTTTAAAAGCCCATTAATTTTCTCTATTCTATTAACCATATTATTTAAAACATCATTATCATACACAAAAATTGATTTCAGTGATCCTGATGTGGCCTGATCTAGCAGGCCAACAAGCTTTTATGGTTCATATTGAACCAAAGAAAAAATTGAATCTCTTTTTAGAAAATCTTATACCAGACATTAATTTTCTTTATAAGGACCTTGGCTCGATATTCCCAATCCTTCATCACTTGCAAATATCTAAGTACAACTTGTTTTATGGTTGCTTTAGTATTTTCAACCATTAAAAATTTTTCATAAAAATTTACAATGTCATCCTTAGTTTGAGGATGAGGATCTTTTCCTTCAAAATATTGCAATGATGTTTGCTCAGTTGTAGGGGCTTCTATTTTTTCTGCTTCACCCTATGGATATTGAAGCATATTCGTTGCCTTGAAGCCTAAAATGTTGCCCTACAACAAAAAATTATCATCGAGTTGGATATTATCCAATATCGTAGTTGAAACTTATGGTGCCTATGAAGTTGTGTTAAATGTAAAAGATGAGAACCCATACCCCAAACTTGGTGTTGGTCCTCGTGATATCTGTGAGAACCCATGCCTAAAACTTGGTGTTGCCCCTGCAATCTCTGTAAAAAAAATAATTTTCCACCTCCAACCAGCATATGGCCTCTCATTTACATAGGCTATCATTACTATGGTGGAAGCAGTGGTTGTGGTGGTAACATATGACCTCTCATTTTTTTAGGTTATTGTTGAGAGCCGACTAAAAATAGTTAAAAAAAATTGTTAGAATTATTTAGAAAATAAAATAGGAAAAAATCTTAATTCAAAGTAAATGCACGTTGATTTACTTGAGGATGATGAAATCTATTGAATTTGGATGCCTATGGGGTTGGGGCTGGCTGCACTAGATTCAACCTGCACATTTTGTGCATACCTAGGTGTATGATAACCCCTAGGAAAAGCAGCTTGCCTCAAAAATTTATGTGGCCTTTGCAATGGTGACACTTATGATACAGTGTCTTCAAAATCACCAGTTTGTTCTAGCTTGTGAGCCCTCAAGGAAGCATTTTATTTATTCCTTGTGGTAGCTACCCTACTCTAAATTTAGATGAAAAGAAAAATAAAAAAAATAAAACATGCTAAAATATAAAATACTATTTGATGGTGAAATATGGACTTATTACCTTTAATTCCTAGTGTGTCATGGAAATGGTTTGTAGTGTTGCATGCACTACAATTGGTACATGAGTATTTTGTAAATTATGAAAAGTTTCATAATAGAGTGCTAAAATTTAATTGTCGCTGCCCACAATGATTTATGACTTTTTGGTTTGCAATTTCATACCATGCAACTTTGCTATGATCTGATCTAAAATATACGTGCACCAATTGAACCTCTCATGCCTCTCATAGTGAACAACATAGGCCAGTACCTAATACAAAATTTGTGGTCTTCCAAGAAGAATCAGTCTTACCTGAAAGAACTCAATAATGACCCTTAGAGTTTTATGTTGAACATCGATGATTGTTAACCCTCTTATTGTCTTGGCGATGAAAGCTACAAAAAAAATAGATAACAATTTACAAATTTGAAATTTTGAACATTAATAGAATCTAAGTAACAAGAATTATACCTACCAAATCTTTTGATCTGAGATGGTATGTTGTCTCAAGGTATCCTTTATCATCTTTAGATAGTTTATGCTTCATTGACACTAGAGTATAATCCCTAAAAGGAAGATCTATCAATCTCTTATTGTCTATAGGCGTAATTGTGAATGACATATTTTTATTCTATATTTTCATGTTGACTGTGGCATGGTCGTGGTCATAATTGGCTATGATATTGTGTAGGAGGACTTTATCAATTTTAAAATATGGTATTGAAAGCAAGTTCATTAAACCTGTATCATATAACCATGAAAAGTCTGAACTTGGGATTGTTAACAAATCTAAAATTGCAATGCAATAAAGGTTATTGAACTATGGAGTAGGGGTGGAAGTGGTAGCCATTGCTAGAAGTTGGAAGTAGAGAAATTGTATTAAAAAGGTTTTTGGAAAAGTTTGCTTTGGTTGGGTGTAGTCATAGAAAATAACTGGAAAAATGACAATTGATGCCCTTTCATAGAGAGAATAGACAAGGTTGACACGTGGTAACATTGTATTAGACATGTAATATGGGTGATCAATTGTGTGACACATGGTAGCAGGTCCCTAGTGGGAACATTTTTGAAGTCAAACCATATTATACATTCAATTTGAGGCCAAATAATTATCTACTACTGGTCTAAAGTCAGATATTTTTTTCACCCTATCTGAGATCAGACCATTGATTGCACATGGTCCAAGGCCAAACCTTTTTGCATCCTATATAATACTAGACCAATGGTTGCACTTGGTCCAAGATCAAACCTTCATATACACCTGATCCAAGGTCAGATCTTTGTTGCATCCTATCCAAGACTGGACCATTACCTGCAATTGGTCCAAGATCAATCCTTTATCTACATCTGGTTTGAGATTGGACCATATTATGCATATGATATGAGACTGGACCATATTATGCATCAAATTTGAGAGTAGATCATATTATGCATCTTATCTGAGACTGGACCTTATTATGCATCTGATTTAAGACTGAACCATATTATGTATTCGGTCCAAGACCAAACCATATTATGCATCCAACTCAAGATCATATATTTTTCTTCATCTGATCCGATATCGGACCTTTATCTGCATCTGGTATGATATTAGACCTTTGTCTGCATCCAATATGATACCAAACCATATTATGCATCCAATCTGAGATTGAACCATATTATGCATCCGATCCAACACCAAAACATATTATGCATCTTGTTTGAGATCAGACCATATTATGCATCCGGTCCAAGATCGGACCATTTTTTACTCCCGGTTTGAGGTCAAACTATTTTTCACCAACCCATGGTCAGAACTCATTTTCCATCTGATCCGGCCAGAACTTTCAAATTTGCCAATGTTTTATAATTTTTTGTGAAAAATAAGGTAATTTGCCATGTCCTCCTACATGAAGTTGGCTAGGATTCACCAAGGTTTTGAAATAAATTCACCATTTTTTACAAGTACATTTTGGGTTTGACCCCTTATGCATAACCCTGCTTCCACCTTCTCATCATGCAATTACTGCAACTACTCATATACCCACTTCTTATGATTATCCTATGCAATCCTCAAAATATTAAAGGCTTATGGTAAGACTTCATCCATTGCCTAGGATATAATGGGTACAGTAAAAAGTGTGGCAATGGGGTGAAATGGTAAGAAGCTACTACACAGATTGGGATTGCACCAACTACATCACATTGGGATTTAAGTTCTATTGGTGGTGAGGATGGCAGAGGTTGGTTAGGTGGGATATGCACCTAGGATGGTGGAATTGATAATGGTATGGTTGAAGTTGGAGGAGGTGGAGGGACTTATGGATTAGACATGGGCAAAGGCAATGGAGGCTCTACTAACTTTTAAGGAGAAATACTTTGACAACATGGATGCAAAGGAGGTATCAAAGGAGACTTAGGATTATTTCTCTTGAACATGGTAGTTATGGCCAGGATCACTCTTGAGGTCTAAGTTTTGGAAAGGGTAGGAGAATGATCGATTGCTTCCAATGAAGAAGTAAGTTGAGGGGAAGGGGAATGAGAATGAATTTCTATCATACCCTCCTCTTGCACAATATTCAATGGCTCTTATATTTTCTACTTTCCTCTATCCATCTGAGTGACCACCCCTACTTCTTCCACCTTTGGTATTTTGAGCTAAAATCATGGTTGTTTGGGCTTTGGTTCGCACGCCTTGGAGGTATCAATATTTGAGCCTCCTTTTCTATTTTTACTCAACTCTGGTATTTGCAATGAAGATGTAGGTAAATTTTGTGCTTCTAATTTGAAAGGTCTATATAACCTAATCCTCCTAGCACCTTGTAGAAGTTGTGCAAATGGTGCTTCTTGCTCAGTCCATTGTTCATGGGCTGGGCTCTCTTGCACTTGGAGTTGACTTTGAACTTCTTGTTCCTCTTCCTCATCTTCTTCATCCTCATATTCTTATCTGGGATTTACTATGTCAGATTTTCTAAAGACCTTGGGAGAGATATCCTCATATTTTATTTTCTTCTAATCTTCAAAACCAACATCAAACCTTGTTCCAAAGGTGCTATCTATCCTTCATGGAAAGACATCCTTGTAGTCATCCATATCACAATGCATTATCCACCATTTTTCAATCTTGTTTTCTTCCTATTTCTTCTTTTTTTCTATTGATCGAACTAGTGTCAAGCTTAACCGTTGATCAAGATTTCTCTCAAGGTCAAAGACCCTCTTATATGGGTAACAAGATATCCACAATGATCATTCATGCATTCAAGATTTCTCTCAAGGTCAAAGACCCTCTTATATGGGTAACAAGATATCCACAATGATCATTCATGCATCTGAAAACATACGAATGGTACCACTTGATCTTGTGCCAAGTTCCTATAATTCAAAATATTCATATTAGCCTCATTATCCTGATGCTTGAACTAGCACAACTTAACATTGATTTCATGAAGCTTTGTTCTAACGATATATTTTGGATCATAGTGCCATCTAGGAGGCACCATAAGGAGTCCTAGGGATGATAGCCTTTCATCTAGCTTTTGTAATGTAGAATTGTCCTTCTTAGGCATAAGAATGGATCTAAATGATACAATATAGGGAAATATTACCTTCTTCTTCATCTCAAGACCCATTATATTTTCAATGAGATAAATCTATCAGTACACCTCCATGCCAAAAATCTAGTCCATCACATAAAATGGGAGTGAATATGGGAAACCTAAGAACCCATACAATCCTATACACATTCATTCCTCCAAATAATACCAGTATCCTATTTCTCATATATTACCCCTTAAAAATTCTTGCACTTTGCCAAACAGGCACAAATAGACTTTGTAAATGCATGCAAGCATGTACCCCAAAAATATCTTAATGAAGTTCAAATATGAGTTTCTCCTCTTGATTGTATGTGTTTAATATACTATTGGATACCTCTAGCTCTATTCATTAGTGTCTTTGAATGGCACACAATGTCCTATGTAGGGCATGCAATAGAAAAATAGCCAGGCTAGATAGGATGCATATCAGAATTTTAAACAAAATTTCTTTTGGTATTCCACTAGTTGTTTCTTTATATTCCTAGCTAGGAACTCCATAAAATTCAATATTACAGAGTTATGTACTCTTAGTATAGCACGTCCCATCACCATCTGGTGAGGATGAACTATTTCATCCAATGGGAGACCCAACAACATTACTAGCATAGAAAGAATAGGTTGGACCTCATCTTTGAAGTCCATCAATTCCCACATTTTCTCCATGAAATCCTTTGGCGATTTACCCAGTACTTCAACTATCCTCTTAGGGCACTCCTTGGTCAACATCCCTTTATGTTGCTTGAGGTGGATAATCCTCATATGCTCCTTGGTATTTTTTTCTAGGGGATTTACTTGATAATGAATGTGTCTGCAATGATCCTTACGTTTATGTAGAACAAAATATATAACTTCTCATTTTGGACCACACCTATGGCTGCATCATAGAACTCTGAAACAATATGGATTAGCTCAGATTATGGATGAACAAAAATTGGCATGAAGGGGTAGAGCTGAGTCCTCCATGCAAGAGCCCCAAGGCTATTAGAAGATTTATTTGCTACCATGATTATTGCACCTTCATGAGGGAAGAGTCCTCCATGCTTGTACCTAAGGGTAATTCTCATATCAAAGAGAATCCCATATGCATCCTCTAAACACTTTGGTGGTTTCACCTTTGTCACCTTATCACTTTTAGCCTTTTACTCCTATAGTTATTTTCTCAGAGTGATGTTGTCTTGGAGGATCAATGATCTTCATTGATACTAACCTTGTAAACTCCTTTTACTAGATTCAACATTATGATAGTATGAAATGGGGATACTTGAAGCAATAACATCATACATCCTATTTAACATGCTCAGTGGGGACTACCATAGAAGTAGTTGATGGAATTATTGAGGTGATTTTCTCAAAAAGAGGAAAATCTCGAGGCACGATCTTTTTTAACAAGAAACTCTTGCCAGTCTTCTTGGGGGTAAACCTATTTCCAATGAAAACATTGTGCAGACTATTTGCATAATTTGGGTGGACCAAACTTAAAAAATGCCCTTTTATTTAAACTTTTCTAGCCATAACACCTTTGTCATATATCATGGTTCGATTGGCTTTGGGTAGATCTTGCTTGAGATCTCACATTTCTTTTTCATTTATGTTGTCCTAGACAATGTGTCTCTACCGTTGTTGCTTTTATGTATCCAATTGAGGTGTTGCCATATAGGAAAACATTTTGATTTGGATGTTACACTTATTTTGGTGTTCTTGATATGCACATTACTCTTGAAATGAGAACTGGTTAGATCGTGTAGATCAAACTGGAGTGATGGTTGGCTCTCCATACATATCGCATTAATGAAAAAATTATTTGCTAGCTTGGGAAATGATAACACTATCAATATTTTGAATGAATAACAATTGTCCTACATGTCAGCACACTTACACCTGGTAGAGCTCAAATACTTCGTCAACAAACAACTAGCGGTCACAAGGTATGCTTCAATTTGTTTGGGGTAGGCTTTTAGGATTATCCTTGTTGGAAATATTAAAGTATTGTGTTGTCATTAATGTCAAAGGATGCATAAGGTAAAAATATTTTATGTCCAAGGTTTGATGATAAAAATATCATGTTACAAGGTTGGCAAAAAGAAAGCAAGGTAAATAGAATATTCTTCAAAATGGATGAAGTTACAAGGTTGGCAAAATAAAGGAAGGCAAATATGTTAAGGAGTATAATATTTAAATATTATAAAGAGGAATTAAATAGGACAATGGACCAAGGTTTAAAGGACAAGAGGAGAAAATATTTAAAGGTAATAGATCAAGGTTTAAATGACAAGAGGAGAAAATATTTAAAAGCAATAGACCAAGGTTTACAAGACAAGAGGAGAAAAGTTTTAAAATACAGATGGATGAAGGTTTTAAAATAAATATTATAATGCAAAGTTTCAAAAAGAGGATGGTGCCCAAAATGCACATAGAGGAAATAAATTTGAATTGTTTCTAGCATCAACATAGTCCAAGGCAAAGGAGGGCACATATATTTATACCCAAGGTTTTACCTTAGGAAATGATCACTTGAATTGCGCATCGATTCCCATTCGTCGAGAGAGCTAGTGAACAATAGAGGTAGCGAATATTTTAAGATGTAGTATTTGAAATATATCCATGGGAGCATTGGTTGACATCACACCTGCTGGCATAGTGTAGCTGATCACTAGTCATGTGTTAGAGTGCTGGGCAAAGAGAGGTCTTGGGGTTGAGTCCCCTCAACGATGATTTTGGGTAGAAGAGTTTCGCTATTTTTGAGGTAGAGTTGAAATAAATTATGTGGGCCACCTTTTGTGTCACCAAGCTATGATAACATAGCTAATCATTGAGCACTTTGGAGAGTGTTGTATTGCACGTTGATAGAGTTCAAGTTGCGGAAACATAAGAGGTATTTGATTTTTGTTGAGCACAAACATTTAGGAGGCATAAGGTTTGATTTATTTAATTTTTGTAAGGTGTAAAGGTGGTTGTGTAGCAAGTATTTTTGAAATCTTTATTAGAGTAAAGTACTATTGAGAAATGTGTGTATAGGAGGTATAAGGGTTGTGCAAATATTTTAGAAGTGTTGAAAGTTTAGATGGGATTCATAAGGTGTAATAAAATTTTTTTATTTATGTAATATTTGCATGAAATAAATTAACATTAAGATGTTTTAGTTATTGTATGAGGATTGAAATATTGCATTATTAGAAAGGAGAGAAAAGGGTGTACTTATGATCATTGTATTTTGTAATTCTTGCACATCATATGAAAAAGGTTTAAGGGTTCTACAAGTTGTATTTTTGTGAAGAAAAAAGGAAATAATAAAGTATTATTTTCATCTTTACTATGCACATATTTTGAGAAGTTTTTTCATGTGGATGACTTAAAAAGTATTTTGCTATCTAACCCTTGAAGTGGCACAAGAAAGATAAGTTTTTTTTAGACAGGTTTTTGTGAGCACATCTTCATCAAAGCAATTTTGAGGTATGGTGATATAACTCCTTCTCTAGATGGTTGTGCTTTGAGAAAATATTTTTAAGGTGGAGATAAAAGGTTTGATTAGTGTGCATTGTTGGGATTTGAGCTAGGGTTTAGAAGAAAATTGTGCTTCATTGTTAAATGAAATTGGAAACACATGTGCTAAGGTTGAGATCAAAGTTGTGCTTTATTGTTGAAAGAAATTGGAAATATATGTGCTAGGGTTTGAGAACAAGCTGTGCTTTATCTTTGAAAGAAATTGGAAACACTTGTACTAGGGTTGAGAAAAATAATGTGCATCATTATGAAGCATTTGGGCATTGATTTTGAGTGACATTGAAAGTGATTTTGAAAGTGGTTGAAATCAAGTTTTGTGAAACAATTTGTGCATTGGACCTTGAGTGAATTTTGGAAAGAACATATTGAGTATTTATATCATTCTCTATATGCTCTTGAAAAGGAAATCTGAATAGAATATGTTTGAATCACTTTAATCAAAGAAAGTATTTTGGAAAAGTTTTGAGCATGTGCTATGAGCTATTTTGAGTATGGGTTATGATCAGATTTGAGAAAGCCTTGTGTATAGGCTTGGAGTAGTTTTGGTGAGCAAATTTTAGCAAGCATTGTGTATAGTATTGGAGATGGATTGAGCAGATCTATGCAGAGAATAGAGCAAGTTGTGGAGTAGATTTAGTCTTATGTGTAGACTTGGAGAAGATCTGAGCAGAGAGTAGAGTAGGTTTTGTAGTATATTTGAGCAAGTATTATGTGTAGACTTGGAGTAGATCTGAGAAGATATTAGATCAGGTTTTGGTGAGTAGAGGTGAGAAAGTCTTGTGTGTAGGATTGGAGAAGATCAAAGTAGGTTTGTGAGATGATTTTGGAAATCCTTGTGAGAAGACTTGGAGAAGATTTGAGTAGAGTAGATAGCAGGCCTTGTATGAAGGCTTGGAGCAGATTTGAGCAGAGTAGAGAGCAGGCCTTAGGAGTAGATTTGAGCAAAGCTTGAGATCAAAGTTGAGAGCAGGATTTGAAGTAGACTAGAGTAAAGGAGATTAGTGTCTCCTGTGGGTAGAGGTTCATAAACCATATCAATGGGGATAGAGGTCCATAAACTAGATAAATGGGAAGAGAGACCTCCTATGGATAAAGGTCCACAAACCAAAGTAGTGGGGACATAGGTCTTCTATGGATAGAGGTCCACGAACCAAAGTAGAGGGGATTGAGGTATCCTATGGATAGAGGTCCACGAACCAAAGCAAAGTGGATTGAGGTAACTATGGATAGAGGTCCATGAACCAGAGCAGAGGGGATTGAGGTCTCATGTAAATAGAGATCCATGAATAAAAAAAAAAGATGATTGAGGTCTCCTGTGGATGGAGGTCCATGAACTTGAGCATAGGGGATTAATGTCTCCTTTGGGTTTGTGCCCATAAATATTATAATAGGGAATTAGTTCCCAAGAGATTGGTTGAGAAAATTTATAAGAAAATTTTCTCCATAGATGTATCCCACATTGGGTGAACCACGTTAAATATGTGTCTCTCATGTGTGTGATGATTTATGCATTGTATCATTATTTTAATTGATGATATTGGATAATACTACTTTGGAAAGTTATTGCAATTGATAATATTGGATAATATTTGGAAAGAAAAGTAAAAGTTTTATCTTATAATTTTCACCCCCCTCTCAGTATAAGTTTGTGTTCTTCAATTGGTATCAGAGCGGGTTCCTTCAGGGAAGCTTAAAATATTGAAGGAAGATCCTACAAGAACACACATGGCCAAGAAAGGTAAAAGAAGAACCATGAGACCACACCCTCCTAAGAAGGAAGGAACACACATGGCTATGAAAGAAAAGGAAGATGCTCCAATAATTGAAATTCAATAAAATGGAGAGAAATAGGAAACTATGGTGGACATAGAAAAAGAGTGTTATATTTGTGGTAACTTTGGTCACGATGCAGCTCATTGTCCTGTACATGAATTTAGTAGCAGTGAAGATGAAAAGGATTTCAGTCATGAAAAGAAAAATAGGTACAGTCAAAGTAGGTATGAGAGGAAGATATTTTTTAAAAGCAGTCTTTCTAGTGACAATGATGAAGACCTCTCAGATAGTGAAAAAGAAGAAATTCTATTTTTGGAAATAGAATAAAAATAAGATGCTCATGTTGAAGATCAGAAGCAAAAACATCAAAGAATATTTTATCATGGAAATAAAAATAGGCACAATTATGACCAAGAAGAAGAGAATGAAGATGCTCCTATTGACAAAGACCAAGAAGAAAAAAAGAAGATGCTCTTGTGATTAAAGACCTAGAAAAAGAGAAAGAATAAAAAAGGAAAGATGAAGCCACAGTTGATATGGAAAAGGAAGTTGATTTTGATCTTTAAGAGTTAAAAAGGGAGAACTTAAGATTGAAGGCTCAAGTACAAGATGATGAGAAAAAAAAGGCAAAGCTTCTACAAGATCTCACTGAATTTAAATTTAAAGTTGAAGAGGCAAAGAAAATTGAAAAAGGTATGGCTAAATAGTTAAAGGCAAAAGAGTTAGAATGTGAAAGATTAGAACATGAAGTGGTTTCTCTAAGTATGAAAGTAAAATATTCTAATGATAAGCTACATAAAGCTCACAATATTTGGATGAAATTCTCAAAGCACAAAGATCTCCATTTATCAAGACTGGACTTGGTTTTGAAGAAGGACAAGGGAAACAAGAAGAGGAGTCAAGCTCAAGGTCAAAATAAATAGAAGAACCAAAAGTGATTAAAGAAGAACCTAAGACCGATGCTAATGTGTTGAAAAATAGAAGCATCAAAAGGAAGAAAATAATGCACAATCAAGGTACAGGGATTATCCCAAAAAATGCAAAGAAAGAACCATGGGTCCATATCCTCCAAGGCAAGATGAATATTTCTTTCAAGGTTACTATTTCTCATGTAATCATTTTGGTCATAAAGCAGTGCATTGTAGGGGTCATGGAAAGAAGGATTATGGCTTCACCAAGAGGAACTTAATCATTTTGGTCACAAAGCTATACACTGTAGGATTCATGGAAAGAATAATTATGGCTTCACTAAGAGGAACTTAAATTCATTTGAAGATGGATATTTCTTTCAAGGTCATTGCTACTCATGTAATCGCTTTGGTCACAAAGCTATTCATTGCAGGGTTCATGGCAAAAATGATTATGGTTTCACAAAGAGGAACTTCAAAACATTTGCACCTTCCAAGGACTACAATTGCAATAATTTTGGGCATAAAGCAAGGTGGTGTAGAACATAATTTCCAGATTTTCCAAGGACAAGAAAGAAAATGACGATCAAAAGGTTAAAATATGCATGGCTTTAGAAGTTTAAAAAATATTGAAAGAGAAGAAGAGCATTATAAGTTGGGAGTAGCTTTACTCCCATCCCAAAATTAATCACCTCAAGAAGAAGAGGTGGTGAGGGGGCTATGCTAAATATTTTATTTTTAGCCCCATGGAGCCCTTTGCCATTGATGTCAAAGGGGGAGAGAATTCAGTAAGGGGGAACAGCTTGTCAGGGGGAGCAATTTGGTATCTAGTTGCAGCAAAATTATTATTTTATGAAAGGGTTACCATCAATGACAAAGAGAAATATTATTGGAAATATTAAAGTATTGTGTTGTCATTGATGTCAAAGGATGCATAAGGCAAAAATAATTTATGTCCAAGGTTTGATGATAAAAAGAGCATATTACAATGTTGGCAAAGAGAAAGCAAGGCAAATAGAATATTATTCAAAAGGGATGAAGTTACAAGGTTGGAAAAAAGAAAGTAAGGCAAATATGTTAAGGAGTCTACTATTTAAATATCATAAAGAGGATTTAAAAAGGACAATGGACCAAGGTTTAAAGGACAAAAGGAGAAAATATTTAAATACAATGGACCAAGGTTTAAAGGACAAGAGGAGAAAATATTTAAAAGCAATAGACCAAGGTTTACAGGACAAGAGGAGAAAAGTTTTAAAATACAAATGGACCAAGGTTTTATAATATTTTTAAATATTATAATGCAAAGTTTCAAAAAGGAGGATGGCACCAAAAATACACATAGAGAAAATAAATTTGAATTGTTTCTAGCGCCGACATAGTCCAAGGTAAAGGAGGGAACATATATTTATACCCAAGGTTTTACTTAGGAAATGATAACTAAAATTGTGCATCAATTCCCATTCGTCGAGAGATCTAGCAAATGACAAAGGTAACAAATATTTTAAGATGCAGTGTTTGAAATATATCTGCGGGAGCATTGGTTGATGTCACACCTATTGGCATAGCATAGCTGATCACTGGTCATGTGTTAAAGCGTTGGGTAGAATGAAGTCTTGGGGTTGAGTCCCCTCAATGACGATTTTGGGTACAAGATTTTTTGTTGTTTTCGAGGTAGAGTTGAAATAAATTAGGTGGGCCACCTTTTGTGTCACCAAGTTGTGATAGCATAGTCGGTCATTGAGCACTTTGTAGAGCATTGTCTTGTTGACAGAGTTTGAGTTGCTACAACATAAGAAATATTTGATTTTTGTTGAGCGTAAAAATTTAGGAGGCATAAGGTTTGATTTATTTAATATTTTTAAGGTGTAAAGGTGGTTGTGTAGCAAGTCTTTCTAAAATATTTGTTAGAGTAAAGTGCTATTGAGAAATTTGTGTATAGGAGGTATAAGGGTTGTGCAAATATTTTAGAAGTATCAAAAGTTTATAAGGGAGTCATAAGGTGTAATAAAATTATTTTATTTATGTAATGCTTGCATGAAATAAATTAACATTAAGATGTTTTGGGTATTGTATGAGGATTGAAATATTGCATTATTAGAAAGGAGAGAAAATGTTGTACTTATGATCATTGTATTTTGTAATTCTTGCACATAATAAGAAAAAGGTGTAAGGGTTCTACAAGTTGTATTTTTGTGAAGATAGAAGGAAATAATAGAGTATTATTTTCGGCTTTACTATGTGTTGGCAATTTTGGGTACCTTGAGTACATTGCCTTTGCTCAAGTATAGTTGTTGTCATTGATGTCAAAGGAGCTCTTGGTAGTTGTTGTCTTTGATGTCAAGGAGTTCTTGAAGCAATTTGATTTGTTGTCTAAGTATGTGTTTTGATGAAGGTTTCAACTGGTCAGTAAGTCTCCAAGAAAATCAGAGTAGCCTAGTTGCCAAAAAATCTAGAAAAAGATAAGTTAGAAAAAGTTTGCAGGCTGCTGGAAAAACTGTCACAATTTTGCAAAATGTTTCAGGAGAGAGAAAAGTTGGCAAAACTGTCACGATTTCGCGACATGTTTCAGGAGAGAGAAAGTGTTGGCAAAACTGTCACGATTTCGTGACATGCTGGAAGGCAGAGGCAAAGCTGGCAAAACTGTCACGATTTCGCGACATGTTTTAGGAGAGAGAAAGTTTGGGCAAATCTGTCGTGATTTCGTGACATGCTGGAAGGCAGAGGCAAAGCAGGCAAAAGTGTCACGATTTTGCGACAAGTTTCAATGAAGTTGTACGGATGCAGAAAGTGTCACGATTTCATGACAAGTTGAGTTGGCAGTGTTGAGTTGCAGAAAGTGTCACGATTTCGTGATAGGTTTCAAAGAAGTTGTACGGATGTAGAAAGCGTCACGATTTTGCGACATGTTCCAGTTTCACGAGCAGTTGGTAGAAAAGAGCTTAAGGCAGCGAAAGCCTCGTGATTTCACAAGTTCCAATTTCATGAGTAGTTGGCAGAAAAGAGCTTAAGGCAGCGAAAGCGTCGTGATTTCGTGACATGTTCCATTTTCGCTAGTGCAAACCGAGAAAAGGTTGAAGAAGCAAGAAGTGTCATGATTTCATGACAAAGTTGTAGATGACGTCAACAAGAGGCAAAGGTGTCATGATTTCACGATAGAAGCTGAGAAGAAGGCTTTGGAGTCTAAAGCATCATGATTTCATGACAGAGTTGCTGATGACGTCAGCAAAAGCAGATGTGTCATGATTTCATGACAAGAGTAGAGAGTAAGGCCTTGTAGACTAAAGCGTCATGATTTCATGACAAGAATCATGATGACATCAGCAAAGTCAGAAGGCGTAGCGATTTCGTGACAACAAACCAAAGAAGGCGCACAACAGGCAGTAGTGTCATGATTTCATGACAGCAAGTTTTACAAGGTGTATGGCAGACAAAGGCATAGCGATATCATGACATGTTTGAGTTTCGCGCTAGGAAAGCTACAGAACAACAGAGGCGGTTGAAGCCGACGGAGTTAACCTTTGCCGACGAAGTGTAAGGTTGTGTAGCCGACGATTGTTTTAAGGATTTACAGCCGACTAAGATCAAGAATTTAATCATGAATTATTGCTATAAAAGGAGGACTATTTTTGAGTTTCAAGTGTCGAATGTGTGAGTCATTTTTGTGCAAGTGAAGTTTGCTGTGCACAAAGAGCAGTCGTATCGAATCGATCGAAGTGTGCGTTCGAAGTGCGACTTTCACAAAAGCAGAGTGTAGGAAGAAGTTCGATCGAGGAGAAGCAGACTATGCGAAGAGGGTGTTGTTGTGGCTACACATAGGCGCATAAGTTGCTGTGCGATCGAGTGCTACAGTATTTACACAGACTGTGTAAAGAAAGTAGAGTGTGCGAAGACTACGCTACGGTGGATGTGCAACGGAGCAGAAGCTAAGTTGAGAAGATAGTGTTGTTGCATTTTGCGAAGATTGCACTACTGTGTTTGTGCAGAAGTTGAGAAGATAGTGCTGCTGTAATTTGAGAAGACTGTGTTGTTGTAGTTGTGCAGACAGTGAAAAGTTGTTTTCAACCAAGTGCAAAAAAGAATAGAGGAAGAGGACAATTGTGCCAGATCGAAGGACTGTGTTTGGTGCAGATAAGAGGACCAGCTTTGCAGTGACAGAGTTGAGGACAGAGATCTCCAGCCAGAGCAGGGAAGACAGGTGTCTTCTATGGATAGAGTTCCACTTGCTAAGGGCAAAAGAGATAGAGGTCTTCTAGAGGATCACCAGCAAAGCAAAATTAGGGGAAGGTGTCTCCTTTGAGCTGAGGCTCATAAACATTGTAATCGGGAAGGATTCCCAGAGGACTTTGATACAACTTTTAGAAGAAAAGTTTTATCCGTGGAGTAGCCCACCTTGGGTGAACCACGTAAATTGTTGTGTCTCTTTGTGGATTGCATTTTGTGCATTGTTTTACTGCTGTTATTACTGCTATCTTATTCTGCATGTTAATGGTTTGAAAGCTGTATTGATAGATAAAGTTAAAAGTGGTCTTATACTGTTCACCCCCCCCTCTCAGTATAAGCTTGTGTTCTTCAATTGGTATCAGAGCAGGTTCCTTCGAAAAGGTTTTACAACCGGAAGGAAGAACTGGTTAAGAACACAATGGACTTCTCAGGTGGCAATGCAGCACCTATTCTTGATGGATCAGATTTCGGGCTCGTGGAGTGCAAGAATGAAAGTCTATCTAATGGCTCTTGGTAATGAGGTATGGGAAGTTATTGAAGATGGGTACACCATTCCCGCAAATGGTCCTTATACTAAAGAAGACAGGCTCCTACATCACAGCAACTCAAAAGCCATGAATGCAATCCTGAAAGGTTTTACGAAGGTCGATCTTACCAAAGTTATTCACTACAAGACAACTAGTGAAATGTGGAAACAATTGCAGGTTGTTCATACAGGTGATGCAAATGTTCGAAAGGCCAAATTGAGACATTTTAAAGGTATGTTTGAACAACTCAAGATGAATGATGATGAAAATATTAGTGACTACATGCTTCGGATGGATGAGATTGTGAACTCCATGAAAGACTTAGGTCTTGAACTTGCTGAAAATGATGTGTGTGATAAGATTTTAAGATCTCTTCCTAATAGATTTAGTGAAAAGATTTCTGCTATTGAGGAAGCCAAAGATTTAGATAAGTTGAAAAAGGATGAGCTCCATAGTATTCTTGCAGCATTTGAGTTGAGAACTCAAGTGAAAGTTGATATAAAGAAAGAGGCAGCTTTCAAAGCTACCAAGAAATCAAAAGGCAAACAGATTCAAGAGAGTGATGAGTCTTCTAGTGAGGAAGAAGCATATTACAGACAAGAAAGGCAAGTTCTCTAGAAAGCACAAAAGCAAGAAAAATATAAGATGTTTCAACTGTGGAAAGTATGGTCATTATGCTACTGACTGTACTATTTCCAAAAATGAAAGTGATGAAGATATACAGGATGTTAAGAGCAAGGATTCTGAAAAGTACAAGTATTACAAAAAGAGCAAAGATGAGTACAACAATCACAAGAAAAGCAAAGATGAGTACAACAATCATGGAAAGAGGCATTCTCACAAGAATAAGAAGAGCTTCTACTTAGACAAAGCAAGTAAGTGTTCTAGCAAGTGATAGTGAAAGTTCTTCTAGTGATGATGAAAATGAGATGTTGTTCATTTCAGAAAAAGAGGAAGAACCGAAACATAAATTCATTATCATGAAATGTTTTAGATGTGGAAATTTTGGGCACCTTGAGGATGATTGCAAAAATAATGATTTGGTTGCTAGTATGTATGAGGATGCTTCGAAAAACTACAATGAAGATGCATGTATGGTTTTTGAAAAAGGTAGCACCTCTAGTGATAAGAAATCTGAAAAAGGCCGTGATAATTCAAAGTGCCATCAAATAGAGGATCTTGAATGTGAACTCAATAATGCTCTTAGTGTTCTGAAAAAGGAAAGAAAGAAGAATGATAGACTCAAGATTAAATTAGATGAATGTTGTATGGAGAGAGATGAACTTATAGAAAATCTTGAAGTCTCTATGGCTAAGTCACAAGAACTCAAGAATGAGTTAGATTCTAAAATTCTGGAGTATAGTGAGTTAGAACAGGAAATGGCTTCTTTGAAAGAAGAAAATAAATATTACAAGGATAAACTCTACAGATTTCAGGACAGCTCCAAGAAGGTTAAGTCTCTCATCAAAAATCAAAGAAATCCAACAGATAAAACAGGTCTCGGTTTTGTTGAGCCGCACAAGAAACAGGTTGGGGAATCTAGCAAGAGATTTCAAAAAGAAGAGAGTTCTGTTGAAGAAAGTATTTCAGATCATGAGTCCGTAAGTGATAAATGCGCAGAAATAGAAAACAGAATTTCGAATGCCAAGAAGAAGATTTTGGGACCCAAGAAGTCGAATAAAAGAAAATTTCACGGCACATGTTTTGCATGTCACAGATTTGGTCACATGGTTGTACATTGCATGACTCAAGTGAAGAAAGTAAATGACAGTTTCAAGAGACGTAATTTCTTTCAAGGGTATTGCTACTCTTGTCAACAATTTGGGCATAAGGCAATTTTTTGCAAGGCAAATAACAGGAACTGGGTTAGTCAGAACAGGCGGATTCAAAGAATAGCCATGCTTGAAAGAAATAATATTGTTACTTGCTATAAGTGCAACAATGAAGGTCACCTAGCTAGACAGTGTAGAGCTGATCTTCCGAGATACAGGAACAGAAAATAGCAGTATGAACAAGTCCAAGGATCAAAGCATGGATAAGAACAGGAATGACAATAGAAACAAGAAAAGTGATATGGACAGGTTCAAGGATCAAGGTATGAAGAAAAATAGGAATGATGAAAGGAACAGGAACAGCAGTATGAATAGGTCCGAGGATCAAAACAATAACAAGAACAACAATGTGGAAAAAGAATTCAAGAGAAGGCCCGACAAAGAAATAGTAGACATTAATGATGATGAGTGTCTAATGGGAGTTTCACTCCCAACCCTATTTTAAATCACCTTAATAGAAGGTGGGGGAGGGACTAAGCTAAGAGACTCATTCTTAGTCCCAAACCCCAAAGGTGACCCTTTGCCATTGATGACAAAGGGGGAGAGATTTGAGTAAGGGGGAGAGATATGTGTAAGTGAAGAGAAGAGCTTCAAGTCAGGGGGAGCAAAAACTTCAAATACAGATTCTCAGTTGTTGGATCAGTTGGTTCAGTTTTGGCTCTTGAGATATGTTTTTAGTTAAGGGTTGCCATCAATGACAAAGGGGGAGATTGTTGGCAATTTTGGGTACCTTGAGTACATTGCCTTTGCTCAAGTATAGTTGTTGTCATTGATGTCAAAGGAGCTCTTGGTAGTTGTTGTCTTTGATGTCAAGGAGTTCTTGAAGCAATTTGATTTGTTGTCTAAGTATGTGTTTTGATGAAGGTTTCAAATGGTCAGTAAGTCTCCAAGAAAATCAGAGTAGCCCAGTTGCAAAAAGATCAAGAAAAAGATAAGTTAGAAAAAGTTTGTAGGCTGCTAGAAAAACTATCATGATTTCGCAACATGTTTTAGGAGAGAGAAAATCTGGCAAAACTGTCATGATTTCGTGACATGTTTGAGGAGAGAGAAAGCGCTGGAAAAACTGTCATGATTTCGCGACATGCTGGAAGGCAGAGGCAAAGCTGGCAAAACTGTCATGATTTCGCGACATGTTTTAGGAGAGAGAAAGTTTGGGCAAATCTGTCATGATTTCGTGACATGCTGGAAGGCAGAGGCAAAGCAGGCAAAAGTGTCACGATTTCGTGACAAGTTTCAATGAAGTTGTACGGATGCAGAAAGTGTCGCGATTTCGTGACAAGTTGAGTTGGCAGTGTTGAGTTGCAGAAAGTGTCACGATTTCATGACAGGTTTCAAAGAAGTTGTACGGATGCAGAAAGCGTCATGATTTCGTGACATGTTCCAGTTTCATGAGCAGTTGGCAGAAAAGAGCTTAAGGCAGCGAAAGCGTCGCGATTTCGTGACATGTTCCAGTTTTGCGAGCAATTGGCAAAAAAGAGCTTAAGGCAACGAAAGCGTCGCGATTTCGTGACATGTTCCATTTTTGCTAGTGCAAACCGAGAAAAGGTTGAAGAAGCAAGAAGTGTCACGATTTCACGACAAAGTTGCAGATGACGTCAGCAAGAGGCAAAGGTGTCGTGATTTCACGACAGAAGCTGAGAAGAAGGCTTTGGAGTCTAAAGCATCGTGATTTCATGACAGAGTTGCTGATGACGTCAGCAAAAGCAGATGTGTCACGATTTCATGACAAGAGCAGAGAGTAAGGCCTTGCAGACTAAAGCGTCATGATTTCACGACAAGAATCATGATGACGTCAGCAAAGTCAGAAGGCGTAGCGATTTCGTGACAACAAACCAAAGAAGGCGCACAACAGGCAGTAGTGTCGCGATTTCGTGACAGCAAGTTTTACAAGGTGTACGACAGACAAAGGCGTAGCGATATCGTGACATGTTTGAGTTTCGCGCTAGGAAAGCTACAGAACAGCAGAGGCGGTTGAAGCCGACGGAGTTAACCTTTGCCGACGAAGTGTAAGGTTGTGCAACCGATGATTGTTTTAAGGATTTACAACCGACTAAGATCAAGAATTTAATCATGAATTATTGCTATAAAAGGAGGACTATTTTCGAGTTTCAAGTGTCGAATGTGTGAGTCATTTTTGCACAAGTGAAGTCTGTTGTGCGCAAAGAGCAGTCGTATCGAATCGATCGAAGTGTGCATTCGAAGTGCGACTTTTGCAAAAGCAGAGTGTAGGAAGAAGTTCGATCGAGGAGAAGCAGACTATGCGAAGAGGGTGTTGTTGTGGCTGCACATAGGCATATAAAGTTGTTGTGCGATCGAGTTCTGCAGTATTTACATAGACTGTGTAAAGAAAGCAGAGTGTGCGAAGACTGCACTGCGGTGGATGTGCAACGGAGCAGAAGCTAAGTTGAGAAGATAGTGCTACTGCATTTTGCGAAGATTGCACTACTGTGTTTGCATAGAAGTTGAGAAGATAGTGCTGCTGTAATTTGAGAAGACTGTGCTGCTGTAGTTGCGCAGACAGTGAAAAGTTGTTTTCAACCAAGTGCAAAAAAGAACAGAGGAAGAGGACAATTGTGCCAGACCGAAGGACTGTGTTTGGTGCAGATAAGAGGACCAGCTTTGCAGTGATAGAGTTGAGGACAGAGATCTCCAGCCAGAGCAGGGAAGACAGGTGTCTTTTGTGGATAGAGTTCCACTTGCTAAGGGCAAAGGAGATAGAGGTCTTCTAGAGGATCACCAGCAAAGCAGAATTAGGGGAAGGTGTCTCCTTTGAGCTGAGGCTCATAAACATTGTAATCGGGAAGGATTCCCAGAGGACTTTGATACAAATTTTAGAAGAAAATTTTTATCCGTGGAGTAGCCCACCTTGGGTGAACCACGTAAATTGTTGTGTCTCTTTGTGGATTGCATTTTGTGCATTGTTTTATTGTTGTTATTACTGCTATCTTATTCTGCATGTTAATGGTTTGAAAGCTGTATTGATAGATAAAGTTAAAAGTGGTCTTATACTGTTCACCCCCCCCTCTCAGTATAAGCTTGTGTTCTTCACTATGCACATATTTTGAGAAGGTTTTTCATGTGGATGACTTGAAAAGTGTTTTGCTATCTAACCCTTGAAGTGGCACAAGAAAGATAAGTTGTTTTTGAGATAGGTTTTTGTGGGCACATCTTCATCAAAGTAATTTTGAGGTATGGTGATATAACTCCTTCTCTAGGTGGTTGTACTTTGAGGAAATATTTTTAAGGTGGAGATAAAAGGTTTGATTAGTGTGCATTGTTGGAAATATTTGAGCTAGGATTGAGAAAAAAATTGTGCTTCATTGTTAAATAAAATTTGAAACACATGTGCTAAGGTTGAGAACAAAGTTGTGCTTCATTGTTGAAAGAAATTGGAAACATATGTGCTAGGGTTTGAGAACAAGTTGTGCTTTATCTTTGAAATAAATTGGAAACACTTGTGCTAGGGTTGAGAACAAGTTTGTGCATCATTGTGAAGCATTTGGGCATTGATTTGAGTGACATTGAAAGTGATTGTGAAAGTGGTTGAAATCAAGTTTTGTGAAACAATTTGTGCATTAGAACTTGAGTGACTTTTGGAAAGAACATATTGAGTATTTTCATTGCATATCATTCTCTATATGTTCTTGAAAAGAAAATATAGATAGAATATGTCTGAATCACTTTAATCAAAGAAAGCATTTTAGGAAAGTTTTGAGAATGTGCTATGAGTTGTTTTGAGTATGTGTTATGATTAGATTTGAGAAAGCCTTGTGTATAGGATTGAAGCAATTTTGGTGAGCATATTTGAGCAAGACTTGTGTATAGGCTTAGAGTTATATTGAGCAGATCTGAGCAAAGAGTAGAGTAGGTTGTGGAGTAGATTTGAGCAAGTATTATGTGTAGACTTGGAGCATATATGAGTAGAGAGTAGAGTAGATTTTGTAGAAGATTTGAGAAAGTATTATATGTAGACTTGGAGCAGATCTGAGTAGAGATTAGAGTAGGTTTTGGTGAGCAAAGGTGACCAAGTCTTGTGTGTAGGCTTGGATAATATTAGAGCAGGTTTATGAGATGATTTGAGTAAGCCTTGTGAGAAGGCTTGGAGTAGATTTGAGCAGAGTAAAGAGCAGGCCTTATGTGAAGATTTGGAGTAGATTTGAGCAAAGTAGAGAGTAGGCCTTGTGAGAAGGCTTGGAGCATATTTGAGAAAGCTTGAGAGTAGAGTTGAGAGTAGGATTTGAAGTATACCAGAGTAAATGAGATTGGTGTCTCCTATGGATAGAGGTACACAAACCATATCAGTGGGGATAAAGGTCTCATATAGATAGAGGGCCACAAACCAGAGCAGTGGGGAGAGAGGTATCGTATTAATAGAGGTCCAAAAACTAGAGTAGTGGGGATATATATCTCCTATGGATAGAATTACATGAACTAGAGTAGAGGGAATTGAGATCTCCTATGGATAGATGTCCACAAACTAGAGCAAAGGGGATTGAGGTCTCCTGTGGATACAGGTCCACAAACCATAGTAGAGGGTATTGAGGTCTCTTGTGGATAGAGATCCATGAATTAGAGCAAAGGGGATTTAGATCTCCTATGGATAGAGGTCTATGAACTTGAGCATAGGGTATTGGTGTCTCCTTTGGATTGGTGCCCATAAATATTGTAATAGGGAATTGGTTCCCAAGAGATTGGTTGAGAAAATTTTATAAGAAATATTTTCTCCATGGACGTAGCCCACATTGGGTGAACCACATTAAATTTGTGTCTCTCATGTGTGTGATGATTTGTGCATTATCTCATTATTGCAATTGATGATATTGGATAATACTACTTTGGAAAGTTATTACAATTGATAATATTAGATAATATTTGGAAAGAAAAGTAAAAGTTTTATCTTATAATGTTCACCCCCCTCTTAGTATAAGCTTGTGTTCTTCAATCCCAAACTGGGTCATGCCTCAAATGTCCACACATTATCTGATCACAATGCTCTTTCTTGAATTCCCATAAGTTATCTTTGGGATAAGCTTTTAAGACCCGACTGAGGTCTACTAGCTTCCCAGTTCCTCACCCAAAAAGGGTGGGTATTTGGAATTCCCTAAAGCTGGATGACTTCCTATTTTCCTATCAAACCAATAATTATTTTGTGGTAAACTTTTGAGTGCAGATAGGATTTGAGTCTTGATATATTTCACTACCCAACTCAAACTTAGCCAATCTATTCTACTTAGAATACTTTGGAGGATGACTGGCAGATTGAGCCTAAAATTTAGCAAAATGAATACTTGCTACATCTATCTCCAGACCTGCACAAATAGAGAAATTCAAAGAAAAAAAACAAGAAATAATCTATGTACACATATATACAATATTGCCATGAGTGAAGCTAAGCATAGTGTTTCAAGTGTTGGTCATTCACCAAAATTGGGAGTAGTTACCCTTCAAGGTCACGTAGTTGATATGCATTTGTGTCTCTACAACTCTCAATGAGATACAGACTTGACCAGAAGGAATTAAACTTATCATGTGCTCCTAGTTTAGCTCAATCTGCATCCCACTTAAGGAGAAGATCACCTTAAAAAAAATTATTTGGTGTTACCTGTTAGAATATTAATATTTCATATCCTAAGTTTCTACTAGGATAATATGTGTGGCTGATATTAACTCAGTTAGTTATGATCCAATGGATCATATTGTATGCCTTTGCTATTTAAGCAAAGCCTCTCAATACAATAAACATCAAGTTATTTCATTTTTCCAACATGGTATCAGAGCAGACTTTCCCTACCCTGTGAGCCTGAGGAGCTTTTCCTCATGGGGGTATTTCCCTCATGGAAATCCTTCCCCTCATTTTTTTTCCTTTGGCCAATTTTTTTAGAAAATTGAGGGAGTATGCTCTCCATATTTGATGGATCAGAAACCAGAAGTTTTCATGGCTGCCAATTTTTATGGGATTTTTTTTTTGTTAGTTTGAGTTTTTAGATGAGGATCTGTGAAGTAGTTGTTCCTATCTATTGTGAATCTCACTACTTAGGAGTAGCTAGGGTTTGGTGCATGAGTGGCCATAGCACCAAAACCATTGTAGCCGATGTGATCCAGTGAAACAAATTCTCATGTGAATATTACTGCTTTCAATGTAGCCATTTCCTAGTTTTTAATATCAGTTCATTTTTTTTGAGGAGCGCATTATTGTTTCTTGTGAAAAAATTTGTTGTGATTTCTCACTTTTATAGATTATGATTTTCTATCGAGATAGGCAATGTAGCCGACCATTTTTTAGGTGATAGTAACTACAACCTTTCAACAAAACATGCACAGATCAAGTGTTTTATTTTTCAATGGCCTCCAAGTGATCATTGCCTAGATTTTAGAAGCGAATGTACTCCCACTAGGGAAGAGATCACTGTATTGGTAATGGGGCTTGAAGAAAGACTTGTACCATTTTTGTGCATTTTGCTTGGCCACGATGACAAGATCACGTTGCCCAAAGGATACAAGTATCACACATGAGAAAGGGAAAGGGTTTTCCATCATCCTCCATTGATTCGGATCTCCAACCAAGAATTTATGGTCACAAACCTCTCAAAACGTGTTGGATTTCATTGTTGGCGTTCATTGCTTTCTTCCTTCCAAGCAGCGTCGTGATGAGCATTAAGATCCCTTATGCTGTGAAGAGCATTGTGATAGTCCAACCATATTGTATTTTTTTTGGGGTTATTGTTTTTGGGGCACTTGTACGCTTGTCCAGGCCATGATTATTTTTTCATTTGGCTCTTCTGCACTACCATGGCATAACCGTGTGTTTTTTTCAGCCATTTGACCCTCGGGGTAGGAGATCCACGAGGGTTTCATTTAGGTCGACGACCCCCAGAAGATATTTTTTTGGTGGCCATCTGCTCACGGCAACTAGTGCGATGAAGATTTACCTACTTTTTAGTGTGGTGCATGGAAGCCATAGATAAGCGTGGAGGAGTAGTCCATTCTCATGCAAACCCATCTGGTTAGATATGGATACTGGAGGAGAGCTACTTGTTTAGAATCATTATTTTTCCATTGTTTATATTCTCTAATATTACCATTAATATTTTACCATTTTTTTTACCTTCGACTTTGCTTTGACGTGGAGGATTTTGAGATCCTATTTAAGTGACTATTGGCAGTCTTCTAGCATGTACAATAAATTGTTGCATCATGTTGTCATCCACCCCTAGATTGTCGCTCATTTTTTGTCTCCCTATACATGGAACTAAACCTTCACTCAAACAAGGTCCACAAATTATGGTAGATCTAGATCCTGCATGATGCCTTTAACGCATTTGGTGACTTTTTATTTGTTGAGTGTAGGATATCCGTAATGGACGATGCTATTTAGGAGGTGAACGATACCTAGGCCAAGCTTCTCCATCGCTTGGAAGTACTCACAGACCACCTAAACGTATTTTTTTTATGACTGTTGTTTTTGTGGATAAGTCAATCTAGTGTGTTCCCCACCATAGCTCACTCTCAGCCACACATGTTTGCAGTGAGAAACACCTATTCACCTGATCTTTGAATATGGCTTGGTGATGGTTGTTATATCATCGTGATGAGTTTAATTATGGACGTCGTGAATTAGAATTCACCCAGTCAGACTGCACTCATATTTTTAGTGCTTTTTTTAGCAAGAGGAGGGCTTACTTTTCATGTTTGAGGAGCTACAACAGGAGTATACCACATGACCGATCGTGGGTACATTTTTTTAGTGATAATTGTTTGACAGTGCACTAATTACCGAGATGGACGTCTTTGTGGGGATGGTGCAATGCCCAATATTTTTAGGGAATGTTAAGTTTTTTTTTGTATACCCCATGGATGATATTGATGAAGCATTCTAGTGAACCTATCATCAGTGGCCACAGTGAGATAAATCCCAAAACCCGTGGAGCTTGCATATTTTTTTAATTGATGGGATCGATGGCCTGATTCTCAATGCAGAGGAGGAAGCAGTTGCGATGGTGAAGGATGAATTTTTTTGGTGCCTTTGGTTTTGTTTGGAAAATTTTTGGCAGCACCACTAGGATGCCCGATGTGAGTGGAGCTAAGATAATTAGAGATTGAATGAAGAGATTCTTGTTAGAAACGTAGCATGGATGGATCTATCATAGAAGATGCACCTTTGGGATCTGACTATGAACCTATGCATGAAGAGAGTCAATGTTGGGATCTCATGTGGGCCATGCTCCCGCTATTATCAGAGGAAAGATAGTTCCAATTTGTAGACTCCATGATTTCTTAGTTACCTCCTTCGACTACTACGTGTATGGTAAATCTACGTACTTTTGGTGTCTTGCTAGATTCCTTGTAGATTCAGTTTTATGGTGGTATTTTTGAATATGGAATCGACTAAATGTAGTAGATCATTGGAGCTGTGACAATGTTATTTTCTCTTTAATGGATATCATGGGAACAAAATATTTTTAGCGTGCGGGGGTCATAGCAGAGATGAGTTTTTTGAATGCAAATTGCGATGGCTGTTTTACTTTCACTTGCCATGTCATTAGGTCCGTAGCCCCCACGTTGTCAGTAGTTTCGATGTTGCGAGTGTTTTTTGAGCGGTGGAACCCACTAGCCAAGAAATTGTTCTTGGGCGATGGAGCCCCCCTTGATGTGGGGATGCCGAAGCCAGTGCTGCCCATGGTGGAGTGGTACGTGAGCGACGATTTTTTGAGGAGTGATAATGTCAATCGTGTCCATGGTGTCACATTTGATGCAAGAATTCAAGACTAAATATGGCCCTATTAGTTTTTGGAGGGAATCCAGCCTGGCCCATAGATGCTAGAGTGGATAGTGCACACAAAATAGTCTCTATTGGCAGTGACCTTTCCACTTATTCAAAATCAGGGATGAAGAATTTTTAAGAGGGGATTTTTTTTGTTTGGACTTCTTTTTTGGCAAGGAGTCCTAGAAATCCAGCTTGAAGGTCCGATTGTAAGCCACACCATTTAAAATATCATTGATTAGTAGTGCACTCATGTTCTAATCTGGAAAACTGGCAAAAATTAGGGAGTGCAACATGTACTCGAGTGGTATTCAAAGATCCAATAGTCCCATTGAGCATTGATTTTGGAGCTCAATTTTGTTTACGGGAAAATTTATCTATTTATCATGAGTGGGAGCCATGATGGATAGTATGTGGAGGCCACATAATTCGTAGAGCATAGAGCATGAAATTGTTTCTAGGGCATCACGTCAGGAAGCGTTTAGTGCCCAATTTTTCTTAAAATTAATTTTTTCCACCATGGACCTTATGAGGGAAATCATGCCCTCATTTGCATATTATAGAATGCAAAATAAATGGGGGTATATTGCTTTTTCGTTCTCTCCATCCTCCAATTACATTTTTAAATGTATCTTTTTCAATTTGTCTCATTTGGAGCATGTGCGAGGCTATATTTAGCCTTTATATAAAGTGGAGATGAGCAATCTTTCATTTGCTCACAATAGGTGTACTTAAGTTTAATGAGAAGAAAGTTCCAGTGCCTGTGATTCCTTGTTGCTAAATTTTTTTATAGTTAGCCCTCTCATCACTGAGCCACATGGATGATTGGTGTCCATAGTTTGATCTTGAGAGAGGGTGGATCTTTATCAAATGTGCACACAAATGTAGCTACAAACATCACTCCAGGTAGTCTATTCAGACGATGTCGTCTAAAGATCCGTTAGGTGATGAAATTTTTTCGCTTTACTATTCATTTTTCTTGGGACATCGTGGACTTCTACTGAGTATTAAATTTAGAAGATGATTGGCTATGAATTTGAAGAACACAAGCTTATACTAAGAGGGGGGTGAACAGTATAAGACCACTTTTTACTTTTACTCCAAAACAACTTTCAAATCAGAATTATGTAGTGAATAGATAGCAGTATTAAAAGTAGTAATCAAAGCAATGCACAAACACCATCCACAAAAGAGACAGCAATTTATGTGGTTCACCCAACACGGGCTACTCCACGGATAAAATTTTCACTAAATTTTATCAACTAAGAATCTGGGAAAACCTTTCCCGATTACAATGTTTATGGGCACCAACCCAAAGGAGATACCTTCCCCTAGCTCTGCTTTTTAGTGGTGATCCTCTAGAAGACCTCTACCTCCTTTGCCCTTAGCAAGTGGAACTCTATCCATAGAAGACACCTGTCTTCCTTGTTCTGGCTGGAGATCTCTGTCCTCAACTCTATCACTGTAAAGCCGGTCCTCAAATTTGCACTAAACACAGTCCTTCGGTCTAGCACAAATGTCCTCGATTCTGTTTCTCTGGTCTGCACCAAACACAGTCCTTCGATCTGGCACAAGTCTATCCTCTTCCTCTATTCTTTGGTCTATTACAACTGCACTTGGTAGAAAACCAAATTTTGCACTAAACGCGCAAACACAGCAGCACTTGATCAACTTATGCACTTCTACGAAAAACACAGCAACACTCGATCGAACATCAACCTATGCACTTCTACGAAAAACACAGCAACACTCGATCAAACATCAACCTATGCTCCTCTGCTCAATCACAGCAACACAGATTTTGCACACTCTGCTTTTTGATGATCGAACTTCTCCCCCACCCTCTATCTGTGAATCACACTTTGAATGCACACTTCGATCGATTCGATATGACTGCTCTTTGCACATCGTGAACTTCACTTGTGCAAATTTGATACTCACATTCGACACACTCAATGTCGAAATAGCCCTCCTTTTATAGAGTAAATTTCATGATCAAAACTCTCAAACTTAGTCGGCTGTTATGCAAATGCAAACCCTAACTCCGTCGACTGCATGCCCTAATTTATGTCAACCCAAATTTAACTTTGTCGACTCAAAGTTAACTCTGTCCTTCAACCGCCTCTGGAACTCACTTGTAGCTTCTGCCATGAAACAACAACATGTCACGATATCACGACATTTTTGTAGCCGTACACTTTCATTTGGCTATTGTCGTGATATTGCGACACTTTTGCTTTTGTCTGCCTTGACAACGTCCTTGTCACAAAATCGTGACACTTCTAACTTTTGCTGATGTCATCTTCACTCCTGTCGTGAAATCATGACACTTTAGTCTTCATTGCCTTCTTCTCTACTTTTGTCATGAAATCACAACACATCTGCTTCTACTAATGTCATCTCCAACTCTTTCACAAAATCGTGACCATTTTGTCTTCATGGCCTTCCTCTTATCTTTTATCACAAAATCGTGACACTTCTGCTGCCTTATGCCTGCAAAATTGGAACATGTCACGAAATCATGATGCTTTTGTCTTCATAGCCTTTCTCTCTGCTTCTGTCGTGAAATCATGAAACTTCCCCTATAGAAGACCTGCTTCCAGTTTTTGTCGTAAAATCGTGACTCTTTCACCATCCGTACGCTTTTCTTTTAGCCTATCGTGAAATCGCTACAACTTCATCTACTGGCTTCTTCACTTCTGCCTGTCACAAAATCATGACACTTCTTGCATCCGTACGCTATCTTTTTTGCCTATCACAAAATCATGACACTTTTTGTATCTGTACATTTTTCTTTCATCCTGTCATGAAATCATGATGCTTTCATCTTTCGAAAGCTTTCCTTGCAACCTGTCACAAAATCGTGATGCTTCTCTTTTCAGACTCTTCCCTTTGCTGCATGTCACGAAATTGTGACAGTTCTTACTTTGAGCTTTTCAGCATGTCGTGAAATCACAACAGTCCTCAACTTGACCTCTACAGCATGTCACAAAAATGTAACAGTCCTCACTTGGAACTTTGCAACATGTCACAAAATCATGACAGTTCCTAAATAACTTTCTCTCTCTTCGATCTTGTCACCAAATCGTGACAGTTCACACTGCAGACTTTCTTTTCTGCATTATGTCATGAAATCGCGACACCTTTTTGTCCGTACAACTTTCCTAGCAATGTGTCATGAAATCATGACACTTTTCCTTCTCTGCCTTCCTGCACTTTCCGAGTCACGAAAATGTGACATGTCATGAAATCGTGACACTTTCCAACTTGCTCTCTTTCTCTGCCAACATGTCACAAAATCGTGATAGTTTTGCCAGCTTCTTCTCTTTCTTCTAGCATGTCGCAAAATCATGACAGTTTTGCCAAAACTTTCTCTCTCCTCAAACATGTTGCAAAATCGTGACATATTTGCTAGCACTTTCTCTCTCCTAAAACATGTCGCAAAATCGTGATAGTTTTTCCAGCACTTTCTCTCTCCTAAAACATGTCACGAAATCGCGACATTTTTTCTAGTCGCCTGCATACTTTTTCTTACTTGTCTTTTTCTTGATCTTTTGCAACTGGGCTACTCTGATCTTCTTAGAAACTTACTTTCCAAACTGAAACCTTCATCAAAACACATTCTTTGACATCAAACCAAATTGCTTCAAGACCTTCTTGACATCAATGACAACATCTACACTTAGAGCAAAGGCAATGTACCCAAGGTACCCAAAATTGCCAACAATCTCCCCCTTTGTCATTGATGGCAAACCTTAATTGAAAACACTAGTCAAGAGCCAAAACTAAAACCAACTGATCCAACAACTGAGAATATGCCTTTGAAGTTTTTGCTCCCCCTGACTTGAAGCTCTCTTCTTCACTATGAAGCTCTCCCCCTTACTCATATCTCTCCCCCTTTGTCATCAATGGCAAAGGGTCACCTTTGGGGCTTGGGACTAAGAATGAGCTTCTTAGCTTAGTCCCTCCCCCACATCCTGATGAGGTGATTTAAAACAAGGGTGGGAGTGAAACTCCCATTAGGCACTCATCATCATCAGTGTCTACAATTTCTTTGTCGGGCCTTCTCTTGAACTCTTTGTCAATGTTTTTGTTCTTGTCACTTTTCTTGTTCTTGTTCTCATCTCTTTTCTTGTCCATACCTTGATCCTTGGACCTATTTATACCACTGTTCATGTTCCTGTATCTTGGAAGATCAGCTCTGCAATGTCTGGCTATGTGACCTGCATTGTTGCACTTATAGCAAGTAACAATATTATTTCTTTCAAGCATAGCTGTTCTTTGAATCTGCCTATTCTGACTGACCCAGTTCCTGTTATTTGACTTGCAAAAAATTGCCTTGTGCCCAAAATGTTGACAAGAGTAGCAATACCCTTTAAAGAAGTTATGGCCCTTGAAACTGTTATTTACTCTCTTCACTTGAGTCATGCAATGTATAGCCATGTGACCAAACCTGTGACACGCAAAACATCTATCGTGAAATTTTCTTTTATTCGACCTCTTGGGTCCCAAAACCTTCTTCTTAGCATTCAGAATTCTATTTTTTGTTTCTGCGCATTTATCACTTACGGACTCATGATCTAAAGTACTTTCTTCATCAGAAATCTCTTCCTTTTGAAATCTCTTGCTAGATTCCCCAACCTGTTCCTTATGCGGCTCAACAAAACCAAGACCTATTTTATCTGTTGGTTTTCTTTGACCTTTGATGAGAGACTTAACCTTTTTGGAGCTTTCTTGAAACCTGTACAATTTATCTTTGTATTTTTTAGTTTCCTCTTTCAAAGAAGCCATTTCCTGTTCTAACTCACTATACTCCAGAATTTTAGAATCTAACTCATTCTTGAGTTCTTGTGTCTTAGTCATAGAGATGTCAAGACTTTCTATAAGCTCATCTCTCTCCATACAACATTCATCTAACTTATCCTTGAGTCTAGCATTCTTCTTTATTTCCTTTTTCAAAACACTAAGAGCATTAGTAAGTTCACATTCAAGATCCTCTATTTGATTGCATTTTGAATTATCAAGGCCTTTTTCATATTTCTTATCACTAGAGGTGCTACCCTTTTCAAAAAACATACATGCATCTTCATTGTAGTTTTCTGAAGCATCCTCATACATACTAGCAACCAAATCATTATTTTTGCAATTATCCTCAAGGTGCCCAAAATTTCCACATCTGAAACATTTCATGACAATGAATTTATGTTTCGGTTCTTCCTCCTTTTCTGAAATGAACAACATCTCATTTTCATTATCACTAGAAGAGCTTTCACTATCACTGCTAGAACACTTACTTGCTTTGTCTAGGTAGAATATCTTCTTGTGTTTGTGAGAATGCCTCTTTCTGTGATTATTGTACTCATCTTTGCTCTTCCTGTGATGCTTGTGCTTTTCAGAATCCTTGCTCTTAGAATCTTGTATATCTTCATCACTTTCATTCTTTGAAATAGTACAATCAGTAGCATAATGACCAAACTTCCCACAGTTGAAACATCTTATGTTTTTCATGCTCTTGTGCTTTCTAGAAAACTTGCCTTTTTTGCTGTAATATGCCTCTTCATCACTAGAGGACTCATCACTCTCTTGAATCTGTTTACTCTTTGATTTCTTGGTAGCTTTGAAGGTTGCCTCTTTCTTGACATCAAATTTCACTTGAGTTCTCAGCTCAAATGCTACAAGTATACTATGGAGCTCATATTTTTTCAATTTATCTAGATCTTTAGCTTCCCTCAATGGCAGAAATCTTTTCACTAAATCTATTAGGAAGATATCTTAAAATCTTATCACACACATCATTTTCAGCAAGTTCAAGACCTAAGTCTTTCATGGAGTTAACAATCTCATCCATACGAAGCATGTAGTCACTAATATTTTCATCATAATTCATTTTGATTTGTTCAAACATACCTTTAAAGTGTCTCAATTTGGCCTTTTGAACATTTGCATCACCTGTATGAACCACCTGTAATTGTTTCCACATTTCACTAGTTGTCTTGTAGTGAATAACTTTGGTGAGATCTACTTTTTGTAAGCCTTTCAGAATTGCATTCATGGCTTTTGAATTGCTATGAAGTAAGAGCCTGTCTTATTTAGTATAAGGACCATGTTCAGGAATAGTGTACTCATCTTCAATCACTTCCCATACCTCATTAACAAGTGCCATTAGATAAACCTTCATTCTTGCACTCCACAGACCGAAATCTGATCCATCAAGAATAGGTGCTACATTGCCACTTGAATAATCCATTGTGTTCTTTGCTAGCTTTTCCTTCAAGCTGTTAAACCTTTTTGAAGGAACCCGCTCTGATACCAATTGAAGAACACAAGCTTATACTGAGAGGGGGGGTGAACAGTATAAGACCACTTTTTACTTTTACTCCAAAACAACTTTCAAATCAGAATTAAGCAGTGAATAGATAGCAGTATTAAAAGCAGTAATCAAAGCAATGCACAAACACCATCCACAAAAGAGACACAACAATTTATGTGGTTCACCCAATGCGGGCTACTCCATAGATAAAATTTTCACTAAATTTTATCAACTCAGAATCTGGGAAAACCTTTCCCGATTACAATGTTTATGGGCACCAACCCCAAGGAGATACCTTCCCCTAGCTCTGCTTTTTAGTGGTGATCCTCTAGAATACCTCTACCTCCTTTGCCCTTAGCAAGTGGAACTCTATCCATAGAAGACACTTGTCTTCCCTACTCCAGCTGGAGATCTCTGTCCTCAACTCTATCACTGCAAAGCCGGTCCTCAAATTCACACTAAACACAGTCCTTCGGTCTAGCACAAATGTCCTCGATCCTGTTTCTCTGGTCTGCATCAAACACAGTCCTTCGATCTGGCACAATTATGTCCTCTTCCTCTGTTCTTTGGTCTGTTATAGCCGCACTTGGTAGAAAACCAACTTTTGCACTAAACGTGCAAACACAACAGCACTTGATCAACTTATGCACTTCTGCGAAAAACATAGCAGCACTTGATCGAACATCAACCTATGCTCCTTTGCTCAATCACATCAACACAAATTTTGCACACTCTGCTTTTTGATGATCAAACTTCTCCCCCGCCCTCTATTTGTGAATCACACTTCGAACGCACACTTTGATTGATTCGATACTACTGCTCTTTGCGCACCGTAGACTTCACTTGCACAAATTCAATACTCACATTCGACACACTCAATCTCGAAATAGCCCTCCTTTTATAGAGTAAATTTCAAGATCAAAACTCTCAAACTTAGTCGGCTGTTATACAAATGCAAACCTAACTCCGTTGGCTACATGCCCTAATTTACGTCAGCCCATATTTAACTTTGTCGGCTCAAGGTTAACTTTGTCCTTCAACCGCCTCTGGAACTCACCTGTAGCTTCTGCCGTGAAACTACATGTCGTAATATCACGATATTTTTACAGCCATACACTTTCATTTGGCTATTGTCACGATATCGCGACACTTTTGCTTTTGTCTGCCTTGACAATGTCCTTGTCACGAAATCACGACACTTCTAACATTTGCTGACATCATCTTCACTCCTATCGTGAAATCATGACACTTTAGTCTTCATTGCCTTCTTCTCTGCTTTTGTCGCAAAATCGTGACACATCTGCTTCTACTGACGTCATCTCCAACTCTATCATGAAATCGTGACCCTTTTGTCTTCATGGCCTTCCTCTTAGATTTTGTCATGAAATCATGACACTTCTGCTGCCTTACACCTGCGAAACTGGAACATGTCGTGAAATCATGATGCTTTTGTCTTCATAGCCTTTCTCTCTGCTTCTGTCATGAAATCGTGACACTTCTCCTATAGAAGACCTGCTTCTAGTTTCTGTCGCAAAAGCGTGACTCTTTCACCATCTGTGTGCTTTTCTTTCAGCTTGTCATGAAATTGCTACAACTTCATCTTCTGGATTCTTCACTTCTGCCTGTCACAAAATCATGACACTTCCTACATCCATACGCTATCTTTTTTGTCTGTCACGAAATCGTGACACTTTCTACATCTGTACATTTTTCTTTCATCCTTTCATGAAATCGCGACGCTTTCAGCTTCCAAAATCTTTCCTTGCAACCTGTCACAAAATCATGATGCTTCTCTTTTCAGACTCTTCCCTTTGCTGCATGTCGTGAAATCGTAACAGTTCTTACTTTGAGCTTTTCAGCATGTCGCAAAATCGCAACAGTCCTCAACTTGAACTCTGCAGCATGTCACAAAAATGCAATAGTCCTCACTTGGAACTTTGCAACATGTCACGAAATCATGACAGTTCTTGAATAACTTTCTCTCTCTTCGATCTTGTCATGAAATCATGACAGTTCACACTGCGGACTCTCTTTTCTGCATTATGTCACGAAATCGCGACACCTTTTTGTCCGTACAACTTTCCTGGAAATGTGTCACGAAATCATGACACTTTTCCTTCTCTGCCTTCCTGCACTTTCCGAGTCATGAAAATGCGACATGTCGTGAAATCGCGACACTTTCCTACTTGCTCTCTTTCTCTTCCAACATGTCGCGAAATCACGACAGTTTTGCCAGCTTCTTCTCTTTCTTCCAGCATTTTGCAAAATCGCGATAGTTTTTCCAGAACTTTATCTCTCCTCAAACATGTCATGAAATTGCGATAGATTTTCCAGCACTTTCTCTCTCCTAAAACATGTCATGAAATCACGACAATTTTTCCAGCACTTTCTCTCTCCTAAAACATGTCGCAAAATCATGACAGTTTTTTCAACCGCCTGCATACTTTTTCTTACTTGTCTTTTTCTTGATATTTTGCAACTGGGCTACTCTGATATTCTTGTAAAATCACATTCCAAACTGAAAACTTCATCAAAACACATTCTTTGACATCAAACCAAATTGTTTCAAGACCTTCTTGACATCAATGACAACATCTACACTTAGAGCAAAGGCAATGTACCCAAGGTACCCAAAATTGCCAACAGAATTCGAGGCATCAACATCATAGTTCGAGTGTTGTTGGTGAGTGAGAATGATATGCGAGTGAGGCGGTTGCAATAAGTCACAAGTCTCAAAAAAGGTTTTTTAGGATTTTTGACATGTATGAGTGCCTCTCTGATCTTGTGTAGGATTTTTGTTCGATATTTTTAGATGAATTCATCAGATTCTATGGACAATCAATGGCCATATGGGACACCCCCTCCATGGCATGGTGGAAAAGTTTTTTTATTACATTTGATGTGGGCCCCCAATGTTCTCTGTTCTATGTTTTGTTTGTAGCACTGTGATCCTGTCATGAGAGAACTCATGGCAACCCCCAATGAGAAAGGTATCTCTGTAGCACTATGTTCCATGACATGTGGTTAAAATGGTACTTTTCATTTTGTCTCTCTTGTCATAGATCATGCCTACTATGTAGCCAAAAACAAAAGATCCAAGGAGGGCATGGCTCCTATGTTGCCTCTTAAAATTGGTGGTGGAGTTTTTCCCTGTTATCAAGGACTCTAATTACCTTGCTAATGGAGAGTATTGTGTTGACAAAGCGACAACAAAATTTTGAGAGGTAGCATCAGCAGGAATTGGAGGCAAGTCCAACAGCAAAAAGTCACTAGTTCGATGTACTCCAATTATATTTTCTGATTAACAATTCTCGTGGAAGACCATTGTTACATTTTTACCACCTGCCACACATTGCAGTGTTTGATGCATGCGAGTACGATGCACTTGGTGAACAATGATTTAATTTATATATATATGGGTTCAAAAAGTTGTAGGTTGACAAAGCCCACGTGACACAATGACACACCTATTTGAGAAGACCACCTCACTTTAAAGGCCACTCCACCCGATTATGAAAATGCATCTTTTTCATTAGCCTCCATTTATGCATTTTATATTATTTTTTAAAATGGGTAATTTTATTGAAAATGGTGGCACTCACATTTTTTTTGGAAGAGAGTGGCCCATTGTGCATGTTTTAGCATGCCTTCCAAATACCTTTTTTTTTAAGTGGAAATGGGGGATATATAGCACAGAGGCATCATATTTTTAAATGTTTTTTCCCACTTGGTAAGTGGAAGGGCCAATTTCCTAGGAAGGATTCTTTTTTAAACCATGTTTTATTCCAATATTTCGTAATATTATTTTATGACGAAAAAAGAACACAATTTTTCCTGCACATGAAGACCAAATTAACACTCAATCATAGGAGTTTTTATAGTCGTCAAAAATATTTATTTGAGATGGAAATATTGGAGGTGTCCTTTTTTAGTTTTGGAACTATTTTCTATACTTTTTTTTTGGCTCGATGGAGTGCATTATCAGTTGAACCCGACACTCCTAGATATTTGTTAGAGTAATCCTCGTATCTAGTCATCTTATCTATAGCACCTGGTGGATGAAATAGCTAGTTATCCATACAATCTGGTAGGATGAAGAGGTCACCATAAGGACACATTCGATAGCTACATTGGTGCCCTTAATTTTTTTTCCTCTTTTTTTTGTTGTTTGTCCACAAGTTTTGGATCTTGTTATTAGCCCATTGTGTTTATATAGGTGGAAACCACATACTTATGCTTGTGGAGTCATTTTGGACTACCCTTGCAATTTTTATGGTTATTTCTCCATCCTATATTCTCACTCTTCTTTTGTGAGACACTTTGGTTTTAGGGAATTTTCTTTAGTGACTCTTTTTCATGGTTCATAGCCTTGATCATTGTCACCAACACCAGTTTGGGAGTGAGATTTCATTCAGTTCTATGATGAGGCTTCTCTACTTTTTTGAGACATCTGATGGATCCTTTGTAGGCTTCTTGAAAGGAATTTGTCCTAGGGTGGGTCGAAGAGGACATCTTCCTTCCTCTCCATTCTCCTTCCTCATATTTCTTCTTCTTCTTCTTTTTATTCTGCCAGGTGGTTTTCTCCATTATGATTTTTTCATCATCTCTCCAGCAGATCTTATTATGGATATATTATGTAAATGAGTACCTTATCAGGCCTTGTTGCTGAGACTCATATTTGTGGATATGCCACTTATTTGGTTTTGTTGTTTTTCATTACCTCCTAGTACCACTTAAGGGGGGTGTTAGTATATCCTAGTACCACTTAAGGGGGGTGTTAGAATATTAATATTTTATATCCTAAGTTTCTACTAGGATAATCTGTGTGGTTGAGATTAGCTCAGTTAGTTATGATCCAATGGATCAGATTGTATGCCTTTTCTATTTTAGCAAATCCTCTCGATACAATAAACATCAAGTTATTTTATTTTTCCAACACTACCCTTTTGTCAAACCAATTCTTGACCATATTCTAATGTTGGTATAAATTGTTGTATGCCTATTCCTATTTATCTTCCAATTGTATCAATTGCACCAACCTCTTATCTGTTGTTGGCAGATATTTTGCTTCAATTTCACTCATGAATTTTAGCATTGGAAGTTCCAGATTGATTGGAAGTATCACCTCTTTCCCATAGAGCAAAGCATACGGTGATGTTTTCAAGGCCTTATTAGGGGTTATCCTATCCACCCATAGTGTTTGATCGAGTAGGAGATGCCAGATTTTGGGGTTATGCTCAATGTTTTGCTTTATTATCCTAAGCAAATTCTTATTTGTAGACTTGGCTAGATCATCTCCCTACGGATAGTGGTTTGAGGAAGCATTCCAAAAAATATCATACTTTCTAGTAAAATCCATTATTTTGGCACCTATGAATGGTGTTTCATTGTATGAAATGATAGTGGTGGGCACTCCAAACCTGGTGATCAACCTTTCTAGAAAATTAATGACTATATTTTTGTCAAATTTTTTAGTAGCTTTGGCCTCAGTCCACTTTGTGAATTAATCCATCACCATCACGATGTATTTGTGGCTAGCTTATGAATTTGGATTGATCACACCAATGAAGTATAAAACCCATTGATGGAATGGTTCTTTTACAATTATTTGCTGTAGAGGAATGGTAGGATGTTTAATTTTCCCAACAAACCTTTGGCATTTATCGCATGCTCTGACTAGTTTGAATGCATATGAGAATATAGATGGCTAATAGAGTCCCACCCCTTAGGACTTTGGTTGCTATGGTTTATGCTGAGTAATAACTCCCTAAAAATCCAAAGTGAAACTCGTCAAGTACCTTCTAGGATTTCTTTAGAGGTAAGCACTGCAACAAGACCACATCAATATTTCTTCGATAGAACATGTTAATAAATGCATATTTCTTGGATTGTAGCCTATATCTCTACCTTTGGGATGCTATAAACCCCTCTAGACATCTACTAGAGCTAAAATAATAAGTCAAGTTGGTGATCCAGGAGTCAGATTATGTCTTTCCTTCTTCTTGCTTCATAATGTCTACCTTTTCTACACATAAATTAGAATCTACAACTTCAAACTCCATCAATTTTTGATAAAGTGATCAACCTCTCACTAGCTTTGTTGATCAGATATCTACATTGAATTTTTGAATCTTAGTAGTCCAACCCACTCTTTTATCACCCCATTCTCCTTGAATGACAAAGCTCTTAACATCCAGGTGTACGACATATACAAGAGTTTTACTCTAAGAAACAAATTGTCTAAACTTCTTCAAATATTTCATTATAGCATAGACCTATCGATCGATAAAATTGTACCTCTCCTCATGATAATATAGGGTTTGGCTAAAAAATGCAATTGATCTTTCATTACCATCTTCTCCTTTTTGTGTGAGGATTGTGACGTAGCTTTCCTCTGCTCAAAAAGCATATAGAATAAAATCCTTAGAGTAGTATGGTTTGGTAAGAATCAAAGCTCGTGAAATGACCTCTTTGATATTTCTAAAAGAATATCTTCAGTAATTTGTCCATTAGAACTCCCCATATTTCTGCAACATTTCTATCATAGGCTTGACTATCTAAGAAAATTCAGAGATAAATTTTTGCACAAAGTTGATTTGCTCAAATAATGATTGAAGTCCTTTCTTTTTCAATGACAAAGGTAGGTCCAAGATTGCCTTTACCCTATTTGAGTCTATGGCAAGCCCTAATTTCGACACTACATGTACCAATATTTTACCTTCTTGCACATCAAAAATGAATTTCTTTGGATTCAATGATATCCCAAACTCTACATTTTTCAAAGACTTGCTTGAGGTGCTCTACATGATCCTCTTTCTTGTGAGAAAATATGGTTATATCATCCAAGTAGATGACAATTACTTTGTTCACCAACTCATAAAATGCTAAGTTCATTTCTCTCTAAAAGGTAGCACTAGCATTAGATAGCCCAAATGACATTCGTTGATATGCAAATATTCCCCACTTAGTGGTGAACATTGTCTTGTACTAGTCTTTATCTTGAAACTAAATTTAGTTGAACCTAGAGAAGCCATCTAATAGTAAGAATATTTATGCTCTTGCCACTGTGTAATATTTGGTCTATTTGAGGCAAAGGATAATGATCCTTCAAAGAAGATTTATTTAGGTTTTGAAATTCAACACAAAGATAAATTTCTCCATTATTTTTCCTTACTGGGACTAGATTTGCAACCCAAGTGGAATATTTGATGGGATATATTATCTTGGCATTCAGTAGCTTTAGGAGCTCTTATTTCATTATAGTGTCAAACTTTGGATTGACTAGTATTTGCTTCTACTCAAAGGGCTTTGCATCACGATCTAGCTCAATGGTATGTTGGATTGCATCTTTGTTGTATACTTTGAGATCATAGATCCATGCAATGATGTCATCATGCTTCTTACACAATTCTTGGATCTAGTGGAATTATTCATCTGAATATTCCACTCCTATATTCAAACTTTTTTTGGGTGCAATCTGGACCTCCTTGTAGACTTTAGAATTGACCTTTATCATACAACCTACTGGGCGGTCACTATTATCAAATAAGCTTTCAAGTGTGATCATCCCTCTTATTATGTGGTTATTTTGCAATTGAATGAGATCCCCTTCATATTCATGATATTCACTTTTCAAGGATCCATAAAATGATCAATTCATCTCATGAACCAAGAATTCCACTATCTACTCATCACTCTCAAACACCTACTAGAATATATTCTTGTCTAGAATAGAAGGCCTGTATACTAGCCTTATTGTCTTCACCTTGTGAATGGTATTAGATATCGGGCAAAAATTTACCCTTATGGATGCTAGTATATCAGTGTGCTTGTTCTAATATCTTGGCATTACCTTGATATTCAGGGCTTCAAATACCTCCAATAGGTCCTAGACCCTATTCCTGTAGGCTTTGAGGTAATGTTGATTGTTGATGCACTTCTCAGTGATTTGGTTGATTACCAATTTTGAGTCTCCAAATATCTATAGTTGCTTGACTCGAAGCTTCTCCAACTTCTTAAGACCTATGCATAGGGCTTCATATTCTACCATATTATTGGTGCATCTCCATGTTATTCTATATGAGAAAGCCTTTTGGGTTCCTGTAGGTGAAATTAGGAATACCCCAGCCTTTGCGCCATTTTTACATCTTATCCCATCAAAATAGAGTTTCCATAACTAATGAGGTAAAGAGGTTGATTTTTCCTGAGGAGATGGTTCCTTTGTCTTCAACTTCTGAATGGTATAAGTGCCTATTCCTATCTCTATCATAACATTGATGTATTTTAGAGAAAACTAATACTTTGTAGTTCATCCAAGAATTCCTCCATTAGATCCTCTTCTTTAGTGATCATGTTCACTATGTTGTTCTGTTGATCTGCCTCCTCCAATTTTTCTATGTGGAATGAGGATAGCTTCTATGAATAAATTTTTATTCTCCTTCCTTTGTAAGGTATCTCCATATGAGAATAGTGAAGGGAAAGGTAACCACACAACTTAGTAGTGAATTCCCTTTAGAGGCACATACCAAAATACAGTTCCAAGTCCACCACCACAAGCTCCTGAATGAAAATCACCTAAGGTAGTCTGTGAAGCACCATGGGTACATCCTTATTGACCCCCATAGTTTTAACTAGGGTACCATACAAATGCAAAAAACTAGGGTAGTTACTTATATATTCAATGCCCATAACATCACACACCACCTTGGGCATAACTATAGTGGTGACTTTTTAGTCAATCATGTGGTTATGTACCACCCACCTTTCCATTTATAAAGAAATATAGAATCAAGAGGGCCTTTTTTATTGGCTCCCATAACAAGACTAACTTGAACCAAATTTTTCTTTGGAATGACCTTAGTTTGATTCTTTATTAGCTTGAGGGAGGCTTAGAGAAAATCAATCTATTCAAGTATCAATAAGGCATCATACATGCTGGTCCTTGAGGGTGTTCTTTTTAGCTCCTCAACAATATTGAAAGCAAGAATTTCATAGTGCCTTTTTGTATCTCTTGTAGGCTACTCAAACTTACTCCTATATTCACGGGTGGCCTTAATTCATTGATGCTTAGTTTGGGAGGAGTATTTCATCCTATCTCTAGCCTCATATTGAGTTTTGACTCCCATTTACTAAGTTTTGTTAGGTTTGAACTCCCTCCTCTACTTCTAAAAAGGATTGTGAACAACGGCCTTTTGTGAAGTTTCATTTTTATCTTCATTCTTATCATTAGCATTGGTGGGTACCTTTAAGGGATTTAATTCCTTCAGGTTCACTTGCAAAGGTTTCCTCCTAGACCTTGTTAGTATGGAGACTTGCTTAATGGATGCCATCATGAAATTATGATCACCTTCTCTAATCATATTGATCTACCCTTTCTAGGCCCTTTCAAAATTTTCAATGGCTACCTTATACACGTAATGTTGATGCATCATGCAAGTGATTTCCCCATGAGGATAATTACACGTAGAGCACCAATATTTGGATTTATATGAAGAGGTTGAAGCTTCTTCCTCTTTTTTGATGAGGTTTGTATTACATTTATTAGGAGGCTTATTGGTGGAATGGATCTGATCTCTAGACACATATGGAAACCTTCTTGGTTGAAAGTTTCTTTCAGATTTCCTTCTCTTCATTAGAGTAATTTCATTGGTTAGGTCCTTCATGGCATTCTACATTTCTCGTATGAGAGCAGTATGTGGTTATAGATCTAGTAATATAGGTACTATGGGAGGAGAAGGTAAAGCTAGCACTATCGATGGAGTTGGTACTATAGAAATATTGGGCCATTGAGGAAAATTTATAGGAGGTGGAAGCATGGGATAGGCAAAGGTTGAGGCAAGTGGCTACAACTAACTTTGAGGAAGAAGATAGACATCATCATATTTGGAGGCAGCCTACCTATAGTAATGAGGGTATTTTAAGCCTTTATTAACTCCTAGAAAATATAAGGAAAGGTGAGGACGTTTGATTACATTATCATCATATCTAAATTTGAGGTAAAGTCTCTTAAGTAACAATACAAAGCTTGCTCATTGGATGGTCAAAGTCCTTCAGGAACTCTTTTCCAAGTGCAATTGAATCTAATATTGAAGTCTACTATCTCTTCTTTTAGGTGTTTCTATATCACCATGAACTAGGTGAGCAAGAAAAATGGGTCTTCTTGCTCATTAAATTGTTCTATTAGTTTTTTGGCTAGATCAACCCAAGATGTGATACTATGGTTAGGTAAATTTTTGTACCAATATAATATTTTATCTTTTAGAGAGATAACCAACAAGCAAATCATGATATCTTCCTCTTGAATTTTTTGAACGATAGCTAACGAAGCCACATCTTTATAGTGCTTATATACCATTTTTCCTATGCCATCATATGTTTGCAAGGCCTTTAGAGCTATTGGGAGGATAGGATGTTGATCTACGAGTTTGAGAGGACCAATATGATTATCATTGGGGTACTCTGGGTTTTTATTCTGAGCCATTACTATTTAAGGAAAAATAGGCACTTGAGGTAACCTGGTCTTCCTATTGATTCCTAGTGAAATACGGGGATGAGGTTGACTCACTAACTAGTATGAACTAGTTTCTTCCAAAGAATAGTTCAAAGAACTTAACTGGATCTTTAGAGAGGCTAGCCTTATGCCTTATAAAAATGAAATATAGGACATGGTCTTAATGAATTTTGGGTATTTACTTTAACAGAGTTTCCAGATGATTTAGGAAAACTAGATAAAGTATAGTATCACAAACCTCTGGTTTATCTAAGATGCAATATGTATGTGTCCCATAAGGCATACCAAAAATTTTTGGGATAAGCTGTGGGTTGGAGGTATTTTACATAATATGAAATTGAAGGAATACAATAGGTAATTGATCCTAGGATCTAGGTTCAACTTGTAACAGAGTCGCCAGACGATTTATAAAACCAAAAAAATTGGTTATAGCAGAGTCTCACCAAATCTAAACTAACCAAAGTGTGGGATAAGGTCCCACCGGCTATGAAAAATTGTTGGCTAAAATTTTATCTAATGGTAAGGATTATGTTCCCATAAACCTCAAAAAAAATTGAATGGTCTCAAAACTATAAGCTTTGAGACCAATCTCTAGAGAAGGTCGGTTCCTATTGAATCCTAGCTAACTATGCCTAGGGAAAAAATAGTAGAGAGAAAATAAAGAAATATAAAGCTAGAACTTATGGGATGGATTAAATTGCATTAAAATGCATATACAACCAAACTTAAAACATGCACTAAGTACTCATGAACTATTTAATAGACCAACTAATGCTTCCCATTGACATTCATCACACAAAGTTTGATTGAAAATTTTAGAATTAATGAACAAACAACATGAAATCTAGAATGCAAAGTTAGATCTAATGCATCCAATTAATTCTAATAGAAATAAACAATATCAAAATTCATACATACATGATAAGCTTTACAGGCTAGACAATAATTCACTTGTATTCAATATGCTTCAAATTTTACATGTACGTTGTAATGGCTAAAGAACCTACCCTTTGAAATGCATTATAATTATACATATATAGCCTTTATAAAATTGTCCCTCTACAAGTGAATACAATGCCAATAAGTGAGTTTGGCTAAAAACCCTTGTTGTAGGTGCTTGAGAGCTTATTAATTAAGTGCAATCGAGTCAGAGCATTTGAGCTGCAAACACCAATTGTGACCCTGCAACCTATATCTACTTGCTTGAATATCTTGGAAGTACACTTCATTGGTCACATATAATTCATCCATATAACTGATGTACTGATGCCTTGGGTTCTCATAATGCTTATTTGTAGTTGGAGGAAGGTCACTGGGATCATTAATATAACTTCCAGCCCATTGTAGAGATCATATTCTATGGGAAATCATTCTTAACTCCTTATAGGACCATCTATTACATGCTAGTTGCACACAAGATTCATTTTTGACCAGGAATTAAATTGATTACCAACCCTCTTCATCTTGGGCATAGCACTATTTCACCAATGGCAAGAAACTAGCCTCTAGGATACTTCACCAAAATCTGGTTCACCTCCTTCACCTGAGTGGGTATTTGGATCATTGATGGCTTTCGAATTTCTCATTTCTATATTGGGTACCACCTCTACTCAAGGTAAAATTTTGGGTTGGCTTGGCAGTCAGACTACTTCTTAATTTTTCGCTCAACTTGGCTCTCTCTTCCTCCATGGTAAAGATTTAGGATCGGTCTTGGGTCCCATTGATGCAACTCCTTAGTTATCTAAGGTGGTATTTTGGGATCCATGAGGTGCTCATCTTCATCTCATTTTCTCGCTAGGTTCACAACTTGACCAGTCTTGAGCCTCTTCTACGATGAGCTTTTGAGATTTATCAACATCAAATGACTTCCCATTTTTCCAACCTTCTTTCACTATTTTAGTTTCTTGCGGGTGGAGTTTTGGGAGTGTCTAGAGTGTGCTGATTTCCTAGTTCTCTACCCTTTGTTTCTCTAGTGCAGAGTTTTAGGACCCGCTCAGGGATGATGGATACCCAATTTTTCTTAGGTTTTCGAGGGCAAAATTTCAAAAGTATAGATTTTAAGACCAATAGTATTTGACACACCCAGTGGGATGCAATACCACTATTTTGATAATATTAGAGATGTGGTGATTCTCTTCTCATCATAGATATTTATTTTAATCACCTGGTGACTCTATCTAACAAATATCCAAAAATATTTGCATATCCATTTTATTATTAAGCTACTTTGCTAAAATCCTTAGATACATGATCACAAGATAAACAACTAAAATATTAGAGGAACCCATTGAGTTTCTAGAATTTTAGTTTGTTAGCTTTATAATATGTCCTATCTCCCCTTTTGTATTAATTCCCTCTTCAATACTTATTGAATATTTGACTAGCACAACCAATCATATTACTACCAATTAGAATCTTGTTATTCCCCCTCTTACACAATCATTTATGGCTATTAACCAAAATTAGAATGCTCAAAATTACCCAACCTAGGATCATATAGGTCCTCTCAATTTGTCTATCCAAAAACTTATTCCTCAAGTAGATTTAAAGACATTATTGACATATGATGGCAAGACTGCTTACAAGCATTGCGATGATGTGGCATCGCTAGCCACTATACATAATATTGAAGAAGAGGATATCACGATAAGACTATTAGAAATATCATTGAAATGAAAGATGTTGTACTGGTACAGAACCTTGTCATATTTAACTATAACTTCATGGCACAAGCTAGATAACAACTTGATTGAAGAATTCAATGAACAAGCATATCCCTTCTCTCTGCTACCATAATTTATGATGATTCAAATACACCTACGAGAAGAAATAACGTATTTCAACATATTCATTTGGACATGGAGGATGGTACCTCAAGGTCTATGCCCAACCACTGAACAAGAAATGTACTACTATTTGAGGGATTTTCATTCATACTTGGGTATGTTTATAAGATAGTCCCATGTTTTGACATTCCCATAGATATTTCAAGAAGTGTTAAAAGTAAAAAAGGATCTGATTGCTATAGGAATATTACCTTCAAAAATCATAATGCCTATATACCCATAATTTCCTCAACAACAAATGTCAACCTCTACTATACCAAGCTCTTTTCCAACAACTACTCCACTAGTCAATTTCTCATCCTAGCCACCTGTATCAGCTGCTCAAATGATTACTACTCCTATAATCCCATTACTCCCACCACCTATTACTATCCTTGCATTAAAATTCCCTAATCCTAAAATAGTTGCCTTCTGATAGATGGTAATACTATGAAGAACCTCACAAATGAAGTCACAACTATGAAGCAAAGAGAAGTTGAAATAAGCTTTCAACCACAAAGATTTACATCTATCACAAAGGATTAAGTTATCTCCACTAATAAGCCTTTGAAAAATCCTAAAACCATATATAATAATAAAGAAGATGAACCTTCTTCTTTAGGATATGAGTCTAGCTATTGGTGCTCAACCTATAATGATCTACATGGTAAAACTACATGTATGATGCATCAACATCACATTCAAAAAGTGGCAATTAAGAAGGTGAAAAAGAATCAAAAGGGCCAGGTAAATATGATGAAAGAAATGGATAGAATTTTTATGATGCCATCTATGCAACAAGTGTCGGTCCTTACTAGGTTTGAAAAGAAACCCTTGCCCATTGATCCTAAAATCATGGATCTTTCTAAAGTACTTGTTGAATCATAGGATAATCCAAAGAAGGATGTGCCTTAGGCTACCCCAACCTTGAAAATAACTCAACAATAAAAAAAGGTAATAAAGAATAGTGAAGGAAAATAATAGGCTAGAGATAAGCTAAGATACCCCTCCCTATCTAAATGATAAAGGATCAAATCCACCCAAGAATACAAGAATAAATATGATTAACCAGCAAAGGAATATAGAAAATAGCCTGACTCTTCAACATTGTGGAGGAATTGAAGAAAACCCCATCAAAAGCTAGCATGTATGATGCACTCCTAATTCTAGGATAGATTGATCTCTTACAGGCTTCACTCAAATCAATCAAAAGTCAGGGGAAACAAAAATGAAAGATTAATTTGGCACAAGGGAACCCTACTTCAATAACAAGAAAAAATAGACCATATACATTTTACCTATCTTTACGAATGGAAAGTTGGATAGTACATAACTATATGATTAACTTTGGAGCAACTACTACTATCATTCCCAAAGCATTTTATGAAATAATGGGTATATAATACATAATAAGTAATCCTGGAGTGCTACAGTTGAATGGCACACCTATAAAAATAGTAGGGGTAATCAAAGATGTTCCCATGAAATTACATAGGATGCCCCAGATCATTGTCATTCAAGAAATTGTGGTGGTAGATTTAGAGCCTTATTTTAGGATTGTTGGGCACTAAATTGTCATCAAGTTTTACTTGATATTACAACTATCTATCTTCCAATTTTCTATTCAGGCTTGCACCCGATAGTCATAGTTCAGCACTCAACATTGGATGGACCAAATATTGCTTTAGTCCAACCTCTAGAGTAGGTTGGTTCCTTGTCAACTTAGTAAGATGTTGACTCAATTAAGCTCAATAAGGGTTTGAGGAATAGGGTTAGAAAAATGTTTAGGGTTAGAGAAATTATGCATTAACAACTACCGAATAGGGCTAACAACATAGGCATCCAAGGCAAAACCTCTTACAAACTATTTTTGGTGTCCCACACTTAGGATTAGCAGCACCCAAAACCATGAAATCTTCATACATTAAAGCATAAATAGAGATATGTCCCAAGAAGCAATTCCAATATCCAACATATTGATAATCCAATTTAGCAGAATAGATCAATAATCAAATTTTGTAGAAATAAACTTCCTATCAACACAGATCTAACTATGAATATATTTTAACTACCTTAACAACTAGTAATCCAATGAAAATGGAATGAACTAACCATTATAGCATTGATAGAAATGCAATTCACATCTTCGAACCTCTTAACAAAAGATATCAAATATAACAAGTCTCAAGTCAAAAATCTGAGTAATGCTCCTTCCATTAGTTTGCAAAAAATATTTACACAGTAGGGAAAGCAAACGCACTAGAGCCGACCCTAAAAATTGAGGGTTCGACCTCTATTTATAGTTTACAATGAAAAGAATTAAAGGAGACATTACAAGAATTTAAAGTTTTGATAGATCAACATAGAGCTACACTGGCATTATCTCATTCGCTCATTGAGTCCAAGAAATCCGCTGGAAGTCATCTACCATGGTAGCTTAGCTCTGCAACTTGTTGGTTCGATGATGGTAGTTGAGCCTCAAGCCATTATAAAATAGATCTGGACCACTCATTATTCTTTAGAACTCCACTATACCATAGATCTACAACCGCTCTGGTTCTTGGTTCTTGAAAACCCTCGGACGCTTCACCTTCCCACCATCAAACTAGTTGTTCTTCAATCTACCAAGAATCCACTTTTATATGCTATAAAAATGTCAAAAAAATCTTTACCATTGATGCTCTCAGTGGATGGCTGTGATTAAATCTCAGTAATGCTTTGCAAACTAGTGGAGGAGAAACAAATCACCAATCCACACTTAATTAATGCTGATAATATCTAGGATGGCTTCAGCCAGCAAAATCGAGTTTCAGTGAGAAATGCACCGAGTTGCGAGTGGAATCAAGTATGTCACAAATCCATTCACTTAGCCCTTTTAAATATTTTAAGTCCTAGCATCCACAAATTCTAAAAGAAATTCCAATGCACTCCTCGAAATTTTCTCTACCAACTTTGACTCAATTTGATTGTAGAATCATCAATCTACTCAAAAAGTAATGCAACACAATCGTTGAGCTATTCTACAAATTTTACTTCTTCTCAAGTGCGTATGTCATCGTTTTGCTCCACATTAGTCTTGGAACTCAGTAGAATGCGGATTCTCAAGACTTAGTCATTGGAGTGCACAAAATAAATAAGAATCACCAATTTACACTTTGTATCATGTTGACATCATCAAAGCTCAAAATATTTGTGGATAGGGAACCTCGTGCGAATTTACTACTAAATACACTAAGCCTTGGGTAGAATATAAATTTTATCGATGTTTTACAAAAAAAGAATAAGTCTTGAGTGGAATGGAACCTTCTTGTGTGGATCCACTCCATAATACTCTATATCTTCAATGGAATGGAGATTTCTTTGCCTTAGAATAATTTTTCAAAGTTTTCTAAGGATGTGGCCATTTTGGGCCTACATTCTAGCACCTCCCGGGTGGATTTGCTCGTAAAGCCATCAAACTTAGAGTCTTATCCATTGGGCATTAGGAGTCAAAAATTGCTAATCTTCAAAAATGCTTCAAAGAATAATTTCCATATGATCATTACCCTCTAAAAACTTCATGAAACATCCTAGAGGATAAACGTTCATATCGAGATCATGCTGGAAACGAGAGTTATACACCGCTCCTTCAAAACTACTCTAATTTTAAGAAAAAATAGAACTATGTTCTCCCTTTTATGCCCTTTCAAAATGACATGAATGCCTTCACAAAACTTTCATTTTTTGCATCTCTTTGACCTCATGCTTTTATTATTGCCTTCTGACAATGTTAGAGTAAAAACAAATCAAACAAAATACAAAACTTTTGCATGACTACAAAAATGTACAAAACAAAATATTCTAAGCTTGTGTCCCTTGTGGATCCATAACAACTCTATTTGGTTCTTCACCCTCTTGTTGAGCCTCTTCCTCAGCATTATCCTCTTGGTCTTTCTCAACCTCTTCTTCCTTAGGTGAACTTTGCTCTTTATTTTCCTCTTCAGCATCCTTTCCAAACAACTGCACCATCAACTTTAGGGTTTGTAAAGCTTATTTCTAGACTGCTTCAAAGGGATTGGAAGTCTCTTTAAGTTGCTTGTGAATGTACTCTAACTCACCAGTGTCTTCATAATTTGTAGCACTTCCTTTATTTACCAAGTCCTCCATTAGATATTGGAGCCTGGTTAAATTAATAATCATTTGTGAAACTTGCTCTTGATCAATTGGCTCTTCCAGAGCATCAATATCAGACTCATCTTGGAGGCTCTCAACAACACTCTTTTTAATCTCTTCCACTGATAGCAAAGTGTTATTCTCCATCCATAAACCTTTGAAGCCATTTTGAATCATTTCTTTATTTATGTCCACTACATCCCGGATCATATTTTCCACCTTATCAAACAACAACCAAGACTTTTGGAGCAATATGTTCTTCTTCACTATGACCCTGGTAGCCAATCTAGCAATATTCCATTCTTTGTTAGGAATAGGTTTAGTAGTCTCACTGAGCCTGCTATCTACCAAATTATAAATTTTCTTGGTTGGAATCACCATGGGTTGTAGTTCTCTAGTGAAGCTATCCAGGTCTTCCTAAAAATTCTTAAGCAGGTGAATGGCATCATCCATGTAATCAATGATGGGCTGTAATTCTGAGCATTTCTCCAGAACTTCAGACAACAGTTCTTTCCTTACTTTCTTTAGCCCTACTTTAGAGAAGCCTAAAGACTTAGCCTTTTCAATTTGAAGCTATTGCTTCAAGCTCTGTATCTCCTTGGCTTGTTCTTCATTTTTCTTATTTTGCTCCTCTACTTGCTCCTTGAGATTTTTTGGCCTCTTGAAATTTGTTCTACCATTTCTTTGCTTAATTTTTGATAGCTTTCTCTATCTACTTTTTTTTGGTGATGTTATTTTCTAAATTTTCTATTGTTCACTTCAACTTGTCAACCTTCTCTCTGTATATATCAACCTTGACATAGAAAGTATCCAAGTGGGCCTTAGCTATAACCAGTTCATCTTCAATAGGTAACTGCTCAATTTCTTTTGTGTACTCTTCTAGAAAATAGTCTTGAGTAGTCATTTCAGTTTCAGGCTTTCTTACCAAAGGAATAATGGATCTGGATGCTCTTTGCCTTGAAACTAGGTCAACAAACATAGTGCTTCTCTTGGTAGCCATCCTCTTTGAAGGTTTGGACAACTTCTCTACCCAAAAATATTGAATTTTCTATGAAGTTTCCTTCTCCTTTTGTAAAGTTTCCAGTGTAGGATAACTCATAGGAGGAGGAGAGGCTATAAGATAAGAGAGAGCAGACTCAATAGTTGACTATGAAAGGGTGGTGGTGGTGACTACAGTGGAATCTATAACTACTACTACTATCACAATGGGAATAATCATGGGAACTGAAATATAACTCATGGAGGGGTGAGTGGGTGTGGTTGAAATAGCTTGTTTCTCAGATGATGTGGGAGGTTGTAATGGCAAAGATGGAATTACAGGGGATGATGAAGGAGGAATTTTAGGTGACTTTGGAGGGGATGGGTTGGCTTGGCCTTCAATATTCACTGGTGAAATAGGTGGTGAACTATGAGGGGGAGAAGGCACTTTTGTTACAACTTCTTGCTTAGAAGGGGAAGGAATTTTCTTTGGGGAAGGAGGAGGAGAAGGAGAAGAGGGGATAGAGACCATACCTTTACCTACAGATGTAGGGTGTTCTGGAGCTGCCTCTGTATTCCACTATTGTGTTGGTTGTATTGTTTCTTCAGTAGCTAAAATAGGGGTCTTCTTAATAATATTTCTCTTATCCCTCTTCTATTTCTTATAGACCTCCTTTTGAGTTCTCTCTGGTATCCTTTTGGCTTTTTTTTTAAAACCTGCAACACTATCGATTTCTCATTCTTTGTATCATCCCCAGACAACCCTGCCTGTACTGGTTCTTCCTACAATGTTTCTTCTAAAATAGGATTCAATTCTACTATAGATGCAGTGGTGAAACTCATCAGAGTGGACACAAAGTCTTTATCTTTATCATTCCAATCTATCTCTATGTCAAAGGGCTCTCCACCTAGGGCTAAGTGCTTGGGCTTACTTACTATCGTAATTATTTCTATGCTAATTTCCCTCCCATTTGAATAATGCATCTCACTCATTCTCTATGCCCCTTTTGGGAAATTCTCTAATTGTTCATTTGAAGGCTGAAATATCTTTATAACTTCAATAGTAGTTAATGGAGTACTAGCCCCTTCTTCTTGAGCTTCTTCTTGTGAAGGTGGGGATGGGGAATCTGACCCTGGTTGTGGCTTCTTATAAATTAGCACTATATTCTTTGGGTCCTTTGCTTTCCAAGTTGTGATATTCTTGTCATATCTATCAGAAAAATCATTGTCAATTACTAGTCCAAACTTGGATTTCTCTTTACCAATTTCAACTCTCATCCTCCACCAATCTACTATCTTGGCTTCATTCCATTTATTTTTACTCTCAACTTCATGATGGTAGACTCCTGCAACTGATGGTTTTCATTCTTATATAAATCAAAATAAACTACCTGCTCATAGAAATCTAACCATGGAGGAAGTTGTTCCATCTTGGCAACATTCCACTCTAAAGGAGAATTTTCCTTATTATTTTTGCCCTATTCAAAATGAGGCCTTGATTTTTTCTCAAATTTGTAGGTCTTCTCTCCATTCAAGGCTATGTTCCTCTTGTGGAATATATCATCCGGGTCATATCTCCATCTCTGGGGAATGTAGAACAGGCCCATCCTATCCAGATATTGGTTGATTTGTTCACCCTAGCCCTTTTTGGTGATGGTTATGTCATCAACACTACGGTAGGTCAACAAACATCTTCTCTTTCTTCCAGAGCCATAGTTCATATTAATAAACTCTGCTTGCCTCAAATATTCTAGGGCTAATAATCTATCTGTAACAAAATAAGGAAGAAGAAAAGGCTTACCAGTGAAGTCGTATAGTCTAATGATTGTGCCTTCTATAAGGATGTACCAATATCCTTCTTCGACACCCTCTGTTCTTAACAATTTTCTGGCCAATGGTGGTAGCCTAGGGTATTTCCCATACATTATCTTCAATGTTGGCCCTAGAAATTCCAAGTTAAATTTATAAATAGACTCGGTGCTCCTTAGATGAGAAGTCCAATAGTATATAGGAATGGGGTCTCCCTGATCATTCTTTTCCTTGACCAAAATCCAAGGCATCATTTTCCTTACAACAATAAAGAACATCCAAACCAGGCTTGAGCAAAAAAGAGGGAGCATCAAAATCTCTTTTCATTCTCACTAATTGCTCGTGCATTCTTTTAGCTAGGAAATCTGGCCAGTCAAAGTAAATGACCTTCACACCCTTCTTTTCTACATCTTCCTCATACATTCTCTCATTGGAAATACAATATGTAGTGGCTATTTTCCAATATCTCACAAGTTAGTCAGAATCCAAACCCTCCATACAAGCTAGCATGGAATAGAGCTTTGGGTGGACAAACTGCTCAATGGGAATTGGGGTTTTGGGTAATCCTCTATCGGATTTAATGGTTTTGAATTGATTATAAACCCATTTTTTGAAAGATTCACCCTCATGAGCATGCTTTTGCAAAGAGTAATACCCGACTTGCTCAGATGTTTTGAACTCTTTTGGCCTTATGGGTGGCTCTACCCCTAGGGAAAAAAGGTCATGGTAAGCCTTGGCAGTGATACTAAACAAGGTTTTACCTTCTACCATCTTTACCACTTTTGCTCTTGGGTCATAGAATTTAACAATGGCTGCTATCAACTCCGAACAAGGATGAACTAAATCATAGATATAAAAAGAAGAAGGAGTGAACAACACATTTACCTTGGGGTGACAAGGCTACACCTTTCTTGTATCTATCATTGATGCTTTTTCTGAGCTTTTTTCTCTCTATGAGGACCAGTTCGGTGTCGGCCATGGCTTCCACTTTGTCAATGTAAGTGCCCACTTCTTTGTTTGCTGAGGTTTCCACTTCTTGAGTGTCTTCGAAGGCCATTTCTATAGAAATATTCAAAAAATCCTCTCTTTGGTGTTTGCAAACAATGCTCAGCTACTCTCCTACTCTTTCTACTAGATAGGCGTATCTTTCATCAAATGGATGCATTCTACATTTTTTAGCACTTTTAATTGCCCATGCATGTACACCTTTTGCCATTAATGTAACCACTGTGAGAATTATCCATTGGCATGCTTTTCAAATTTTAACCATTTATCTTGGTGGTTTAGAAACATTATGTTGCTTTCTAATTGGCTAAAACTCAACACATTAGTATACTTGCGGTGTTGTTCATCCTTTTATTTTCCTTCAGAGCAGTGCAGAAAACTTGCATATTAACTTGCGAACATTTCTCCCCTTTTTGAAATGATGTGGTGTGGGATTCAGTTTCAGCTAAAAAATGATTATGAACTTTGATTGATTGGAACTCCCTTCACAATTCATTGTCACTTGGTCTCTTTTAAGAGCAGATTGGAACTCATGTGTCATTTCACTTCCTTCTTAGTGCATTTGAGGGTGAAGTGGAAAATTGTTGCTCTTTTGCTGACACTTAGCTTATTTTGCAACTTTTTCACTTTATATATATTTTTTAGCATTTTATCAAAAATAAAAACTTGAAATAAAATGGAAAGGATATGATACAAAGTATGTACATATATTACAATGAGCTCAACTTAATCAAAATAGAGTTTAAGGTGAAAACCATTGACCGAAATCGGCTGTATGTTTCCCTCAAGGTCTTCAAGCTGGAAAACATTGGTTTCCTTAACTTCTACTATTCTGAAAGGGCCATCCCAGAAGGAGTCAAACTTTTGATGATGTCCTAGTTTAGCTCTTTCAACATTCCACCTGAGTACAAAATCTCCAACCTAGAACTTCCTGAACCTTACCTTCTTGTCAAACCATGCCTTGATATCAACTGAATGCTTTTGAAAATCTTCATATGCTTGAGTTCTCTTCTCTTCTAGCTGTAGCAGGTGTGTCAGCCTTGTTTCCACTAGATTTTTCTTAGATTCCTCTTCTGTGTTTATCAGCTTGAGTGTTGGAATCTCCAAATGAATAGGTAACACTACCTCTTTGCCATATACTAAGGCATAAGGGGAGGTCTTGATGGAATTTTTAATAGTGATTATGTCTACCCATAGAGCTTGCTCCAGCAATAGGTGCCAACTTCTCTTATTACCCTCTAATGATCTTCTCAAAATCCTCAACAAATTCTTGTTAGTTGATTCTGCAAGTCCATTTCCTTGGGGGTAGTAGTTTGAAGTATTCTTTATGGTAATGCCATACTTGCTAGTAAACTCAATATATTTGGCTCCTATGAATGCTGGTCCATTATCGCTCACCAAATCTTTTGGAACACCAAACCTTGTAATCAAGCTTTCCATGAAGTTTATCACCACTTCTTGGTCTGATTTCTTTGTAGGAATAACTTCTACCCATATGGTGAGGTAGTCTATAGCAGTCATAATGTACTTGTGCTTAGTTGAGGAATGTGGATTGATAACTCCTATGAAGTCCAAACCCCATTTCTGAAAGGGTTCTTCCACTTGAATTAGCTTAAGGGGAAATGATGCATTCCTTGTTCTTCCCACATACCGCTGGCATTCATCATAGGCTCTAGTGACTTTGAAGGTGTCAATAAATATGGTAGGCCAGTAATAGCCTACCCTAATAATCTTCAAAGTTGTAACCCTTCCTAAGAAGTGTCCTCTAGATAGTCCTCCATGGAACTCCTCTATGACCTTTTGTTGTTGATCATCTTTTAAGCATCTCAGGAGAACTCCATCAAGGTTTCTTTTGTACAAGATATACTTCAAATCCTGAAGTCTATCTCTTCTTCTCTATGATGCATTAATATTAGGAGGGCATACCCCAGTTTGAAAGTACTTAGTCATCTGATCTACCCAGTATGATTCACCTAACTGTAATTCTTCAGTATGATCATCTACTGTTGACTGACAAGCTGTCACTTCTACTAAAATTGTTGCTTTTGTTAGACCTTGGCATAGGGCTCTACCTCTTACTAGCTTGGTAGGATGGATTTCCACATCATATTCTTGGATCTTAGTAATCCAACCAGCTCTCTTATCTCCCAGTTCTCCTTGTAGAATAAAACTTCTTACATCTGGATGAACCACATAAACTAGGGTCTTTCTTTGAACCAAGTATTGCCTAAATTTTTTCAATGATTTCATTACAGCAAATACTTTTTTCTCAATGAAATTATACTTAACCTGATATTCATGAAGAGTCTAGCTCCAAAATAATATAGGGTCTCCTCTCCTTCATCATTCTTTTGGGTGAGCACTGATGCATAGCTTTCCTCAACTCCATAAGCATAAAGAATGAAGTCTTTGCTGAAGTTTGGATTGACTAGCACTGGAGTTGTAGTAATGGATTGCTTGATGATTTCAAAGGCTTACTTTCTTACCTTAGTCCACTTGAAATTTGCATCCTTCTTTAGCAATTCAGATATAGGCTTCACCTTCTGAGCAAAGTCAGAGATGAATTTCTTGAAAAAGTTTATCTGACCAAAGAAAGATTGCAAAGCTTTCTTGTTCACAGGCAGTGGAAGAGCAAGAATGGATTTGATTCTATCTGGATCAATGGCCATACCTTCTTTGGAGACCACATGGCCTAGCAAATTTCCCTCATGAACTATAAAAAATGACTTCTTAGGATTGAGGGAGATGCCAAATTCTCTACACTTCTGGAAGACTTGTTCTAGGTGTGCCAAGTGGTCTTGCTTGTTGTGGGAAAACATAGTCATGTCATCTAAATAGATCAGAATGACCTTGTTAATCAGCTCCCCAAAAGCATAGTCCATTGCTCTCTATAATGTGGCTCCTGCATTAGATAGCCCAAAAGGTATTCTTTGATATGCAAAGGTCCCCCATTTTGTGGTGAATGCTATTTTAAACTGATCTTCATTCTTCACCCAAATTTGGTTATATCCAGAGAAACCATCTAGTAGTGAGAAACTTTCTGATCCCACCATAATCTGCAATATTTTATCAATCTATGGGAGGGGGTAGTGGTCCTTAAGTGATGCTTGATTGAGATTTCTAAAATCTACACACATGCGGATGTCACCATTCTTCTTCCTTACAGGTACCAAGTTGGCTACCTAGGTTGAATGTTTGATTGGATAAATGATCTTAGCCTTTAGCAACTTCAATAGTTCTTCTCTCATTATGGCTTCGATCCTAGGATTCACAGACCTCTGTTTCTACCTAAATGGTTTTGCATTAGGCTCTAGCTCAATGGTGTGTTGGATGACCTTCTTGTCATATACTTTGAGGTCCTCATATGACCAAGCTACAATGTCTTGGTACTTTAGGCATAAATCTTTGATATCCTCTTCTTCTTCTAGAGAACATTGAATTCCAACCTTGAGCTTCTTTTCTTTTTTAATTTCAATTTCTTTATAGATTTTCTCATTGATTTCCATGGATTTGATCTTTTTCCTATCTTCATTGTCAAACAGGCTCTCTAGAGTAACCAAACCTCTAGGTATGTGATTGTTCTTGAGTTGAATGACATCCTATTGATCAATTTCTTTAGGATTTTCCTCTTGAATAGTGGATAAACAGGCCTCTCTCACCAAAAAATCAATGATTTGTTCATCACTTTCAAAGACCTGCCAAAAAATTTGCTTATCTAGCACTGCAGGCTTGAAAATCATTTTGATCCCTTTGTCCTTCTTAACTCCTATGTCTGTAGAAGGGTTGAAGTTAGCTCCCCTTACTGCTAAGGAATATGCCAAGATATTCTTTCTTCTAGGAAAAAAATATATGTTTAGGGTATTAAAGGATTCCATCAAATCCCATACCCTATTTCTATACACTTTCAGGTAATGGTGCTTACTGCTACACCTTTCTCTTACCTGATTTACAATCAATTTAGAGTCGCCATATATGTTTAATATCTTGATGCCCATGCTTTCAGCTTGCATCAGTCCAAGGCATAGAGCCTCATATTCTATAGCATTATTAGTGCATGACCATGTTAGCCTATAGGTAAAACTCTTTGTCCCTTCTGATTGGGACTATAATACTACACCAACACCAACACCATTTTTGCATTTGGCACCATCAAAGTGCATGGTCCATAATTCTATTTCACTCAAGGACTGGTTAGATATAGCAGGGACTATTTTCTCTATCTTTGTAGAAATATTGTATGTGCCCATACCTGTCCCAAATTGGCTATAATCCTCCTTGAAAGGCAGTTCATCTTCAATTTCCAACTCTTCAAAGTTATCCATAAATTCAAATTCCTCTAGAGGGGTGAGATTGCACATGTCCTCTTCAATTTTTTCAATGTGGTAAGACATAGGCTTCTTAGGTGTTATCCTTATCCTCTTTCCTTTAAATGGAATAACCATGCTGGAATAGTCCATATACATGCATCCACCCAACTTTGTAGTGAATTCTCTTGAAAGGCATAAGCCAAAATAGGGCTCTAGATCCACCACCACTATTTCTTGTACTATAGTTACCTCAGGTGCTCTATGTAGCCTCATCAAGACATATTTTATCACTCCCACTATCTTCACAGGTGTCCCATCTAACTATAGGACTCCAAGGTAGGATCTGGTGTATTCCATACCCATCTCCTCACAAACTACTTTAGGCATGACTGTAGTAGATGCCCCTGAGTCAATCATACAATTGCGGATAACCCAACCCTCCATTATTATAGAGATGTAAAAAGGAGGGGGTTTATTCTTTAAAATGGTAGGGGACATTTCTTTCTTTTTAGAGGGTATGCTGAGGATTGTGGTGGCCTACTTTTCTTATGGATATTTATTCAAGGAAGCTTTTAGCAGGTCTATTTGGCCAGGAATGAAGAGAGTATCATATAGACTAGCTTTGGATGGTATCTTCTTCATTTCATCTACAATGTTATATTCATATGAGACAGAGGTGGCTCTCTAAAGCCTTCTCTCTAGCTCACCATATTTTCTCTTATACTGTTGAGTGGCCTCAATTATCTACCTTTTGGTAATGGAAGGGAACCTAAGCCTCTCTTGGGCTTCATTCTTGGATCTCATTCTATCTCCTTCAATTTATTTCTCAAATATCTTGGGAAGATTGACTTCCTTTTCTTTGGCTTGGGGAATAGGGAAAGTATCACTGCTCTGGGAAGGTGGATCCTTCTTCTTCTGAGAGGGGACCTAAAATTGACCCATCTTTTATGGATCAACCTGCAGTGTTTTCTTTCCTGACCTTGTCATGACAAAAATAGGTCCATCCTCATCAAGATCTTTTCCAACCATGATCTGCTCTGGTTTCCATAGCATATTCACTCTTCCTTTATGATTTATTTCTGCTTTCTCCATAGCCTATTGTACATGGTGTTGGTACATAACACAAGATTGTGAGTCATGAGGATCATTGCACACCAAACACCACACATTCACCAGATTATTTTTTGAATAATACTCAGGCTCTTCATACACTACATTTACCCTGATTCTAGTACTATTGCTAGGACCAGGTCTTTGATATTTATTCACATAAGGAAATCTCCTTTGTTGAGACCTCTCCATCTCTCTCTTCTCCATTGAATTCATCTTGTTGCTAAGATTTTTCAAGGTATTCTAGATATCAAGGAGGATAGAGGATTCTTGGGGAATCTGAGAAGGAAGTGGAGGGAAAGGAACTACAGTAGATGGTGCTTTTGATTGAGGAATGGGAGTCATCTACAGAAATGGAGATGACAAAGGAGGAGGGTCCATATAAGATGAAGTAGTAGTTTGACTTTGGATATTAGTGGTTTCCAAATTGTAGGGCAACACAACTTTTGGAGGTAATATCCCCACATTAATAAGGATATTCTTGACATGAACAATTGCATTATAAACCTATGGAAAGGTCTCCACCCCAGATTTTTGGGTTTGCAGGCCTAACTCTGATCCAAGGGATATGATATAATACATGTAAGCAAGGCTTGCAGCTGGTCTAGCTACAGGGGGAATTCTCTTCTAGGTCCTACTAAACCTTAAGTTGAAATCTAAAATAGTTTCTTGTTGATGTTTTTGCATAGATGTGAACTGATTAAGGAGGGAAAAAGGATCAGAAGATTCATTAAATTCCTCCACAAAGGGCTCAACCAATGCTTCCCATGAGGTAATGGTATTGTCTTCAAGGGTCCTAAACCAATGTAGAATATTTCCTCTAAAAGATAGGGCTAGGATCCTTAAAATAACATCTTCATTTTTTATATTGTGTATTGCCAGATTCAGAATATCTTGGCAGTGATCATATGTAGTTTTCCTAGATCCATCATAGGTGGGAATGGCCTTAGACATAACTTGGGGAATGTCATGCATTTGGGCTAGTCTAAGGGGGCCAGTTGTGTTCCATCTGGGGTACTTCTGAAGGGGTTGATTTGGAACTGCATTTTATGCCATGTTTCTAGGTGTAACTCCTATTGGAGGTGTTGTTGGATTAACTGTAGGATTCTCCTCAAGAGGATTTTCTTCTGAATGAAAATCTTGATTCAAATTCCTTATAACAATATACCCTCTATAAGGTAGCTCATAGTAGAAAAAGGAGTCTTGGTTATTCCTCTTGAATGACCTGGTATACATGAAAAACTATGATCTACAGGGATAAATTTTTCTGGGTTTATAGAATAGGGAGTCACTAGGTGAATTTGTTGCTCTCCACTTAGCAAGGTCAAGACAATTCACCAAATCTTGATTCCTTCAGGTAAAGATAAAACAATAAAGCATATGATGGGTTTTAGTATTTCTTGCAAACAGGTCCCACCAAGCGTGCCAAAAACTATTGGGCATTGAATTATCATCAAGTTTTACTCGATACTACAATTGTCTATCTTCCAATTTTTTATCCAGGCTTACACCCGATAGTCACAACTCAACACTCAACATTGGATGGACCAAAGATTGCTTCAGCCCAACCTCCAGAGTAGGTTGGTTCCTTGTCAAATTAGTAAGATTTTGACTCAATTAAGCTCAATAAGGGTTTGAGGAATAGGGTTATAAAAAGGTTTAGGGTTAGAGAAATTATGCATTAACAACGATTGGATAGGGCTAACAACATAGGCATCCATAGGCAAAACCTCTAACAAACTATTTTTGGTGTCCCACACTCAAGATTAGTAGCACCCAAAACCATGAAATCTTCATACATTAAAGCATAAATAGAGATATGTCCCAAGAAGCAATTCCAATATCCAATATATTGATAATCCAATTTAGCAAAATAGATCAATAATCATACTTTGTAGAAATAAACTTCCTATCAACATAGATCTAACTATGAACAAATTTCAACTACCTTAACAACTAGTAATCCAATGAAAATAGAATGAACTAACCATTACAACATTGATAGAAATGCAATTCACAGCTTCAAACCTCTTAAATGAAAGATATCAAAGATAACAAGTCTCAAGTCAAAAATCCGAGTAATACTCCTTCCATTAGTTTGCAAAAAATATTTACACAGTAGGGCAAGCAAACGTGCTAGAATCGATCTTAAAAATTGGGGGTTCGACATCTATTTATAATTTATAATAAAATAATTAAAGAAGACATTATAAGAATTTAAATATTTGACATATCAGTAGAAAGCTATGCTAGCAGTATTTCATTCACTTGTTTATTCTAAGAAATCCACCAAAATTCATTTGCCATGGTAGCTTAGCTCTGCAACTTGCTGGTTTGATGATGGTAGTTAAGCCTCAAGCCATTATAAAATAGATCTAGATCACTCATTATTCTTTAGAACTCCACTCTACTATAGATCTACAACCACTCTAGTTCTTGGTTCTTGAAAACCCTTGGACGCTTCACCTTCTCACCTCAAACTAATTGTTCTTCAATCCGTCAAGAATATGCCTTTGTATGCTTCATAACAATGTCAACAAAATATTTTTTGTCAATGCTCTTAGTTAAAAACTATGATTTAATCTCAATAATACTCTACATACCAACGTGGGAGAAATAAATCAATAATCCACACTTAATTAACATTGATGTCATATTGGATGGCTTCAGCCAGTGGAATCGAGTTCCAGTGAGAAATGCACTGAGTTGCGAGAAAAATAAAGCCTTTCACCAATCCGCTCACTTAGCCATTTTAAATATTTTAAGTTCTAGCATCCATATATTCTAAAATAAATTGCAATCTGCTCCTCTAAATTCACTCTACCAGCTTTGACTCAGTTTGATTGTGGAATCACCAATCCACTCAAAAAGTAATGCAACACAATCATTGAGCTATTCCATAACTTTTACTTCTTCTCAAGCGTGGATGTCACCGTTTCGCTCCACATTAGTAGTGGAACTCAATGGAATACATATTCTCAAGATTTAGTCATTGGAGCACACGAAATAAAGAAGAATCACCAATCTGTACTTTGTATCGTGCTGACATCATCAAAGCTCAAAAGATTTACGAATTGGAAACCTCGCATGAATCCACTACCAAATACACTAAGCCTTATGCAGAATAGAAACTTTGTCAATATTTTACAAAAAAATACTAAGTCTTGAGAAGAATGAAATCTTCTTACACGGATCCACTCCATAATACTCTATATCCTCAGTGAAATGGATATTTCATTGCCTTAGAATAAATTTTCAAAGTTTTCTAAGGATGTGGCCATTTTGGGTGTACAAGGATGTGCTTGTTAAGAGAATTTATTGCCAAGTTGGGTGGTTATTTATCACTTTATTACTCTCATATGGAGGTTCCATTCAAAGGTAAAAGAGTCAAGATATTTTTTGAAAAGCCATCTTCATTCCATATAGAAAATTTGGAAGAAGAGCAACAAGCTAACACATTCCATATAATGACTTAAGAAATACATCTAATAGAGGAAGTGTTGGAGGATATCCAAAAGGAATATTGATTTTCCATAAGAAATTTTAATGCTATGATTGAAATAGGAATAGGCACCTATTCAATCATGAAACTAAAAGAAACAAAAATCACAACTCTGGCAAACAAGACCATATTTGGAAACTGTTCTTTTATGATGCTAGATGCAAGAATAGTGCTAGAGTAGGTATAGTGCTAATATCACCAACTGGAACAAAAATACCTTCTCATACCGGTTGACATGGAGCTACACAAACAATGCAACATAATATGAAGCACTATGTTTAGGGTTGAGGAAAGTTGGAAAGATGGGAATCAAGCAACTACAAATTTTTGGTGATTTTGAACTGATAGTTAATCAAGTTATAAAAATGTAGCAGTAAAAATAACTACCTCAAGGCTTATAGAAATAGGGTATGGGATCTACTAGAATATTTTGAGGCCTTAAATATCAAATCTATCCTTAGAGAGAAAAATACTCATGCTGACATACTAGCTTCCATGGGAGCCAATTTTTGTTCGATGTCCAACGTTATTCACAAATCTAAGATTGTATGGATTTTTTATAGATCCTCTAGGGACAAATTTTGGAAAGTTTTCAAGAATTATGAAAAATAGTTGATTTCCTAATTCAATAAATTAATTACATAAGCAACCAACTATCAGAAGAAAATGAAGAAAGGTGAAAATATTCAGCTAAAAAATAATCATATCCCCAAAGGATTACTAACTTTAGAAATCCTGTTGGATAATACTTATAGACCAAATATTTGTAGAATTGAGGTTTACAGTCAGAGTTATAAAGGGGTAAACATCAGACCCAAAAAGGATATCAACATCAGTGTACGTTTTTCAAAGGAAGAAGTCAATCAAACTTTGTATTTGTGTAGAGAATTAAATGATATCATAACTTGGATTTATCCAGATCTCAAATTATAGAACAAGGATACCATCCAACATCCTATTGAGCTTATGCCAGATGCAAGGCCCTTTCGATAGAAAAAATGACCAAAAAATTCCAAAATAGAGGCTTTGATGAAGCAAGAACTGCTGAAGTTGTTAAATGCCAAAATCATATATCCTATCAAGCACTCTACGTGGGTTGCTAATTTTATACTAGTCAAGAAGAAAAAAGGATACATATGTCTCTATGTGGACTTTTGAAACTTGAACCAGGCCTCTTTGAAATATCATTATCCCCTCCTACAAATTAATAAAATCTTACATACTAGAGTTAGAGCCAAAATATTTTCTCTTTTGAATGGATTTTCTAGTTTTAATCAAATTTGGATTAAATATGAGGATCAATATAAGACTACATTCACCACAAAATGGGGTACATTTGCATATCAACACATGTATTTTGGGCTATGAAATGTAGGTCCTACTTTGCAAAAGGCTATAGACTTAGCATTTGGTGAATTAGTAAACAAGATCATCCTAATATATCTAGATGATGATTGTATTCTATCATGATAAGAGTAAACATATTGAGCATATCTGGATGATATTTGAGAAATATATAAAATTGGTGTTGTCATTGAATCCCAAGAAATCAATCTTTGTCACGATATCATGACATGATGAGCAATATTGAAAGAGTGTCGCGATATTGTGACATGATGAGCAAGATTGAAAGAGTGTCGCGATATCGCAACATGTTGAGCAAGAAGGAAAAAGTGTCACTTTTTGGCAATAAGTTAAGCTTGAAGGAATATGGGTCACTTTTTGGCAATAAGTTAAGCTCAAAGGAAGAAGTGTCATGATTTCACGACATGTCACATTATCACGACCAAAAAAGAAGAGAAAGAGCAATTGGGAAAAAGGGTCGCGATATCACGACAGGTTGTTTTTTCACGACTAAAAGAGAAGAGAAAGAGCAAGAAAGAAAAAGTGTCACGATTTCATGACATGTTGAGCATGAAAGAAAAAGTGTCGCAATATCGTGACATGGAAAAAGTGTCACGATATCGTGACATGTCGCATTTTCGCGACCAAATGAAAAGAGAAAGAGCAAGAAAGAAAAAGTGGTGTGATATCACGACATGCTAAGCAATAAAGAAAGAGTGTCACGATATCGCAACATGTCACATTATCGCGACCAAAAAAGAAGAGAAAGAGCAAGTAGGAAAAAGGGTCATGATATTGCGACATGTTTTTTCGTGACTAGAAGAGAAGAGAAAGAGCAAGAAAGAAAAAGTGTCACAATTTCGCGACATGTCATCTTTTCGTGGCCAAAAGAGAAGACTAAGATCAAGAAGGAAAAGTGGCATGATATCACGACACGTCGCATTCTCATGACAAAAAATGAAGTGAAAGAGGAGGAAGGAAAAAGTGTCACGATATCGCGACATGTTGAGCATGAAAGAAAAAGTGTCGCGATATCACGACATGGAAAAAGTGTCGCGATTTCACGACATGTCACATTTTTGCGACCAAATGAAAAGAGAAAGAGCAAGAAAGAAAAAGGGTCATGATATCGTGACATGCTAAGCAAGAAAGAAAGAGTGTCGTGATATCGCGACTTGGTGAGCAAGAAGGAAATAGTGTCGCTTTTTGGCGATGTGTTGAACATGAATGAAAAAGTGTCGCAATTTCGTGACATGTCAGATTTTCACATCCAAAAGAGAAGAGAAATATAAAGAAAGAAAAAGTGTCATGATATCGCGACTTGTCAGTTTTTTGCGACCAAAAGAGAAGAGAATAAGCAAGAGGGAAAAAGTGTCGCGATATCGTGACATGTCGTATTTTTGTGAACAAAAGAGAAGAGAAAGAGCAGGAAGGAAAAGTGTCATGATATCGCGACATGTTGGTTTATCATGACCAAAATAGAAGAGCATGAGAAGATGGAAAAAGTGTCGCGATGTCGCGACATGTCATCTTGTCGTGACCAAAAGAGAAGAGAAAGAGCATGAAGGATAAGTGACGCGATATCGCTACATGCCGCAATTTCGTGACCAAAAGAGAAGAGAAAGAGGAGGAAAGAAAAAGTGTCATGATTTCGCAACATGTTCAGAATAAAATAAAGGGTGTAGTGATATCGCAACATGTCACTTTTTTGCGACCAAAAGTGAATAGAATAAGCAAGAAGGAAAAAGTGTCATGATATCACGACATGTCGTATTTTCATGACCAAAAGAGAAGAGAAAGAGCGGGAAGGAAAAGTGTCACAATTTTGCAACATGTCACTTTTTCATGACCAAAAGAGAAAAGCAAGAGCAGGAAGGAAATGTGTTGTGATATCGCGACATGTCGCAGTTTCGCGACCAAAAGAAAAGAGAAAGTGTTAGGTGGCGAAAGTGTCGACTGCCAGTGTTCTAAGGTGTGTGTAACCTATTGTAAGGGTGTTGCTCTTTGTTGGCTATGTGACCTTAGTAGGGGGCTAAGGACAGACTGTCCCTATTGAGATCTTGTCCTGTTTCAGCGTTGTGCTATTTTTGTAATAGGTTTTGGGTCAACCTGTAAAACCCGGTTGTAATGAATATGTACCTTAATTACCAAAAAAAAAAAAAAAATCAATCTTTGTAGTATATGAAGGAAATTTTTTTGGGACATGTGGTATCAAAAATAGGATTGGCAATTGATCCAAATAGAGTAAAAGCTATTCTATCTCTCTCTCCCGTTGAACAAAAAAAGACTTCAATCATGTTTTGAATAGATCAATTTTGTTCATAAGTTCATCTTTGACTTTGCTCAAATAGTAAAACCAATGATTGAGATGTTGAAGCAGGAAGCATAATTCAAATGGAAATATGTCTAGAAGAAGGCTTTTAGAGAGATCAAGGAAGCAATAACACAAGCTCTAGTTGTCATTAATCTAGACTACTCCAAAGAGTTTATCCTCTATGTATTTGGAGTAGAGGGAAACTATGCAACTATCCTAACTCAGAAAATGGAATAGGATAATGAAATACCAATAGCTTTCTTAAGTCAAACATTTAGGATCATGAAAAAAGATATAATTTTATTGAAAAACATGTTTATGCTATCATGATATCTCTAAATAAATTTAGGCATTTTGTTTCTCAAAGAAAAATTCTAGTATATGTAGTACATTTGGATATTCGAAACTTTGTGATTTAGGGAGAAGTTGGTGATAAGAGAGTTGGTTGGGTAACTAAAATTTAGGAGTATGACATCGATATCAGACTAATAAAATTAATAAGGGGTAAGGTCTTATGTCAAATTCTAGAAGATTCTGCATGTCAAAATACCAATATGCCAAATTAATAAGAATATCATACTGGGCCGAAAATAGAAACAATGCAGCCAGAAATTTGGATTGAACAGTTAAGACATTACTTTGCTTCAGGAAGACGTCCGGATTACTTGAATGCATCTCAAAGAAGAAGATTCAAATTATAGGTTAGAAAGTATGTTTTGGTTGAAAATTTCATTTATCAAAGAAACTTTGATGAAGTACAATTAAGATACCTCCATCCAAAGAAAACTAGAGAGGTGCTAAAAGCATTTCATAGTGGCTTTTCAGGAGGCTACTATTCTGGAAAAACTATTGCAACAAAGATTCTAAGGGATGAATATTATTGATTGTCCATTTTTTTAGATGCATTCAATTTGTCCAAAACTTCTGACAAATGTTAGAAATTTTTTGTCAAAATTAAACATCCAGTGATGCCACTCCAACCGATAATTGTAGAAGAACCTTTTCAACAATGGAGTTTAAATTTCATTGGTATGATCAACCCAAATTCATTTGTCAAACACAAGTATATTTTAACAACCGATTACTTCACAAAATGGATTGAAGCAAAGCTACAAAACATGCTAATCAGGATACCATAATTGAGTTTTTAGAAAGATTGATCACTAGATTCAAAATTTTGGCCACTATTATCTTAGATAATACCAGATATTTCATAGGAGCTAAAACTATTGATTTTGCAAGAAAGTATGGAATTTACTGGAATGCTTCATAAAATTATTACCCCTAGGGGAATGGTTTGGCAAAATCTACCAACAAGAATCTATTGAAAATAATCAAAAGAAGTATTGAACATAATCCTAGAATCTAGAATTTATTACTAGATCAAGCACTATGGGTTGATTGGATCACAATCAAGAAGTCTCTAAGAACTTCACCTTATGCTCTGGTTTATGGGAAAGAAGTTGTGCTACCAATCAACTTAGAGCTTCCAACATTGAGATTCATAACTAAAAATTGTTTGGATGATATACAACCCATAGAAAGGAGGATGGCAGAGCTGGTCCAATTAGAAGAAAAATGTGAATAGGCGTATAACAATTTTTATCATCACTAGACAATTGTCAAATGATGGTTTGATAAAAAATCAACATCAAAAACATTTGAAGAAGGTGCCTTGGTGCTCAAATGGGTATGGATAGAGCAAAAGGACCTAAATGCATTTTAATTGCACCACTTGGATGATTTTCTATTGCCAATTTCGATAAACAGTTAGCACTTGAAGCATTATGCTTAAGATAAATGGTGTCCCTTGTGTATATATGTATATATGACACGTGTACACTACTTGTAAATATTGTATTTTATCTATTTATAAATAAGGTAGTGGTATCTGTAATTAATGGTCTAATATGATAGATCATCCACCTATCTAGTATCTCAGGCTGCATGATACATTTCTACATTCCAAATGGATCACCAACCAATAGGTCAAAGAAATCATTAAAATTGTGACACATCTCACAAGGCAGTTATCAGATAAAAGTTGTTCTGTTGGCCACCCATGATTGATGAACCCTGTAATTTCATTGATCAAAAGAACTACAAAATACAACACACAACAATAATATTGTAATGGTTTGCGATCTCGGTGAGATCTTCTTGGTTTAATAAAAAATCATTGGCTCGCAAAATTATGCAACCTTAACTAATCTATCAAAAGCAGTTATTTCAAATTGCACTTCTAGCAATTAACTAATTGGTTGGTAGCTTGAAGTTTTGAATTATAATTGAATGTTACCGAGCGATGACATACCTACAAAGCCTATATGTTAGTTTTTTTGAAAAGAGCAATGATTATTGAGAGATTTTTCTTGACATGTGTAATCTATCACATGAGGGCAATAATTTCATAGAACCAATGCAACTCTTGGCCAAAAAATATAAATTAAATACCACTTTTTAGATAGTCTTACCCCTCACGATAGTTCTTAGTACAAGTTATAGCACATAGTTCTAGATATTTGAAAAGGAATCAGTCGCTAGTAGTAGTAGCACAGTTAGAAAAATGGGTAAAGGAAAGAAGAGTACCACTATTTAGAAGCCCATAAATGAGCTACAGTATGATTTTTTTGGTATCCATGGCACAATGCTCACAATCAAATCTAGGTTGAAGACCTCCCAAATTGGCTACAAGGAAAAGAGAAAGAAGTTTTTTGAGAATCACTTGGCTGGTGTGGCTTATCACTAAAAACTTGATAGATTTATACCTAAAGTAGTGCACCCATGTCCAAATCTCATCAATGCAATAGTAAAATTCTATGACCCAATACTGCCATATTATGCAATTCCAGTTCTAAGCCACTATTTACTATCAATAGAGAATTATTAATGGAGGCATTTGTAGTAGAAGATACCCTAGATATCAAGTTGAAATAAATCATGCTAGAGAAATAGAGATTGTATCTAAAAAATGAGGTGGTTCAAGAATGGCTCATAAAAAGTAGAGGAAAATTCCTAGAGGAATTCATGACCAAAAATAGGAGGCTTGTAGAGTTCAATGATGAAGCACAACCTGTCTTCTCCATGCTGGTAATATTTTTGGATATAAGATCTGATGTGATGGTTTATACATATCAAATGGCTATGGTATATGCAGTCATAACTACTTTCCCCTATATTAAATTAGATTGGACTGGATCTTTGGCCAATAATATAAATGAACAATTAAAGTCTATGAAGAATGGAAAATGTGATGTATTCACATATCCATATTATGTGGCTTATTTATTTTTACATTACATGAACTCAGTGGGTAATCATAATATTCAGCTACAGAAGATAGATGAAGAGGGTGTTGTACGTCTGGTAGTAGACTGGACCCATCTCTTAAGAGATAGCAATTTATATCTCAAATTCGATAGACAATTCCTAGAACCAGCCCTAGCAACAATTTATGGGGTATACCCCTACATCACACCCAAATTTAAGGATGTACTAAGAGGGAAAATGTGAGAGCAAGGAGACTGGTACTTCTTAGAGCAAGGTACCATTGTTAGATGGTATATCTTCTCCAAGTTCCCTTACTTGTTGCCATATTATAACACCAACTAGGTATTTGGATTGGAGTACTATATACAGGTCTATGTGATAGAGTACAGTCTTGGTCTAGGAGTCAAGAAGACCGTAATATTTAAGTTAACTATTGTATTCGATCCCATTCACATGTCTAAAAGGGAGCTTCAACAATACATGGACCAAGAGGCCAAACTAGCCTTCTTAAAGTTACCAGTGTTGCCACACATGTGGTACTATGATCCAAAGGGTATCTTGATCAAAATATTGTCAAGCCTTAACAATAAAGCACCTACTTTCAAGCATCATACACGTACAAATATTGAAAGGTTTAAGAACTTAACTGAATATTAGGTGGCACCATTTGATTATATAGAGATGCAAGAAAGACCCCCTTGGAGAAAATGCTACAATTACATGTGGATTTTTTATTTGAAAATAAATGAGAACCAATTTCTTGATCTAGACCTTATTGAAACAATAAAGGATGACAAGGTCTAGAATGAATATAAAATAGAATAATTGTGGATGATATGATGTGAATGTAATTTGAATAAAAAAGCCAAACCAAATGATAATATTGATAGTTTATTCAATATAAAGTTTGATGTCGAATACATCAATTGGAAGCAGGATCATGAAGGAGAGCTCTTCTCAAAGGTCCTCAGAATAAAAGTGACTGAAGAACAAAGAAATAAAGAGGAATAAGAGTCAAAAATAAAAATTTGGTGGTAAATATGAGCCTCTCCTATAGATATCGATGTTGAAGTAGAAGAAGAATCATTGCCCCAATATTTTGCTATAGTCTATACTAAAAATTTACCTGCCCCTAGAGTTACAGAGGCACCTTTAGAAGTACAACCTAAAACCTTTGATAAGAGCTATAAGTTTAGCAAGATCACTCATGTCTAAGAGGATCTAAAATGGAGAAGGCTGATAGAAAATATAAATTGCAACAAGAAAATGAGAAGTAGGTATGCAAAACAAAATAACTACAACAACAAGCACAAAGGTGCAATGTAGTGGTTGCACAGGCAGATGCCAAAAAGGAGCTCAAAAAAAAAATTAACTAAAGCAACCATGTTGATAGAGGAGTCGAAGCTTGAAGTGCAAGACCAAGGTATTTCCCCTAGAACTCAATCACTCCCAAGTCCTTCATTCATTGAAATCCTAGCCTCACCATCATGCCAATTACAACCACCTTTAGTAATGATCCTTGCAATTATAGAATATAAGGGAAAAATCCCACCTTTACTTTAACTCTGTACTCCACCTCACAAAAACCTCTATTTCAATCAACTATTCTATCATTCCTTGAGTCCATCCCACTATCTCAATAATATGCCTTACAAGAATCTCCAAATCACCCTTTGTCATCCACTCCTCCGCTCGTAATCCAAAAGAGTTAAGCTATGTAGGAAACCACCCCCATGCAAATTCTATAATTTCCTATCTACTTAATCCATTACTGACCTTCTTGTCCACCTCTATTCTCCCAGTATCTACTCAAGAACCACTATCGGATATTTTCTTTACCATTCGATTAGTAGAAGAGAATCAATGGAAGTGGAGGGAATAAGAAGAGCAGTTTGAAAAGCTACAGAACAAAGAAGAATAAGCTATTACCATGGGCTATGACACAATAGATCCCATCAAGGAAAAAGGATTAAGGTGATAGCTAAATCAAAAGCAAAAAATCCTACCTCTTAGATGAGACCCAAATATTGGGAGATAGAGGAATACAGTAGAGATGTCAAAGCTATCAAATATAGAAACTATTCAAACCATTCATATGGAGGTAGATACACTTCTAGTACAATCCAAAAAATGGATATAATATTGGAAGCTACTGAAAAGAAAATTGAAACCCTCAAGGTCAATCTTGCCAAAGAAATATTGGAAAATAATACCCTAAAAATAATATCATCAAACTTCAAGGCATCATTGATAAAATCCCCTTTGAGAAATAGATGCAATAGAGCAATAAAAATATCAAGCATTTGAAGATAAAACTACAAAATATACAAGAATATAAAAGGCAATAGGATTCTAAACTGATAGAGTTGAAGGATAAGCTACAATGGTAGGAGGAAGTCCTATCCTTAGCCATGAGTGAGTTGTAGAAGGAAAAGGATAAGCCACCTAACTCATCAATCTCCAAAGACTGGCTCAGACAGGTGTGAGGTTACTACTAGAGGAAGATAAGGGGAACAATTCTACCAACCTTCCTACCTTTCTATACAAACATCAAATAAATTGGTGCTACTACTAAAGAGGCCAAAAAGAAGATAGAAAAAGGATAAGAGGTTCTCATATCTAAGTTTCAAGAAGCACCAAATTTTAGAAAAATTCTAAGATATCTTGAAAAATTCTTCACCTTGAAAAAATATCCTAACAAATATATAGAGGAATGGAGACTTTTGTTTCACCATATCTATTGTGCAAATGAGCTCATTGATTTGGTATGAGAAATATTCACCATGATCAAAAACGAGGTTGAAGAGATGAGCACTATTGCAAAGGATCTCAAGACCTTGGGTGCACCAATATTTTGGTATGATAATTCTATTTTTTACAAAAAGAAGTAATCACCCAATTGTTTGATGATAAAATACAAAGTTAATGTGAGATTGACTAACTATCATAATAACTTGAGGTGGATAAGGTCTTCTCAGTATTTTATAATCTTTCCCAAATCCTAGAAAAAGCACAATACTTAGTTGAGAAGTATATTGACCCTCCTTATGGCAACATTGGTATATTAATGAGGGTTATATCTGAACTAAGAGGAATCCTAGACCCCTTTAGAAATTTTGGAACAATATGTGCCAACAACTCTAGATTATTATACCATATAAGGTTGTTTCACAACATGGAGAATCATCAGAAGTAGCTTCACAAAGGGAGCCTCAACAGGAAAGAGAATCACAACAACATTCGGGTGATGATTAATAAATTTTGAGAATAGTACAATTTTTGTATTATACTATTTTATACTTGTAAAATTGTACAATAAGTTCTTTTCAACAATAGTGACTTTGAAGACCAATGGTACAACTCAAAATAAGATTGAGTAAGAGAAATAAAATATTGTACTTGGTATAACAAACAAGAGAGCGACAATAATATTTTCCATAATATCATCAACACTAAGGATCAAATGTCCATCAAATAAAGTAGTAATATGTATCATATCAATGTCATTTACAAGATCTACCTAGATCACAAGTCATGATGAAGTAACAATTCACACAATTGAAATCGGGATAAATCTGTATCGGATCAATAACATTTTCAAGATCTACCTAGATCACAAGTCATGATGAAGTAACAATTCACACAATTGAGCTAAGGACATACACATATTTTAGTCTACACTTAGAAGGTATCCTTCAACATTAATAAAAATTAGGATTAGAAAAGGCAAAGAGAGTTGGAAGCTTGCAGATGATCTAATAAATGATTTCTCACTAGGCCAAGTCAAGAAAAAGAAGAAAAGATAAGGTGCACAACAAGTGGAATAATGGTGATTTTCTAAGGTTCCCAAGCTGGACCTAAGACAACCATCAGTTGTAATCATATCTACTCATGGAGTTTTATTTTTGTAGGTATGCCTCATGTTTCAAGTGTCCCCCTTTTTGTTTTTTGCTTCCCTTTTTTTGTTTTTTTCAATATCTGCACCATTATTTTTAGTTTCATATTCTACCCTTTATATCTTATCTTGGATTTTTTGGGAGTGTCTCACTCTTCAAGTATCTTCATGTGTTGTTTGGTTTCATCATTTCCATTTTTTTGCCACCATCCACCTGTAAAGTTTAAAATAACGTTTACCATACATTTCGTCATCATAATTTTATTTCCTCCTTTCCTCCAAGTTGTTTATTTGATTAAGTGAGTTTGATCCTTATGAGTCTCAGTCGTTGGTCTCATTTAGTTTCCTTATTTGTTTCAATATTGTGTTTCTGTGATATATAAATAATTAGTTTGAGTTATTTTTTTATGAGATAGAAAGTCCCTATGAGTCACCAAGAATGTGGGTATTTTCAAGCATCACCCACATGCACTTTAGCAAGAAAGTGTAAATATGAAAAGTGCAGCACAATCAAGAATAGACCAAACACTATTAGTCAAAGCATGATAGGCTTTAGAAGAATTTCTAAGTATGGTAGCCATAAAAATATTTGCACCTAGCCAAAATTCGATGAGGTGCCAAAAATTCATTGCAACCTTGGAAGCTAAAATGGCTAAGTGTGAAGGGCACTGAAAGATCTGCACTTGGTCAAAACCTAGTGAGGTACCAAAATATTTTCATAACCCTTGAAGTTAAAATGACTAAGTGTTGAGGTGCCAAAATATATGCACCTAGCTAGAACTTGGTGAGGTACTAAAAGTCTATCATAGCCCTGGAAGATAAAATGGTTAACTATCAAGGGCACTGAAAGATCTACATCTGGTCAAAACCTAGTGAGGTACTAAAAGTCTGTTGCAACCCTAGAATATGAAATGACTAACTATCAAGATTGTTGAAAGATATTCTTCTAGCCAAAACCTATCATAGTACCAAAAGTCCATCACATTCCTAAAAGCTAAAATGGCTAAGTGTTGAATGTATCAAAAGACTTGCACCTGGTCTAAGCTCATTGTGGTATCAAAATTCCATTGTAGCCTAGAAGCCACTAGAAGACCTGCATCTAGACGAAGCATAGTGGGGTACCAAAATTGTGTTGACTTGTTTGAAGATGTAAAAATCTAGCAATGATCCCAATAGGTACCCAATGACCATAAATGAACAAAAGCAAGTCGATATTAGAATATGATATCAACTTAGCAGCACAAGATTTATCATCATCCCACGACACCTATTGGAAAATATCACCTATCAGAATATCTTAATAGTATGACTCCTATCAAGGCCATCGTGTAGGTAACATGGCGACTTAACTAAAAATGTTAGTAAAAATTAATGAACAAGATGCAAGAAGTAGGATCAACACAACTCAAGATGATGCAGAATTTGGCTAGATCATCCAACCATTATTGGATAGTTAGAGCAACCATACCTCCAAGCAGTTTAACAATATAGAAAATATTTTGATATAACAAAAATCTATTTCAAAGGAAATGATGCCTTGCCAACTGAAAGATGTAAAAGACTATAAATACTATAATGTAGAATGAAAGAAAGGTTGGCTCTTAGGCCCTTAGACTATAAATACTAAATTTAAAAACTGTTCTTTGATGGTTCTAGATGCAATAATGGTTTCAGAGCAAGTATAGTGCTAATATCACAAATTGGAATGAAAAACATCTTCTAATATCGGTTGACATGGAGCTACACAAACAATGCAGTAGAATATGAAGTACTATGTTTAGGGTTGAGGAAAGCTAAAAATATGGGAATCAAGCAACTTCAAATTTTTGGTGATTCTAAATTGATGGCTAATTAAGTTATAGAAAAATGTAGAAAAAAATAACACTACCTCAAGGCTTATAAAATAGGGTATGTGATCTACTAGAATCTTTTAAGACCTTAAATATCAAAGCTATACCTAGAGAATGAAATACCCGTGCTGACATACTAGCTTTCATGGGAGCCAATTTTTGTCTAGTCTCCAACATTATTCACAAAGCTAAGATAGTAAGGCTTGTTTATAGACCCTCCATACCTAATAGGGATATATTTTGGCAAGTTTTTGAGAATGATGAACAAGCAGTTGATTTTCTAATTTAGGAAATGAATTGCATAAGCAACCAACTATCGAAAGAAGATGAAGAAGGTGAAATGATTCAAATTAATAATAATCATGTCCCCAAAGGATTAAGAAATTTAGAAATCCTATTTGATAATAGTGATAGACTAAATACTTGTAGAATTGAGGTTGATAGTCAGAGTTATAAAGGGGTACACATCAGATCCAAAAAGGATATCAAAATCAGTGTACATTGTTCAGAGGAAGAAGTCAATAAGACTTTGGATTTGTGCAGAGAATTCAATGATAATATAACTTGGACTTATGAGGATCTCAAAGTATACAAGGATACCATCCAACATACTATTGATCTTATGCTAGATGTAAGACCCTTTCGATAGAAAAAATGACCAATAAATCCTAAAATATAGGCTTTGATGAAGCAAGAACTGCTAAAGCTATCAAATGTCAAAATCATATATCCTATCAAACACTCTATGTGGGTTGCCAATTTGGTAACAATCAGGAATAAAAATGGAGATAATCTTTGTGTGTATTTTTTAAACTTGAACTAGACCTCTTTGAAGTATCATTATCTCCTCCCACAAATTGATCAAATATTACATACTATAGCTGGATCCAAAAGGTTTTCTCTTTTGGATGGATTTTCTAGTTTTAATCAAATTTGGGTTAAATATGAGGATCAATATAAGACTGCATTTACCATAAAATGGGGTACATTTGCATATCATAACATGCCTTTTGGACTATCAAATGCAGGTGCTACTTTCCAATGGGCTATAGACTTAGCATTTGGTGAATTAGTAAACAAGATGATCCTAATATATCTGGATGATATGACTATATTTTCTCATGATAAGAGTAAATATATTGAGAATATTTGGATGATATTTGAGAAATGTAGAGAATTTGGGGTGTCATTGAATCCCAAGAAATCAATCTTTGTAGTATATAAAGGAAAATTGTTGGGACATGTGGTATCAAAAATATGATTGACAATTGATACAGATAGAGTAAAATCTATTCTATCTCTCTTCCACTAAAAAAAAGGACTTCAATAATTTTTAGGATGGATCAATTTTGTTCATAATTTCATCTCTGACTTTTCTCAAATAGTAAAACCAATGACTGAGATTTTGAAGCTGAAAGCATAGTTCAAATGGATAAATGTCTGAAAGAAATATTTCAGAGAGATCAAGAAAGCAATATCACAAGCTCTAGTTCTTACTAATTTGGACTACTCAAAATACTTTATCCTCTATGCATTTGGAGCAAAGGGAAGCTATGCAACTATCCTAACTTAGAAAATGGAACAGGATAATGAAAGACCAATAGCCTTCTTAAGTCAAACATTTTAGGATCATGAAAAAAGATATTGAAAAACAAGTTTATGTTGTCATGAAATCTCTAAAGAAATTTAGGCATTTTATTTCTCTAAAATAAACTCTAGTATATGTAGTACATCCAGATGTCTAAAACTTTGTGATTCAGGGAGAACTTTGTTAGGGTAAAAAGTAGTTTGTTACTTTTACCATTAGATTATTAATTATTTACTTTTTAACCTAGTAGATATTATTTCTAATATCTACCCTATGGTTAGTTGTCATAGTTATTTTGACTACGTTATTTGTTAGTAGTTATCACCTTATTAGTGAAGCATCTTAGTTAGCATGGTTAGGGGATATTATTTCCTAAATGTTCCTAAGACTATTGTTAGCTTTCTAAGTGTTATTTAAGCACTTGATTATTGAATAATATTCCTAAGTTTTTCTATGCTCTAACATTGGTATCAGAGCTACAAAGACTCACATGGGCAAGTGGATTTGTTTCGAGCATCATTTGAAAAGGTAGGAGGTATTCTCATTCTAGCTAGACCAAGGGGCCCAAATACCAAGACTCGAGACTCCCTTGGATAGGAACGCGGATCAAGACAAAAGTTAGCATGAAAAATATTTAATGGGTTTGATTTTTTCAATTGGTTTTGCTATTTCTAACCCCTAAGGTTTCCTAGATTATTTCCACTAGAACTAGACTAGATAGCCCACATACTGCCAGCCCCCATGTGAACCAAATATCCCATAGACTGACAGTCTATGGGGGAACCATATAGCCTATAAACTACCATCCTAAAAGTGGATTGACAACCTATCAAGCTGCTAATAGCTAAGGGGAGTAGAACTATCTCTGAGAGGACAATCCCTGACACAAGGAACCAAAACTATCCCTAAGAGGATAGTACCTAACATAGTACCAATGAGACCAATGTGACCATACTGACATGACCTCCAACATAGCACTAAAACCAAGGTGGTACCCCCAATCTCGGATCTAATGACATTGAAACTGATGTGGATGCATGGATCAAGGAATTTCTCACTGATGTTGTAGAGTCTCAAACTTTGAGGAGGATACAAATGTGAGCACTTGGCATGCATCTCGAGACTAGACCTAACATGTGGTGGACAAGCCACTGGATTGGACCCAACACATGGCAGATAAGCCACTAAATTGGACTTGACACATAGGTGACATGTGGTAGAAAGGCCATGCGCCATCCAGACGTAGACTAACTTGTTGTGACACGTGGTTGTAGCAAAATCAAAACATTTGATGTCGATTTCTCGTAGGCAGTCAAAAGAATAAGGGTGACTTCACCCTTTTACACTGTAAAACATTGCCTACAAGGGCAATGTGGGACTAATAGTCTCGAACATTGTTTTCCTTGCACGGGGGATGCTATAGAACAAAGGGAAATTCTTTCCATTTAATTCTCATTGGGTAGGCTATCCTGACTGAAAGGAGCACGATTCTTAAGGCTAGCACCCGTGGGATCGCAGGATCGACTCCCAACGAAGTCACCAAATACAATTTTTTAAACAAAATTACAATTACCTTTTGCAAAGGTCATAATTTTTTTTTTGTTTTTTTAATTTTTTGTTTTGTTTTGTTTTTTTAATTTTTTTTAGTTATTTTTTTAATAATTTAATATCTTTTCTTGCCTAAAATCATTTTATTTAAACTAAGGTGATTTTTATCAAAAAAATATTTGATTATTGATTAAATTATGCTGAAATTAATTAAAAATTTGCATTAAAATTGAAAATTTTAGGCCTATTTTGTTTTGAAAAATATAAAAATTGATGTTTTTTTGTTTTCTCCAAATCAAGGGGGGATAAGAGACAAAAATAAAAGCACAATTTCTTTTGCAACAAATTGAGATTTCTAACAACTTGCTCCAAATTTTTCCAATCATTTTTTGAGAGTACAAGTTTTGTCTCATGAAGAAGAGGCCTTGGATACAATAATCTCTTTGAGAATACAAGTTTTTTTATTTGAAAGAGAAATGAACTCCATCGTAAAACCACAAGATCCAATTTTTAGCAGATTCTTAGAAGATATAGAAAGACTTTACCTCATTTCAATACTTACACAGATCCTTGGAAGGTTTTAGGTCAAAGCTATGGTCCCATGAGGATTAGAGAACCTTTTAATCTTGATGCACCTCTAATTTTTTAGTATTGAAGCCTTAAGGGTCCACTAAAACCAAGTCGTTTATCGACTGGTTCTGGAAAGCCTTTCAAAATCTTGTCGTGTGTCGACTTGTCTTGAAAGGTGAGCTACTTTGTTATTTTTACAAAACAAAGGGGGGATAATTGATCTTTGATAAATTATCTTTTTTGCAAAAATTGTAACACAAAGGGGGGAGAATTTGAACATTAAATTTATTTTTTTGCAAAACACAAATCCATATTTTGTTGTAAAGACTTATAATTAGGTGCATTTTCGATATTACTCGACACATTTATTAAAATTTGACATTGCTAAATTAGGTGCATTTTCGGTTGCATCTGACACCTATGTGATAAAAATTTTATGGGCACTCTTTGATTGATTATTGCATTTAATTTCTTATTTTTTGCAATTATAAGTCATCAAAATCAAGAGCACTCAAAACCCCAAAATTTAACAATAATTTGTGTAAACTCATTTGTAAAGGTATAAAGCCAATTTTTCTTGATATTCTCTCCTAAATCAAAATCCCTAATTCACTCTTTTTTTTTGGCTTAATTCCCTCAAACTAACTATCCTTCTTTGGGAGGATTTTTAGGCAGGTGCCATTAAATACCAATAAGAGTGAATTATCTCTCATTTCTTCTTGTTTGGCTTAAATATCCTCAAATTGATTAATCCTTCCTCAAGGGTTTTTCAAGTAGGTGCCATTAAATATCAAGAAGAGAGAAAGAGAAACCATATTGGAACCATTCTAGAACCTTCATCATGGCAATTATCAACAAATACTTAAATGATACACAATTTTTTAAAGGTCCTAATTTTTTAGCATGAAAAACCAAGATGGAGGCCATTATGATTGTTGAATAAATGTGGGATATAGTGGATGGAACTATTCAAAACCCACTACAGCAGGTGTAGATCAAATTGCATGGGATAAAAATAACAATAGACTTCTCATGTTGATTTTGCTTGCCACTACTGATGAAATCCAACCTCACATAAGTGAAGCTAAAAATAGTAAAGATGCATGGGATGCATTATGTACCATTTTTGAAGGCAAGAATCAATAAACTATTCTAAACCTTCAAACTCAACTTCATACACTCCATATGAATTCAGGAGAATCAGTAGAGCTATTTCTTTGCAGAGTGGCAAAACTAAAGTCAAATTTGAATTCTTTAGGAGCTAAAGTAGAAGATACTATTCTAACTTTAGTAATATTGAAGGCTCTTCCAGAATCCTATAATATGTTAATAACATCCCTTAATGTATCTCAAATAATTGTAACCTTTGTGGAGTTAGTCAATTTTCTTCAAACTGAGAAATCAAATCAACTCCAAAGTGATGAAGTGTCAAACAATGCACTTTACACAAACAAATAGGGTGGAAAGAATAAAGGTAACTTTCAAAAGGGAGGATCATCTTCAGGATCAAGAGATAAGGGCAAGCAACCTCAATCTCAAGGGAAGTATTGCACAAATTTCAAAATGAACAACCATGATACCAAACGATGTTGTTTTAAAAACAAACAAGAAAAAAAGGACAAAAACAAGCCATAGAAGAAAAATAGACAACAACGAGGACATGTTGCTATTGAAAATTTTGATTCTGATTTAGAAAGAGCACACAAAGTGCTCATGCCCCATACAGATTCTACATAGAAGGATTATGTTTGGTACATTTATTTAGGCACCAACAAACACATGACTAGCGACAAGCAGTGGTTTGAGATATTTGACCCTAGAGAAGGCAAACTAGTAACAATTGCTAATAGTAAGACCTATCGTGTCTAGGGAGAAGGTAGTGTATCTATTTCTCTTACAGATGGAAAATTTCATATTCGCAATGTCCTTTATGTTCCAATATTGAAAAACAACTTGTTGTCAATTCTACAAATCTTGGATAAAAACATGGTTGTCAATTTCAAAGTGGAAAATGGACTAAAACATTGCTATATCACCAAGAAGGGTAAACACATAGCAACCGGTTCTTACAAGCATGGCTTGTTCACACTAGATGTTGTTTCAATACCTCATGTTTCCATGCAAATCAACACAAAGGAGGCCATTTCTCTTTGGCATAAGAGATTTGGACATCTTAGTACAGGGTATTTACTTGAGCTAAGTAAATCTCAAAGGGTGAAGGGACTTCCCACCTTTTCATCTACATTGCCAATCTTCTTGGATTGCTTAGTAGGGAAGCAATTTCGAGCACCATTCGAAGCTAGATCTTCTAGATCTAAGAGACCATTAGAGTTAGTGCACACTAATTTGTACGGTCCCATGCCATCAATTTTTGGAGGTAAAAGGTATTATTAGTTGTTTGTAGATGATCACTCATGGAAGATGTGGGTCTTATTTCTTCAACTGAAATCAGAAGCATTTTCCTACTTTTAGCAGTTCAAGAAACTAGTTGGGAAATATTTTGGATGCTACATAAAGACCCTCCACTCATATCGAGGGGGGAATATACCTCAAATAAATTATCTTCATTTTTGAAATCACATGGGATCAAAATACAACTAACCACAACCTATTCTCCAAAGTAAAATGGAGTTTTTGAAAGGAGAAATCATTCCATCATGGAAATGATTCACAATATGCTTAAGGGTGCAAATCTTGAGCAACGTTATTGGGCAGAAGCTACCACAATGGCAATATATATTTTGAATAGGGTACCCACAAAGGCCCTTAAAGATATAACTCCACAAGAATCATGGAGTGACAGGAAGCCCTCCATCTCCCATCTAAGATTTTTTGGCTATAAGGCATTTATGCATATACCTAAATAAAAGAGAAATAGACTATATGAGAAATCCTTACAATGTATTTTCCTTGGATATAATGAATATTCTAAAGCGTATCGATTGTATGACCCTAGAACAAATAAAATACATATAAGTAGAGATGTGGTGTTCGATGAGGCTATCACACCTGGCATCACATCCTCTGTATACCTAGAAGATGAGAAGCCACAAAAAAAAACTCCTCCACCTCAACAAAAGGTTCCAAAATGGTATACAAGTATGGTGAGAGATTCAAAGTTGACCTCACCTCCTGATCTTACTTTGAATCATCCTCGAACACGCATCATGTCTCGGTAGAAAAGAGCAGAAGCATCACCAAAAGTTGATGACCTTTGCCAATATTTCGAAGAGCATTCTATAGAAAGAGAGATTTATAGTGGAAAATATATGGAGATTGATGATGAGAGGGTTTATATATCTTCATATGATGAACATGAACCCACCATGGTCAAAGAAGCACTTAGTGAGCCATAGTGGAGGGCAGCTATGGATGTTGAATATAAATCTCTCATCAAGAACAATACATGGAAGCTAGTTAATTTACCTTTAGGTAAGAAACCATTGGGTGTAAATGGATTTATAAAATGAAATACAAGACATATGGAACCATTAACAAGAATAAGGCACACCTTGTGGCAAAGGGCTATGCTCAAAAGGAAGGCATCGATTACTAAGAGATCTTTACACCCACTGCAAGGATGGCCACCATTCATGTTCTTTGTACCATGGCAGCATAGTATGAATAGAAAGTTCATCAAATGGATGTCAAGAGGACCTTCCTAAATGGTGATTTGAACAAGGAAGTATACATGACTCACCAACAAGGATTTTTTGAGGAAGGCCATGAGCAACAAGTTTTCAAACTGGTTAAATCCTTGTATGGATTGAAACAAGCCCCTAGAGCATGGTATATAAAGATAGAAAATCACCTTTTACAACATGTATTTAAGATAAGTCCTTCAAATGTAAATATCTATGTTAAGAACATTGGTTATGAGATAGTGATTCTTGTACTCTATGTGGATGAATTGATAATTATCGGTAACTCAGAGACATTAATAGATGTTGTGAAGAATGGCTTGAGAGAGTCATTTGATATGATAAATTTAGGACTTCTCCACTATTGTCTTGGTCTAGAGATTGAGCAAAAAAATAATTACCTAAGGGTGACTCAAAATAAGTATGCCAAGACAATGATCGAAAAGTATCGTATGACTGATTGTAAACCAAAAGCAACATTGATGGAACAAGGGCTTTAGTTATCATGATACAATGATTCACCTTAGGTAGATGGCACTCTTTATTGTCAGATGATTGGGAGCCTTATATACATGGAAAACACTAGACCAGATATCACATTTGTTGTGAATTATCTTTCTCGATTCTTGCAAGAACCAAAATTTACTCACTAGAAAGTAGCAAAACGTGTTCTCCACTATATCCGTGGTATTATAGAGTATGGTTTAAAGTATAGGAAGAATAAAAAATTCTTCTTATAGGGTTTCATGGACTCTGACTATGCTAGATTAGTAGATGATAGAAATTCAACATCTATATATGTTTTTCATCTAGGATCCAGACCTGTCTCATGGGATAACAAGAAGCAACAAGTGGTTGCTATATCTTCAATAGAGGCAGAATATCACGTAGTACAATATGTAGTGTGTGAAGCAATATGGTTGAGTCACATCATAGCAAGTATGGGTTTACCCAAGAAACTTTCAATTCACTTGTACTGCGACAACCAAGGTGTTTTAAACTTAGTGAAGAATCTAGTTCACCATGAGTGCACCAAACATATTGACACATAGTGTCATTTCATTCATGATGAAGTTCCTAAACATAACATCAAACTCCAATACATTCCCACTAACGAACAGGTTGCAAACATCTTCACAAAGGCACTTGGACGTGTCAAATTTGATTTGTTCCGCAACACTCTTTGTATATCAAAGTAAAATATAATAAAGGGGGGATGTTAGGGTAAAAATGAGTTTGTTACTTTTACCATTATATTAGCTTATTTACTTTTTAACCTATTAGATATTATTTCTAATATCTACCCTATGGTTAGTTGTCGTAGTCATTTTGACTACGTTAGTTGTTAGTAGTTAGCGCTTTATTAGTGAAGCACGTTAGTTAGCATGGTTAGGGGATATTATTTCCTAAATATTCCTAAGACTATTGTTAGCTTCCTAAGTGTTATTTAAGCACTTGATTATTGAATAATATTCCCAAGTTTTTTCTATGCTCTAACACACTTGGTGATAAGATATTTGGCTAGGTAACTAAAATTTAGGAGTATGAAATTGAGATTAGATTGAAAAAAATAATAAGAGATAGGGCCTTATGTTAAATTCTAGCAGAGTATGAATGTAAAAATACCATTATGTCAAATCAAGATGAACATGATACTGGATCGAAAATAGAAACAATGCAGCCAAAAAACTAGGTTAAACAGTTAAGAAATTACTTAACTTTAGGAAGATGTTTGGATGGCTTGAATGCATATCAAAGAAGAAGATTCAAATTATAGGTTATAAAGTATGTTCTGGTTGAAAATTTCCTATAGCAAATAAACTTTGATGTAGTACTATGAAGATACCTCCATCTAGAGAAAACTAGAGAGATGCTACAAGAGTTTTGTTGGCAATTTTGGGTACCTTGGGTACATTGCCTTTGCTCAAGTATAGATGTTGTCATTGATGTCAAAAAGCTCTTGAAGCAATTTGATTTGATGTCAAGGAATTTTTTTTGATGAAGGTTTTTCAGAGCATGATCATTGAGTTTCCAAGAAGACCTTAGTGGCCCATTTGCAAAAGTTCAAGAAAAAGACAAGTTAGAAAAAGTATGCAGTCGGCTGGAAAAACTGTTGTGATTTCGCGACATGTTAGAGGAGAGAGAAAGTGCTGGCAAAACTGTTGCGATTTCGTGACATGTTGGCAGAGAAGGAGAGCAAGATGGAAAGTGTCGTGACTTTGCGAAACATTGCCAAGAAATTTGTACAGATGAAAAAGTGTCACGATTTCGCAACATACTGCAAGAGAGAGAGTCCAAAAGGAAAAGTGTCACAATTTCATGACATAATGCAGAAAAGAGAGTTCGTAGTGTGAACTGTCGTGATTTCACAACAAGCTCGAAGAGAGAGAAATTAACATGAGAAATGTCATGATTTTGTGACATGCTGTAGAGGTCGAGGTGAGGACTGTCATGATTTCACGACATGCTAAAAAGCTCGAAGTGAGAACTATCACGATTTCATGACATGCAACAAAGGGAAGAGTTTGAAATGAGAAGCATCGTGATTTCGTGACAGGTTGCAAAGAAAGATTTCAGAAGCTGAAAGCGTCGCAATTTCATGACAGGATGAAAGAAAAGCATACGGATGCAGAAAGTGTCATGATTTCATGACAGGCAGAAGTGAAGAAGCCAGCGGATGAAGATGTAGCGATTTCACGATAGGATGAAAGAAAAGCGTACGGATGGAGAAAGTGTCACGATTTCATGATAGAAACAGGAAGCAAGTCTTCAAAAGAAGAGGTGTCATGATTTTGCGACAAATTCAAGAAGAAAGAGCTTGAAGGCGAAAGCGTCGTGATTTCGTGACATGTTCCAATTTTGCGGGCATAAGGCAAAGAAGAGCTTAAGGTAGCGAAAGCGTCATGATTTCGTGACATGTTCCATTTTTGCTAGTGCAAGCTAATAAGAGGTTGATAAAGTGAAAAATGTCACGATTTCGTGACAAAAGTGACGATGACATCAGTAGAGGCAGAAGTGTCGTGATTTCGTGACAAAAGCAAAGTTGTTGCTAACAAAGCGAGAAGTGTCACGATATCGTGACAAGAGCTTAGTCAAAGTCATCAATGGCTAAAGTGTCATGATATCATGACAAAAGTCATAAGATAGTGTACGATTGCAAAAGATGTCGCGATATCGTGACATGTTGTAGTTTCATGGTACAGAAGCTACAGAAGAGTTGCAAAGTTAAATTTGAGTCGACAAAGTTAAATCTGGGCTGACGAAGATTAGGGTTTGCAGCTGACATTTTTTAGGGTTGTGCAGCCGACTAGGATCAAAGTTTTAATCTTGAAAGTTTTAGTATAAGAGGAGGGTTGTTTGAAGAGAAATCGAATCGATCGGAGTGTGCGTTTGAAGTGCGATATTCACAGATAGAGTGCGGGGGAGAAGTTCGATCGTCGAGAAGCAGAGTGTGTGAAGACGGTGCTGTTGTGATTGCACAAAGGTGCATAGGTTGATGTTTGATTGAATGCTACTATTTTTGCATAGACAGTGCAAAATTTGGTTTCGACCAAGTGCGAATGTGATAGAATAGAAAGAGATTTGAGGATAGACTTGTGCCAGACCAAAGGACTATGTTTGGTGCAGACCAGAGAAAGAGGAAGAGGACAGACTTGTGCCAAATCGAAGGACTGTGTTTGGTGCAGACCAGAGAAAGAGGAAGAGGATAGACTTGTGCCAAACTAAAGGACTGTGTTTGGTGCAGATCAAAGAAAAAGATAGAGGACATTTGTGCTAGACCGAAGGACTGTGTGTAGTGCAAATTTGAGGAACAAGCTTTGAGGTGACAGAGTTGAGGACAGAGGTCTCCATCCAGAGTAGGGAAGACAAGTGTCTTCTGTGGATAGAGTTTCGTTTGCTAAGGGCAGCAGAGGCATAGGTCTTCTAGAGGGTCACCAGCCAGAGTAGAGTTAGAGGATTGGTGTCTCCTTTGGGTTGGTACCCATAAACATTGTAATCTGGAAAGGTTTCCCAGATTTTGTTGACAAAATTTTAGTGAAAAATTTTATCCGTGGAGTAGCCCACTTTGGGTGAACCACATAAATTGTTGTGTCTCTTTTGTGGATGGTGTTTTCTGCATTGCTTTGATTTATGCTTGATACTATTTTCTATACACTGCATAATTTTGAGTTGAAAGTTGAATTGAAGGAAAAAGTAAAAAGTGGTCTTATACTGTTCACCCCCCCTCTCAGTATAAGCTTGTGTTCTTCAATTGGTATCATAGTGGGTTCCTTCGGAAAGTTTAATAGCTTGAAGGAAAAGCTTGCAAGAACACAATGGACTATTCAAGTGGCAATGCAGCACCTATTCTTGATGGATCAGATTTTGGTCTATGGAGTGCAAGAATGAAGGTTCATTTAATGTCTCTTGGGAATGAGGTTTGGGAAGTGATTGAAGACGGGTACACTATTCCTAAAAATGGTCCTTATACTAAAGAAGACAGACTCCTACATCACAACAATTCAAAAGCAATGAATGCAATCCTGAAGGGTTTACAAAAGGCAGATCTCACTAAAGTGATTCACTGCAAGACAGCTAGTGAAATGTGGAATCAGCTGAAAGTGGTTCATACAGGTGATGCAAATGTCAGAAAGGCCAAGTTGAGACATTTTAAAGGTATTTTTGAACATCTCAAAATGAATTATGATGAAAATATTAGTGACTACATGCTTCGTATGGATGAGGTTGTTAACTCCATGAAAGATTTAGGTCTTGAGCTTGCTAAAAATGATGTGTGTGATAAGATTTTAAGATCTCTTCCTAATAGATTTAGTGAAAATATTTCTGCTATTGAGGAAGCTAAAGATTTAGATAAATTGAAAAAGGATGAGCTCCATAGTATACTTGCAACATTTGAGCTAAGAACTCAAGTGAAATTTGATGTCAAGAAAGAGGCAGCTTTCAAAGCTACCAAGAAATCAAAGGGCAAACAAATTCAAGAGAGTGATGAGTATTCTAGTGATGAAGAGGCATATTACAGCAAGAAAGGCAAGTTCTCTAGAAAGCACAAAAGCATGAAAAACATAAGATGTTTCAACTGTGGGAAGTTTGGTCATTATGCTACTGACTGTACTATTTCCAAGAATGAAAGTGATGAAGATATACAGGATTCTAAGAGCAAGGATTTTGAAAAGCACAAGCATCACAAGTACAAAGATGAGCACAGCAATCACGAAAAGAGGTATTCTCACAAGCACAAGAAGATTTTTTACCTAGACAAAGCAAGTAAGTGTTCTAGCAATGATAGTGAAAGTTCTTCTAGTGATGATGGAAATGAGATGTTATTCATTTCAAAAAAAGAGGAAGAACCGAAACACAGATTCATTATCATGAAATGTTTTAGATGTGGAAATTTTGGTCACCTTGAGGATGATTGCACAAATAATGAATTGGTTACTAGTATGTATGAAGATGCTTCAGAAAACTATAAGGAAGATGCTTGTATGGTTTTTGAAAAAGGTAGCACCTCTAGTGATAAGAAATCTGGAAAAGGCCTTGAGGATTCAAAAAGCAAACAAATAAAGGATCTTGAAAGTGAACTTAATAATGCTCTTAGTGCTTTGAAAAAGGAAAGAAAGAAGAATGATAGACTCAAGGATAAGCTAGATGAATGTTGTATGGAGAGAGATGATCTTATAGAAAGTCTCGACATCTCTGTGGCTAAGACACAAGAACTCAAGGATGAGCTGGAATCGAAGGTTCTTGAGAATAGTGAGTTAGAACAAAAAATTGCTTCTTTGAAAGAGGAAACCAAATATTACAAGGATAAGTTGTACAGGTTTCAAGACAGCTCCAAAAAGGTTAAATCGCTCATCAAAGGTCAAAGAAAGACAACAGATAAAATAGGTCTTGGTTTTGTTAAACCTCACAAGGAACAGGTTGGGGAATCTAGAAAGAGATTTCAAAAATAAGAGATTTCTGATGAAGAGAGTATTTCAGAGAAATATTTCATGAGTGATAGATGCGCAGAAATAGAAAATAGAATTTTTAATGCAAAGAAGAAGTTTACCAGACCTAGAAGGTAATTTACAAGAAAGTTTAATGGCAGATGTTTTGCGTGTCACAGGTTTGGCCACATGGCTTTGCATTGCATGACTCAAGTAAGGAAGGTAAATCACAGTTTCAGGGGCCGTAATTTCTTTCAAGGGTATTGTTACTCTTGTAAATAGTTCGGGCATAAGGCAATTTTTTGCAAGGCTAATTACAGGAACACGGTTAGTCATAACAGGCGGATTCAAAGAATAGGTATGCCAAACAAAAATAACATTGTTACTTGTTATAAGTGCAACAATGACGGTCACACAGCTAGACAGTGTAGAGCTGAACTTCCAAGGTATAGGAATAGGAAAAGTGGTATGAATAGGTCCAAGGATCAAGGCGTGGACAAGAACAGGGATGAGAACAAGAACAAGAACAGTGACAAGAACAGAAATATGGACAAAGAGTTCAAGAGAAGGCCCGACAAAGAAGTTATAGATGTTGATGATGATTAGTGCCTAATGGGAGTTTCACTCCCACCCCTATTTTAATCACCTCATCAGGAGGTGGGGGAGGGACTACGCTAAGAGGCTCATTTTTAGTCCCGAGCCCCAAAGGTGACCCTTTTCCATTGATGACAAAGGGGGAGAGATATGAATAAGGGGGAGAGCATCAAGTGAAGAGAAGAGCTTCAAGTCAAGGGGAGCAAAACTTCAAAGGTAGATTCTTAGTTGTTAGAATAGGTTGTTTTAGTTTTGTCTCTTGAGAAGTGTTTTCAGTAAAGGTTTGCCATCAATGACAAAGGGGGAGATTGTTGGCAATTTTGGGTACCTTGGGTACATTGCCTTTGCTCAAGTATAGATGTTGTCATTGATGTCAAGAAGCTCTTGAAGCAATTTTATTTGATGTCAAGGAATTTGTTTTGATGAAGGTTTTTCAGAGCATGATCAATGAGTTTCCAATAAAACCTTAGTGGCCCATTTGCAAAAGTTCAAGAAAAAGACAAGTTAGAAAAAGTATGCAGCCGACTAGAAAAACTATCACGATTTTGTGACATGTTAGAGGAGATAAAGTTCTGGAAAAACTGTCATGATTTCACGACATGTTGGCAGAGAAGGAGAGCAAGATGGAAAGTGTCGCAATTTCGTGACATGTCGCATTTTCGCGACTCGAAAAGTGCAGGAAGGTAGAGAAGGAAAAGTGTCACAATTTCGTGACACATTGCCAAGAAAGTTGTACAGACAAAAAAGTATCATGATTTCGTGACTTACTACAGGAGAGAGAGTCCAAAAGGAAAAGTGTCACGATTTCACAACATAATGCAGAAAAGAGAGTTTGCAGTGTGAACTGTCGTGATTTCATGACAAGCTCGAAGAGAGAGAAAGTAACATGAGAAATGTCACAATTTCACGACATGCTACAGAGGTCAAGGTGAGGACTGTCATAATTTCATGACATGCTAAAAAGCTCGAAGTGAGAACTATCATGATTTTGTGACATGCAACAAAGGGAAGAGTTTGAAATGAGAAGCGTCGTGATTTCGTGACAGGTTGCAAAGAAAGATTTCGAAAGCTGAAAGCATCATGATTTTGTGACAGGATGAAAGAAAAGCATACGAATGCAAAAAGTGTCACGATTTCACGACAGGCAGAAGTGAAGAAGCCAACAGATGAAGATGTAGCAATTTTGTGACAGGATGAAAGAAAAGTGTATGGATGGAGAAAGTGTCATGATTTCATGACAGAAACAGGAAGCAAGTCTTCTACAGAAGAGGCATCATGATTTCGTGATGAATTCAAGAAGAAAGAGCTCGAAGGCAAAAGCGTCACAATTTTGCAACATGTTCCAGTTTTGTGGGCGTAAGGCAGAGAAGAGCTTAAGGCAGCGAAAGCGTCGTGATTTCATGACATGTTATGTTTTCACTAGTGCAAGTCGAGAAGATGTTGATAAAGCGAGAAATGTTGCGATTTCATGACAAAAGTGACGATGACGTCAGTAGAGGCAAAAGTGTCGTGATTTCATGACAAAAGCAAAGTTGTTGCTGACAAAGCAAGAAGTGTCGCGATATCACGACAAGAGCTTAGTCAAAGTCGTCAATGGCTAAAGTGTCTGATATCGTGACAATAGTCATAATATAGTGTATGGTTGCAAAAGATGTCGCGATATCGCAACATGTTGTAGTTTCGTGACAAAAGCTACAGAAGAGTTACAGAGTTAAATTTGAGTCGACAAAGTTAAATCTGGGCCGACGAAGATTAGGGTTTGTAGCCAACGTTGTTTAGGGTTGTGCAGCCAACTAGGATCAAAGTTTTAATCTTGAAAGTTTTAGTATAAGAGGAGGGCTATTTGAAGAGAAATCGAATCGATCAGAGTGTGCGTTCAAAGTGCGATATTTGCAGATAGAGTGTGAGGGAGAAGTTCGATTGTCGAGAAGCAGAGTGTGCAAATACGATGTTGCTATGATTGCGCAAAGGTGCATAAGTTGATGTTCGATCGAGTGCTGCTATTTTTGCATAGACAATGCAAAAGTTGGTTTCAACCAAGTGTGACTGTGACAGAACAAAAAAATATTTGAGGACAGACTTGTGCCAGACCAAAGGACTATGTTTGGTGCAGACCAGAGAAAGAGTAAGAGGACAGACTTATGCCAGACTGAAGGACTGAGTTTGGTGCAGATCAGAGAAAAATATAGAGGACATTTGTGCTATACCGAAGGACTATGTATAGTGCAAATTCGAGGAACAAGCTTTGAGGTGACAGAGTTGAGGACAGAGGTCTCCAACCATAGTAGGGAATACAGGTGTCTTCTATGGATAGAGTTCCATTTGCTAAGGGCAACGGATGTAGAGGTCTTCTAGAGGATCACCAGACAGAGCAGAGTTAGGGGATTGGTGTCTCCTTTGGGTTGGTACCCATAAACATTGTAATTAGGAAAGGTTTCCCAGATTTGGTTGATAAAATTTTAGTGAAAAATTTTATCCGTGGAGTAGCCCACTTTAGGTGAACCACGTAAATTGTTGTGTCTCTTTTGTGGATGGTGTTTTCTGCATTGCTTTGATTTATGCTTGATACTGTTTTCTCTACACTGCATAATTTTGAGTTGAAATTTGAATTGAAGGAAAAAGTAAAAAGCGGTCTTATATTGTTCACCCCCCCCTCTCAGTATAAGCTTGTGTTCTTCAAGTTTCATAGTGGTTTTTAAGGAGGCCACTATTATGGATAAACTACCATGGCAAATATTTTGAGGATCAAATATTATTGGCCATCCATTTTTGTATATACATTCAAATTGGCCAAAAATTTTGAAAAATGCTAGAAATTTATTGGTAAAATTAAACATCCAGTGATGCCACTCCAATCGATACTTGTAGAAGAACCTTTTCAACAATGGGGTTTAAATTTCATTGGTATGATCAACCCAAATTCATCTACCAAACACAAGTACATTCTAACAACTTTTTACTTCACAAAATTAATTGGAGTGAAAGCTACAAAACATGCTGATCAGGATATCGTAATTGATTTTTTGTAAAGACTGATCACTAGATTCAGAATTTTGGCCATTATTATCTCAGCTAATGTCGGATCTTTCATAGGAGCTAAAACTATTGATTTTGCAAGAAAGTTTAGAATTTAATGAAATGCTTCATAAAATTATTACCCCTAGGGGAATGGTCTAACATAATATATCAACAAGAATAATGAGGCACCAAATGATAAGGTATTAAAATACAAATTAAGAAATTAATTCTTAGATAATTTACATTAAAAATAAAGTTCTTAAATAAGCACAAATTACATTTGTAGATCCTCAAAACATGGAGGATAAGCTAATCATCACTTATTTTAGGGATAACCCTCTAACTAACCCTTATCTAGAATATTGCCAACTAACCTATCTAGAAGACTTATGCCAAGTCTATGTGAGCAACAAAGTCTCACTTAAAATTTATTCAAAATAAACTAAGTCCCTAAAGACTAAGTTCTAACAAGCCTAAGCCTAGTGATATAAACCTAAGCCTATAACATAATATCCATATCAAATAATTTGTTGAAAATCATCAAAATAAGTATTGAACATAATACTAAAAGCTGGCATTTATTACTAGATCAAGCACTATGGGCTGATTGGATCACAATCAAGAAGTCCCTGAGGACTTCACCTTATGCTCTAGTTTATGGGAAATAAGCTATGCTACCAATCAACTTAGAGCTTCTAGTATTGATATTCCTAACTAAAAGTTGTTTAGATGATATACAACCCATAGAAAGAAGGATGGTAGAGTTAGTCTAGTTAGAAGAAAAATATGAATAGGCATTAACAATTTTTATCATCACTAGACATCGATGAAACGTTGGTTTGACAAAAATTCAACATTGAAAACATTTGAAGAAGGTGCCTTGGTGCTCAAATGGGACATGGACAAAGCAAAACCCAACTCACATAAAATTTTTGATTCAATGTGGTCCAAACCATATATAATTGAGCAAAAGGACCTAACGCATTTCAATTGCACCACCTGAATTACCATCTATTGCCAATTCTGATAAATGGTTAGCCTTAAGCATTATTTATATGACACATACATACTGCTTGTAAATATTGTATTTTATCTATTTTTTAACAAGATAGTGGTCTCTATAATTAATTATCTAAGGTGATAGATCATCTGCCTATCTAGAATCTTGAGCTACACGACCCATTTTTGCATTCCAAATGGATCATGAACCAACAGATCAAAGAAATAATTGAAATCTTGTGACAGATATCACAAGGTGGTTGTAAGCTTAATGGTTGTTAAAATCTACTAGTTGCCCATGATTTATGAATCCTACAATTTCATTAGTCAATAAAACTGCCAAATACAACACGCAACAATAATATTACAATGGTTGGCAATCTCAGTGAGATATTCTTGGATTAATAAAAAATCATAGACCCACAAAATTATGTAACCCCAACTAATTTTTTAAAAGTAATTATTTCAAATTACACTTCTAGTAATGAATTGATTGGTTGGTAGACTGAAGTTTTGAATTACAATAGAATGTTACCGAGTAATAATATACCTTCCAAGCCTATATGTCAATTTTTTTAAAAGAGCAACAATTATTGAGGGCAATAATATATTGCATGAGGGCAATAACATCCCAGAACTAGTGAAATTCTTGGCCAAAAAATATAAATTAAATACCCCTTTTCAAATACCCCTCATAATATTTTTAAGTACAAGTTACAACACAAAGCTCTAGGTATTTGAAAAGGAATCAGTCACTAGCAGCAGTAGCACAATTAAAAAAATGGGCAAAGGAAATAGGAGTGCCATTGTTCAAAAGTACACAAATGAGCTACAAGATGATTTTGTGAGCATCCATGACACAATGCTCACAATCAAATCTAGGTTGAAGACCTTCCAAATTGGTTGTGAGGAAAACGGGAAGTTTTCTAAGAATCACTTAGCTGGTGTGGCTTACCGCTCAAAACTCAATAGATTTATACCCGAAGTAGAGCACCCATGTCCAAAGCTCATCAATGCAATAGTAAAATTTTATGACCCCAATACTGCCAGAATATGCAATTCTAGGTTCGAGCCACTGTTTACTATCAATGGAGAACTGTTAATGGAGGCATTTGTAGTAGAAGATACTCTAGATATCAAGTTGAAAGAAATCATGCTAGAGAAATAGAGATTGTATATAAAAATAAGGTGGTTCAATAATGGCTCATAAAAATTAGAGAAAAATGTCTAGAGGGATTCATGACCAAAAATAGGAGGCTTTTGGAATTCAGTGATGAAGCACAACCTATCTTCTCCATACTAGCAATAGTTCTGGATCTAAGAACTGATGTGATGGTTTATACATATCAAATGGGTATGGCAAATGTAGTCATGGCTGCTTTTCCCTATGTTACTTTGGATTGGACTAGATTTTTGACCATCAGAATACATAAACAATTAAAGTCTATGAAGAATGGAAAATGTGACGTATTCACATACCCATACTATGTGGCTTGGTTATTTTTACATTACATGACCTCAGTGGGTAAGCATACTATTTAGCTATAAAAGATAGATGAACAGGTTATTGTACATCTGGTAGTAGACTGGATCCATCTCCTAAGAGATAACAATTTGTATCTCAAATTATAAAGAAAATAAGCTTATACTGAGAGGGGGGTGAACAATATAAGATCAACTTTTACTTTTCTTTAAAATGATAATAGCAATAATATCAAAGCAGTAAAATAAATAATGCACAATTCATCACACACATGAGAGACACAGATTTAACATGGTTCACCCAATATGGGCTACATCCACGAAGAAAATATTTCTTCTAAATTTTCTCAATAAATCTATTGGGAATCAATTCCCTATTACAATGTTTATGGACCTTTTTCCAAAAGAGATCTCAATCCCCAATGCTCTGACTTGTGGATCTCTCTCCACAGGAGAACTCTATCCCCTCTACTATAGTTTGTGAATCTCTCTCCACAGAATAACTCTATCCCCTTTGCTCTGGTTTATGGATCTCTCTCTAATAGAAGAACTCTATCTACTCTACTCTAGTTTGTGGATCTCTCTCCACAGGAGATATATCCCTTCTGCTCTAGTTTGTGGATCTCTCTCCATAATATAACTCTATATCCTTTGCTCTGGTTTGTGGATATCTTTGCATAGGAGAACTCTATCCCCTTTGCTCTGGTTTGTAGATATATCTCCATAGGAGAACTCTATCTCCTCTCCTATGGTTTAACTCTACTCCAATATACCCCAAGCCTTAACACAAATATTGATCAAATTAGCAATCAAAAATACTCTCAAATATATCTCAAATATACCCCAAGCCTTCACACAAAGCTTTATCAAATCAAAAATCAAACATGCTCTCAACTCTATCTCAAATCTACCCCAAGCCTTAACACAAATCTTGATCAAATCAGCAATCAAAACTGCTCTCAAATCTATCTCAAATCTGCTCCAAGCCTTAACACAAAGCTTTATCAAATCAACAATCAAACCTACTCTCAACTCTATCTTAAATCTACCCCAGTTCTTAACACAAAGCTTTATCAAATCAAAAATCAAACCTACTCTCAACTCTATCTCAAATCTGCACCATACCTCATTACAAGGCTAGCACAAATTTGCCTCGACTCTTCCTAAATCTATCTCAATGTTGTTTCAAGTCTTCACATGACTTGCTCAAGTCTATCTCAAAGTTACTTCAAGTATTTTCACAACACTTGCTCAAATATACCTCAAAGCTGCTTCAAGTATTTTTACAAGACTTGCTCAAAAGCTACTTCAAGTATTTTCACAAGACTTGCTCAAATTTACCTTAAAGCTACTTCAAGTTTTCTCACAATACTTGCTCAAATTTGCCTTAATGTTTCTCATTGAACCTACTCAAACATTTCCAAATCTTACATACAAATAAATGTCTATATCTCTTTCAGAAATACTTTCTTCAACTAGGCAATTCAGACATAATCTACCTAGAATTTGTTTAACATCTAGAACATATAGATAATGATATGCATTATCAAAAAACCAATATGTTATTCACATTCACAAATCTAGCATTCAACTAATTCAATCTCTATCTCTTGTAAAATCCCTTTCAAATCAAATCAAACTAGCATATAACTTTGCTTCACAAAACTGGTCTATCTTTCTTGCAAATTTGCTCTCAAACATCAACCACAATAATGCACAAGTAGGTCTCAAACCCTAATGCAATTGCTTCCAATTTCATTCAACAATAATGCACATGTAGATCTCAAACCGATGCAGGAGCATCCGAGGGTAGCAGAGCAATCTTGCATCAACCAAATTTTTCTAAGTGTCTTGCAAAGAAAAATATGTGTCACGATATCGCGACAGAAAAAATGTCGCGATATCGTGACCAAAATAGGAGAGAGAGGACGCGACAGACAGAATTTCGTGAAATCGTGACCAAAGCAAGGAGTGAAGGCACAACAGACAGAATGTCACAAAATCACGACCAAGGCGAGGAGCAAAGGCACAGTAGACAGAATGTCACGAAATCGCAACCAAGGTGAGGAGCAAAGGCACAATGGACAGAACGTCATGAAATCGTGACATGTCATGATTTCATGACTAGAGCAGGAAGCGAAGGTGCGAAGGACGAAAGGTCACAAAATCGTGACATGTCACGATTTTGTGATCGAAACTGAAGAACGGAGGCATGATGAAAATACGTCATGATATCACGACCAAGGCAAAAGCAGGAAGGCAAAAGAAGATAATTTCATGATATCGTGACATGTCGTGATATCGTGACCAAAAGAAAAACACGTAGTCCAGGCTAACATAAATGCATTCCTTCATGCATGGCAAGCTAGAGATAGTGAAGCAACAGTCTCAGAGAAATATTCCAACAAGCATGTTGGCCACTCGCGCATTATATCTAGAGACATAGTTAAGGCAACTAGCAACGAAACAATAGTTCCAAAAGAAGATTACGATGGTTATGGTAGCCAGTCACGCACCTCACCCAGAGTCCCATGAATGCAACTTTCCAGTATTGATCCAGGTGGCTGTTGTAGATCATGGGAAATTTGAAAACACAGAGGGTCGGGGCCTTGATAAAAACCCAAGAATTGTAATGAGAAGGGGTTGGCAAAACGATAGATTGTTGTATATTTTTGTAAAATTCTTCCAAAGCTACTGAATGAGAAATTTGGCTCTAGATTTTCTTTGTCCTTTGTACTGTGTAGTTATGTTCTCCACCAAGTGGTATCAGAGCCGAAAGTTCCTGAGTGTATAACAGATCATCGGACGTGAGGTAGTTACACCAGGATCTGTGGAAGGGCTTGTGAGAGAGTGAGTAGAATGCCTCCAAGAAGAAACCCTGTTGGTGGGAGAGGCATGGCGGTGACGAAAGCTGTCTAAGTTTTGCAGAGGCAGATGCAAGCCCTGTAAGAAGAGATGCGTAGAGGATTTGAACTAAGAAGAGATGAAGGTAGCAAAGAGGAAGATGACGAAGAAGAGGGCTAGCCTAAGGAAGAAGAAGAATCTATAGATCCTGCTCAAGCCAAACTATACAAAGCCATATCTCATATTTGGAAGAGGCCAAATATGGAGGTTTCCACGTATTTCGGGAACCTTGATCCGAAGGAATTGATCGACTGGATCAACGATCTGGAAGAGTAATTTGAGTACGAGGAGTTTGAGGATCCTAATAGGGTTAGATTCACTAAGACCAAACTAAAATTTCATGCCAGCATTTGGTGGAAGAGAGTGCAGCTGGAGTGAAATAGAAGAGGAAAAGAGAGAATCACAAAATGGGAATGGATGGCAAAAAAGCTGAAGAGGCAGTTCATCCCTGGTGATTATGAGTTAGACCTGCTAAATAAAATGCAAGGGTTGAGGCAATCAAGTAAGTCTGTAAAATAATACACAGAAGAGTTTCATAAAATTATGATCAGAACATGCCACTCAGAGGCCAACAAGGAGCAGGTAGCCCGTTACATTAATGGGTTACAAGCAAGTATTCAAGAAGAATTAAGTCTGGTCCGGATGACCACCATAGAGGACGCTTACCAATTTTCCCTAAAGGTTGAAGAAAAGCTCAATAGGAGGTTTGAGAACAAGCAAAGAGGAAGAGGTCATGGCGGAAGAACCGGCGGAAGGACCAGTGGAAGAAGAAATGAATATTCTCAGAAGAATGGAGAAGGTAGTAGTAATCAAGAACAAAGGAGAGAAAATACCTACCGCCCCCATAATCAGAATAATGATTACCGAGGGGGAAGGGGCAGAGCTGGATGTGGCCAGGGAAGAGGAAGATTTTGTGGAACTTGTTTCCAATGTGGAGAAGAGGGACATCACCAATACGAGTGTCCACAACAACGAGAAAGGAATAATAGGAGGCCGGAAGGAAATGCCAGAGCCGCGGTCGCTGATGAAGATGCTGGATCTGAGCATTCTGAAGAAGCAGAGAGAGGAGAAGTAATGATCGTAAGGAGAGTCCTACTAAATGAAGAGGGGGGTGCAGATTAGAGGAAAATCTTATTTCGCACAAGGTGTAAATGCGCAGGTAAGATTTGCAATATTATTATTGACAACAATAGCACGGATAACCTAGTTTCAAAGGGAATGGTTACAAAGCTACAACTGGAGAGGAAGAGACACCCACATCCATATTGGATCGCGTGGTTGCAGAAAGACCATAAGGTTTTGGTCAATGAACAATTCCTGGTAAAATTTAGCATTAGGAATTACCGTGATGAGGTCCTGTGCGACATCCTGCCCATGGATACGTGCCATTTGCTATTGGGAAGGCCATGGTAGTTTGACAAGTGCGCGGTTCATGATGGCCGTGCCAACACCTACTCTGTAACAAAGAAGGGAATGCGTCATAAGCTGAAACCCCTGAAGGAGGTGGAAGAAAAGGTATGTGGCAGTGCCAAAATTTTCTTAGTTGACAGGAGAAAATTTTTAGATGATTTAAAACATGAACATGTGTTATGCATTAATTCCTAGAGTTAGGGAGAAAGAATGCAAAGATACCCCAACAGAAGTCCTAGATCTATTGGAGGAATTTCTAGATATTATATCTGATAATGTGCCTGAGGGCTTACCCCCAGTAAGGAATATCAGTCACCATATAGATTTGGTGCCAGGATCGAGCTTGCCCAATAAAGTTGCACATAGAATGACGCCTGTAGAAACTGAGGAGCTAAATAGGTAGGTCCAGGAGTTGCTGGAGAAGGGACTGATTCAGGAAAGCTTGAGTCCATGCGCAGTGCCTGTAGTGCTAGCACCAAATAAATATGGAGAGTGGAGAATGTGTACAGACTCTCGAGCCATCAACAAGATCATAATAAAATATAGATTTCCATTGCCAAGAATGGATGACATAATGGACTGTTTGAGTGGAGCCAAGTACTTCACCAAGATTGACCTCAAGAGTGGTTACCATCAGATCCGTGTCAGAGAAGGAGATGAGTGGAAGACAGCCTTCAAGACCAGAGAGGGTTTGTATGAGTGGTCGGTCATGCCATTTGGTCTATCCAATGCACCAAGTACCTTCATGCGACTGATGAATGAGGTACTGAAAGAGTTTTTAGGCAAATTTTTCATTATCTATTTAGATGATATATTAATATTTAGCAGAACCTTGGAGGATCACCTGATGCACATTAGAAGGGTTTTTGAGAAGCTGCGGGAGGAGCAGTTATTGATTAATCTAAAAAAGTGTAATTTTGTAAAGAAGGAGTTAGTGTACCTAGGATTTTTCATCTCAGCAGAAGGTCTAAAAATGGACACAGAAAAGGTGAGAGCTATCATCGAATGGCCTACTCCGAGAAGCACAATAGATGTAAGATCATTTCATGGTCTAGCCAGCTTTTACAAAAAATTCATTAGAAATTTTAGCAGCATTTGTGCACCCCTTACAGAAACAATGAGAGGGGATAAGAAAGAATTCAAGTGGACCATGGGAGCAGATAAAAGCTTTGATGTGTTGAAGAAAAAGGTCATAGAACAACCTGTTTTGGCACTTCTAGACTTTAACAAGGTATTTCAGGTAGATTGTGACACCAGTGGTAGTGCAATAGGAGCTGTACTGAGTCAGGAAGGCATACCTGTTGCTTACTTTAATGAGAAGCTCAATGATGCTCGGAAAAAGTATTCAGTTTATGATCAGGAATTGTATGCTATAGTTCAATCTCTAAGGAAGTGGAGGCATTATTTGTTGCCAAAAGAGTTTGTTCTATTTACTAATCATCAGGCCTTACAGTACATTAATAGCCAAGCAAAACTGAATCAGAGGCACTTGAAGTGGGTTGAGTTTCTCCAAAGTTATACCTTTGTGTTAAAGCACAAAAGTGGAAAATCAAACAGAGTTGCAGATGCCTTAAGTAGAAGGTAGAATTTGCTAATAGAAATGAAGGTGGAAGTGGTAGGATTTGAAGAACTGAAGGGTTTGTACCCCAAAGATCCTGATTTTGCAAAAGCTTGGAGGGCTTGCTTGGCACCTATTACTTTGGACAGGACAAAGTGGTTGGATTTTCTAATCCAATATGGAATGTTGTTCAAAGGAAATCAATTATGCATTCCAAGGAGTTCCATGCAAGAAAACTTAGTCAAGGAGAAACACAGCGGAGGACTGGCTGGACATTTTGGTCGGGATAAGACCATTGCCCTGGTGAGTGAAAACTACTATTGGCCGCAACTGCAGTAGGATGTGAAAAGGTTTGTGCAAAGTTGTAGAATATGCCAAATGGCAAAAGGCATGAGGCAGAAAATAAGATTATATCAGCCGTTACCTGTACCTGAGAGGCCATGGGAGGACGTCAGCATGGACTTCATTCTTGGATTGCCGAGAACACAGAGGGGAAATGACTCTGTATTTGTGGTGGTTGACAGATTCTCCAAGATGGCACATTTTATTCCCTGTCAGAAAACAAGTGACACGGTTCACATTGCAAGGTTATTTTTCAAATAAGTGGTACGATTTCACGGTCTACCAAAAAGCATCGTTTCTGACAGAGATACAAAGTTTGTTGGGTATTTCTAGAGAACATTGTGGAAGAAGTTGAAGACAGATCTGAAGTTTAGTTCTGCATACCACCCACAGACTGATGGACAGACAGAGGTGGTAAATAGAATTCTGGGTAATTTATTGAGATGCTTGATAGCAGATAAACCCAAGGGATGGTATTTGGTTTTATCGTAGGAAGAATTTGCATACAACAATTCTATCAACAAGAGTACAAACAAATCTCCATTCCAAGTCATATATGGAAACAACCCAAGAAAATTTTCTGAGCTGAGGAAATTGGATAAAGATGAAAAGAGCAGTGTCGAGGCTGAGGAATTTGTAGAACATATAAAAACCATGCATGAATAAGTGAAGAAACAAATTACAAAAATGAATACTCAGTATAAGAAAATAGTAGACCAAAAGTGACAATTCAAAGAGTTCGAAGTAGGAGATGAAGTCATGGTCCATCTCAAAAAAGAAAGATTTCCTGCCAAAACTTATAACAAGTTGAAGATGAAGAAGTTTGGGCCATGAAGAATACTGGAAAAACGGGATTCAGGCAATGCATATGAAGTGGAATTGCCAAGTGGGCTTGACATTTCGCCTATTTTTAACATATTAGATTTAGTGGAATACCATGAGGGAGACAGTACAGAGGCACCAAGTACAGAGTTGTGGAGCATTCCAGTGTCTAACCCAACCACAAACGAGATCGAGGAAATATTAGATACTCATGAAGGCAGAAGCACCAGGAACAAAAAATATTTTGAATATATGATCAAGTGGAAGGGCAGACCTGTAGAAGATGCAACTTGGTTGTCAAAAACAGAGGTTGACCGCCTGGATCTTCCTCTCACAGATCAGAAGTGAGGATCACTTCTCAATCCACCTTGGGTGTTTGATGCAGGAGCATCTGAGGGCAATAGAGCAATCTTGCATCAACCAAATTTTTCTAAGTTTCTTGCAAAGAAAAATATGTGTCACGATATCGCGATAGAAAAAATGTCGCGATATCGCGACCAAAATAGGAGAGAGAGGACACGACGGACAAAATGTTGTGAAATCACGACCAAAGCAAGGAGCAAAGGCACAGTGGACAGAATGTCATGAAATCACGACCAAGGCGAGGATCAAAGGCACAGTGGATAGAATGTCACGAAATCATGACCAAGGCGAGGAGCGAAGGCACAATGGACAGAACGTCATGAAATTGTGACATGTCACGATTTCATGACCAGAGCCGGAAGCGAAGGCACGGAGGACAGAAGGTCACAAAATTGTGACATGTCGCAATTTTATGACCGAAACTGAAGAACGAAGCTACGATGAAAATACGTCGTGATATCACGATAGGTCGCGATATCATGACCAATGCAAAAGCAAGAAGGTGGAAGAAGAGAATGTCGCGATATCGCGACCAAAAGAAAAACATGCAGTCCAGGCTGACATAAATGCATTCCTTCATGCACGAAAAGCTAGCGATAGTGAAGCAACAGTCTCAGAGAAAGATTCCAGCAAGCATGTCGGCCACTCGTGCATTATATCTAGAGACGCAGTTAAGGCAACTAGCAACGAAATAGCAGTTCCAGAAGAAGATTACGGTGGTTATGGCGGCCAGTCACACACCTCACCCAGAGTCCCATGAATGCAACTTTCCAGTATTGAGCTAGGTGGCTATTGCAGATCATGGGAAATTTGAAAACACAGAGGGTTGAGGCCTCGATAAAAACCCAAGAATTGTAATGAGAAGGGGTTGGAAAAATGGCAGATTGTTGTATATTTCTATAAAATTCTTCCAAAGCTATTGAATGAGAAATTTGGCTCTAGATTTTCTTTGTCCTCTGTACTGTGTAGTTCTGTTCTCCACCACAAACCCTAATGCAATTGCTTCCAATTTTATTCAACAATAATGCACATGTAGGTCTCAAACCCTAATGCAAATATTTCCAACAATGTGCTCCAATCAATCCTTTTAACTCCACCTCAAAATTACTTTCTCAAAACACAACCACCTAGATAAAAAGGTGAACCACCATACCTCAAAATGCTTGATGAAGAAATATCCTCAAGAACCTATCTCACAAACAACCAATCCTTCTTGTGCCACTTCAAGGGTTAGATAGCAAGGTACTTTTTCAAAACTTCAACATGAAATTTCTTCTCAAAATAATGTGCACAATGAAATCTGAAAATGATGCTCTAAGTCCCTTCTTTTGTTCTAAAAAATAAAACATTAATACTCAACAAAACCTTTCATATCTTCCTTTCACCATGCAAGAGTTATAATAAAATTTCAAGCAACTTATCACACCTTATTACTCCTAATATTGCAAAATAATGTTCAACCCAACAAAGCCACAAATTACACACATGAATTTTTCATATACACCTTATACCTCCTACTTGAAATAAAATATTTTAATGCACTTCAAATGACCATTAAAACATCACTTCATTTTATGCACCACTCATAGCACTAGCAATCTGAATTATAAACTCCACTTTATCCCTTTTTAATTCAAAAATTAAAACACCACTTTAACCCCATTTTAATTCAAAAATTAAAAGCAAAATAATAACCTTATGACTCCCTAAGCAAGCGCATACCTTAGTCTTGGCAAATATTTATTTCACAAAAATTATTGCCCCACTTACTATCGTTGCCGCGATTCGAACCTGCACCACTTGTTTGCCCGCACCCTAGCTTTTGGCTAGGCCACCGCATGGGCTAGCTACCCACACAAAACCTAACATGCATGCACTCTTCCTTATACACAATCTTAGACGTAAAAAACTTCTTCAACAAAAACTTTAACTCCTTGCCTCCATCGTGTCTCAAACTCGAGATCTCCCTTCTGCCACGCCTTAGCACCGAGGGATCTATCGTCTGGGCTAGCTGCCTAGATGGAACCAAAGTCTGTTGCCCCTATTATTTATCCATGTGCTCTGCCTTGAAACCCAAATTCAACCTTTGTCTTCTTCTTCTCCTTTGCTGCGAATGAACGATTTTCAAAGCGCACAATTTCCATTCATAAATTTTTCCACCTTAGCTTTGCACTTTAAATATGCAAACGTTTACTTGGTCCTTGACGTCGGTGCATGGAAATATTTGATTTCCAACCTTAACCTTTGGTGCTTAAATTTAATTTTTTAATTATTATAATATTTTAAATCTACATAGATTTAAATATTATAATTTATTTTTCTTCTTTGGGCCTTTTTCTTAGGATAAAGTCTTTGCCACCATAAAACATTTTCTTTTTTCTTTGCAAGTACCACCATGGTAAATCAATTAAACCTTTATTTTTCCTTTGACATAAATGAAAACCAATGTCATCAACTTATGACATCAACCCTTTGACATCAATGACAACAATATACTCAAAATTTCCAACAATATCCCCCTTTGTCATTGATGGCAACCCTTTCTAAAAATTTATTTTCAACCACTGGATTCCAAATATGCTCCCCCTGAGAAACTGCTCCCCCTAACTGAATGCTCTCCCCCTTACTCAAATATCTCCCCCTTTGACATCAATGGCAAAGGGACTCCTTTGGGGCTAAATATAAGACTCTTATCTCAGCCCCCTCCCCACCTCCTCTCCTTGAGGTGATTAATTTTGGGGTGGGAGTATCTCTACTCCTAGCATACAATGCTCTTTTTCTTTGTCAACCTTCTTTTTCAACATTTTTGTAGCCATACCCTTTTGATCCTTTTGAGTGTCCCTATTCTTGCTTGACTCTGGAAGTTCTAGAAACTCTATTCTACACCACTTGGCCTTATGCCCAAGATTATTGCACTTGTAACACTTAATGTTGTAGTTCTTGGAAGGTGTAAATGTCTTGAAGTTCCTCTTGGTGAAGCCATAATCATTTCTATCATGAACCCTGTAGTGGATCGCTTTATGACCAAAGCGATTACAAGAGTAGCAATACCCTTGAAATAAATATCCATATTTGAATGAGTTGAAATTCCTTTTAGTGAGGCCATACTCCTTTCCATGAACCCTGCAATGCATAGCCTTGTGACCAAAATGATTACATGAAAAACAATGTCCTTTGAAGAAATATTGTTTTGAAACCTCTGGTCTCTTAGCCTTTTCTTTGCCTCCTCTATGATGATCCATGTTTCTTGTTTGTGCATTGTTTCCTTTCTTAGTGAAACTTTCCTTCTTCAACTTATCCACATAAGTCTTAGTTTCTTCTTCACTCTCTTCCTCTGAAACTTCCTTTTCTGTTGAGCTTGAGCTTGATCCTTCTTCTTGTTTCCCAAAACCAAGTCCTATTTTGATAGATGAAGATATTTGTGCATTGATAATTTTATCCAAAGTTTTTGAACTTTTCCCAAACCTGTGTAGCTTATCCTTAGAATATTTCACTTCCATCCTTAGAGAAACCACTTCATGTTCTAATATTTCACACTCTAACTCTTTTTCTTCTAACTTTTCAACCATGACCTCTTTAAATATCCTTGCCTTAGCTTTTGAGTTTGTCAGGTCTTGTAGAAGTTTTTCTTTTTCTTCCTCATGTTCTTGAACTTGAGCCTTTAGTCTTGAATTCTGCTTTCTAACTCTTTTCAACTCTCTGAGAGCAACAATAAGTTCTTCTTCTAGATCAACTATGCCTTCTTATTTTTTGATTCTTTCTCTAGGTCTTCATTTCTAGGAGCATCTTCTACTTGGTATTCAATAGGAGTATTTTCTTCCTCTTCTATTGCTAAGAATAGAATCTCTTCTTCTTCACTATCTGTGAGTCTTTCATCACTGTCACTTGAAGCATTGCTTGCCTTGTTAACATAGAAACTCTTCTTGTGCCTTTGAAAGAACTTATTTTCATGCTTGCCCTGACCATACCTATTTTTATTTTCATGCCTGAATCTTCTTTCTTCCTTCTTCTTATAATCTTGTTTCTTTTCACTGCTACTTCCAGCTTGTGGACAATTTGATGCATAGTGACCAAAATCACCATAATTAAAGCATTTCATAGTCTTTATATCTTTGTGTTTTCTTGAGCCCTTCTTATTTCTTCTCACATAGTTAGCTTCTTCATTACTGCTTGACTCATCACTTGATTCTGGTTTCTTATCTTTTGTCTTCTTTGAAGCTTTGAAAGTTGCCTCTTTCTTGGAGTTGGGATCCTTTACTATTCTCATCTCATAAGCTGTGAGAATTCCATGTAACTCATCCATAGTCAACTTATCAATATCTCTCATCTCTTCTATAGCTAAAACCTTTCCATCATACCTCATAGGGAGTGATCTTAATACTTTCTGAGCAACACTGGAGTCTTCAATTTTGAATCCAAGTCCACACATGGTATTAACAATCTCATCCACATGAAGTAAGTATGTAGCAATATCTTTCTCATCTTCCATATTCAAATATTCAAACCTTTTCTTGTGGTTTTGTAGTTTTTCCAACTTGACCTTTTTATCTCCTTCATATGTTTGCTTCAATTTGTCCCATATCTCTTTTTCTGATTTGCAATGCATAACTTTCATAAATTCTACTTCACGTAATCCACTTAAGATTCCATTCATAGCCTTGGCATTATTCACATGTAACAACTTACCATATTTATCTATGGAAGGAGTAGTTGTAGGTGTGAACCCATCCTCAATTGATTGCCATGTCTCATATCCTTGTGCCATCAAGTAAGTCTTCATTCTTATACTCCAAAAGGCATAATTATTCCCATCGAACAATGGAGCCTTATTTTATGAAGATCCATTCTGAGATGCCATCTGTGTTCCTGTAATATCTTCCTTCAAGCTATTAGACTTTTTCGAAGGAACCTACTTTGATACCAATTGAAGAACACAAGCTTATACTGAGAGGGGGGGTGAACAGTATAAGATCAAATTTTACTTTTCTTTTCAAATGATAACAATAATAATATCAATGCAATAAAATAAACAATGCACAAATCATCACACACATGAGAGACATAAATTTAACGTGGTTCACCCAATGTGGGCTACATCCACAGAGAAAATATTTCTTCTAAATTTTCTCAACAAATCTCTTGGGAATCAATTCCCTATTACAATGTTTATGGACCTCTGTCCAAAGGAGATCTCAATCCCCAATGCTCTGATTTGTGGATCTCTCTCCATAGGAGAACTCTATCCCCTCTTCTATGGTTTGTGGATCTCTCTCCATAGGAGAACTCTATCCCCTCTGCTCTAGTTTGTGGATCTCTCTCCATAAGAGAACTCTATCCCCTCTACTCTAGTTTGTGGATCTCTCTCCATAGGAGAACTCTATCCCCTCTGCTCTAGCTTGTGGATATCTCTCCACAGGAGAACTCTATCCCCTCTACTTTGGTTTGTGGATCTCTCTCCATAGGAGAACTCTATCCCTTTGCTCTGGTTTATGGATCTCTCTCCATAGGAGAACTCTATCCCCTCTACTCTGGTTTAACTCTACTCCAATATGCCCCAAGCCTTAACACAAAGCTTGATCAAATTAGCAACCAAACCTGCTCTCAACTCTATCTCAAATATACCCCAAGCCTTAACACAAAGCTTGATCAAATCAACAATCAAACCTCTCTCAACTCTATCTCAAATCTACCCCAAGCCTTAACATAAAGCTTGATCAAATCAAGCAATCAAACCTGCTCTCAACCCTCAAATATGCTCCAAGCCTTAACACAAAGCTTGATAAAATCAAAAATCAAATCTACTCTCAACTCTATCTCAAATCTACCCCAAGCCTTAACACAAATCTTGATCAAATCAACAACCAAACCTACTCTCAAATCTATCTCAAATCTACACCATACCTCATTACAAGGCTAGCACAAATCTACCTCAGCTCTACCCAAATCTATCTCAATGTTGTTTCAAGTCTTCACAAGACTTGCTCAAATATACCTCAAAGTTGCTTCAAGTATTTTCACAAGACTTGCTCAAATATGCCTCAAAGCTGCTTCAAGTCTCTTCACAAAACTTGCTCAAATCTACCTCAAAGTTGCTTCAAGTCTTTTCACAAGACTTGCTCAAATCTACCTCAAAGCTACTTCAATTCTCACAAGACTTGCTCAAATCTACCTTAAATTTGCTCACTAAACCTGCTCAAATATTTCCAAATCTTGCATACAAACAAATGCTTATATCTCTTTCAGAAATACTTTCTTCAACTAGGCAATTCAGACATATTCTACCTAGAATTTTTTTAACCTCTGGAACATATAGAGAATTATATGCATTATCAAAAACCCAATATGTTCTTCACATTCACAAATATTGCATTCAACTAATTCAATCTCTATCTCTTGCAAAATCCCTTTCAAATCAAATCAAACTAGCATATAAATTTGCTTCACAAAATCCCTAATACAATTGCTTCTCAAATATCAATCACAATAATGCACATGTAGGTCTCAAACCCTAATGCAATTGCTTCCAATTTCATTCAACAATAATGCACATGTAGGTCTCAAACCCTAATGCAAATATTTCCAACAATGTGCTCCAATAAATCCTTTTAACTCCACCTCAAAATTACTTTCTCAAAACACAACCACCTAGATAAAAAGGTGAACCACCATACCTCAAAATGCTTGATGAAGAAATATCCTCAAGAACCTATCTCACAAACAACCAATCCTTCTTGTGCCACTTCAAGGGTTAGATAGCAAGGTATTTTTTCAAAACTTCAACATGAAATTTCTTCTCAAAAGAATGTGCACAATAAAATCTGAAAATGATGCTCTAAGTCCCTTATTTTGTTCTCTAAAAAATAAAACATTAATACTCAACAAAACCTTTCATATCTTCCTTTCACCATGCAAGAGTTATAATAAAATGTCAAGCAACTTATCACACCTTATTACTCCTAATCTTGCAAAATAATGTTCAACCCAACAAAGCCACAAATTACACACATGAATTTTTCATATACACCTTATACCTCCTACTTGAAATAAAATATTTTAATGCACTTCAAATGACCATTAAAACATCACTTCATTTTATGCACCACTCATAGCACTAGCAATCTGAATTATAAACTCCACTTTATCCCTTTTAATTCAAAAATTAAAACACCACTTTAACCCCTTTTAATTCAAAAATTAAAAGCAAAATAATAACCTTATGACTCCCTAAGCAAGCGCATACCTTAGTCTTGGCAAATATTTATTTCACAAAAATTATTGTCCCCCTTGTTTTCGTTGTCGTGATTCGAACCTATGCCACTTGCTTTCACATGACCTAGATTTTGGCTAGGCCACCCCATGGGCTAGCTACCCACACAAAACCTAATGTGCATGCACTCTTCCTTATACACAATATACAATGCAAAATACTTCTTCAACAAAAACTTTAACTCCTTGCCTCTGCCATGTCTCAAACTCGAGACCTCCCTTCTACTATGTCTTTGCATCGAGAGATCTTCCATATGGGCTAGCTGCATAGATGGAACCAAAGTCTGTTGCACTTGTTATTTATCCACATGCTCTACTTCAAAACCCAAATTCGACCTTTGTCTTCTTCTTCTCCTCTGTCACGAATGATTGATTTTCAAAGCACACGTTTTCCATTAATCAATTTTCACCTTAGCTTTGCACTTTAAATATGCAAATATTTACTTGGTCCTTGACATCGGTGCATGGAAATATTTGATTTCCAACCTTAACCTTTGGTGCTTAAATTTAATTTTTAATTATTATAATATTTTAAATCTACATAGATTTAAATATTATAATTTATTTTTCTTCTTTGGGCCTTTTTCTTAGGATAAAGTCTTTGCCACCATAAAACATTTTCTTTTTTCTTTGCAAGTACCACCATGGTAAATCAATTAAACCTTTATTTTTCCTTTGACATAAATGACAACCAATGTCATCAACTTATGACATCAACCCTTTGACATCAATGACAACAATATACTCAAAATTTCCAATAAATTCAATAGACAGTTCTTGGAGTTGGTCCTAGAAATGGTTTATGGAGCATGCCCTTGCATCACACCCAAAGTTAAGTATGTACTAAGAGAGAAAATGTGAGAGCAAAGGGACTAGTACTTCCTGGAGGAAGGCACAATTTTTAGATTGTACGGATTCTCCAAGTTCCCTTGTTGCCATATTATGTCACCAACTAGGTATTTGTATTGGAGTAGTATACACAGGTCTATATGATAGAGCAGAGTCTTGGTATAGATTCAATAAGATTACAATATGCAATTTACCTATTGTATTCGAAGCCATTCAAATATCCAAAAGAGAGCTTCAATAATACATGGACCTAGAGGCCAAACTAACCATCTTAAAGTTACCAGTGCTACCACATATGTGGAACTATGATTCAAAGGGAATCTTTCTCAAAATACTGTCAAGCTTTAATAGTAAAGCACCTGCTTTCAAGCATCAAATGTGTACAAACATAAAAAAAAAAAATTAATAACTTAGATGAAGATTAGGTGGCACCATTTGATTATATAGAGATGCAATAAAGACCCCCTTGAAGAAAATGCTAAAAGCACATATGGATTTTTTATCCAAAGAGTAATAGGAATCAATTTCTTGATCCATACCTTATTGAAAAATCAAGGGTGACAAGGGTTGAAATGAACACAAAATTGAATAATGGTGGATGATGGGATGTGAACACAATTTGAATAAAAATGCCAAAGCAAATGATAATACTGATAGTTTATTCAATACAAATTTTGATGTTGAATACATCAGTTGGAAGAAGGCTCATGAAGGAGAGCTTGAAGGACATTAGAACAAAAGTGATCGAGGAACAAGGAAATGAAGAGAAAAAAAATTTAAAAATAAAAATCTAGTGGTAAATATTATCCTCTCCTATAGGGACTGATGTTGAAGTAGAAGAAGAATCATTGCTCCAACATTCAGCTATAGTCTATAGTAGAAATTTAACTACACCCAAAGTAACAGAGGTAAATTCAAAAGCATAGCCTAAAACCTTTGATTAGAGCTCTAAGTCTAGAAAGAAGCGAAAGGATCGCTCAATTTTGGGAGGCTTTGAAATGGATAAGGTCACTAGGAAATAGAGATTGCAACAAAAAAAGGAGAAGTAGATACACAAAATGAAAGAACTACAACAAGAAGCACAAAGGTGTGATGTAGTGGTTGCATAGGCATATTCCATAAAATATCTCAGAACAAAGTCAATTGAAGTAGCCATGTCGATGAAGGAGTCGAAGTTGAGAGTGCAAGACCAAGGTATGTCCCCCAAAACTCAATTACTCCCAAGTCCTTCATCCATTGAAATCCTAGCCTCACCACCACACTAATTACAACTACCTTTAGTAATGATCCTTGCAATTGTATAACTTATGGAATAATCCCACCTTTTTCCTTTAACTCTATCCTCCACCTCACAAACACCTCTAGTTAAATCAACTATTATGTCATTCCTTGAGTCCATACCACTATATCAACAATATGTCTTACAAGAATCTCCAAATCATCCTTCATCATCCACTCCTCTACCTGTAACCCAAAAGAGTCAAGTTGTGCAAGAAACCACTCCCCCTGTAAAATCTATAATTTCCTACCTGCTTACTCCATTACGAAACTTCCTGGCCATCATTATTCTCCCAGTAACTACTCAAGATCCACTATAAGAGTTTTTCTCTACTATTCATTTAGTAGAAGAGAATCAACAAAAGTGGAGGGAATAAGAAGAATAGTTTGAAAAGCTATAGTACAAAGAAGAAGAAGTTGTCACCATGGGCTATGACACAATAGATACCATCAAGGAAAAATAATTAAGGTGATAGCTAAACCAAAAGTAAAAAATCTTACCTCCTATATGAGACCAAAAAATTGGAAGATAGAGGAATACAATAGAGATATCTCAAAGATATCAAAGATAGAAACTATCCAATCCATTCATACGAAGGTAGATACATTGCTAGTACAATCCAAAAAAATAGATAGAATTTTGATAGCTACTGAAAATAAAATTGAAACCCTCGAGATCAAGCTTGCTAAAGAAATATTGGAAAAGAATACCCTAAAAAATGATGTCATCAAACTTAAGAGCATCATTGATAAAAACCCCTTTGATAAATAGTTGCAATAGAGCAATGAAAATATCAAGCATTTGGATATAAATCAACAAAAGATACAGGAAGAGAAGAGGCAACAAGATTTTGAACTGATAGAGATTAATAATAAGCTTCAACAATAGGATGAAGTGCTTTCCATAGCCATGAGTGAGTTGCAGCAGGAAAAGGATAAGCCACCCAACTCATCAATCTCCAAATATTGGCTCAGAGAGGTGTGGGGTTACTACTAGGGAAAGATAAGAGGAACAATTCTAACAACCTTCCTCTCTTTTTATAAAAATCTCAAACCAAATGGTGTTGCTACTAAAGACACCAAAAATGAGAAAGAAAGGGGAGAAGAGGTTCTCATATCCAAGTTTTAGGAAGCACAAAAGTTTAGAAAAATGCTAAGATATCTTGAAAAATTCCTTGCCTTAAAAAAAAAACCCAACATATATAGAGGACTAGAGACTTCTAGTTCACCAGATCTATCGTGTAAATGAGCTTATTGATATGGTATGAGAAATATTCACCATCATCAAAAACAAGGCTGGAGAGATGAGCACTACTGCAGAGGATCTCAAGGCCCTGGGTGCACCAATATTCTAGGATGATAATTTTATTTTTCACAAAAAAAAATTAATCACCCAGTTGTTTCATGAGCAAATATAAAATGAAAGTGAAATTGACTCACTATCAAAACCACTTGAGGTGGAGAAGGTCTTCTCACAATTTTACAATATTTCCCAGATCCTGATAAAAGCATAATACTTAGCTGATAAGTATAGTAACCCTCCTTATGACAACATTGGTAGATTAAGGAGGGTTATCTTTGAACTAAGAGGAATCCTAGATCCCCTTTGAAATTCTAGAACAATATGTTCCAACAACTCCATATTATCATACCATCTAAGGCTATTTCACAGCATGGAGAATCATCAAAAGCAGCTTTGTAAAGGGAGCCTCAATAGGAAAGAGAATCACAACAACATTTGGGGGATGATTAATAAATTTTGAAAATAGTACCATTTTTGTATTATATTATTTTATACTTGTACAATTGTACCATAAGTTTTTTTTAGCAATAGTGACTTTGAATCCCAATGGTACAACTCAAAAGAAGATTTATTAAGAGCAATAAAAGATCATACTTGGAACAACAAACAAGAGAGTGACAATAATAATTGAAATTAGATCATCAAAACTAAGGATCAAATGTGTATCAAATCAAGTACTAATCTATATCAGATCAAAGCCATTTGCAAGATCTACCTAGATCACAAGTCATGATGAGGAAACAATTCACACAATTGAGCTCAAGGTATACGCCTATTTTAGGCCACACTTAGAAGATATCCTTCAACATTAAAAAATAACAAGAGAAAAGACAAAGAGAATTGGAAGCTTGTAGATGATATGATAAAGGATTTCTCACTATGCAAGGTCAAGAAAAAGAAGAAAATATAGGGTGCACAACAAGTGGAAGAAAGGTGATTTCCTAAGGTGCTCAACCTGGACCTAAGACAACCGTTAGATGCAATTAGATCTACTCATGGAGTTTTATTTTTGTAGGTGTGTCTCATGTTTCAAGTGTCCTCATTTTTGTTTTTTGCTTCTTTTTTTTATTTTTTTCATACATGCACAATTAGTTTTAATTTCATATTCTACCCTTCAAATGTTAGTTTGGGTTTTCTAGGAGTGTCCACTATCCAGATATCCTCATGCACTATGTTGGTTTCATTATTTCCATTTCACTACCACCATCCACCTGTAAATTTTAAAATAATGTTCACCATCCATTTTGTCATCACAATTGTATTTCCTCCTTTCCCCCAGTTGTTTTTTCTATTGAGTTTAATCCTTATGAGTCTCAATCATTGGTCTCATTTAGTTTTCTTATTTGTGTCAATATTGTGTTTCTGTGATATATAAATAATTAGTTTGAGTTCTCTTTTTACAATACAAAAGTCCCTATGAATCGCCAATAATATGTATATTTTCAAACATCACCCACATGCACTTTAGTAAGAAAGTGCAAATATGAACAATGCAACACAATCAGGAACAGGTTGGGCACTATTAGTCGAAGCATGATAGGCTTCATAAGAATGACTAAGTATGGTAGCCATCAAATGATTTGCACCTAGTCAAAACCTGATGAGGTACCAAAATTTCATCATAGCCCTAGAATCTGAAATGGCTAAGTGTCAAGGGTATCGAAAGATCTACACCTAGTCAAAACCCAGCAAGGTACCAAAAATATATCATAGCCCTAGAAGCTGAAATTATTGTGTCAAGTGTGCCAAAATATATGCACCTGGTTGGAACTTGGTGAGGTACCAAAAGTCTATCATAGCCCTAAAATCTAAAATGGCTAACTATCAAGGGCACCAAAATATTTACACCTGGTCGAAACCCAGCAAGGTACCAAAAGTCCAGTGTAGAGCACTAAAATATTTGTACCTAGCCAAAACCTATCATGGTACCAAAATTTTGTCACATTCCTAAAAGCTAAAATGGCTAAATGTTGAAGGTGTTGAAACACTTGCACCTGATCGAAGCCCATCTCGATACCAAAATTCCATTGTGGCCTAGGAGCCATCGAAATACTTGCACTTGGTTGAAGCCTACTAGGGTACCAAAATTACATTTCCTTGTTTAAAGATGTAAATATTTAGCAATGATCCCAATAGGTACCCAATGACCATAAACGAGAAAAAGTAAGTCAATATTAGAATTTGATATCAACTTAGCAACACGAGAACTATCATAATCACATGAAACCTATTGGGAAAGATCACCTATCATAATATCTTAACAGTATGACTCCTATCAAGGCCATTGTGCAAATAACAGGGTGGTTTAACTAAAAAGGTTAGTAAAAATCAATGAACCAAATGCAAGTAGAAGGGTTGACACGACTCAAGATGATGCATAAATTAGCTAGATAAACCAACCATGACTGGGTAGTTAGAGCAACCATACCTCCAAGAAGTTTAACAAGTTGACAAATCTTTTGATATAATAAAAATTTGTATCAAAGGCAATGATGCCTTGCCTATTGAAACATTGTAAAAGACTATAAATACTACAATATAGAATGAAAGAAGGGTTGGCTCTTAGGATTTTACAATTTATATGTAAGAAAGAAGATTTGCAAATTAATACAAGGGAACTATTGTCTGGAGTTTAGTTCAATTCATTTGCAGAACATGTATGTATGGAAGACTACCTATGTCTAATTTTACCCTGTTGAATTCTCATAAGTGTTTATTTTGCTTTTTGGATTTATACTTGTGTTCATTCACTTGTTCTAAAATTCATGGTTTGATAAGCTACAACATATTTAAATTAAGTTTTCTATGGTTGATAGTAAAATTGATTATTTGTTTAGGTGATTCACTTGTTTATTTGTGTTATCTTTTATTATGCATGTATCTTGATGTTGCTTAATCTGCACCACTATAAGTTCTAGCTTCAGCTCCTTTTTACTTCTTTTAGAACCCTTTATCCCCAAATTTTAGGAATAGTTAGATGGAATTCCAAAGGAACTGATCTCTTCCAAATATTGACTATTGAATCCCCTAATATTCTAAGTCACTCAATGTTGGTTAAGGTCCATGGATGCACAACCTTTCCTTAGATATATTTTTATACCAATAGGAGGTTGACTTATCTGTAAGTTTAATTTTTTTAGTACCATTATTTTTTTAAGAACCTAAAATTCCTCTTGACCTTGATCCTACTTTGTTTGCTCCAATACTACCTATTTGTAATCTTTTACTAAGTGATCGTATTCATGACAGACCTAACACCTAAAGGGAATATTTTCATAATCAACTTCTTGCTCCCAAGTTTCTTCTCCAAACTACAAAGTGATTTTTTTGGTAGGGGGTTATTAAAGTCTATGAGCACACAAATCCAAGCATAAATAAAATTCTCAAACCACATTGTGCTATCTGTTGTCATCATGTAGGTGCCTAAAGTGTTACCAATTGCTAAGAAGACTATAGGATTCCATAATTCAGCTAATAAATCAAAAATTTTGACCCAAATAGGTCCTATTGAAGGCATTTCCTCCTAAAACTTAAATAAATCATGTCAATATTTCATGAATAAACGAGCTTGACCAAAAAACCAATGACCACCTTGGAATATTTATTGTCTATTCTCCTCATTAGCAAATAACATCAAAAAATACCCATAGGGATAATATGAGATACTAAACTCACCTGGAGTTTTCCATTGCTTCAAATTCCAACTTTTATAAGTAGGTAAGAATGGTCAAAAGCCCAAGAATAGAAAAATCAACCCTCTTTGCTCCATTGTAGCAATTCCATCTTGAATGTTAGATCGTTTTAGATTAATAACTAGAGATCCATCTGTCGCTCACATGCAACTAGAGTATATTTTCTTAGGATCAATCATTGGCATATGTAACACCCCAAGTCTGCCCACTTGGTTGTCTAATCACCCCAAGTCACTACCACTTGGTTGTCTAATCACCCCAAGTCACTACCACTTGGTTGTCTAATATCAAAGATTTCCATATGAGAAAATTTTTCTTTATTTTACTCTATCAATTTTTGTTTCTAGTTTGAGCATGTTAAAAATATCTTCACGAGTGTCATTCTATTGCAGTTAGAATACTCATGAGGTCGATATTGGTCATATTTTGTGTGGATGCCATTTTAAACTTCACTATCCTCCCGAGATCCTATGTTCAGGCAGTGGGTTTCTTTTTCTCTAGGGCCCATAACACCTAGAGGTGTGACACATACTTTACCATGTCTTAACATGATTGCCAAATTTTGTGTCTTATATCATGTAAGACTCAGCGCATACATGCTCGAGATAGACGATCAACCATTCTTCCTGGAGCATCGTCTAGGGTCTTACCAATGCCCTGGTAACCACCCGATATCATGTATTAATTAACCAACACGATGTCCCATACCATCGTGTTGTCGGTAACACCTAGTCAAACACATTCGCCACTCATCAGTAGTAGGGATAAACTAGAAGGGATACCCATACAACCCCTCGTTACCTCCCATTCTAACCTTTTCCCATCAAAAGTATGGTTAGAGCCCTGATCCATGATGATTACCTACCCGCATCATCATTAAAATTTATTTCCATGATGATTGCCTACCCGCATCATCATTAAAATTATCTCTTACAAGATTGTCCTTCCCACAATTCTTGTATCATTGTCAAGGTTGTCCTGCCCACAACCTTAGGTTGTGTGAAAATATTGTCTACTCCACAATATTGGAAAATCTATAAAAGGCTGGCTAAGGTAAATATTTGTAAATAATCACCATTTCCTAATGGGTTTCGTGGTTTAAATGTATATCGAAATTCAACTAGTTTCCCTATCTCTATCCAAGTGTTTATCACTAAGCTGAATAAAAAAAAAAAAAACTTTTATATTCCATGCAAATAAATCAAGAATCCTCAATCTACAATATTACTACATTATACGTCTCCTTATTATTTCGTTTAAGAAGTAAGAACTATTTCTCCTAAAGTTCATTTGTAAAATTACCATCTCTCATTATAAAATCCATTATTTAATTTAATATGTGAATAAGAGACTGTGTTATCTACAAATACCCAACTAAGTATAAAGGCAATACTTTCTTTAACATATATACCTCTTCGGAATTGCAATATAAAGAAATAACACCATTCAACACTAATCATACTAAACGCTTATGACAATTTACATGCTAATTTAACTTTCAAAAGTTATGCAAAAGTATGAAGACATTCCACATCTGTCTCCTTTCAGTTTTACACAGCGAAAATAAACAATATTTATTTCTCTATGAATTTCAGAACCTTTTCGATTTTAAGTAAAGGAATCACTGTTCTAAAAATAGTTTATAAGTACACCCTAAACTATATCTTCTTTAACTGACATTTAAGGATTCCAGTGTATAAACCTTGCCTTAGATTTCATTTTTAAAGAAAATAATAATTTTATAAGAAATCCTACAAAGTATGTTACAGTAGGTTTCAACTTGTACATCGTGCCTAATTCATTTTCTCTATTCTCTATGTCATTCAAGTCTAAATATACACAATTATGCTAAACTAGTAAGAAGTTGATTCCAAGTAATTGAAAGGTTTAATTTCTAGTGTACTACATTATGAGAATATGGATATACAAAATAACATTCACTGCCCATAAAAGAAGAGTTCCAAGGTTATAATATAAACAATAAACTTTAGGCTTACACAGTGATTAAGTGTGATTCACGGACAAAAATTTTCCTCTGTTGAAAACGTTCGTCATATAGCCACTACCATACGTATGGAAGAACTCATCCTATAAACCCATGAATCTCTAATAAAATTTGCCTAAATATCACGATACATAAATATTCTTTTTTTTTTATATCAGACAACGTTCAATATAAAGATAACATACATAAATTCATATGCAAATTTGGGCTTTTTGAATTGCTAAGAATATTTTATACAAGATAGTATATAATACACCTTCAACCAGGCGAATGGAAAACCACGGAGTTTTACTCACAACTACAAGCTAAACTTCTTTTCCCTCGTTCCTTTCAGGCATGATTTTCAAAATACATTCTCTAAATTTCTAATGCAATCACAAGGTTCCCCCCTGCTCTTCCCAAGGATTTGCATAATTAACACATTTGCATGATTTTCTAATGCAGTCACAAGGTTCTTCCCTGCTCTTTCCCAGGGTTTATTAACACAAATGCATGTAATAAAATATTATCCATATCCTTCAATGACTCAGGCACTATCACACCCCTGAGAGCTAAATTCCAGGTTCCTCTTCATGCATGGCAATATATTTGTCCAATATACTTATTTCTTTAATGTTGAGCGTAGTCTAAACTTCTAAGAGATAGTAAGTGACATGTTATGTAGAACTCACCCAACTCTTTCTTTAAAATTTGATTATTCGGTGGATTCAAGGGCTAGAACGGGTATCCTAAAATGACATGCATCTATATGCTATATGTACACATATATTTTTCATACACAGAACAACATGCAAAGTTTATCCAGGTTACCCAACACATCATACAATATCGTAGAGACTTTTAGCTCAGCATGCATCAATAATTAATTTGAAAGAAAATAGATTCAATCTTTGGTTCACCACCAACCAAATATTTCTCAATACAATCAAATAAATGTCTTCCATTATTCCTTCAAATGCATGCAACACACAACATTTACAAGTCACACAAATAAGAGTTCACATTTCAATAACACATTTATATCTTTAAGCTTTCACACAACGCAGCATGCGATATTAATTTATAAAAACTGTATCAATTTTTTCCATTTTAATTTCATTATAATTTTTTTTTTTTAAATAAAACTCACAATTTTTGTCCTTGCTTCCAATGCCAAATCCTTCCTCAGTCGTTCACTGTATCTTGCCGAAATATACACACTTCTCACTGCGCTTCCTCCCAATTTTAGTCTCCACTCTTGTTGTCCCTGCACTTTCAGTCTCCGCAGCCTTATCTTTGCTCCTCCACACCACGCCTTTTCCACCCTTCATTCTTTTTTTCCTCTCCCCTCTAGAGGTTTGTTCCACTTTTTTTGTAGCACTATTTGTTAGTTTTTCCCAACTCTCTATTCCACGGCATGCCAGATGGTCCTCCATTTCATTCCATGTTCAACAACTTAACTTCGTTGTTGATTTACCCAAAGCAATTATCGATAATTAAATTACCATTCCTTTCATTATACAATGCCCAAAATTCTTAGATAATCAATAGAATATTATCATGTATTATTATTATTATTATTATTATTATTATATAAATATTTCGTTGTCCATTGTGGTGTTATATGTAACACATTATTAATACTACTAATATTTAATTTTATTATTTATTATATATATTGTTATTTATTATATATATTATTTCAAATAAATGGATTCCTTCAAGCATACATTGATATTTAGTATAAATACATAATGGTCAATTATCTTTACTTTAGCCCTTATAGTTTTTTTAAATAAAACTATATCTTTATTTCACATTAATCCTTTTATCTAAAACTATGTCTCCCATGCATATAAGCACTTTCATTGCCAACCAATCATTATATTTTCATAATTGAACAAACACCAAGCATTCCTACTAATGCAACTACATGTTGTGCAACTGTTCAGCAAAGTGCAGCAAATAGTATTTTCATTGTTGTCACAGTCAGACAGATTTATTGATGCAATGGACAAGAGTTTAATGAACAGCAAGGTGCAGCCAAAGTACAATGGATAGGAGTTCAGTTTTGAACAAGGTGTTGTAGGAGGATTGTCATTGTTGTCAATACAGTCAGTTAGATTTAATGATGCAATGGACAGGCAGTTCAGAAGTCACTCAGATGCAGAGGATAAAGTTCGAAAGTTAGTCAGATCATGAGTCCTTAAATGATAGATGCACAAAAACAGAAAACATAATTCAGAATGAGAAGAAGTCTTCAGAACCTGAGATGTCAAGAAGCGAAAAGGTTTTTTGTGAAAACCAAGGCAGTCAGAATAAAAAGTTTTATTTAAAACCATGGATAATAGATTTGAAATGGGTTTTTCTTAAAACCCAAGTTGGCTCTTCGGTTCGTTGAAAAAGATGCCCCGGTGATAAAGATATTTAATTTTAAATATTTAGTTTAAATTTTAAAGGTTTTTTGTGAAAACCAAAGGCAGTCAAAATAAAAAGTTTTATTTAAAACCATGGATAACAGATTTGAAATGGGTTTTTCTTAAAACCCAAGTTGGCTCTTCGTTTCGTTGAAAAAGATGCCCCGGTGATGAAGATATTTAATTTTAAATATTTAGTTTAAATTTTATTTTATTTAAAATTTAAATTAAAATATTAAATTAAATTAAAAGGGCCGACATGTTACTATTTCGCGGAAATAAGCTACGGGAAAGTGATGAAGGTGGAAGAAGTGTTTGAGGCCGACAAAGTTAAATCTGGGCCGACGGATTTTAGGGTTTGGCAGCTGACAAATTCTAGGGTTTCTCAACCGACGTTCTTTTAGGGTTTGTTCCTAAAACTTCTACTATAAAAGCAAGGGTACTTCGAGTTTGAAAAGTGGGGTGTAAAGATAAAGTGCGAATGCGAGCATAGTGTTTGTGAAAGTGAAGTTCGTGTTGAGCAGAGAGCGAGAATGTGAAACGACACAAGAGTGCGAAGCGTGCAGCAGAGAAAGCAGAGTGTGCAGAGAAGCGCGAAGGGCAAAGTTGATTGCAAAGTCTGGCTAGAGCAGTGCAAGAAACTATGTGAAGTGATTATGCAAGAGAGAGCAGAGTGCACAGAGATTGCAAAGGTGATGTAGACCAGTTAGAGTCTTGCAATAACAAAGGTATATGTCAAACATTTTTTTTTCAATATTGAAGTCCAGTTGGTGCTGGAAAATTAAGGGGTTGGTGCCTCTTTCCAGTTGGTGCTGGTAAACAATTTGTCCAATTGGTGCTGGCAAATTAAGGGGTTGGTGCCTCTTTCCAGTAGGTGCTGGTAAAATAGGAGTTGGTGCTCCATTCTATTGAAGCAGATAAAGCTAAGGGGTTGGTGCTCCTTTCAGTTGGTGCTGGTAAAGGATTATGTAAAGTTGTAGCTTTGCATTGACTGGATTTGGATGGTAGTCCAAGCAGTCTTTTTGAGGAGTAGCCACATTGGTGAACCTCGTTAAAATGTTGTGTTATGTGTGATGCTTTCTTGATGCATTTAGTATCTCTTTTATTTGCTTTAAACTGCTGTTGGTTTTATAATCTAATTGTTTTAGAAGTTTTTAAAGAACACACCGATTCACCCCCCCTCTCAGTGTCATTGTGATTACAACAATTGGTATCAGAGCCAGGTTCCCAATTTTGGCTAAATCAGTCAGGTTTGATCTTGGATTAGTACACAATGGCTAAGAAGAATAGATCCTCATCCAAAAAGGCATCCCAGTCAGTTTCGGTTCCTGTAGAAGAGAAATTTGAACCGAAAAAGGTAGAAGAAGTGAATCCTAAAGTTTATGATGAAAATCTTGAGGCTGAAGTAGATTTTGAAGGAGAGTTGATATCTCCTCTTGAAGAGTGGAGAATAGAAAAGAAAAAGAACAAAATACTATCCAAGAAATTAGAAGAATATGAGGATGAGATTGAAGATCTCTTCCTACAAGTTCAAAAGGCCAAGAAATCAGAAGAAGCCTTGAAGACACAGATGGATAATAAGAATGATGTATACAAGACAAGTGAAGAGGAATATAAACAGGTTATTGTTGATCTAAAGCTGCAAGTAGAACAGAACAAAAGGATTGAAGATATTCTTAGGTCTCAGATCAATGAGAAAGATATTGTATGCTGCCAACAAGAAGAAGAGATTGTTTCATTAAAGAAACAACTAAAAGAGGCCAATATAAATCTCAAATTTGAGAAGAGCACAGAGTTGCTAGATACAATGATAAATCAACAAAGAAGCTCCACAACTAAGTTTGGTCTTGGATATGAAGCTGAACAACCTTCATCCTCCAAATATGCAGAGAAGCAGAAGTCCTCGGTTAAAGGATTGAAACAAGAAAAGTCTAAAGTCGAATCCTCAAAAGGAAGAAAATATCAAAGAAGATCTACAAAGAAAGCAACCACAAAGAAAGAGGTTCTCTCACTCTCACTCTTTTAATAATAATGCTTTTTATGGCTATTGTTCTAAATGCAACCACTTTGGTCACAAGGCAATTTTTTGTGGACTGAACAATAGATCAAAGAGTTATGCTGATAAAAATACTTCTATTTTTTTGAGTGAACACCCTGTGCAATGTTTTAAATGTAATGGCCATGGGCACATAGCAAGGTTTTGTTCAAGCACTTCTATATCTAATCTAAGGCAAAACCCTAGATTTCATCAGACACAAAGAGGACAACACCGACAAGGAACATATCATGTGCATAAAAAAAAAGAAAATAATCATCCATCAAGAATGCACAAGAGACAACCCCACAAGAGAAATGTTCAAGTTCACGAACAGGAGCAAAATAGGGATGTTGTTGAAAAACCCAAGCCCAAGTTCGAGAAAGTCTGGAGAAAGACAGAAGAAAGGAAATTGTGTCTTCTTGGACTAAAGGAGGCTACTCTGCCATTGCTCTGAGCAACTCCAAGTGGCACATCCTCAGGAGGAGCAATATTAAAGTTTTATTTTAATGCTCCTATGTATTTGTCTAGGTATCTGAGGATGAAAGGTAAGCAGTCAGGTTATTGTTGTATAGTTGTTAAAGTGTGTTTTTCAGTTTATATAGTGGTTTGTGGAAATGTCGTGAAGTGTGGTGTTTAATTTGAGAGCTGTCACCATTGGTAGTTTTGAGATATGTCACTGTTGTATTATTGATGATTCTTAATACCACTGTTCAAAATTACGAATCATAATAGTCCAGATAATTTTCTCAACGAAAGAATGCTTGCCCTAGCTATGTATTTGTGTTTCAAGCAGCATGTATTTGTTTTTACTCTTTGATGTGAAGATTTCCAGATCTTTCATGACACCTTGGTGAATATATTTAATTCACAGACGATTTTGTTTTAACTATTGATTTAATGCCAGTCCAAGGATAAGAATCTTGAGGCTGAGTAAGGTGCACTACGGTTGGCCATAAAGTGTTTGACAAAATGTCTTCTTTCGACATGCATAGTTGAAAGTAAGAGTTGGCAATAAAATTGCAGTGCTAGACAAAAATTGGTACAGATGTGAGTCACTTGTCAATTCTGTTGACAAAAGTGAAATCAGCATGTTGAATGGGAAGATTGAAGAAAAAGTTTTTTAATGAGCAGCCAGATGATTTCCAGCTTGGTGATGAATAGTTGAGTTGCTTTCATAGTGGTTGTTTTGATCAAGTTAATGCTTTTCTTGATACATGATTTGGGCTTACTCCATTGAGTTTGATTTGAGCAAGTTATTCTTTGCCTCGGTGATTTATGTTGGTGGTTGTCTTGTTCAAATACCTTTGGAAGGAAAAGGATGTCTACTAGTTTCATTTTCATGTAGTGATTGGTTGAATGCTTCAAGGTTAATCTTGAGTTGAATGATGTTGGTTAAACCTTGTCTATAAGCATTGTTGCTAAAGCCCTAATTGGTTGAAAAAAAAAAAGATGTTGGTTGTGCTGTGGTACAGTGTTTGGTACTTTCATAGAGTTGAAAGTGGATTGAGGTAGCCTACTGGATTCTCATTGCAGAGAGAGACAAACAATTTTCATTAGGTTCAAGCTTGTTGAGAATATATCCAAGATGCATGGTGAAGTTGTATGCAGATGTTGCTGGCATTGCAGAACAAAAAGTCGGCTATATAATATTATTGTATGCCTTCACTAACAGTGGACAAGTTTGAGTTTGCAAAGCAACAGAGGGTAGTTGCATAGAAGACAGTGGTTCAGTCATGTTCTTACACATGTTATATTGGTGAAGTTGACGGTGATGGTGTCATTCACTGGTTATTGCTGCTATTCACATTATTGATTTTATTGATGCCTATTATGCTTATCATGATGTTGTCAATCGGTGAAATGAAGTGGTCTTGGACTCAGGGGGAGCATTTGTGTACTTGTTTTTCTTCTTGTTCATGCTTGGAATATTTGCTAATTGTAATAATTTTTGTCTAAGAATATTGTGCATAGACTCAGGGGGAGTCTACAGACGCCCTTTGGTATTATTGTCAAAGGGGGAGAAGATTTACGAGAAAATTGCACATGTTGCCAACAATTCCAAAGGGGGATATTGTTGAGCAAAGTGTAGCAAATAGTATTGTCATTGTTGTCAACACAGTTGCATGCATTTATTGATGCAATGGACAAGAGTTTATTGAACAACAAGGTGCAGCCAAAGTACAATGGATAGGAGTTCAGTGTTGAGCAAGGTTTTGCAGGAGGATTGTCATTGTTGTCAATACAGATCGATTAGATTTAATGATGCAATGGACGAGCAGTTTGAAGTCACTCAGATGCGAGAGGATAAAGTTCAGAAGTTAGTCAGATCATGAGTCCTTAAATGATAGATGCACATAAACAGAAAACATAATTCAGAATGAGAAGAAGAAGTCTTCAGAACCTGAGATGTCAAGAAGCAAAAAGGTTTTTTGTGAAAACCAAGGCAATCAGAATAAAAAAATTTATTTAAAACCATTGATAACATATTTGAAATGGGTTTTTCTTAAAAACCAAGTTGGCTCTTCGTTTCGTTGAAAAATATGCCCCGGTGATAAAGATATTTAATTTTAAATATTTAGTTTAAATTTTAAAGGTTTTTTGTGAAAACCAAGGCAGTAAAAATAAAAAGTTTTATTTAAAACCATGGATAACATATTTGAAATGGGTTTTTCTTAAAACCCAATTTGGCTCTTCGTTTCGTTGAAAAATATGCCCCGGTGATGAAGATATTTAATTTTAAATATTTAGTTTAAATTTTATTTTATTTAAAATTTAAATTAAAATATTAAATTAAATTAAAAGGGCCGACATGTTACTATTTCGCGGCAATAAGCTACAGGAAAGTGACGAAGGTGGAAGAAGTGTTTGAGGCCGACAAAGTTAAATCTGGGTCGACGGATTTTAGGGTTTGGCAGCTGACAAATTCTAGGGTTTCTCAACCGACGTTCTTTTAGGGTTTGTTCCTAAAACTTCTATAAAAGCAAGGGTACTTCGAGTTTGAAAAGTGGGGTGTAAAGATAAAGTGCGAATGCGAGCATAGTGTTTGTGAAAGTGAAGTTCGTGTTGAGCAGAGAGCAGAATGTGAAACGACACAGAGTGTGCGAAGCGTGTGCGCAGAGAAAGCAGAGTGTGCAGAGAAGCGCAAAGGGCAAAGTTGATTGCAAAGTCTGTCGTAGCAAGGCAAAGAAACTGTGTGAAGTGATTGTGCAAGAGAGAGTAGAGTGCACAGAGATTGCAAAGGTGATGTAGACCAGTTAGAGTCTTGCAATAACAAAGGTAAATGTCAAACATTTTTTTTTTCAATATTGAAGTCCAGTTGGTGCTGGCAAATTAAGGGGTTGGTGCCTCTTTCCAGGTTGAGGCTTGGTAAACAATTTGTCCAACTTGGTGCTGGAAAATTAAGGGGTTGGTGCCTCTTTCCAGTGAGGTGCTTGGTAAAATAGGAGTTGGTGCTCCATTCGTTGAAGCAGATAAAGCTAAGGGGTTGGTGCTCCTTCCAGTTGGTGCTTGGTAAAGGATTATGTAAAGTTGTAGCTTTGCATTGACTGGATTTGGATGGTAGTCCAAGCAGCTTCTTTTGAGGAGTAGCCATATTGGTGAACCTCGTTAAAATGTCGTGTTATGTGTGATGCTTTCTTGATGCATTTAGTATCTCTTTTATCTGCTTTAAACTGTTGCTGGTTTTATAATCTAATTGTTTTAGAAGTTTTTAAAGAACACACTGATTCACCCCCCCTCTCAGTGTCATTGTGATTACAACAGCAACTACATGGACCGTTGGCAAATGCATTGCCTATAAGGTTCTTTGTCCCTATCAACTAGCAAATACACCACCACTCATCATCTCCCTTGACTTACCTTACATCGGAATAATCCATTTGTTCGTTGAAAAGACCTCCTTCCTTTACATTGCACTCGCCAGCAATGATACCTATCTCCTGCATCCATAGATACATTAGCAGTATCTCATTCTTGCAGATAGATTAAGCACATAATAAAATGGGTTTGTGGAGGGTTGTTACATACTCCCCCCTAATATTAAACACAGTCCCTGTGTTTACATTCACCATATTAAGCATGTAAATAAAAGATCAATATTATCATGATAATAGAAAATCAATTCAACACATTTTCAAATTTATACTCTTTCAAATCTGATTCATCATCTATTATCAAAACATGCATAAATTTATGTATCATTCTTCACAAACCAAGATATAAATATATTCAAAATAAACTGACATGAAACATGCACAAATATCAAGTATATGTATCACACTTCACAAACCAAGATATGATACGGTTACTGTTCAATCAAAATAAAACTATAGTCTAATGATAACAATATCCAAACATTAATAAAAAAAGATGGAAACTATTTTCATCATGGCCATATCTTCCCAAGTGGCACTATTTTCAGAAAATTGATCTCATTGGACCTTGCATTGCTCAATGTTCATTTTCTCAATTGCTTTGTTCGATATCCTAGGATCTTAACTGGTCGGACTTCAATGCGTAGGGGGTCATCCATCTGCAATTGATCAACATTCCAAACATGTGAGGGGTCATGAACATATTTCTTAAGAAGGGACACATTGAATGTATCATGAATTTTTGACAAATTAAATGGTAAGTCTAATTTGTAGGCGACTGGATTCAGTTTATCAACAATTTCAAATGACCCCTCAAATCATGGACTACGCATAGAGGATTTAATAGACTTTTGGTACGTTTAACTCTTAGGAATACTCTGTCTTCCACAAAGAATACTCTTGGTTTTATCTTAAGATCCGCATAACCTTTATCAATATAAGGCTTCCTTAAGCCTTTGAAAAATATTCATTGAGTTGGTCTTCCATTTCCCTAACCATATCCGGCCTGATAATCACTTGATTCTTTAGATTACTCCATGAAAATGGTGTTCTACACATCCTCCCATACAAAGCCTCAAATGCAGCCATACCTATTGATATATGGTTGTTGTTATTATAAGTAGATTCTACTAGGAAAAGGTAATCTTCCCATTTCATTTGATGATCCATATAATACATGGAGAGCATATCCTATAATACTTGATTTACTCTTTCAATTTGTCCATCTATTTTAGGATGATAAGCAGTGCTAATATTTAGCTTTGTTCCCCATGCCTGATGCAAAGTCTACCAAAACTCAAATATAAATCGTGAATCCCTATCAGATATAATTGTTTCAGGGAATCCGTGTAGTCATACCACTTCTCTGGAAAATCTTTGGGCTACAATAGGAGTTCCATATTTTATATTTCCAGGCATAAAATATGTTGCCTTAGTCAATTTATCCACTACTACTAGAATAGCATCATGCTAAAAATAATTCTTAGGCAACCCCACAATAAAATCCATAGTCACCACCTATCATTTGTATTGTGGAATATCATGCAAAAATAAGCATCTAGCTGGATGTAAGTGTTTTACCTTCACCTTTTGACATTCTAAATATTTGGCCACAAATTTAACAATATCCTCTTTCATTCCTAGCCAGTAATACTCCTTTTTTAAATTTTCATATATTTTTATATAATATTGTATAAACATTATATCAAACAATTATCTTGTTATTTAATAAAATACCTAACCAAATATTAATTTTTTTAACTCATTAAATTTGACTAAAAACCAACAATTGCATTCAACACGTACTATTACAATATTAATTAATTAGATTAGTATATGTAAAATAATATCAAACTAGTACAACCCTTTGTTCTAAAAAAATACATATATATCAAACTAATAATTTTAAGTGAAGGTCCGAGGTGTAGACCAATTGGTTCATCCAAACCCCATAAGGTAGGTAGAGGTCCAAGGTTCAAATCTCAGGCCTCGTCGGACTGAACACTTGTCCCTTTCCTGGTGCTTTCAGCGGTGTAAAAGGTTTTAAATGATTGTGGCATAGTGGTTATAGGGGCGGATTGCATGAAGATCTGTGTGGCGGCTTCCTGGCGGACAACGTAGAATAATGTGGCGGCCATAAAAGCTGGATAGCCTTCTCGGATTCGTGGCGGCTACCGATTCCACCATGTAAATACAAAAAAAATAAAAAAATAATTTTAAGTGTATACCTTATAATACAAACTTTGACATTTACATTATAAGTGATGAGTTTAAATTATACTCTTTATTTTATATAGTGTAACCTATTAATTGTTAAGCAACAAAGAACCATAATTTCTACATTATTCATCCTTAACAATAAGTATAAGAGACATAAAACCCTCTAATTTCGTAATTTTTTAATAATTATCTATCAAAATTTTAAAATCAAGTATTTTAAATTGCTTTTATTTATATGAACATTTTTCTTTCTATCTTTACATCAAATTTGTTTAATGTTTTTTAATAAAAACAAAATTTACAATAGAGTTTTTTATTTGAAAATAAGAATGGAGGCAATGATGTTTCAAATGATCCTAACAAATCACATCACATACTAGTTTATAAACATAATACTTGATTATACATTGAAGTAGAGAACACCTTAACATTATAAAGCACATTATAGACTAGTTTATAAACATAGTGCTTGATTGTATATTGAAGTAGTAGACATCTTAACATTCTTAAATTATACCATAGTTTATAAACATAAAGCTTGATCATACACCTTAACATTCTTGAATCACATCATAGACTAGTTTACAAACATAGTGCTTGATCAAATGTTGAAGTAGATGAGACATTAACATTCTTAAATTATACCATAGTTTATAAGCATAACGCTTGATCATACACTTTAACATTCTTGAATCACATCATAGACTAGTTTACAGTGCTTGATCATATGTTGAAGTAGATGAGACCTTAACATTCTTAAATTATATCATAGCATACAAACATAGTGCTTGATCATACACCTTTAAATTATTTAATTACATCACATACTAGTTTATAAAATTAGTGTTTGATCATATGTTGAAGTAGACAACCACATTAGCATTCTTAAATCACATCATAAACTAGTTTATTAACATAGTGCTTGATCACATTCTTGAATCACGTCATAGACTAGTTATAATAATAGTGTTTTATCTTAAGTTGAATTAAACAATACCTTTACATTGTTAAAGTGTACTAAATAAAAAGTAAAATAATTTTTAAGAGCATAAATCATATAAAACATATACAACCTTATTCTTTTTAATTCAAACCTTAAACCTTCTATTAAGATTTCAACATATTATCATTAAACCCATCCAAAAAAAACTATTGTACACCATAATTGTGGCCACTATCACTGATATCGACTTGTCTTAGATATTTAAGACATTAGCACCAATAAATGAGAATGATGATACAAATTATGAATAAGTTAAAATGAAGATACGAAATATTCGAATTGTGTTCTTCGTAGTTCTAGGTTTTCTTAAGAAACAAACAAACCAGAAGGTGGCGGTGTATCTGAAGAATTGCTGCTAATGTAATGAAATGGAAAAGATGGGTTGGAAAATAAAATATCTAAAATAATATAATACTTAAAAACTAAAATAAAACTTTTATTGTTAAAAAATTATTAACTATCAAAGTAATAATTCACAACCCAGCATTTTGATTCCTTTAATTTATAGAATACACCCTTGAATAATGTCTGAAACAAATTCAATGGATCAATCCTAAATGCTACAATCGTATTCAAGGTTTTTTTAAATTTAATTTTAAATAAAGTGCAGCTTTTGGATCTATTAAGGAAATTTGGACGTATGGTCATGGTCATGGTCATGCGTATACAATGAATTTTGGCTTTAAAATGTTAAATAAAAAACAAACTCAGTCAATGAAAAAGCTACAAATACACCTCATTTAGTCTAATTGGGCCCTCTTCTCACTTTATGACAATGCAAGTAGTGCGGTTGGGTGGAGGTCGTTTAGAGCGCATGCTGCATAACAAATTCAATTTTTCTTTTGTTGTTGGTTGGTAATTATTTGGATTCAAAGTAAAACTTCATTTCTCTTTTTCATTCAAAATTTTATTTATCATATTATTTAATAAAAATTATAAGTAGGTTATTGTTTTACATGTTAATAATTTTTTTCACATGTTGTAATTTGAATCTAAGTCTCTTTAAGAAAGCCTAAAACTTAAACTATTACAATACTCGTCATAGTTTGAACTTAGGTCTCTCTAAGAAAACTCAAACCACTACAATACTCATCATAGTTTGAACCAAAATCTCTCAAGAAAAAAAAAAACCTAAAACCCAAACCACTATAATGTTGCACAAAACCCTATATATATATATATATATGAAAAGAAAGTTTTTAAAGATAAAATAACTAGAATCTTTTAATAATAAGTATAATTGGTTGAATAAAATTTTAATAACTTTAATAAAAATATTATTGTAATTTATGTAATAAATATTAAAAAATTCAATATTGAGTAAAAGTATTAGAAGGTATATTATTATAGTATTTTTTATACAAAATAATTTAATAAAATAATTATGTATATTTTTTATTTGGTTAGTATGAGAAACCCTTACGACCAACAGGGTTTGGCACCCCTAAAGCCAAGAGCTATGCTTATCAATAGAGAATTTATTACATAGTCACGGTTTGAACTTTGGACCTTTCGAAGAAGAGCCAAAACCTGAACGGTTGCATTGTCTTATTAATTAGTTATAGCCATAGGTGGCATTATAACAAGTTGGTATTATGCATATATCTCTATGTAAAACTAGAACGAACTTGGGCTGCTCCTCCTTCAAAGTGGTATTTGATAGAGACATTTATGCATTTTAGTATGAACTATAATTTTTTTTATTATTTTGTTATTGTGAGAAACCTTCTGTGCAAGGGTTGAGCAGTTTCCTCCCAACCATAACCCCTCCTAATTTTGAGATTTATACTTATCAATAGGGAATTTAACATAAAGCCACCACACACCGACCTCCTCAACACTCACCTATAAACTATAGATTATTTGTAGTTCAATTATCTAATAATTTTTGTTTTTAACCCATGTAATTATATATTAACTTAATTGAGTTATAAAAAATAAGTTAGATGTGTAGAGCATTCTTAGACCCACATATAAAATATTCAAATACAATTAGTTTTTCTTAAAAAACTTTTATGTTTATTTCCACTTATATTATGGATTGATAGCATATTCTTCAAAATGACCCTTGCTTCTATAAGAAGATAGAAATGTCCCTTTTTTATATCACACTTCAATCTTCAAGGTTTGACTCAATTGATAAAATTATTACTAATATTTTATTTTAGGTTAAAGTTTATCCGGATCAAATTTGAATAGCTTACCTCGTCAAAAAGCTATTCGGGATTTGGTTCAGGCACATAAGCCGGATGTTGTTTTTCTTCAAGAATCTAAATTATCGGTGGAGGGTCTATTTAGTATTGCTTCTAAACTCTGGCCTCGAGGTCTTTGTCAGTGTGTTGGGGCTGTGGGTAGTGCTGGGGGGCTTGTTAGCCTTTGTAATCCGCAGAAGCTTACTCCTCTTTGGTGGGTATCAAATAAGTCATCTCTTTCTATGATAGCTTCTTGCCATGAGTCTAGAGAAGTGGTTTTGTTCACTAACATTTACGCCCCCTCGGATCTTGGCCGGGAAGGTGCTGCCGTGGAATCATATTCAAAGTGTTCGAGCCTTGGTTCCATTCTATCCTTGGATTATGGTCGGAGATTTTAATGTTGTATCTAGTATTGATGAGAAGATGGGTGGTGTGGGTACTTTGGGGCCTGCCTCTAGACTCCTTAATGATAATATTCAGCTTCTTAATCTGGTGGATATTAAGCCAAAGAATGGTGTGTTCACTTGGACGAATAAGCGGTGTGGTTCTAACTTGATCTCTGAGAGGTTGGACAGGTTTCTTACTTCTTCATTTTGGATTAGCAATTCTTGGGTTACTAACTCAACGATTTTTGACTGGAGGGGATCAGACCACTGGCCTATTAAACTTGTTATCTCTCAACAATAAATGGATCATCATCCAAGTTTTAAATTCCAGTTAATGTGGCTTAGGGATCCCTCTTTGTACGAGTTGATGAAAGTCTGGTGGAGTCAGGGCTGTCCTTCCCACGGTACTACTATGTACTCTTTTGTTAAAAGACTCCAATTTGTGAAATATCAACTCAAAAAGTGGAACAGGCAGTGTTTCGGGAATCTATTTCAGGCTAAAAATTTGGCCCAAAGAAGGCTTGATGTTATCACCAGACATATCAGAGATCATGGGTTAACAGAGCAGAATTTGCAGGAGGAGTCTGAAGCTTTGCATGAACTTCAAGAATGGGAGCTTCGGGAAGAGATTTTCTGGAAGCAAAAGGCCGGGGTGGAATGGTTACAAGAAGGAGATCGAAATACAGCTTTTTTCTTTAACACTGTTAAGGCTCGAAGACACGGTAATGGTATTTCTTCGATTATTTCTTATCAAGGTATTCAGTTGTCTGCTTCTCAGGATATCTCTCGGGAAGCTGTTCGATTTTTTTTCTTCCTTATATTCTGAGGATTTTTGTGGGGATCATGTTGATGATCATACTATTTTGCGTTGTATTCCTTCTGTTATTTCAGAAGATATCAATGCATGCCTTCTTCAACCTATTTCCATTGATGAACTAGAAAGGGTAGTTTTCCTTATGAAGATCGGGAAAGCTCCGGGCTCCGACGGCTTCCCGGTTGAGTTCTTTCAACACTTTTGGGAAATTATTAAATATGATCTTTTGAGGGTTGTTCTTGAGTCCTTTCATAACCATCAGTTGTTGAAAGCTTTGAATTCCACTTTTTTGATGCTAATTCCTAAAAAGGAGGGTGCTAGCTATTTTGATCGCTTCGGCCTATTGCTCTCTCGCAATGTGGTGTATAAAATTATTACTAAGCCGATTGCGGAGCGTCTCAAGACTTGGCCGGATAGAGTTGTTTCGATGAGCAGTGGTGGCTATGTGGCTGGTCGACAGATTCTGGATGGAGTGGCTATTGCTGCCGAGGTGATTCATTCTATGAGCACTTCTAAGAATAAGTTTATGTTTATGAAGTTGGATATGGCGAAGGCTTATGATAGGGTGAAATGGTCTTTTCTTCACAAAATCCTCTTGGCCTTTGGATTTGATCCTTCTTGGATTGAGTGGATTATGAGTTGTATTACAAATCCCTCATATTTTGTCCTAATTAATGGAAAGCCCTCTCCTTTGTTTCATGCTTCCCGGGGTCTTCGGCAGGGGGATCCTTTATCTTCGTACTTGTTTATAATTATGGCTAAAGGTCTGGTCGCTGGCTTAAATATCAGGTTCACCAGGGTCTTATTCATGGATGGAAATGGGAGAATAGTAGGCCAGCCATTTCCCATCTTCAGTTTGTTGATGACACTGCTCTCTTGGGTGTAGCTTCTATTTGTGAAGCAACCAACTTTAGACATGCTTTGGACTTGTATTTGGCTATCTCTGGTCAGGAGATTAATGAGCACAAGTCTATTATTTTATTTTTCAATACAGATCCCAGGGTTCAAGCTAGAATTGTTCAGATTCTCAGGTTTCAGGTTGGAACTCTTCCTCTTACATACTTGGGGATTCCCATTTTTGTTGGTTCTCTACCTAGGGCGGTTTGGACTAACATACTTGACAAATTTCATAGTCGAGTTAGTCATTGGACTCATAGATGGTTAACTTTTGTTGGTTGGGTTTTACTTTTGAAGTCAGTTGTTCAGGCTTTATCGGTGTATAGATGCCTTATTCAGATTGCTCCAGCAAGTTTTCTTCATGACCTAGATTCTCTTTCTAGGCAATTCCTATGGGCTGGCAATCTTGGTTCCTCAAAATGGAGTCTTGTTAAATGGGAGACTATTTGTCGACCAAGGCAAGCTAGGGGGTTGGGTCTTCGTCTAAGCTCTCTTTCTAGGACTGCTTTGGTTGCTAAGCTGTATTGGCGTTGGTGTAGTAATCGGGGAGCAAACTTGGGCCAAGATTATCTCCCACAAGTATCTTAGGGGAGTGGAAGGTTCGGAGATTCCTCGATACAGCCTTGACCGGTCAAGGATCATTTGTTTGGAATACTTTGAAAAAGGGAGCAGATCTGGTTAAGCAGGGGTTATTCTGGATTTGTTATACTGGGTCTCGGGCTCTTTTTTGGCAGGATTCTTGGGATGGCTTTGCTCCTCTTCTTAGAGAGTTTCCACATCTTCAAGATCTTTCTCAATGCTTTTGGGATGCTGGATGGTTGAAGGTGGCAGATTTCAAAACTGTTAAGTCCTTTGGTCAGATGGTTAGTCTCCAGTGGAAGGATCCTCGAGAATGTCCTGCTGGTGGCACTATGGATGCGAGGGCAGAGCTGGCCCGTATTCTTGCTAGCCATCCCTGCTCTTCTCTACCTGGGGATGATGTTCTAGCATGGGGAAGAGATAATAGAGGGATATTTTCGGTTGTTGCTGGTTATTGTGTTTTGGATCGACAGCGGTTTGGTGAGGAGGAGGTTCCGTGGTGGAAGCAAGTTTGGAATAATATTATTTGGCCGAAGTGTAGTTTTTATGGGTGGCAGGCTACTCATAATCATTGTCTCACTTGGGATAATTTTCAAAAGCGTGGGTTTGTTGGCCCCTCTTTATGCTATAACTGTGGGAAGGCTGAAGAATCTGTTGGGCATTTACTTCTCCAATGTGACTTTGCTCGACAAGTCTGGCATTATTGGTGGGGAGTATGGAATCACCCTTGTTCACATGCTTCATCAATAGTTGATTTTTGGAGGAGTATGGGGCGGCCTCCTGCAGCGGCTTTCTTTTTACAAGTTGGATGGAGTATTGGTCCTTCATGCATTTTTTTGCAGATTTGGCTTGAATGGAACCGTCGAATTTTCCAAGGTAAGGAGTTAACTACTTCCCAGGTCTGACAGAGGATTTTGCGAATGATCCAGGAAACTATGTCTGCAAAATGTCAGATTATTTCTCCCATGGACCATGCGAAACGTCAGATCATGGAAATATTAGGCTTGATGGTTAATGGTCCTAGTCCTAATGTCTCTTGCAGACGGATGGGTCATAATAATCGGGTGCGGAGGGTTGGCAAATGGAATCCGCCTCCTCCGGGAGTGCTAAAAATTAATACGGATGGATCTTCTCGGGGTAATGCTGGTATTGGTGGTGTGGGGCGGGATAGTAGTGGTACTATCCAAATTTTTTTCTCTTGCTTTAAGGGACATCATTCTAATAACTTCATGGAAGCACTCGCAATTTTATATGCTTTGGAGCAAGGGTATGCTTTGGGTTGGCGTCGGATTGTTTGTGAATCTGATTCTCAGATTGTTATAAATTTGTTAAATTCTGGAGATAGTCTTCATGGTTGTTGGCGGTTGAGTTGGGTTGCTCGGAAAATTCTTAATATCTCTGCTCACTTGGACTTCATTTCTTTTGTGCATATTCCTCGGGAGTGGAATAGGGTAGCGGATTTGTTAGCTAAATGGGCTTCTAAGTTTCAAGATGGTTGGGATGTTCAAAATTGGTCTCAACTTTCTTCTGATTGCTCTCAATCTCTCTCTTCTTTATTGAGAGCTGATATGTCTGAATAGCTTCTGCTTTTTCTTTGTATCATGAATGTTTTGCTGAGTTAATAAATTTTTACCCTCTTTTACAAAAAAAAAAAAAAAAAGTTTATTCTTTATTGATAAAATTTATTATTATAACTTGATAAAATTTATTCTAAAATAAAAGTTATAGATAGACCATAGCATTTTATTTATATATTGAGTATGATTTGGTAGTATGTATCTATGTTTTGTGGTCATATACTATTTTCAATGAAAATTTAATTTTAAATTATAATTCAAATAGATCAAGTAAATTTAAAAGTCAGAGGATTAAAGTAGATTCTTATAAAAATATGGCTCATTGATATAAAAACTAATCATGATATTGGATAGATGTCATGTGGAACCATCCAATGGGGCTTTTTCACATTCTCATAAGTCATTAAGAAAAAGGAAATGTTTAAAGGTCCAAGTACTTGAGTCTTTTTTTTTTTTGGTAATATTAAGTAATGGGGGTTTTGACCAGGAATCCCCCAACCTGTTACAACAACTCTACGATGGAGACACACACCCACCCCCTCACACACTCACCAATGCCATGGTTTGAACCTTGGACATAAAAACCAAAGCCCAAACCGTTGCACTGTACCCCCCAGGTACCAAGTACTTGAATCTTTGTGTATTTATATAAAGTCATATATATAAGTTAATATGCCTAGTTAAAAGAGTCTTCTTATATTTCTAATTATACATTTGGTTGCTAAAAAGATAACAAGAAAAACATGAGTAAAAGAGGTTTGACTAAATAGAATTAGTCAAGTATAAAAGGAAACTAGTCATCAAATGAATATATATGTTCTTTTAATTAGCATATCCTATTGAATCTTGGAAGGAATTATAGTAAAAAAATCTAAGTGATAAATATAAATCTACATATTGAGAGGAGGATGAGATTTACATCATTCAACAACTTTCTTTTGAAAATGATTTTTTTCATGTTATCTTCTCTAAGTTCAAAAGTCACAAGCAATCTAATGAGTGGTAACCCATTGTTTACAGGATTGCATTTAAGACAATGGAGTAAAAATTTAAGCAATCTTTAATTGAAATTGGAGATGCCCTTGTTGGGAAAAGTAATTTTTTTTTATCAAGCATGAATTTAAGGAAGAGTGAATATATGAAAATTATCACTTGGAAAATAAAATATTCATTGAAATTGATTACTAAATATGAATTATTAAGCATGATGTATTGACTTTTAAAACGAGCAGATTAATACGTAAGTTCAATAGATTCTAGATAAGTCTTTGAATATTTGAAAGCATATTAATGGAAAGTGGGACTAAATATTCCATGAATTTCTCTTGGAGGAAATTTTTTTAACATCTTATTTGTTCAAAGTCAAAGACAATTTAATAAGTGGTAATACAATTTGTGGGGAGGGATAGTTTATTTTTAAAATCTCATAATGATTTTTTTTATAAAGGTGAAAACTCTTAAAATATTCTAGTGTTAAAGCATTTGAGACTTCTACATTAACTCATGAATAATGATATTTTGAATTAAATATTAGTAATAGTAAGGTTAATTCAACCAATAAGCATCGACTTCTATGGAATTAAAGTTAATTGTATATGTGTTTTGTCATAAACATTCAGAACCCTTTTAAAGATACATCATGATTAAATATAAATCAATATAATAGGTTCAATAAGTGGACAGCATTCATCACTACTATTATGTAATTCAATCATAGAATTTTTGTAGATCATGTTACTTTCGTTATAGTACCAAAAACCATATTTTTATTTTTATTTTATATTAATATGGTAATAAAGTGACACTATAATTACCTTTTAGTATCAATATATAGCACCATATTAGCATCACTTTAGCATCAAACATTAATGCCACCGTAATATCACCTTCTTGTCAAAATAATGCTAAAAGTGCTTCTATTTAGACCTAGTAGTGTATAATCAAATATTCAACATAATTTTGACTAGAGAACAAAACATATGAGCAATACCTTAAAAATTTATGTCACTGTAATATTATTAGTGCAAGAGAAGAATTGTGACAGTAAAGTAACACTAAGATGTCATATTTGAAAGAATAAATTATAAAAAAAATGTATCTTTTTATGCTTGATTATATTCTTTTATAAGCTATGTAAATTTTAGTGGGACTTATTCTCATCAAAATAATAAAATATTGTATCTATTGTTAGTTCAATTAGACCATATCTAGAATGCCTTTCTATCAAAAGTATTTTCCTTCACTCTTAAAAAGCTAATTTTCTATATCAAATTAGCAATATAATTTTTATTAGAAGATAATGTTTTCCTTGTTAGTTTCCTTATAAAATTTTAAATTTTTCCAAGATAAATCAACTCTAAAATTGGCTAAGTTTTCCATATTATTTCATTCTATGTAGATATGATGGAATTTTTAATATATTGCCTTCATGGATAACTGATGGACATTTTAAAAAATATATTTTTATTGATCCAATTTTTAAAATCTTTTTTTGAAATAATTAATAATATTTTTTAAATTGATCTTAATTAAAATATGTATCCAACCCTATTCCATGGCTATCTTGATTCTTTTAAGAAGTGCCTTAGCATTTGCATGGTTTTTTATTGATGTTCCATGTGATTTTGAGTAGGTGAAGAGAGTTTTGGCCTAATTATCTAAAATACACCAATGCACTATATTTTCTAGGGTTTCTTTTTAAACCACCATCATAATTCAATTTAATAAATATAATTTTTAAAAAATGTATTTAATAATAACTCTATTATATCCTTTGTATTATATCCATTATTGTAGATCACCCTTACATATATCTTCAACTCCTACAACAAACAACTCGTAAATTTTTTCTTGCCCTTGAGTTTTTCCATGATCACCATCATGCCTATAAACATTTCATAAGAGAGGAAATAATATGAACCCAAAATTGGGTTTTATTTTAAGGTTTTTTTTAATTTTTTATTCTTTTTAAGCCATAAAAATAATAGCAAGACTAGTCCTTCACAAAATATTTATTGTGTTAGCTTTAAAAACTATCCAATATTTCATCAACTCTTTTGCTTTTGTTGAAGTAAAGGAACAAAATTTTATTTTGGTAAAATAGAAAGATTTCATCTGCATTTGGGTCTTAAGGATCCCAAAACCTATATACATAAAATAGCAGGATCTATTGAAGGAAAAAACAAAAACATCAATAGGGGGTGTAGCCCCAAGCCCAATGATTGAGAAAACTAAAAGGGGATGCAACCCTGCAAGCAAGATGATAAGACAAACATAAGGGTCACAACCCTAGCAAAACCAGACCACTTCAAGGACTATCAGGCTCCATGCAAGGTAGCCTAAAAAACAAGAAAATTCCTGACAAGGAAGTTAATCCTCAGTAACTTCCTTATCACCATGCTTGTCCTCAATATTTAGCTGATCCTTGGGCTCCTCCTTGACCTTGATCTTGTCCCTGTCCACTGAGTAGATCTCAGTTTCCTTGGACTCATCCTGTACTATTTTCTCACCAAAAAATAGTATGTGGAGGGCCTCCTTGATATTGATTATGGAATTCACCATTGTGTTCATCATGTTTCTAGTTGTGGAGATAATAAATTCCTTTAGGATTTTAACTTTAAAATCAACATCCTCATCATTAGCCTTGATCTCAATCACTTTCTGCTTACCCTTCGTGATCTGCTCCTAGAGGCGGGATAATTTTTTGATAGGTCCTTCAGCTTTTTCAAATTTGATGTATTTCCTTGTCCTTAAGTCACAAACAACTTCAATCGCCTTTCTCTTCCTTTACATTAAGGACATGTGGGCAAGGGGGACAACAGATTTTCCAGCAGGACTTGGTTTGCTCATGAAGGGACTGGGGTTAACCTGGGGGTTATTGGATAGGATGTTATTGTAGATAACTTTATAGAGCCCTTGGTGAGAAGTTGTTTCCTTTTTTTTTCCTATAGGAATTAATGGAATAGTTCATGGAGTTGACAAGGAATTGGGGGATATTAATGGGATTCACCTCTTGGAAGTGGTTTACAAATACCAAGTGGAAGTAGCACAAAATATTTTTTTGGTCATCAACGGTAATGAATTCCATCACTGGTTTCATCACATCATTCCACGGAGAAAGGAGGTCCTTCCTATAAATGCCCTACTTCGCCTCTTTGTAAATTTTCTTGTTGTCCTTGAATTCCTTCTGCTCTACTTCCTAGTTATGCTTCCATCACTGGTTTCATCAAATCATTCTATAAAGAAATGAGGTCCTTCTTGTAAATGCCATGCTTCGCCTCTTTGTAAATTTTCTCACTCTCTTTGAATTCCTTCAACTTTAGTAAAGGAACAAATAATAAAGAGGTGATATGAAGTTTCTAGCTCCTCCTTAAATAAGATACACCTAAGGGTCCATGATATCCTCTTCTTTGATAAATCACCACTTGTAAAAAAATATTTTGAATTGCTAACCTTTTCTAGCTCTTTGATGTGCTAGTGTTATTTATGTATATAGACACACAACATATTAATAATTTGGATAGACAAATGGTTCCTTTCAAATATATTTTATTTGTGGTAGTCACAAAAAATTATAGCTATGATGATCAAAATAATATTTAATTGGTAGTTCCATATTTGGGATGGACTTTATCTATGAATGTACTTATTTAACAAGTTATGTGTGACTTCTATCGAGGGCACTTCTATCAATATAATAAAATATTACATTGATATTATTACATTATTATCAGTTAAATCACATCTAGAATTATTTGTTATCAAAAAATCTCTTAATATTTCTAAAACTATTTTGTTTCTATAATTATCTAACTTGACATCATTTTCATTAAAATATGGGATGCATTGATGTATGGCCTAAGTGCCTCCCTTACTTCCTCCTTGATTGTTATCAAAATCTTATAAGGATGTCATAACACTTCTACCTATGGATGTATCTCCTCTAGTGACGATATGTAGACTACTCATGTTCCCACATCCACCTATAGATTATTGATGGACTATAACCAATATCCCAAGGTAACCCATCCAACCTATAGTGGGGGAATCTCTCATAGATCCACCCTATAAACAATGGAAACATCCCTATATTGATGTGTCCCTATTACCTCATGCTAAAGAAATCATGGAGGAGATTTGCAAATATAATCTCTCCCCAAATAGACCACTTTTTCTACTCAATGACCATGTACGTACATTAGTCGGTATACAAAGGAAAGTAGTTGATTCTTAGACTCTATCCCAAAGGAACCAAACTACCATCTTCTAGATATATGAATGTTTGAATGATACCACAGCATCCAACTTTACTATCCTCTTCTACCACCCCTCTCAGTTAGTCACATACCTTGAATATAATCTACATATTAGGGTCATCATGAAAATATATCTCTATTATGTCCCCACTATGAGCACCCCCAATAATGCACATATATCTTCTAATGTGGTCCCAATATCATAGGTCGTACCTCCAACCATAATTTTTAAGGTGTTTTATTATGGATCCCACTTACTTTCTAGCTCTATCACCACATCAGTCGAAGGGCTCATATGTAGTCTCCATACTATGTCCTTAAGACTATAGTCCTAAACGTCCGCTCCATCCTGCTTTCCTTGAAAAAATAAAAAAATAAATGATGAATAAATAATTGAAAATAGATATTTCACGAAGTGAGGGATTTGTACAGGGAGTCTGTAAAAGTGCATGACAAAGCACAATACGAGGGCATATGATGTTTGATTCTTTAGAAAATATTTTTGGTAGTCATATTGGAAAACTACCTTTCGTTGGAGATATGATAAAAATCCATCCAATTTCTAATGGATACAGAGTTTTGTGAATTATTCTTGAAACTGACAGATTATTTCAAGATTTTTGAGCATATATGAGGAATCAATATGACTATTGAGACTTCGGTTCTAAGCCCTAGTTATTGACCCACATTTACCAAGTATCTAAGCTTTAAATTGATGGTAGCAACATAATATTGATAGTCAATGAGCTCCGTTTATGGCCTTACCATGCGCCTCACATTCACGAGATCAAATCAGAGATAGGCATGGGGGAGACCCCATATTTCTAAAATTATATCAGCAATTTTATGAATGCTTGCACGTTTATCGTGGAAGAAAACAAAAATTAAAAAGAAAAGAGAAAAAAAAATATGATGAAAAAAATGATGAGGAAAAGAGGCATGGAACTTGTTTTGCTTAGTAATGTTAGAAAAAAAATTCTTTTATTTGTGTTTTTATTTTACAGGGTTACGTGGACTCAGATGCAATTTGTAGGTAACCGAATCAAACTAGGCCTATTAAGAATGAAGAGAAACAGAGAAGCGACAAGGAAATATTAACGAACTATCACCCTTAATCTAAGAGATACTCTCACTATTTCCAATTAAGGAAGATATTTGAAGAAGCAAAAAGCAAGAAAGAAGACTGGAGAAGAAAGCCCTAGGTAGGGATCCTACTAGGCATCAGAATCTTAGAGAGAGTGCAATGCATGTGAGCTATGACCTAAATAGGTATCATCACATACCATTATCACAAGATCTCTGAAAATCTATATGATCAAGCAGTCATGAACAAGCAATCATGCAAAATATGGCATTCAAACATGTATATTAAATTAAATGTCAGGCAGATAATTCAAAAGGATGATAAGCAACAATGCAATATGAGCAAGCAGATGGATGCAAAAGAAATGCATAGCTAAATGATGATTAATTGATTTGATGTAATTTTTATTTGTTTTTATGATTTATTATTAATTAATTTAAGCAAGCAAAATGAAATTTGACACAATATCTAAGTGTGTCACCTTTTTTAACAAAATAACAAGTGTACCATGAACCATTTTATCAAATAAATCTCTAAAATGTAAGCCTTCTCAATAATTAGAATTACAGAGAGGCTCCTTTATAGCTCTTTCTTTGGCAGCCATAGCACGAATAATCAATACACTCTCAAACATAACCATTTTTTTAACATAGGGAGGAGCAATTCCTAACTCTGCAAGATCACTATAGGATAGTGAAGAAGGGTCCTCCTCTAAAATAGAAGGTTTACTTGTAGAACACACAGAATCAATCATATTGCAAAACAAGACCTCAGAAGAATAAGGGGGACCATCATCCTCATCATCCACTCCTGACTTTTGATAATACATATAGTCAACATAAGTCATAAGATGATCATCATTGTCAAATGGTAAAGGTTGGTCTTTACTAGGTATAAAACCTATGCCACATCTCCCAAGCTAGATCTTGACATCCAAAGGCTCTTGAATGCCCTTATGGTGTGACCCCAAACCTTTACCTACATATCCCATACTAGATAGGATTTGTTTAGGAAGTGGGTAATCATTGGAAAGGTAACAACAAGCAAAAGAGTGCTCAATGGGAGATGGTTTGCTACCACATATATTATCCTTGAAGACAGATCCTACGAAGAAAAAGGTACACATGCCAAAGTGTACAACATCACCTTTCATATGGGGTAAACCCATGGTTCTTGGTGATGGTGGTAGCTTAGCTAGATCCAGAAGAGATTCTTGAAGGAATTGATTATCATAATCCTGAGATGAAAAATTAATATATGTTCCTCACTCATTTTTAAATTTTTAAATTATTCTGATATTTGATATGAGGAACATGGAGATACCATTGAAGAGATTGAGAGACATGGATTGAACTCATATCAAGCTTCCTCTACATTCAAACAAAATTCAAATGGTTGAGGGTCACCCGGAATGGTGATAACTTGATTCTTAAACTCAAACTTGAGACACTAATGAAGAGTAGAAGGGATGGCCTTCATTGCATGAATCCAAGGATGTTCAAGAATAAGATTAAAATATGTAGGACAATGTACCACATAAAATAAAGTATCCAATATTTTAGGCCCAACTTTGAGAGGAAGAGATATGACACCACAGGCTTCTTGGGACTCATTATTGAAAGCTTTTATAATGATATCAAATTTTGTTAAGTCTTCCTATTTTAATCAAAATTTTAAAAAGAATTGATATGTACACAAATTGAGGGAAGAAGCATTATCAATTAAAATTCGCTTGATAAAAGTATCCCCAATAAGTGTAGTGATGTAAAGTGAAGATTCTTCTTGCAAGTTTGAGGAAGGTTTATCATCATCTGAAAATGAGATGTGATGTATCCCAAGAGAACCTACGACACCAACTATGGTATTGGATGAAATATATGAAGGAACTGATTTTTGCTTAAAAATTTCCATCAAAGCATCTCTATGGTTGGGAGAAGTTTGAAGGAGTTCTAAAACTAATATTTTTTATGGAGTAATAGACAACTACTTTTGAAGATCAAATGAAACTTTAGGTTGTAGTCTCAACACAATAGGTGGAATCCCTACATCTAAATTTTTTTCATAATTATTCTTCAATATTGAACTGGGTTGTAATACAAAATTCTATCCTTGTCTATGATGCTGAGTTTGATATTGTCTTCTTGTAGTTATCACAACCATACCAACCATATTACCATTAGGAGGAGGCTCATTCTGATAAGCCACCTGATTTTTTGCTTGTTGATTATGTTTTGGAAATGGATCTTTAAATATTCCCATATCTTTATTGGTAGTCATATTTTGTTGAACACATACTTGATTATTCACTGCCTGAGATTTGTCTAAGTCAATGTGTCCTGCATCAATCAAAATACTGAACCACATGTTTTAACTTTTAACAAGAATTCATCCAATGTCCTTCCACTCTATGATATGCACAATACTAACCTGCCTTATACCAATGAGTTGTAGTGTTGTCTAAGAGGAGGTAACTCAACTGCCTTAGCTTCTAAGAGATGTTTCAAAACTGCTTCCATATACATTTTAAGCCTTATAAAATTTCTTTGTGGAGGTTTTCGAAGTACTATATTTTGTAGGTTGTTAGTAACATTATTAATAGGTCTACTATCCATTCCATTATCACCTCGTATATGTCTATATTTATGTTGATACTTAGTAGGTTTCTCTTCCTTAACTTTGAGTTGGCCACTCCTGGTGAGAGCCTATTCTACTTTCCTTGCTAAATCAATTGCTTGATCAAAATATGTAATAGTAGAAGTCTCTAATGCATAAGATAATTGTTCTTGTAAATAACCACTAAATATCTCAAGCATATCCTTAGGAGGTAAAGTATAACTCAAACATCCGACTAAACTTCTCCAATGATCCAAAAAAATTGAAATTTTTTCTTCTTTACTTTGTTTTATATTATAAACATCTTTCATTATCACTTATTTCTCAATGTAAGCACCAAACTGCTAAACAAATAATTTTGTTGTCTCTTCAAAACTCTTTAAGGAATAATTAGGCAACCAATATTACCATTCTAATGCCATGCCACCAAGGCTCTTAGGAATTTTTTTAAGCAATAATATATTGTCATAAATGAGATCATGACAAGTTGTTCTAAATCTTCTTATATGCTTTATTGGATCTTATGTCCCCTTATATATAGGTAAAATTGACATAGAAAAGTGTTTAGGATAAGGCCTAGAAGCAACAATAGGATCCAATGGCTGATTACACATTTCGTTATAACTATAAGTAAAACTTGAGGGTTGAATCATCTCAACTTTCAAAACCAACTGTTTCACCATATTTGCCAAATTTTACACTTCTAGAAAACGGTTAGGCATCTAGAAAATTGTTTCACCAATGCTTGATTCAGGTTGGAAGCATTGATACTATTGTTAAATGTGGAACCTTGTGAAAGTGGGAAACTAACATTAGGAAGAATAGAAGCAAAAGTGTTGATATTAAAATATCGAGGAAGAAATTAAAAACACTTTTGAGTGACACTACTAATTGGAGGAGCTTGCATATTCCTTCCAATGTTGATGGTAATAGTAGTATCAATAGATGAGTTCAACTTATCAAGATGTACTAATTTAGGCAAGGATTTTTCCTAGTTAAGCATAGGGGAGCTTATTGGAGGAGGTGGATGAGTTTCATCCCTTTCAAGGTGAGCTTCTCACTCCATGCCTCCAAATATCATGTCCCTAGTAGACTTCATAAAGCCCCAAATATGTTCAAATGATGAGAAGACAAAGCTACCATTAGGCCCCTCATAAGGATCAAAAATCATATCAGTATCCATGTTGTCTTGCTCTTCTGGATATATTTTAGGATCCTCTATATCAATCTGATCATATTTTGGAGGAATACAATCAGATTCAAGATGCTTTCGTTGACTTCTAAGGACATGAACCATTAGAAAATTGAAATGATAGAAGAGAATGCTAACAACAAAAACAAAAATATTTTTAAAGATATTATTAAGATTCTCCAATCACACAAACAAATTTAATAATCTTGTTAAAATATTTAAAATAAAATGAGTTGTTCACTTCGGGTTCACCAAATATGTAGAGGGGAACCTTACCGCGTATGATTTCCAAAATAAGGCTAGATCCATAAAGATATAAAGCCTTATGGGATGAACTGCAAGAGATACATTGTTCTCTACACTCAGTGCTAGGGGGGAAAGGTTCACCTTTAAAGACTCGCTCCAAGTCCATGGGAATTTCAGGAATGTTTGATGTGTGATATTCAAGAGAAACACCTAGATTTTGGCCTTTCTAGATCTATACTATAAAAGATAAAGGACAATGCAAAAATACAAGAGCTAACCCTAGAATTATTCTTTCTTTGAATGTTTTTTCTAACCTAGGGTTCTAAATAGACAACCTTTAAACAAGGGCTCAAGAAGAGATGCACAAACAAAATTAACCCTAAGTGCACACTATATGTCGTTTATATTTCAAATGCCTAGAAATAGTTAAATATACTTCTATTAAATAAAATCTAGAGTTTATAAAAGAAATAGGATGCACTCAACAAATAGCCTAAAGACTAATCAGAATACTTAGCTCATTTGGTAGTCGATTCTTACTTTTATTCCTTTGTTCAATGCTATGAATAATACATGTTCCTGCAAGATAACTCAACAAACACTTGAAAATGGAATTATAGACACCTAAAACGTGTCATGTTTAGGAGACTACTCATATGGGCACATCCGCAGACCATATGACCAATCTTGGACCTTTCCAAGAGCAAGCAGTGGTCCTAACCACTCAAAATGGTAGTTTTAGCCCATTTAAGCTTAGCAGTTGTAGACTAGAGCGGCCAATAGCAGTTGTAGACTAGAGCGCCAACAATCTTGGCCGCTATAGACTAGAGTAGCCAACTAGCAGCTGTAGACTAGAGCGGCCAGCAATCTTGGCCGCTATAGGCTAGAGCGGCCACAGCTAGCCACTACTGATGACAACGGCTAGCCCTAAAACATGAACTACCATGAAGGATTGCCCAAATCATGGGTGGTAATGGTAGTTTGCATGCATTTCGAAGGGATCTCGATGAGGAACTCCCTAGAGTTCCTCCTAACTACCCCTTCCATACCAAGTCAAGACTAAACCTTCCCTCTAGGATAGTCAGTTGGCATGCAGATCTGGAGCTTGGCTTCCCCAGGAAGCCAAGCCCTAGATCTAAACCTGAAACCTGGAATTCTATATATGCATATTTCCAGTAAGGCAAAAGGAGCGACGAATGTTCAAATCTTATGCAGCGAAGCCCTGCCAAATCAAAGATACAGAGAGTTCAAATTGTGTGAGCGGAGCCCCAAAAGGGGCCAAACCCCCGGAGCATTGGAGCACCGTCTAGCTGAGCCACATCCACGCATCAGTATTCAGACCCATCATTCTTAACCACCAATCAGTGTAGGAGACACACCTGGCGACCCTTGAACATCAATTCAAGCAAAGGAGTGATTAATTACAACCCATAAGACCTGAGGTAACCTATTAGTTAGAGGTCATTATCTTTGACAATGGCCCATAAGCATAGCCAAGTTTTTAATATGGTCATTCCTTTGTTCTTAGTAATAGATATGCATTTATTATTATTTCATTTACATGTCTTTAGCATAGATCTAAATCTTTCATTGCATTTAGATTAATATTTCTTATTTTCATATGCATATTACCCAGATCTGGTATATTTCAATACACATTATGCTTATTTATCCAGATTATCATATTTTCTAATAAGAGCCTCTTTCAGAGAGGTGACCCATACTACTAAGCATGCTTTGTTATTTCCATGTATGCAGATCTATAGGTTTACAAGACCAGATCAAGACATTCAGAGCACGAGATCCCTCCTAGATGAGAGAAGGAGAAGGAGGCATCTGTAAGCCCTCATACAATTTCATGTGCGAAACTAGGAAGCCTGCAAAGTGCACCACCCCTTTGCAAGGGGATATTTTATTCACTTGTACTTCATTATATCAAAATGGGTATCCCTCAGAGGGACCGACATGTAACCGGGTTTCAATATAAATAAAAGGATCTCTCTTTGTTATTTCTATTATATGCATTTCATGGTCTTTCATTTCATTTCGGTATAATATTGCAAGTAGAGTAGAGGTGCGTGCTTCCCGGGGTCGCTACAGATGGTGATCATGGTGGGACCCCCACCAAGTTTTTATTTTCTTCCAATTTACTGATTCAGGTTTTTGTGTGCAGATTTGGCCACTCTGGTCTATAGCGGCCCGCAGACTCAACCGCTCCTATTGACAGCAGCCAAAAATCAGCCGCTCTGATCAACAACGGCCAGAAGAAAAGTGCAGTAGAGGGCAAAATTTTTGTCATCTGAGTAAGATTCGAGGTTGGTACCCCTTTTCTATATTTTTTTAATTTTCTATCTGCATCTGGTTTCTTAAAAACAATGAACATTAAAACACATTTCAAATTGGGAAATTAAAGAATGAAAGGGAAATAAAAACTGCATGTTGCATTTCTTAGGTTTCTTTTAGATTTCCTCTAGGCGCTACTAGGAACAATGGACCTCTGCTTGTAAGGTCCACCCTAGTCTCCAACATGCTAGGCCATTGTATTTTGGTTTGCTTGCATGTGGCCCAATCAGTGGTTATTTTCATCACAAAGTAGGAGGATGCATTAAAATCATATAGACTGGTTATAGATGCATTGGTCTGAGAATAAACATTATTTTTAGGCATTGTAGGAAAGTAGTCATGAATGTTGGTTGATGCATTGCTTTCTATTTTTAAATCTAAAAAGAACCCCACACACTTGCACGTATCATAATAAACATTGGGGAGTTGGATTTCATCACCAACCCTCAATTCAGTCCGATGACATTGGCATTCATCTCCTTCCACCGGCTTGCCCCCTAGATCTTCCTAGAATGGAATAGGGAACTTTTTTATAGTGGTACTAGTTACTCATGTTCAAACTATCTCCCACTATTGGAACAACCATTGGTTCAGAGTGGAAGAGCTAGGTGAACCCCCCACTGGGATTTAAGCGGTGTACCCTAGTCTCTTTTTGAGAAAATCATGTTTGGCATGGGTGTTCTTGGTTTCCACTATGGATGAGTCCCCTCATTCTAAATCCAAAACAAGAGCAAGAAAGCAAGAGCAACAACAAATCTAAACACACTAAAACCAGTTTTAGGACACACATTTAATCCATAAAAGAGATAATCATATTGTCTACTTTGTGTGTTTCTTTGTTATTTGGGACCAAACCCTAACCCTAATTTTTAGGGAAATTTATTAAAAAAAAAACTACTTTTTGATTCTACATCCAACGGATCGAGAATCGTGCAAATCGGAGCTATAACGAAAAAGTTATTTTGGTTTTATTTTTACTCTATTTTCGAAGCTGAAAATAGGGAAAAACTACACTGAAACAATCATAAAGTGGGCTAGACAACTCCAAAAACTACCAAATTTATTTTGTTGTCTTAGTTAGCCCCTAGGGCACCTCTCCCAAAAATTTTGAGTCCTAAATATTCATGGTTCAAAAATTCCTAAAAATTCCTAAAAGTGGGCATTTCCCCATGGACCCCAGTTGGCCGATTATTTCAAAAATACAAATTTTTGACCCAAAAGTCAAATTTTGGAGTTATAGCTCATTGTGATCAGCACGATACACTGATCATTTTGATATATGACACCCACAACATTTTTGGAAGTCAAAAATTTTATAACAAAAATTATGGTTGGGAGACCTCCCATGGTGAGCAAGACCTTCAATCTAGAGAGGGAATCAGGTTCCATACCCACCACATCTCATTACACTGAGAGTTCAAATCAGCCCAATGAGGGGCAAGATAGAGGGAAGAGAGTTTCCAACCTTGTTGCGCAATTCGAAGTAGACAAGAACCCTCACATAGAGTTGCAGAGTCATAGGCCCAACACAACAAACCGATCAAATCAGTCACATGGGTCACATGCAATTCAGAGAGAACAAATGCTCCAAGATCAATTGGATGAGTTGGATCAAATTTATTCGAGGCTGACTCCCAGAACCATAGCCATAGAACATTCTACATCTGGAAGCTCACAAAGCGTAACTTCTAAATGCACCACTCAACCCAGGGAAGCTTCAAAGCAACCCCATAGTTCACATGTAGCGTCCGACTATAGGGACACTTATCAACATACAGAATACATAGAGCAAGTTACACTAGCTAGCCAAAGCAGAGAAATAGTGGAAACCTCTTTGAGGGACCTATGAATCAGAACTACACGAACATAATCAGATAGATATGAACCTTCTCTAACAATGCAATCTGACCACGTACGATGGTTAGAAAATGCATTGCACAAAGAGCGAGAGCTAGTGGAAGCTCTCGAGCATGAAAAACAAAGAGAAAGGCTTTTGCACCAACATGAGCAACATTTAAGAGAACAAGTTGAGCAGCTAGCTCATATCAACCTACAAGCAAATGGTAATGATCACCAAAGAGATAAACGCGTTGGCTCACCAAAAGAAAGGTGCACTAGGCAAGAAGATGAGAACACTCACATCAGCCCACAATGAAACCACCACTCAAACCATGAACAAAATCAACTTGGTGGGGAAAGGGTAAACATAATAAATCAAGATCAAACACATCCTGAATCCCCTCTTAGGAGGGAGGAGAATAGAACAAGTCAAGTGGATAAAGGGTTACCTCCATTACCACCATGAGTGGGTCTACAAGAAGAGGAACTCCTTGCCTCAAAGGCATTCTAGGAACTCACTGAAAATATCAAATCCTTTGAGAAGCAAGATATGGTTGGGCACCAATCAACACTGAGTAAAATACACAACCAACCATTGTGCCCATCAGTCCCTAGCCCCGCATATCCTAAGCACTTTGAGATGCCTAGGTTAGAAAAATTTAAGGGTGAAGAGGATGCACAAGAGCATGTTACCAACTTCATCAATGCATGTTTTCATCTTGAAGACAATGATGCTCTTATGTTAAGAACCTTCATTATGACATTTTTGGGTGTTGCCACTCAATGGTTCAACCAACTGCCCAAGCACAACATATCCAGTTTTGAACAACTAGTGAATGCATTCTTAAAATATTTCTCTTTTGGTGCTAAGAAGAAGGTGAATCTCTCAGACCTGGCCAACCTAAAGTAGTATGATGATGAGCTAGTCATGGATTATGGGGATAGATGGAGAAAAATCATGGCAAAGTTATCATTTTCCATCCTGATCGAAGAGCTAATCTGAATGTTCACAAAAAGTTATGCCAAGCACATCTCATTACTATTACAACTACAATAGTATGATACATTCGAAGAAGCCTTGGCTCAAGCCAAGCTTATTGAAGATATAAAGTTGGAAGAAGGAGACCTAAAGCTCCATAGCGAGAAAGAATGGAATGAGAGCATGCAACATCAACCACAATAGACCGAACCTATGCACGTCAACCAGATTGTGTTAAACATTCCAAAAGTAGCACAGAGCCAACAACAAGAGAACTATCAGGCTCAACCTCCTACTATGCATTACAACCAATGCAACAAAAATCAAGGTAGGGGCAAATAGAAACAACCCCCTCACAACTATACGCCATTGCCTGAATCTTTGGCATCAATTTTCAACCACCTTTGTGAGGCCAAGGTTCTAAACTTGCCTAAGGAGCGCATCCTGGATCCTAATTGCCCCAAACCTAAGGGGTATAGGGAAGATCTCTATTGTGTTTATCATCGGCAAAATGGCCATGATATCCAGGATTGTGTTGCATTCAAGAATATAGTGCAAAATATGTTGGATAAGAATGAATTGTAGAACATCAACATATTCAAAAATTATCTTCCCAATCATGGGGCCAACAACAATCAAGTTGAGCAGGTCAACAAGGTGCATTTAGCCCCACCTAATGAGGGTTTTATCGGTATGATCAATACTACAATAAGAAGCAAAATATGCCTTGATCAGCCCCACATACCGAAGAGATCAACTAAAGCTGATAATCTATCATGGTCCACACCAACAATGAGTTCAATTCACTTACAAAAGGACCCTGTGATTACCTTTCATAGATAGGAGATTAAGCCAATCTCTCAGGATGAATCCGATCCTCCGCTACACATCATAGCAAGCATCAATCAGATTCCATACAAGAGAGTCTTGATTGACATTGGGTCATCTATCAACATCATCACAACTATAGCCTTGAAGCATTTAAATTTACCATCTTCAAGCATTACGAACTCAACATTCACATTGAGAGCCTTCAATGATGCCACTTCCTCAAAAATTGGCACAGTAATCCTACCTATACAGGTTGGGGTAAAGACAATACCTACATTGTGCCATATCTTGGGGGTGAGAGGCAGTATAACATATTGCTAGGCAGACCATGGATGAGAGATATGGAATGCATACCTTCCATAGTGCACCAAAACATAAAATTCATACACCAAGGACAAGTGTATGTGGTCCCCCATGACCCTGAGCCATTCAAGTATTACAAGAAGGTTGATGAGACACAAGAAAAAGTGCCTTCTCAAGAGTTTGTGGCAATGGTCAATAGCAAGGCAGAGGACCAAGTGACTCTAAAGTAGATAAAACAAGATGTGGAGCAATCAGATGTTGCTTCCCCATTGAAGGGATCAAAACCATTGGCTTTAGTCACCCCTGACTCACTTCTCATGATGCCTCCTCAAGAACAAGAATAGGTGTTTCCCCCACATCATACTAGAGGTACCAAAGTTGACACAGTTCAACACCACCAAGTAAGACAGAAACATGAACTGAGTCATAAACATGAGCATGTGGATGCCACTATCAAAATGGGTCATCATGAATCCTCCACATCGACTCAAATGAAGGAAATCAGTGACTTAGAGTTACCTGGTAGATCTTTAGCACCTACTCTTTTGCCTCCTTCAATAGACAATGGTATTTCAAACCAATCACTAGAAATACACATGGGAGCCTTATCAGTATTGGAGCATATGCAAAATCACCTCTATAATATAGAGGCCCAAATGGATAAACAAAATGAGGCATTGCACTTTATCATGAACCAGCTTGAGAGCCTAGAATTACGGAAGCCACCCTCATCTGAGATCAAACCACCTCTTATGCATCCACAGGAAAAGCCTCAACTAGAGCAAGCACCAACTCGACCACCTCAACAACCTAGCAAGCATCCCTCATTGCTTGAGCCTGCATTATCGATTTTCAATCGGTTAATTGCCGCAAATGCCATCACCCTACCAGAGGTGCAACCTTTAGATCCAAATCATCCTAAACCCCGAGGGTATGAGGAAGAGTCACACTATCTATATCATAGGCAAAATGGTCATGATATTCAATCATGTAAAATATTTCAAGCCATAGTACACAACATGCTCAACAAAAAGCAACTTCAAATTATCAACCAACAAGTGACCATAGTCAGTAATCCACCCCTTGCACCCAAAAAGCAAGAGGAGCCCCCTAAGCCAACAATCAAAATACCTATGGCTCAATCTGGTTACCAAGCTAGACCAGAGCATGCTAAACGCTCAAAACAACAACAACACATTTGGACTCCTTTAAACGAGTCTATGTCAGACATCTTTCAAAAGTTGTAAGAAGTTAAGGTCATCACCTTACCTGACATAAAACCTTTAGACCCAAATAGAGCTAAACCTAAGGGTTATAGGGAGGACCATTATTGTCTCTATCATCGAGTGCAGGGCCATGGCATTCGTGATTGCCAAGTATTCAGACATGTAGTTCAAGATCTCATAGATAGTGGGCATTTCCCATAAATGGTTCATCCATAGAACCCCAACCTACCAAAATAGAGGCTACATCATCCCAGTTGAGACCCCAAGGTCAGTCACAACCTCGTAGGCTAAGCAAGCCACCTCAATGAGAGGTAACATTTGAAATGACTACTGCAACTTTATTTCAAAAGTTGTACAAGGTAAATGCATTTGTGTTGCCCGAGGTCAAGCAAAGAGAGCCCAAGCATGGGTCCACTGATGAAAGCCTCTTCTATATGTATCATCGTATACAGGGGCATGACATCCACAATTTCCAATCATTCTAAAAGGTGGTCCAAGACCTATTAGAATGAAATGAGCTCCATGAAGATGGTTCACTCATTTCTCCCCACCAAGACAAGGGCACCCCATAGAGGTCCATGCCCCAATTGGGAGAGTTGATTTCTGTCACTCTTCCTAAGCAATATGACTACATTATAGTAGGCAACATGCACACTGGGGCACCTAAGGTATCATACCTTCCCCCTATAAAACCAACAAAATATCAAAAACATTCATAAATTTCAAAATTATAAAAACAATAGAAATCATAAAAATCCAAACAAATCGAAAAACATTAAAATCAAAAACAAATTTCAAAAGGCTCCAAAGGCATCTCCAAGCCATTTGGTCAAATCATCAAAAGGCTCCAAAGGCATCTCAAGCCCATTTGGTCAAACCACCAAAAGGCTCCAAAGGCATCCTCTTGCCTTTGGTCAAATCATCAAAAGGCTCCAAAGGCATCTTCATGCCATTTGGTCAAATCATCAAAAGGCCCCAAAGGACACCATAAGCCCTTTGGTCAACAATTCAAAAATAAAAAATTCAAAAACATTCAAAACAATCAAAGTTCAATAAACAATGGAAAACATCAAAAATACAAAAATATTTGCATTTTACATTTCCATTCATATAGTTGCATTGCATACACACATTGCATCCATTACATTTTGCATTAAAAACAATTGTGTTTGCAATCTTACAAATGACACCATGTTTGTACCTCAATCATGCATCATCAAAATCCATCATCATCCATCACCCATATGTGTAACTATGTTTTTCAACACAACCCCTCCTATTGCTATAAGGAATATACTAGGGTTTTTCGGTCACTCAACCATACCTAGTGGTTTTATCAAACTTTGTAGAAAGTTGTCTTAGCTTTTGATAGGTGAGGTTTAGTTTTGATAGTACCTGGTATATCTCAGAATCCTATCACTAATCAAAACACTAAAATCCTAGTTGAAACAAGGGAAATATGAATGCTATGAAGTGGTATTAGGTATCCTAAGGTGAAAAAGGTTTATCTTGCTCATCCCCCTATGCGGTCGGTTTGAAAATGTTGAGAATTGGCAAAAGGACAAGTTCACCCCTACCCAAAGAAATCCCTTGCTTTGATCAAAACAAGCAAAAATCCTGAACAAAGCAAAAGTTCAAAAACAAGTGATTATCATCACTACAAAAGTCCCCAAACAAATCAAAGTTCAAAGTTTAGAATAATTCAAAAGTACAAATAAATAGTGATGATCATCACTACATAAATCCCTTGCTCAAAAGGAAAAACAAAAAGTCAAAATAAATAGTGATTTTCATCACTAAAACATGAGCAAGTATCCCTAATAAATATGAAGAAAAGAAGGGAGTATTGAACTTGAATCCCTAGAATTCTCAGTGTGAATGAGCCTTACGCACGATGATATGTCTATCACATTAGCATCTTGCTTTGGTATAGACCAATGTTTGCATGTGGAAGAGCTAGCCTTAGGTGTCCTATATTGCCTAGTGGTCTAATCCAACTAAGTCCAACTTAGGATCATGATAAACATTTGAGGATCCCCAATACAACAATGGGCTGAATGAATCCCGCCTAGCATCAGGGTATGCTTATGTTCTATCTAATATATTCATTTGCACACATAGGGATAATGAGTATCTAGGTCTTCATAACAAGAGCTTTATCCTTCAGGAGCTCTGCATGATCAATATACAACCATTTGATGGAGCAACTAGGGTGTTTGAGTCTCAGGGAAAACCTCAAAAATCTCCTCATAGCAACAAATCATTCCATCTCATAAATCACTACATACATATCACATCATCTCACCTCACATTTGAATGTTTAAATAATTAATTCTTATTATAAGAATTATTATTTACATTCATGATTTTTATACATTCTATGGTGTCGCCCATTAGATTGTTAAACTCATATCACATGCATACCTTATATTTTAAGTGATTAAAGCATACAGGTTCATGTACATTAGATCACCATCATAATGCATTTCACACATTTCATTTATCATATCATAACAATATAAGTTAGATGCATACAATTAAATCAAAATTAAACATGCATTTAACAATAAGCACTGCATCCATAAATGCATACATCATAAATAGTGCATCTATACATCTAGATCATGGCATCTAATAACACATCTATCATCTAGCTAGCACATGTCACCAACACATTACATACATATAGCAAAATCAAATCATTATCTAGGCATAGCATCCATCATTGCATCCATAACATAAAATCAAAACAAAAATATTTGCTAAACATCAACTGGGGCATTATTGGTATCATACCTCCCCTAATCAGCAATCAATCCAAAAATCCCCAAAGGGGATAAGCCCTTTGGTCAAACCAAAATTCCCCAAAGGACATAAGCCCTTTGGTCAAACCAAAATGCCCCAAAGGGGATAAGCCCTTTGGTCAAACCAAAATGCCCCAAAGGGCATAAGCCCTTTGGTCAAACCAAAATGCCCCAAAGGGGATAAGCCCTTTGGTCAAACCAAAATGCCCCAAAGGTAGCATAAGCCCTTTGGTCAAACCAAAATGCCCCAAAGGGCATAAGCCCTTTGGTCAAACCAAAATGCCCCAAAGGGGATAAGCCCTTTGGTCAAACCAAAATGCCCCAAAGGAGCATAAGCCCTTTGGTCAAACCAAAATTCCCCAAAGGGGATAAGCCCTTTGGTCAAACCAAAATGCCCCAAAGGGGATAAGCCCTTTGGTCAAACCAAAATGCCCCAAAGGGGATAAGCCCTTTGGTCAAACCAAAATGCCCCAAAGGTAGGATAAACCCTTTGGTCAAACCAAAATGCCCCAAAGGTAGCATAAGCCCTTTGGTCAAACCAAAATGCCCCAAAGGAGCATAAGCCCTTTGGTCAACTCACAAAAGCCCCAAAGGCATCATAAGCCCTTTGGTCAACTCACAAAATGCCCCTCAAGCCCATGACTTGGGGCATCCAATGTTGATCAGATCAATGATCATCACACACCCTACAATATGGTCCTAGGTGGTCTACTTTTTTGCTCGCACTATGTTTGGCTCACAATGCATCCCAAAAAGGGGCATCTATAGACACCTAAAATATGTCATGTTTAGGAGACTACTCATATGGGCACATCCATAGACCATATGACCAATATTGGACCTTTCCAAGAGCAAGCAGTGGTCCTAACCACTCAAAATGGTAGTTTTAGCCCATTTAAGCTTAGCAGCTGTAGACTAGAGCGGCCACTAGTAACTACCAACAATCTTGGCCATTATAGACTAGTGCGGCCAGCTAGCATTGTAGACTAGAGCGACCAACAATCTTGGTCACTATAGGCTAGAGCGGCCATAACTAGCCACTACTGATGATAGTGGCTAGCCCTAAAACATGAACTACCATGAAGGATTACCCAAATCATGGGTGGTAACGATAGTTTGCATGCATTTCAAAGGGATATCGATGAGGAACTCCTAGAGTTCCTCCTAACTACCCCTTCCATGCCAAGTCAAGACTAAACCTTCCCTCTAGGACAGTTAGTTGGCATGCATATCTGGAGCTTGGCTTCCCTAGGAAGCCAAGCCCTAGATCTAAACCTGAAACCTAGAATTCTATATATGCATATTTCTAGTAAGGCAAAAGGGATCCATGAATGTTCAAATATTATGCAGCGAAGCCCTGCCAAATCAAAGATATAGAGAGTTCAAATTGTGTGCATTGGAGCACCGTCTAGCTGAGCCACGTCCATGCATTAGTATTCAGACCCATCGTTCTTAACCGCCAATCAGTGTAGGAGACACACCTGGCGACCCTTGAACATCAATTCGAGCCAAGGAGTGATTAATTACAGCCCATAAGACCTGAGGTAACCTATTAGTTAGAGGTCGTTGTCTTTGACAGTGGCCCATAAGCATAGCCAGGTTTTAATATGGTCATTCCTTTGTTCTTAGTAATAGATATGCATTTATTATTATTTCATTTACATGTCTTTAGCATAGATCTGAATCCTTCATTGCATTTAGATTAATATTTCTTATTTTCATATGCATATTGCCCAGATCTGGTATATTTCAATACAAATTATGCTTATTTATCTAGATTATCATATTTTCTAATAAGAGCCTCTTTCGGAGAGGTGGCCCGTACTACTAAGCGTGCTTTGTTATTTCCATGTATGCAGATCTGTAGGTTTACAGGACCAGATCAAGACATTCGGAGCACGGGATCCCTCCTGGATGAGAGAAGGAGAAGGAGGCATCTGTAAGCCCTCATACAAGTTTCGTGTACGGAACCGGGAAGCCTACGAAAGCGCACCACCCCTTTGCAAGGGGATATTTTATTCACTTGTACTTCATTGTATCGAAATGGGTATCCCTTAGAGGGACCGACATGTAACCGGGTTTCAATATAAATAAAAGGATCTCTCTTTGTTATTTTTGTGTTATATGCATTTCATGGTCTTTCATTTCATTTCGGTATAATATTGCAAGTAGAGTAGAGGTGCGTGCTTCCCAGGGGTCACTACAGGAATTAGAGTTAGGGGGATTGCTTAAGCTGATGTACAACAGTGCTTGGAGGTATAGCAGTTAAGCCCCCTAGGTCCTTTTAGCTGATATTTGATAATTAAAAGCAGAAATTGACCTTTGGAGGAAAACAAACATTAATGTAATACAACAAAATAAAATTCAGAGATCACTAAACATAATATGCCACTATACTCTAGATGCAATTTAGAATGCAATTGTGAAAACAAGATAAACTGATTACCCTTAGATTGGTTTTAAGCAAAATTATGCCTCGTAATGATATTAGTCTTAGACTTAGTTAGGCTACCCATGTTACCCTGTGCTTTCAAATTTCCTTCCAAGCAAGGAATGATTGTGCAAATAGGAACTTGCACCTTTGTATCCCCAAGAACAACGAATGAAGAGAGAATACATGGAACTAATCCATGACCAATATAGTAAAAATATTATTCATTTTATATCTTTAATATTTACCCAATTTTCAAGAAAATCCTTGTAACTTTGGATACAAGGGATAGGGTTTAATACTTCAAGAGCACAACATCAAAGAGCCTTTAGAATCTGAAACTTGGCCTAATAATTGTGGATTGGGATACTTTCCCAACCATAATGAAAGAATATTTTCTTCTTCAAAAAGTGATGAAGAAATGTGTTTTTTCTTATATGAACCTCAAATAGAAATAATTTTAACAATAGGTCTATACTGATATGAATATGAGGATAATGAACCTCTCTCCTTCTCCTTTTTTAATCTCTTTTTGCAATACGTATTGATCCAATTGAATAAATTAGCAAGACTCCAACGATAGCCTCAAATGAGCATATATTACATTCATCACAAGAAGATAACAATATGAAATCTCAATCAATAGCAGACCTTGTATCAATATTACACATAAATGATTGTGAGGTGAGAATTTAACCCCAAAACCCTCTTAGGGATAATAGCAAATATGTTTCTCATTATGAAGACGTTCCTATTAAAGGGTCTATTTCTTTAGGAACACATCCCTCATAATCATCCAACACTTAACAATGGAATTTAGATATCAATGATCTTCAAAGTCTAGAGGTCTTACCTGCCCCTCCATAATATGAATATGAATCAAATATCTTAATAGAATAGGTTATAGATGTTAACATAGGATTAAATGACAACCCAAGGATAATAAAGTTAGGCAAGATTCTAACTTTAGAATAAATGGAAGAGTATATAGGTCTCTTAACCAAATTTTATGATATCTTTGCATGGTCCTACATGGACATGCTTGGATTAGATCCATCCCTAGTAGTTCACCACTTGGTAGTCAAACCTGATGCTAAGTCGATGAAGCAAAAGTTAAGAAATATGCATCCTAAAGTTGCTCTACTAGTCAAAGAGGAACTCCAAAATATTTTGAAGGTTAAGTTTATCAAGGCCATTGACTATTTTTATTGGATCTTGAACATAGTCCCAGTTGCCAAAAAATAAGGTATTGTGTGAGTATGCACAAACTTTTGAGACGTCAACAAAGCCTATTATAAGGATGATTTTCCTTTGTCAAATATAGACATGATAGTCAATTTCATAGCCAATTATGGAATGCTATCCTTGATGGATGGATTTTTTTGTTACAACCAAATTCGCATAGCACCAAAAGATCAAGCTAAAATAGTGTTCATTACTCCTTAGGGTACGTTTTGTTATGAAGTTATACCCTTTGGATTGAAGAATGTTGGCACAACTTACCAATGTGCCATAACATATATTTGTCATTATATGATGTACAACATTGTGGAATATTATGTTGATGATATTCTTAGATGATAAATAAATGAAATACATATTGATTTTCATGTCGCATTCTTGCAGTAGTTATTTGTTCTATGAATTAGTTCATGCATATATCAAACATTAAAGATAACTAGGATTTTTTTTTACCATTGATCATTATATGAGGTTTATATACCTATCATCACTCAAAATCATTCCATAATTCTTAAAATGATAAATTGGCATGTTTCCAATTTCTTAAAAGAATAATCTTCTTAATCTGAAAAACTATCCCCTAATTGCCAAATGATGTCAATCCCTAAGTTGTAGGAATGGATGACTTTTACATTCCTCTAAACCCATGGTAAATTCTAAAATGCCTAATTTTAGGTCTCCTATTAGCATCTACTAGGTGGTGAATGGATCATAATTCATTGCCTCATGAGCCCTAACAAATGCCTAAAGAAATCACACTTAAGATATTTATAGCCTCTCAATCTATAGAAGGATGGACAAAGTTAGTTCACTTCCTAAAATACTCAGCATACCTTATAAAAAACAAGTCAAATGACAAAAACCCTGTGACATAAATACCATTGATGGCAAGGTCTCCTCTCAACATTTTATCCCAAAAATTTTATAAGCCCTAAAAATGGAAAAATTAACATCAACAATATGGACATAAACTATCCAAATCCAACAAAATAGACATAGATTGTCCAAAATATTGTATCATATGAACATATACTATCCATATGATAATACTGGTGGCTAATAAGTGGGAGCCGATTTAAAGAAAAAATGAAACATGGCATGGTATTACTCAAAAAAAGATGCATACTAGTTTTTGATTCACCAGATTGCTTGCACGCAAGTGAAGAGCATACTACTAGTGTTGGAGGCTTTCTAGTTCACTAGATTGTGTTACATTCAAGTGAAGAGCATAATAACAACAACAAAAGTGTGGCAAAAAAAACAAAAGGAAAAATATTAAATTTTATAAAAAATCTAAGTTAGAAAAAGAACAAAAGATAATAGATTGAATTTTATACCGATAAAAAGAAGTAATATAACATCAAAACTCTGAACGTGTTTTGACCTAAAATTGAATTTCACCAAAATGACTATCAACATTGTGATTGGCTAATATATCCTACCCAGTTTCCTTCTCTATATGTGCTCACATTTCCAAGAGATTACCTCCAAATAGATGATGAACATCAACAAAAATTTAATTTTTTTATCCAATCCACACATCCAATTTTTTTGGCTAGAGAACAAGGAGTTGCTATAGCTAGAAACCTAAATCATTTTTCATAAAACATTTGAATTTTTGAGTTTCATTTTATGGATATTCTTCAATTTTCTTTGTAAATACAAATATTCTAGAATTCAACATCTTTCTTCTTGACATTTTCCTACAACAACCTTCACAATACCAAAAATCCACCTCTATTGTCTATCCATTGCATCTTAGTAGAGTAATATTTCTAAAACTTTGCATTATCATAGTCTGCTTTACCGGCTTTGGTTACTTTCCTTCATAAAGCATAAGTGAAAACATGAGAACTGTAATAAATAGTTTAATAGTCTCAATAAGTTGAAAGTTCATGTTTAAATCTTATCAAAAGATATATGCATAATAAATATTATACAAGAGGAATTCATGTCAATCCAAAACAAACAATTAAAAAATATTTTATCATTTAAATGAGTTATGAAATGAATCCCATTCATATAATAATGACATTTTAACAAATCATAATGGTATTGTAACCAAAAGAACTGAGCAAATAAATAATGAGAATACAGAGAAATGAAAATTGCCAAAATTGCTTTCTTTATTGATCTTTGATACAATTGTTACAAATGAATTTTGGATTGCCCCAAGTGTGTTTGGGAGCAATGTTACAATTTGCCCTCTCTGTATTGTTACAAATGAATAATGATTTGATGGAATGGGGGTCTTCCAAATCTTCGTGGGAACTCGTGCTCTTCGTTCTTCCAACTACAGTCCAAGGTGAGTGGGCTTTGGTATCCGACAAGGGACCACTCCAGCTTCAACAGCTTCTCCAAAGTACCTATCACCTGCACACATTCAAACCAGCAAAGGGATTAGTAGCACCTGTATATTTGAGCAATAAAAACCAATGCTATGCATAAACCCTAAGCAAGTAATCATACGAAACAAGTGATAGAAGCAATTAACAGATAAAGCCTTGCTAACAAATGAATTCTTTTTACTGATCTCTGATGTGCGTGGGTTTTTGTGCTCGGGACTGTGGAACCGTGGATGCGTGGTGGTGGATTGGAAACCGTGGACCTGTGGTTGTGAAACCGTGGATGCGCATTTTTGACTGTGGAACCACGGACGGGTGGTTTCGGCTAAAAAATAGATTACCTCGAGATTCGAACCAACAGTACGAAATGATGCTCGTGCTCGCAATTTCTCGTTGGGTCTAGGTCGATTTCGATAGCCTATCGGTATGCAAATTCAGCTCCCTTTTCTTGGTGGAATCATGGTGCCTTTATAGGCCTCTTGGGGTTTTGGAGGGAAATGGGAGGTGGCAAGCCCAACTTGCCAAGTGGTAAATCTGGACTGCCAGGTGGAAGGGGCAGTTATAGTGAGTCACCTAGTGTGCCTCACTTAACTGGGGTGATGTGGCTGCAAGTGGAGTGGGATGTGGGATGCTGTCTTATGTGAAGGGACAAGGGAGACAAAAATGGATGAGATGTGGCATGGGTGTTGGGAATCTGTCCCATGTGCAAGGACAAGGGGGACAAGAGTGGGTGAGATGTGGCCAATTTGTGAGGTCAGGAGGTAGGGTATCCTAGGGTGATTTTCTAGATTTTATAAATTTGGAAAATAGGATAATATGTAGGATTTTATATCCCTAAGTTAGAACTTAGGCATATAATTTTATTATGCAGCATTTGATGGTGGGGTGATAAATGTGACTTTGAAGGTGTTGGATTTTGGTGTCTACAATTACCCCTTTTTGTACTACATTGTGTACAACACAATGCGGTGCAAAAACTAATGACACTCGACTTTTATTTGATGAATGGACTCAACTCTCTTTGGTGTGGCAGAATGAATGATTATTGTAAATAAATTTTAATTGTGTGCTTACCCCCTCAATTGGTGAGTGGGTAACGAATGAGACCCAATAGCCAATTGAAAGTGTAATTTTTGTTACCCCAAGTTAATGGTGGACTTTGTTTTGCAGATTACCTTTTGGTTTGTTGACATGCAAGTAATGAAGTAAAGGAACCAATCACCCTAGGCGCTTGTCCTAGTGACTGTTAGCAATTCCATTATGCAATTTGATGGAGTTGTAATTTACCGTGTTTTGTAACCTCATGGAGTAGGCATCATTTTCACCTTGGATTGTTTGCATTGAACATCGGTCTAAAATTTGGAGCATATTTTTTTTTTTTTTTAACTTTTGGTTGCGCATTTTTAAACCGCGGGTCTACGATTTCAACGTGTTAACCGTGGGTCTGGTTTAGTCCGCGAACCATGGGTTTGCATTTTTATGCACCTCAAAAAATGTGGATGCACATTTTTCACCACAAATTATGGCTATAAATAGGCTAGATGCCTAGTCATTTTCATTTGTTTGCCATTTGTCATTAGCTGATTAGTTGAGAGTGATGAGTGAGATGGAGATTGGTGAAGGAAGCGATGGCGGTGGTGACGGTGGTGGTGGCTCAGCTGGAGTGGAAGGTGGTGTCCGCTATGCCGAGGTTGGTGGTCTTGCCCTTTAGTTTAGGTTACTTTTTTTTTATTGTTTTTTGTTTGTTTTTTTTTTAACTAAGTGGGGTTGGTAATGACACTTTTTTTTTTTTTGTTTTTTTTTTTTTTTTTATTTATGATCACCTAGGGGTAGGTGAATTTTTTTTTTTTTTTTTTTTTTTTTTCGTTGATTTATGATCACCTAGGGGTAGGTGAATTTTTTTTTTTTTTTTGTTATTTTAATCACCTAGGGTAGGTATTTTTTTTTGTTAATGCATTTCATGTTTGTTTGCTTTCCAGGTGAAGCTCTTGGATGCTCGGCATAGATGGTCGAGGACTATTCGAAAAGTGCGGAAGGCACTTTTCGATGATGATTGGACCTTCCTGGAGACCATTGGTCTTGATGGTTATGGGCGGTTGGGAACCGTCCGAGCTGATGAGGATCTACTTTCTACATTGGTTGAGCATTGGGATCCAAATAGGGGGACTTTCCAGCTTCCTACGGGGGAGCTCACTATCACTCTTGAGGACATATACCACATTTTCGTGTTCCTATCGAGGGTCCTACCATCCGAGTTGGCCTCGACAAGAAGGAGGCGTTATACCCTATTTTTGGTGAGTTGTGGGATGTAGACTACAGCAAGGGTGGTATTTCATATTTGGATTTATTTAATGGGATAGTCTAGGAGCAGTTCCGACTTTCATGATGTATATATTGAGCAACATATTGTTGCCCAATTCCATGGGATCGAGGATCCCATGGAACCAGGTTCCTATTATGTTGGGGTTGATGATTGATCCTCGACGGTTGGCTTGGGCTCCTACTCTTCTATGTCATATTTATAGTGAGTTGTATGAGGTGAAGAGGTAGGGGTGAAAGGGCCTCGATTGCAGCTTAGTGCTCCAGATTTGGTCTTGGGAGCATATTATTATTGGATAACCCATTGGTCTACCTTGTGCTTATGATGCTACCTCTCCTCATACTTACAGGTGGCTTCTTAGTGAGGAGCTCAGTCATCCAATAGTGGGGGCATCAGAGTACAGAGATATTCTTAGCTCATTAACTAGGGACTTTATGAGTTGGCACCCATGGAGGGGCTTGGATTGGGTCACTGATGCGATAGAGCTTCATCATATCAGGTGAGGTCGATGGGTTATTGGTGCTCATCTCAAGGAGATGGAATACATTTAGTTTAGTCAGGTGCAACGTTAGTTCAATTTGGTCCAGGGTGTCCTGATGCGCTATGACTTATAGGCAATGAGGAGATGAGTTGGGGCTTCCTGTTACTCCTAAATTTTGGAGGGTTGATGATCCCTTCAGATGATCTTGACATTGAGATTCTAGATTTGGATGATGTGGGTACTACACCTGAGTATGATGCATGGTTTGCTTCTCAGCCTCCTTGGATGTCGAGTGTAGTTGTTGATGATGAGGGGAGTGGTGATGAGGCAGAGGTAGCAGGGTGGGTTCCTTGGTCGGTGAAGCATCGATGAGGTAGTTCTTCGAGGGTTGAGATGGCTACTGATGTGCAGTAGCTAGAGGAGGTTGGTGGTGATGGGGATGGAGAGGGGGATGCCCCTCCTCGATGGACAGAGGAGGAGTGGGGTATTCTATAGGCTGAGCGAGATAGTCTAGAGTTGGAGGTGGCTCACCTGAAGGGTGAGTTGGCACTATGTCAGAGTGAGGTGACTCGCTTACAGGCTGAGGTGGATGGACTACGGGGTGGACCTAGTAGTGATGCTATTGCTACTAGGGATGCAGATATTGCTAGGCTTGGAGGTGAGGTGTCTCGACTAGAGGGTGAGCTTAGTCACTTACAAGTGATTTTCGATGGAGGTGACACCATAGCTACTATTGTTGCTCTTCGAGCAAATATTTCTTAGCGGGTGGCTCGATAGGGTGTAGACTTGAGGAGCCTACGCAAGAAGCTACCTATATTGAGATGTTGGAGAACATATTGCATGAGCGATAGATTCCTTTACATATTCCTCCTTCATCATCGATGGCTACTACTAGTCGAGGGACCGAGACGAGTCACAAGACTCATCGATGGACTAGCTCACATGTTGCTTCATCAACACATGGTTCTCGGAGGGATCCTGCTAGCACCAGCTAGTGTGCCTTATTATCACTCTTTTTGTATATTTTTGGTCTATGAGCCTTAGTGCTCCTATGTATACAGCCTACGGGCATTTTGTACTATGAGACTTTTTATTTTATATATATATATACATGGCTTTTATATTTTGGTTATCTCGTGTGTTTATTTTGTAATGTTAATGTATGCATGTTTTATTGGAATGCTTTATTATTGTTTATTGATGTAAATGCAATCTAAATATTTATGTGTTTTCTCTACGATGATTTATGGTTTCCATGTTATGTTTTTGCATTTTTATGTCAATGATTGATGCAAACTAATATGGAATATGCAGTTTAATTATTTGTTTGTGCAAACTATATGATGGAATGTATGATGTTCATGTGATCTTTTTATAGCTCAGAATTTAATTGGCCATTACTTTGTTCATTGTTTGCAATTGGGGGTATCCAACTTGGTGGCTTTATGTGGGTGATCTATGATGGAGATATGTATGTGATCATGGAAGAACATATGGATGTTGATATGGAAGATGATATGGTTTTTGATTTTTAATAGTGAAGGATTTTCAAAGACTCAAACAGACTAGTGCTATCAACCAAACTTACTTGACAGTTGTCTAACTTTCTTTAGGACCAATGTGTGTGCAAGTGAAGTTCATTTACTAAATCTTGAGCATGGCAATGACCCTAAGCAATCAAGAACCAGTGTGTGTGTATATGAAGTTCATTAACCCATTATGAGTAAATTGGGTGTGACCTATTATGGGATTTACCAAGAAGCTAGCTTGCCCGTATGTGCGGTCAGAGGTCTCCCTTTTGGGAGAGAGACATGTCGCCTCGCATGAGCTTACTCCACTGCCAGTCAAGCATCTATAGCCCCGGTGGAGGCTCGCTCCATAGTCCAATGATATGATCTTTAGGCCTTGGGGATGACTACATAACTTTCTGAGGGGAATGTAGTACGATCCTTGCAGCTTTAGGGATCTGTGGTGTGTGCATGGAATTTGTTAATTTTGGATAGAGCTTTGGGGAATCGGATTCTCAACCGAAGTGTGATGAGAATGTGATCCTATCCTTACTACTCTACATTTTATTTTATATTTGGAGAGCAACTGTGATAGTGGTGAAAACCACTATTTTTTATTTTTGGACTATGTTGCATGATAGGACAAGCGAGGAATACCTCTTTTTCACTTCAAGGTGTCTCCCAAGTTTGGCATTATCCCTCTCTAACTCAAAATATTTTTAAGATGTGAAGAAGTGTGTTTGGTGCAAGATTGCTTTTGGAATCAGTTGACAATACTCAAGACTTTATTAATGTGAGAAAAGTGCTTTTGGTCCTAAAGAAAATTGAACATTTTATGAAAGTTGGTTTTACACTAGAAATGGTTGAGTGACTGAAAATTTGATTTTATGACATATGGAAAACATATATGGGTGTAGTGTTTGTTGAATTGCGTAAATGCCTGAGATGGGTACCCCCAATTCTTGGAACTTGTTTTTCTTTGGCCATATCATCACCACTACAAAAGATCACTGAACGTGGGATGGGATGGATGCAAGTATATTTATTTATTTTTATTATTTTTTTTAATGTGGCTACATGCTTATGATATGTTTATTGCAATGCAAATGTATTGAAATTTTGTGATATGAATATTATCTATGTGATATGTGAATGCAATGTGCAAAATGCATGTAAAGATGTTTATATACAATGTAAAATGTATGCAATGTATTTTAATTTTTTTAGCCATGTATATATATACATATATTGCAAGTCGATTCATGCATAAAATGCCTTTAGGTGCATTATGTTTAATGGCTCTAGTTCCAACTTCCCTTCTAAGTTGGCAAGTCTATACGTTCCTGGTCCCAAATTTTGCTTTACAATATATGGGCCTAACCAATTAGCCACAAATTTATCTCTCAAGTGTGGCAATGCATTGGTATTTTGTTGATTTTCTTTGAGTACAAGGTCCCCTACTTGAAATTCATGAGGATGGACTTTTGCGTTGTAAGCACGTTTGATTCTGTCTTGATACACTCGCAAATGCTCTAGAGCATTGATGCGCTTTTCATCAATAAGTGTTAATTGGTCAAGACGTGCTTGCCTAGCTGTGTCATCATCCATGAATTCTTGTAACGTGATTCGCAAGGAGGGTATCTCGAGCTCAAGGGGTAATATAGCTTCAGCGCCATAGACTAGTGAAAATGGTGTTGCTCCTGTTGGCATTCTGATGCTTGTTCTATAAGCCCATAGTGCCAAAGGAAGTTGAGTATGCCAATCTCTATGATTTTCTTTGACGAGTTTCTTGAGAATGGATACCATTGTCTTGTTTGTTGCTTCAGCTTGCCCATTTGCTTGTGGGTAATAAGGTGTTGAGAAACTATGTTGGATATTGAATTTGTTGCATAAGGCTCTAACATCCTTATTCTTAAATGACTTCCCATTATCAAAAATGATCTTAGAGGGTATTCCAAAATGATAGATAATATGCTGAAGTATAAACTCCGCTATTCGAGGTCCAGTCGTAGTGGTCATTGGAATTGCTTCCACCCATTTTGTGAAGTATTCAGTAGCGGTTATGATGAATTTATGTTGTCCTGATGAGGCAGGTGATATTTTACCAATCAAATCGAGGCCCCATTGTGAGAATGGCCAAATAATTTGAATGGATTGTAAATCTTGTGATGGTACATGAGTTAAATTGGCATGATGTTGGCACTTTTGGCACTTTTTGACATATTGACAACAATCACTTTCCATTGTTGGCCAATAGTATCCCATGCACAATATTCTCTTTGCAATGGCCATTCCACTGAAATGACCACCACAAGTACCATCATGGGCTTCTATTATAGCTCGTTCTGCTTCAATTGGATCTAGACATCATAATAATATTCCATCATACCCACGTTTATACAACATGTCCCCCAAGAGAGTGAAACGAACTACTTTTTGTTTGAATGTTCTTTTTGTAGTTCGTGACATTTCTATTGGGAGTATTCCAGACTTGAGAAAGTCTCTTATATCATCAAGGTAAGAATTGTATGGTTCAACATGTATCAAACAAACATTCTTCTCACCTATAGATTTTGCTCTTTGAACTGATGGTTTGGACACTATTGTTATGATTAGCGGTTGTACTTCTCCATGTTCATTCTTAGGGATGAGAGATCCCAAAGAAGCCATTGCATCCACAAATCTATTTTTCGAATGGGGTAAGTTACTAATTTCATACCAATCAAACTTTTCTAGCAACTTTGTTGCTACTTCATGATATTGCTTTAAAACTGGTTCTTTACATTGATATTCTCCTTTTACTTGGTAAACAACTAGTTGAGAATCACCAAAAATGCTTAGTCTTTTTATGCCCATTGCTATAGTTGATTGAAGACCCAATATTAAGGCTTCATACTCTGCATTATTATTAGTGCATGTGAAGTCAAGTTTGAATGATAAAGGAATTGGTATTCCTTCGGGTGTATAAAACATGACTCCTACACCTTGTCCTTTTTTGCACTTAGATCCATCAAAGAACATTGTCATATCTGCTTCATCCTCAGGAGGGACTAACTCTTCTTGTTCTGTGACAGAGAATACTGAATCATCTGGAAGCTCAATGATTAGTGGTTTATCATTATGTAAGGGAGCTTCAACTAGCTGATCAACTATCACCTGACCTTTTATGGATTTTTGACTTATGAATTCAAGATCAAATTCTGTTAAGAGCATTATCCATTTAGTTGTACGGGTGTTGTTGTAAGTGCGAGTCATCATGTATCGTAGAGGATTTTCTCTAGCTATGACATAAGTAGTGTTGCTTAGCATATAATGTCTAAGTTTCTTAGTGGCGAAAACCACTGCTAAGCACAACTTTTCGACATAAGCATATCTTGTTTCGTAACTTACCAAGGTTCGACTGATATAGTAAATTGCTTGCTCCTTATGATTTTCATTCTTTTGTGCAAGCATTGTCCCTAGTGCAAAATCTGTTGCAGAGATGTATAGGTGAAAAGGGACTCTTGTGCGAGGTGGCGTAAGAACTGGTGGTGAAGCCAGATACTTCTTTATGTCATCAAATACCTCTTGACATTCAGTTGTCCAAGAGAATGTCACCCCATTTTGTAGCAAGTGGTTGAAAGGCCTACATTTATCGGAGAGTTGTGCAATGAATCATCGGATAGATTGGATCTTTCCTTGTAAACTACGCAACTCTCTCAAGTTCTTTGGAGGTGGCATCTCTATAATAGCTTTTACCTTACCTGGGTCCACTTCAATGCCTCACTTGGAGACAATGAATCCTAGAAGCTTTCCAGATGTGACACCAAATACACACTTCTTAGGATTTAACCTTACTTTGTGCTCTAGCAATCGATCGAACACTTTTTCCAGGACTTCAATGTGCTCAAGACGTGTTTTTGATTTAGCAATCAGGTCATCTACATAATCCTCGATGATCTTATGCATATAGTCATGAAATATGTACGTCATAGCATGTTGATATGTAGCTCCTGCATTCTTAAGTCCAAAAGGCATCACTCTATAACAGAATGTACCCCAGGGTGTTGTAAATGTTGTCTTATGTTGATCTTCGAGATTAATTCGAATTTGGTTGTATCCCGAGAAACCGTCCATTAAGGAAAGCATTTCATGGCCAGCATAGGAGTCTACTAGTTGATCGATATTAGGCAAAGGAAAATCATCCTTTGGACATGCTTTGTTTAAATCTCGAAAATCAGTGCATACATGTATCCCTCCATTTGGTTTGCGAATGGGTACCATATTTGAGAGCCATTCTGGGTAATCAATTGGGACTATGAAATGTACATCCAATAACTTTTGTAGCTCTTCTTTCACAATTAATGCAACTATTGGATGGACTTTCCTAAGCTTTTGCTTGAAAGGTTTAGCATCTGGTGCTAAAGTAAGGTTGTGGACTACCAACTCGGGGTCTAAACCAGGCATGTCTCTATATGACCATGCGAACACTTCTTTCTTTCTCATCAGCACATTGATCATGCATTCTTTTTCTTCTATGGATAAATCTTTTGCGATTTTGACAATTTGGGGATTATCCACATCTAGACTAAGGTTCACATCTATAGATTCTTCAATTAGCATGTGAGAACCTTCCTCTAGATGATGTGGAGTTGGGATGAGGTGGATATCATCCGCCACATTCTCAAATGTCTCAGGGGCTTCCCCTTCTATTTTAGTTTGAAAAACTGAGTTATTTGATGATGAAGGTTGTTGTGGAATATATGCATTTGAAGCATGTAACAACTCTTTGGACAGGATAAATTTAGAAATGGATGGTGGGGATGAGATCATGTCCATGTCAATGAGGCTAGTGTCGACATGGATCGGCTTTGCCTTATCATATGGATTGCGGAGTGGGGTGAGAAAATCAATAGAAATCATGTTGACTTGATGGAAATGGGGTGGCTACGATTTTAGAGGTGATGACTCATCCTCTCTAGGTTGCAACTGACCTAGTGTGTGTGATTGGCGGTGTTGCAGGAGATGCCAATGTGATGGAGGAGGTTCTGGTTTAGGACTCTCATGCTCTTTGCTTAGTCAAAAGAGAGTGTGGTCTATTGGGAACTTCTTTTGGTACCAGTCATCTCTTCGAATAGATTCTGCATACACCACCTCCTCTTGAGGATCTTCTTCCTAGTTAAGCCCTTCAAGATGTGCCTCTTCTTAGAGTATTCCCTATCTTGCATTTCGTGCATATGATTAAAATATGTCATTTTAGTCTCATCTTCATAATCATCATCACTTATCCAAAAGCCATTAGCATTGGTATGAGGTCCCAGAATGAGTGGCATGTAATCTGGCCTAAGGTAGGCCATCTCTATTGGATCTTCATATTCTGGTCCTTGTTGTAAGGCTTGCTCTAGGAAAGCTCCAAATACATGAGGGTAAAAATTGTAGTCTAGGTATTCACCATCTATATCATCATCCTCATCATTAGGTTCATCCTCTTCATCACTTCCTTCTTCTTCCTCACACTCAATGTCAAGTTCTTGGAAGGCATGATTAAGAGAAGAGCTTGCGATGGAAGGTTTGTAGCCTAGACCGGAGCGGTCATTTGGCTCTCTATATTCTAGCTCAATAATGTGGTGAGGACCTTGTTCATGTCATCCAAGTCCATATCCTTACCAATTAACCCTTTGAAAATATCTCATTGGGAATGTTGGGTTAGATAAATAATCAATGTCTTCATTAAACTCTTGTAAAGGGTCCTCATCCGGAGGAGATGGATCAGATGAAGAATCTACCCCCCATATATGAAATTGATTGCATTTGATTGGGAACCCATTATGTATATCTCACCTATGGCTAAAGGTGGGTCACGAGGGTGACCATAATCTCTGACTGACTCAATAGGTGGTGTAACTGTGACACTTTCAATAATATACTCGCCAATACCAGGACTGGCAAGATGTACTACAACTCGAGAAGGTTGGGAGGTTGATGGCTCGGTGGATGAAGAGGGTTCTTCTGAGCTAGCCTATGGCTCTAATGGTGGTGGTGGATTTTCTCTGATAGGTGGCCCTATTTGTGAGACTACGGGTTGTGATGTTTGTGGTTTGCTAATGGATGGAGTGGGTTGTGCTGTGAATATGAATGGTGTTTGTGGATTTGGTAGTGTGGTAGATGGAGTTGGTGGTTGGTTGGCAGGATGATCAAGTGTGATTGGAAAATGATATGTAGTGTTTGAAGGTTGAATTGAGCTGACACTTTTTAATGCAAAAGTTGGGTCAACTATGGGCAATTCTTCTTGGATGGGGGCTTTTGATGAGGTGTTACTAGGTGGAATGGTTCTGATGGTGAGTGGTTGGATAGATAGGTGTGTTGATGGAAGCAAGGGCTCATACGGGTTTGAAATCAAATTGCAGTACTTGAAAGGTTCTGTGTCAGTTGGAATACAATGTACTTTACCTTCATGTACATACTTTAAGCATTGATGCAATGTTGAAGGTACACACTTCATTTCTCTAATCCAAGGGCATCCAAGAAGTATATTGTATTGCATTTCTCCTTCCAATATGTGGAAGAGGACATGTATTGTTTTCACCCCCATGGTGATGGGAAGAACAACATTTCCCATAGTTGAGCATAAAGCATCATTAAAAGCCCTAAGGGTGAAGGTGGATGTTGTGATGTGTGATGATGGGATGTTGAGTTTTTTCATTGCAGGTGTGGTGATGAGGTTGATGGAAGAACCGGTATCAATAAGAACTCTCTTGAATGGCTTCCTGTCAATGTGAGCTACTATGTGCAATGGTGGATCGGGTGAATCTATCGAAATTTGCTTTTCCTCAAAGTCATAAAATGCTATCGAGGGTTCCATGCATTTTTGCACACTTCCCATGAAGGAATTGAATGCATTGGGGTCTTCTATCTGTACTTGGATAGACTTTAATATTTCCATCAATGCTTCCCTATGGGGTGGTGACTGTTGTATTAACTCATAAATTGATAATTTTGTTGAAGCCATTTTTAAACTTTGGGTTAACCAGATACTTAAGGTGACAACTGGGTGATTATGAAAAGGTGGTGGTGGAATGGTTGGTCCAAGTTGTATGGGCACATTTGTGGGTTGTGTTGTTGTAGCCTGAGTTGTGCGATTTGCTTGTCTCTATCCATGGGTAACTATATTGATAGCCCCTACAAAACCTTGTGGTAGTTGAGACACATAATTAACCTGATTGGGAGGAACTGTAGAAGTTGATGCTCCCATTGGTTGTTGATTTGCCTCATGATGTGGCAAAGGTGTCTGATAGATGCCTAGGTTTTGATTATTTTGGGCTAATGGGTTGTCAACTTTGATCGTACCCGCTTCCAATAAATCTTGCACAATACCTTTGAAACCATGACAACCTTCGATGTCATGTCCTCTTTGTCTATGATAGATACAAAATAGGTGCTCTTTATAGCCTTTTGTCTTTGGTTTGTTAGGATCCTCAGGTTTCATCTCCGACAATGTAAAGAGTTTTGTCGCATACAACTTTTGAAAAATTGATGAATATGGCTCTTGTACTGGTGTGTAATTTCTTTTTGGCTTAAAATGATGTTGTTGCCTTTCTACAGGTTGTGTCTGATTTTGTGCCTGTTGTGGGGGTGGAACCGCTTGATAATTCAATTGTTGTGGTTGTTGTTGTTGTTGGGGTTGTTGGATTTGTGCTTGGGCTAGTTGATTTAACTATGGTTGGCCCAAGACTATCTGGTTAACCTATGCGGTCTTGGATGGACCGTGGTTATTCCCCTTTTGATTCTTATTGTGCCACTCTTTCTTCTTAGGCTTTATCTCACCTTCTTGAATTTTTATCTCTTCTATTACCTTTGCTTGGGCAAGTGCCTCATCGAATGTTCTATACTGTTGTAGTTGTAGTAATGAAGAGATGGGTCTAGCACAACTCTTTGTGAACATTCATGTTATCTCTGACATAGGGAGGGAAAATGGTAGCTTGATCATGATTGCCCTCCATCGATTGCCAAAGTCATGGACCGATTCATCATCATATTGTTTCAAATAAATCAAATCAGTCAATGTGGTTTGCTTTCTGACATTTAGGGAAAATCTTTCCAAGAACTGGTCCGCTAGTTGCTCAAAGGTAAAAACACTTTGATGTGGCAGGTGGTTGTACCAGTCTTGGGCTTCTCCCCCTAATGTCTGAGGAAATGTGTGTAACATGAGTGCATCATTGCTCTTGATTCTAAAGCATGCATTTACAAATCTAGTTACATGTTCATGGGGGTCCTCTTCCCCCTTAAATTCAAGCTTGGGTATCTAAAAATCCGTTGGATATGGTGGCTCAGGCATCGAAGCATGAATAGGATGATTGAGTAGTTGCCTTAAAGTTGGCTTTTGGTATTGCAAACCTGGAGTTTGCATGGCAAGACTATCAATATGACTCTGTAAGAACTGGTATCTAGGGTCATCCATAGGACTAACACTCGAGTGTACTTGATGTTGCTGGTAATGGGGTGGATTGTATGTAGGTTATGGGTGATAAGGTATGGTTGGCTAAAATGTGTTATGGTAAGGATGTTGATGGAGGTTATGATATGGATGGGGTGATGGAGGTATGATGGTATGTTGACCTACTATATTAGCATATGGATGTGGAGGTTGATTATGAACCATAGTGGTAGATGGAGGGTGCATTACCCAAGATGGATCTTGGATAAAGGTATTAGTTTGGTGAGATGTAGGTGGAAAGTTGTGTTCAATCCCTTGCAAATGTTGGTTGGGGTCAGGATTTACGCTATGGTTAGCGTTATCTAAAATCATTTGTTGTAGTTGTAAGAAAGCCTATTGCATAGCAATTGCATTTGAAGTAGGGACCGCCACATGTGATGTGGTAGGTTGGGTTGGTTGTGAGGCAACCATGGTAGTGGAAGTGAGTGGGGGGTAAGTAGCAAAGGGTATTGCCACTGAATGTGGTATGGTATGAGATGTAGAACCTATGAGGGTAGTGGGTGGAGTGGATGTTGGGGCTTGCGAAACAACAGGAATTGTTTCATACAAGGGATTGGTGGAAATGGTTATTTGTTGAGGCAATGTGAGGGGTGGTTGGTTGGATGATAATGGTTGGTTAGCCAGTGCTACAATAACCAACTCAAAGAGAGGATTTGTGAAGACTTGTTTTGACTGTTGTGGGTAAGTGAATGTGGATTCTTGTTGTGATGGTGGTATGACACGGGAAGGGATGGAGAGTGGTGGCAATGATGGGAAGACCATTCCAGCTGCATTCAAGTACATTCTAATAGTATCCATGTCCAACATGGTGACACGACTATCCATCACTATAGGAGGTTCACTCCTAGGTGTCTCAGGTATGGCTGTGTGAGTGGCCCTATGCATAATGTCTATGTCCATATTAGGGGCACTACTAGAGGGCCCTACATTAAAGCTTTGGGACATAGAAAGGGGCATGCTTACTTGCCCTACCACCGAAGTGTTAGGGATGTTGCCAGACTGAGATGCCATGGGGGAAGACCACTAACTTTGGCTTGACACTAATTTCTTAGCCTGACTACGAGTCACTACCATACGCTACTATGTGATAAAATGCCAAGTGCAACTATGTGTCTATGTAAATAAAATGACAATACAATGCAATACAACATGCAAAGCAAACAAACACACAAAGTTTTTGGTCCTAGATTTTTGCTAGTTTTATTTTTTTTAAATTGTTTTAAAAATGAAAAGATGTGTGCTCAATGTTTTGTCCTAAATGAATCTAGGATTTCACCTGTATACTCGTAGCTCGACAACCTGGCTATGAACTCCAGGTCACGTAAACCCCCCAAAGTGTGGTAGTGAAAGTCCACACCCGGGCAGGGAGCACAGGTCCTACCAGTCCTCACCCAGTCTCACTTGGTCAGCGTCATACTCTCCGAAGAGAAATATATGCAAATTTTCCAAGCTACGATGGTTCTTGGAGCCGACCTTGGCCAAAAATTAGGGTATAATGTTGGTGGTTCGATGATGAAATCCAAACCCGATGGTGATGAAATCCAACCATTTTCCAATATTTATGTGAGTGTGTGGTGGTTTTGTTTAATTATTGTGGTATGCAAGATTACCATGCAATTTTGTTTCAATGCCTAGATGTAGAAAAATAGAAAATAGAGAATGACAAATAGTAGATCAGGGGAAAAAGTGCCAACTTCAAGTCCAATCCAATCAGATTCTATTTAACAAGGCTAACCATGGGTGCACGATTAGTTCTGGTAAACCGTGGATGCATGGTTTGCCAACCGTGCATCTGCATTTGGGATATCCCAACCACGGATGCATGGGTCCTTTATGCTAACAAAAATAGAATGAATTTTTAATAGACCCAAACCCAAAAATAATTTCTAAGTTATTTCTAACCCAAAATGTAAAGATGATCTATTTTCTATTTATGTGAATGCAAATTTTTTTTTTATGAACTCTATCCTAAGACCTATATGCAAACAAATGGCAAACAGGACTGAACTTCTAATTTACCCTAAGTGCAATGCTAAGAACAAAATTCAAATAAAGAAATAGAAAAGAAATAGAAATCAAAGGGTACAGACCTATGATCCTATCGTTGCTCCTTCCAGCTGTCAACCATTGACCCACGTTTCCACAGACAACAACCGCACATTCACATTTCCTCAGAATCAAAATTGTGCACTCGCGTTCTAGTCTTCTCAACCATGCTTTTACATTTTCTTAGGATAGAAACCATGCAAATACATTTTATCAAGACATAAACCATGAATTCTATTTTCACAAGTCACCAAGTCGAGCACAGGGTTCTTCAAATTTATCGACCCAGGATCGAATCTATGCGTGCCTTGAACTCCCAAAACCTGTAAGTACAGAACAGAGATCAAAAAATAAATTTAAAAAGCAAGGCAAAACAAAATGGAACCTTTAGGGGGTCCCACCATGATCACCATTTATGTAACCAAAATAACTAAGCAAATAAATAATGAGAATACAGAGAAATGAAATTGCCAAAATTGCTTTCTTTATTGATCTTTGATACAAATGTTACAAATGAATTTTGAATTGCCCCAAGTGTGTTTGGGAGCAATGTTACAATTTTCCCTCTCTGTATTGTTACAAATGAATAATTTTATGGAATGGGGATCTTCCAAATCTTCACAGGAACTCATGCTCTTCGTTCTTCCAATTACAGTCCAAGGTGAGTGGGCTTTGGTATCCGACAAGGGACCACTCCAGCTTCAATAGCTTCTCCAAAGTACCTGTCACCTGCACACATTCAAACCGACAAAGGGATTAGTAGCACCTATATATTTGAGCAATAAAACCAATGCTATGCATAAACCCTAAGCAAGTAATCATATGAAACAAGTGACAGAAGCAATTAACAAATAAAGCCTTGCTAACAAATGAATTCTTTTTACTGATCTCTGATGTGCATGTGGTTTTTGTGCTCGGGACTGTGGAACCACAGACGTGCGATGGTGGACTGGAAACCGTGGACCTATGGTTGTGAAACCATGGACATGCATTTTTTACTATGGAACCACGGATGGGTGGTTTTAGCTAAAAAATAGATTGCCTCGGGATTCGAACCAATAGTACGAAATGATGCTCATGCTCACAATTTCTCGTTGGGTCTAGGTCAATTTTGGTAGCCTATCGGTATGCAAATTCAGCTCCCTTTTCTTGGTGGAATAATGGTGCCTTTATAGGCCTCTTGGGGTTTTGGAGGGAAATGGGAGGTGGCAAGCCCAACTTGCCAAGTGGTAAATCTGGACTGCCAGGTGGAAGGGGCAGTTATAATGAGTCACCTAGTGTGCCTCACTTAACTGGGGTGATGTGGCTGCAAGTGGAGTGGAATGTGGGATCTTGTTCTATGTGAAGGGACAAGGGAGACAAAAATGGATGAGATGTGGCATGGGTGTTGGGAATCTGTCCCATGTGCAAGGACAAGGGGGACAAGAGTGGGTGAGATGTGGCAAAGATGTTGGGTGAAGTGTCCAGGACACATGTCCAATGGGTAAGTAGGGTATCCTAGGGTGATTTTCCAGATTTAATAAATCTGGAAAATAGGATAATGTGCAGGATTTTATATCCCTAAGTTAGAACTTAGGCATATAATTTTATTATGCAGGATTTGGTGGTGGGGTGGTAAATGTGACTTTGAAGGTGTTGGATTTTGGTGTCTACAAGTATCATTTTAATAAAAAATTTAGCAGTCTTAGAAAGTTGAAAGTTCCAACCCATACTGTATCCATAGTCCCACCAATAACCAACAACTCAAATAATCTATTCAGCCATGAAGTCCATCTAATATCATCTTCTTCTACCTTAGCATACAAAACTTCTACTTGCTTCATGAAATCATAGTCTATTTTACTAAATTTGTACTATTAATTTCTTCAAATGCATTGATCTATTAATGGGTCCCCTAAAAATTGTGTAATCCTTTCGAACAATATATTGAATTTGCTCCTTTCAATTTTTTATTGTCAACTTTAGCTAAACTTACTACTTCCTCTAACCATATAAAAGAGAATTTAACTTAATTATCCTCTATTAAAACCCCTCAATTGGCTAGCTTATTTGTATATTTGTTCCCTTCCCTTAACGTATGTGTAAACCTAATATTTTCAAACCCTATAACAAGGTCTTGTATTTCTACAATGATATCTTGTATGTTCTATGGAGCCTTTGCTTTCTTCAAAATTGTATTAATGAATCACCTTCCATCCATACATTTTTCCATTTTATTTGTCTACATATTTCTAATCCTTCCAAAGCCACCCAAAGCTTAAGCTTCAAATTTTGTCATAAATCCACTACTAAAAGCGTAATGTGAACAAATCTCAACCTTGTTATTTTTTATTTTTTGCCCTCTTGATGTTGGTCCTGGATTTACTTTAGATGCTCCATCAAAATTCAATTTGATTAACTCTACTTCTAGTTGTTTCCACTTAATATTTTTTGACTTATTTTGTTTCTCATATACCCACCATCATAATTCCAATCGATGACTTGAATCCATCTATCAAGGCTCTCTGCTTTAAGATTAGTAATTGGGTGAGTTGATAGGGCTAGTTTATACTCCTAAATGGCTATATAAATCTTCCTTTTCATTACCTTTAAACTAATTTCCCTTCATTTAAATATTCTTTAGTTCCTTTCTATCCATTCAATCTATAGGATTGTATCTTTTGATGTACCCAAATTATCTATAATGCATCACTTTTTAAAGTTCTCTTTCATTGCTTTAACCATTCCTCAATTCTACCATTCATCATTGTGCATTTACCAAATATGTTAAGAATCCATTGCCATCAAACTATTGAGCAACATCCCAAGAAATGGTCTACACTCTCTTCCTCATTTTTTACAAAGAATACATTGTGAGGGACCATGAAAACCCCTTTTCATTAGGTTATCCTACGATAAAATTTTCTTATGAACTACTTGTTATACAAACATTTTGAATTTTGGGATGCTTGGGTTATCACAAACATCTCTCCATATTCTTACAGTATTCCAATTTTATTGGTGTTTTTCTACTTCTTGTTGTATATTCTCTTGAGATATTCAACTCCCAAATCAATGTATCCTTGGCTCCCCTCAAAATAATCATTGTTGATATCTTTATGCTCATATGCCTCCTAGCGATAATGTTTGGTATATTGGTAAAACAATCTTCTTTCCATTTGTATCTTCCTTCTTGATCCTTGTACATAATGTTTGAAATATTATCACCATATTTTTCTTGAAATAATCTCATCCATCGTTTCAAAATTAGATCCAAATTGAGTGGTCTTTTATCACACTAAGTATCCATCCAAATAGAATGTTTTCTTTAGTTTCCACCACTCATCTTAGACCTTTAATCACTTGATCAATTGATTTTTTTAAACCATTCCATAGTGCAAAACCATCCGTATTGTGAATGTAGTAAATATTAAGCTTAGATTATTGGGATCAATGTACTTAGAAGAATTTTTTCCATTTTATTTGACTCTCTTTGTATAATCTCCAAACTACTTTTTCCCTTAAATCTAAGTTTACGTCTATAAGAACTCTTAAACCGAGACCTCCCCTAGTTTTTTTTTAAATTAGGGTTTTGAAAATGTTACCTTTTCCTTTTTACATCGATTTAGTCACATTAAGCTATTTTTTGCCACGGATATTTGAACCTTGGTGTAGGCTAGATCAACTATTTGTTCCAATTGTTGAACCAAGGACCCATTGGCTATTACTCCAAATACATATTTGGAGGGTTTTATGCATACTTTGCATTTCCTTAGTTGCTCAAAGATATGCCTTAGGTATCTAACATTATCTTCTCATTTTATAGATTATTCGAGAAGATCATCAACATAATCTTCAATAATATTGTGCATCATATCATGAAATATATATGTAATTATATGCTGATAGGTTGCTTTAGCATTCTTCAAACCAAAGGGCATATGCTAATAGTGAAGGTTGTCTTGGATTGGTCTTCTATCATAATTAAGATTTAATTGTAACCAAAAAATTCATCCATTAAGGATAGCATTCCACAACTTGAGGTGAAATTTATGATCATGTCTATGTTTGGCAAATAAAAACCATCTTTGGGATAAGCTTTGTTATGTCCATAAGTTTTGTGCAAACATGTACAACACCTTCCTTTTTAGCCATGGGTACTATGTGGGAAATCCAATCAGAGTAATTGATTGCCTTAATGAATTTGACTTCTAAAAGTTTTTGGAGTTTCAAGTAGAGTAGTTTTTGGGTGCAATTTTCTTAATTTCTACTTTATTGGTTTACCATTTGGCTTAATGACTATAGATACCTAAAAATGGACCATCCCTTTTATACTAATCCTTAATATAAATTCACAAAAAGATAAAATTAACCATAGCAATTGACTTAATTTCAAATTTTATAGTCAAAACCTAGTAGCAACGAATACACTTTCTAGTTGATGTATTTACAACCAGCTCAAAAAATTTAGTTCCCTACCAAATTTGACCTCTAACAGTAAAATTTGTAAAATTATCAAACAAGTGAATACGCTAGAAATATATTTGCATTTGACATGAAAAAACTTAAATTACACCTATAGCAACCAATCAAAGTGTAAATCCCTCCTACCTACTCCTTTTCCATCGTAGAAAACCAGTGGGTAGGGAAGAAGGTGGTTGATTTTTCTCCACTGTCCTCTACCTACCCAAATGACCCCAATAAAGGGGAACAATTGATTATAGGTTGCAATCAATAGCTAATCAGCCCAATCAGGTAGCAAAACTAGTCACCTTACCCCTTCCATTATGGAAACCCCAAAGAGGGTCAATTTCTATAAATTGGCTCCTTGGGTTGAAATTGGATATAACTTATTCTCACATTAGAACTTTGTCAAAATCAAAATCCAAGTTGGTGTAATGAAGTGTTGTCAAAATTCTCCTACAAAGTCTTCAAGTGATTTAGGCTTCCATGGCAGGAAAGGGGGCATCTCACATTTGAAATTCGATGATACTTTTCCTTAATGTATTGTTATTTTTTTTTAACTTTTTATTAATTTTTTCATGATATAACCCTTTTACATCCCTATATTTATTGTATTTATATTTATCTGTCACATTATAAAAATCTCTACCTCTTGGTTTTGTAGGCACCTCACAAAGCTTGTAGGATAAGAAATTGCTTGTAGGATCCTAGAATACCAGTAATAAGATATCTCCAAACCTACACAATCTATCTTTTTATTTTTTTCAATTCAAATAATTTTCCACCTATATCTTAGTTAGGCGATGTAATCACTACAAATAGTTGAATTCTTGGTTTCACAAGCTTAACATATTTTGATTACTACAGGTGATGTATTTGTGATACGTTTGAGATATTTTATATCTCTCTATCAATCTAGTATCCAACCTAGTTAGTCTTATTTATTTGAATCATTTTAGCAATATCTTAACCCCTACCCTTTTCCTTATCCACTATTAACCAAATCATATTAATGAATTTTTCATCTACAAGATTTCTAGGAGATGTATTTGCCATGGATATTTTAACATCAATTTACAAAGGTAAATCATTTCAATTTTATTTATAAATAGGAGGCCTAACTCTGTCAATTAGGAAGTTTCATGCTTCTTGATGTTTGGCAGGCCCCTAAATCATAATCCATATTTTTTTTATCTATTATGTAGGTTATTATGAATTCATTGGGTGTAGAACTTCAAGGTGACGTCTTTATACAAGTATCTAATTTGCATTCAAATGGCATATTTGCATCATAGATCAAAATAAGTAGGTACCTGAAAGCCTCTAGTTTTCAATCATTAGCATACATTTATTGGTGATTGTTTTTTCATTCTAATTTATCTTGCAAAAACACTTATAAAAAAAGGGAAAATATTGAAAGAATTTTAGCATAGTTTTTCACTCTATTTTCTCATACATTTAACCAAAATTGCATGTAGAAGTTGCATCTAGGATAAATTGTATTTTTACATCCTCCTTGCAGCCTTGCCTCCAAAAGAAAGAAAATAAAAGTTTATTTCCATAGCATAGGTAATAAACATAAAAAAGTTGAATTGCATATAGGATAGCACTCATATTTTGCATTTGTATTCATATTGTATTGCATTGTCATATCATGCATTAGTTTCTTAGGATAGACTAAAAAACCTAGATGTCTTGCTAAATTGAATGCATTAAAACTATATTAGGAAAATACGTAGGCCCTTGGTGAAGCCAAAATTCTTCCACCAAATATAAACACTACACAGAAGCACAATCCTAGCAGTGGGTTAGCAACAATACTCTCTCATTTGAGATTGGATGACCCTTAAGGGAATGCACTCAAGGCCAGCACCATCGTGCACCTTTTGGCATCCCACATCTTTAGTGAAACTGACATGAATACATCTCATTTGTCCATATTTAAAAACCTCTTTCTTAGGATCTTATCCTTAATCAAGATAAAAGTAATCTCATTTTAATCAGAATCATCTAATTTTTTTACTTAGATAAATCACATTAGATCAATATAATAAGAACATAACCGATTTTTAGTCCTACTAGGGGAAGTTTAATTACCCCTTGTGTAACCTGATTTATGAACCTTCTGGATTATCTCCTTTGGCCTTGTATAGTATGGATAACAGGAGTCATAAGGAGGGTTGTTTTTCCAATGTGATATAAGGATATCACACATATTATCTTCTTTGTTATAAGTACTTTCAAAATAGAATAAATTAAATTCCTTATTTGACTATGTTTGAACCCCCTATATCACTTAAAATATTGCACGACAAATAGCATAAAATTTGAGTGCTTCATATGAACTTCCAAAGAAGCAACCTATGATCGAAAACCTGATATTTGAGTAAGAAGGGGAAGAAACTCTTCCTTCCAAAAATATTTCTCTTATTCATAATGAACAATGAGATGAAGTTTTTAAATCCATGGATCACCTTGTTGCTTTCTTATGAGGAAACAAATAAAACATGGAAGTTATCTTCAAGATAGAATAAATGCTTACTTTTACTGTGGAAGAACTCCCTTTAGAACTTTTACAATAATCTAGATCTAATCTTATGAGTGCTCAATAATGAGACTCAATCATCACCACAACCTTAGAAGGGAGGTCATCAAGTATTCCATCTTCCTCAAGAAATTTGGGATCTATACCTCCCAAAATAGATTCATTTAGGCTAAACCTTCATGTCTCTCAGCACATAAGTCATCCACAAGTCCAACATGTGGACATCCTTTCTAGCATGCCTAATGCTTCAAATGTGATTGCTCCCAATCCATTCTATAGCATGTCTATCCCAACTAACTTTCCCCTACTCACATGCCTTTTCAAAATAATCCTAGAATTAATAATATGATGTTCCCTTTTGGATCATCACATCCAATTGCTTAGTACTATCCTTTAGTCAATCCTTAATCTTTGTTTATAGCACCATAAATCCCTTATCCTATATTTTAGGATATAAATGATAGGCTAGAACAATAATCAAAAGCAAACTATGAGTTCAAACAACAATTACCTTCTATTCAAGGAGGGACACCTAAAAAGTATTCTCATAAATATGGTTGAAATGAACCTGTAGATCCTAACTTGGAAAATAGACCTTATCCTTAAGGCTTTGTGTTGCCAAAGTTTCAATTATATAAGGGATAAGGTGACCCCATAGAGCACCTTTGAAATTTTAGAGTTGCATGCCATAACATCAAATATGATGAGATGTTGTTATTGAAGATCTTCCCTACAAGCCTTAGTGGTGAGGCCTTAGAATGGTTTTATTAATTGCCCCACCACTTAGTCAAGAATTCTTTCAATGTGGCTGAAATATTCATTAAATATTTTATCATTTATTTTATGGAAAAATGCATAGTTGATAACCTATATCAACTAAAACAAGGGAAAAATAAATCCTATCAATGAATTACTACCTCAATGGAAAGCATTGGTTAATAAAATTCCTTTTTCTCCATCACCTAGGGAACTATTGTGTATATTTATACACAATTGGCAAGAATATTTATCATATCCTTTAGAGATGACTTGTGTCGTATATTTCAATGATGTGATTGATCTTTTAAATCAAATGGAAGTTTCCCTTTAGCGTAGAGGGCAACTCAAAACTTTTATCATCTTCTAACACTAAGGATAGTATAAAAATAAACATGTTTGGAGTGATGGTGTAACTAACTCTTGCCCCAAAAATAATCCTAAGATAAGTTATGTTAGTACTGTTATAGCACAAAATAAATTAATCTTAGCTAAAACCCAAGAAAAACCTCCCAAAAAATTTACTAAGTTAAACCAATCTCTATCCTTTGTGCTAACACAACTATTGGATGCTAATATGATATAACTATACCCTATAATGCAGCATGAGCCCAAAATGGAAAATATTCCTTGGTTTAGAGGTGACCAACAATGTGCTTTCCATCACATGATCAGTCACAACATAAATAAATGTATCACTCTTTAAAATGTGGTATATGAGCTCATCAATGAAGGTCATCTAGTGGTCAACGGCCTTGAACAAGCAACATATTCCAACCAAGATTTGGGGATATTCCAAAATATTTTACCCAAACACGGACAAAATGCTACTAACCATGTCCAGTACATAAACGTTCCCCCACCATAATAGAATATGGTAGGGATGATTCATGTTAGCACTATGACTAGACAACAAGCCAAAGAAAAGGGTCAAACCTTTGAATCGCCTCTTGAACCTCCTTTGTTCATGTAGTTTATAAGTGTCACTAATTCTAAATAACCACTATTAGTTCTAAAACCATAGGAAAAATAAAATATCTTTTAACCTCCAGCAACAATTAGAGGATACACCAACTAAAATCTCCATACTCAAGTTGTTGCAAACCTCTCCGAGCCATAGAGAAAACTTGTTCAAGATTTTAAGTGAGTAGATGATACCTTAAAATATTATCCCTAATGATATGGCTAGTGTAGAAATGTCCCTAAGTGTGAACCATGCCACCATATCCTTCTTTAAGGATGGAATTCCACCTACTTATATGCTTGGGGATATCCCTTTGTATATCACTTGTAAGTTTGGTGAGCAATCCATTAAGAGGGTCCTTGTCGATGATGGTTCATCAATCAATGTTTGCAGCCTTCGATTCATCCATAGAATAAAGATCAATAAGGAAAATTTAGAAAAGTTAGACATTGTCATAAAATCCTATGATAATAAAGAACAAAAAGTGGAAACTATAGTTCTACCAATAAAGGTAGGGCCTCTCATTTTAAACATGTTGTTTTATGTGTTGCCTTGTGAGCTGAACTATAATATCCTTTTAGGATGATCTTGGATCCACATGATATAGGTTGTCCCTTCAATATACCATCAATGTATCAAATTTGAATATCAAGGTAAGTTGTATAGCATAATAGTCAATCATGATCCCTTTACCTATTGCTAAAATATCTAGTTAAAAAACCCCAAAAGCTTAACTCTATCCTTCATTGAATGCTTATCATCCCTTCATAGATGATACCTTAAGGTCTGACCCACCTAAGAAAATAAGCATAAACCAAGAAGAAGAACTAGTAGTCAATTCATGATGAAAGGTAAATAAAAGGTTAAGGATATCAACAATATAAAACTTAATAACCGGTACCATAAGATATTAGCCTTATACTTAGTTAGGCTACCCATGTTACCTCGTACTTTCAAATTTCCTTCCAAGAAAGGAATGATTGTGTAAATAGGAATTTGCACCTTTTTATCCCTAGGAACAACAAATCAAGAGAGAATACATGGAACTAATCCATGACCAATATAGTGAAAATATGCTTCATTTTATATCTCTAATATTTACCTGATTCCCAAGCAAATCTTTGTAACTTTGGATACAAGGGATAGGGTTTAATACTTCGAGATCACAACATCAAAGAGCCTTTAAAAGCTGAAACTTGACCTAATAATTGTGGGTTGGGATACTTTCCCAACCATAATGAAAGAACATTTTCTTCTTCAAAAAATTATGATGAAGAAATGTGTCTTTTCTTATATGAACCTCAAAAAGAAATAACTTTAACATGTCTATACTAAGATGAAGATGAGGATAATGAACCTCTCCCCTTATCCTTTTTTATCTCTTATCATAATAGGCATAAATTAACACTATAAGTATTGATCCAATTGAATAAATTAGGCAAGACTCTAATGATAGCCTCAAATGAGCATATATAAGATTCATCACAAGAAGATAACAATATGACATCTCAATCAATAGCAGATCTTGTATCAATGTTACACAAATTATTGTGAGTTGATAATTTAACCCCACAACCCTCTTAGGGATAATAGCAATGATGTTTCTCACTATGAATATGTCCCTATTTAAGGACCTATTTATTTAGACATGCATCCCTCACAATAATACAACACTTAACAATGGACTTTAGATGTCGATGAGCTTCAAAGTCTAGGGGTCTTACCTACCCCTCTATAATATGAAGATGAATCAAATATCTTAATAGAAGAGGCGATAGATGTTAACATAGGATCAAATGACAATCCAAGGATAATAAAGTTAGGCAAGATTCTAACTTTAGAATAAATGGAAGAGTATATAGGACTCTTAACCAAATTTTTTTATATCTTTGCATAGTCCTACAAGGAAATGCTTATATTAGATCCATCCCTAGTAGTTCATCACTTAGTAGTAAAGCATGATGCTAAGTTGATGAAGCAAAATTTAAGAAAGATCCACCCTAAAGTTGCTCTACTAGTCAAAGAGGAACTACAAAATCTTTTGAAGGTTAAGTTTATCAAGGCCATTGACTATTTTGATTGAATCTCGAATATAGCCCCAGTCGCCAAGAAAGAGGGTATTGTGCGAGTATGCATAGACTTTCGAGAAATCAATAAAGCCTATTATAAGGATGATTTATCTTTGTCAAATATAGACATGATAGTCAATTTCATAGACAATTATGGAGTGATATCCTTGATCAATGGATTTTTTTATTACAACCAAATTCGCATAGCACCAAAAGATCAAGCTAAAATAGTGTTCACTACTCCTTGGGGTACCTTTTGTTATGAAGTTATACCCTTTGGATTGAAGAATGTTGGCATAACTTACCAGCATGCCATGGTATACATATTTTATGATATGATGTACAAAATTGTGGAAGATTATGTTGATGATATTCTTCGATAATCAATGAAAAGATATCATGTCAAAGATTTAAGATAAATTTTTGAATGACTTAGAGAATATAAGGTTTGTCTTAAGCCCTCCAAATGTATATTTGAGGTAACATATGATAAATTATTAGGATTTATAGTGTCTAGATATGGCATTGAGGTAGATCCTGATAAAATATTGACAATAACCAATATGCCACCCCCTTGAAACCTAACAAAGCTTAGAAGTCTACAAGGCATACTCCAAGTAATTTATACATTCATATCCCAATTAGAAAATAAATGTCAACCCTTTTTGAGACTATTACAAAAATATATTGAGTTTAATTGGGATGAGGAATGTCAAAAGGCTTTTGATTATTTGAAAGCAAACCTACTATCTCCACCAAACCTCATCCTACCCAATCCCCTCAAGTTGTTAATATAAATTACAATAATGATTCATTCCTTAGGTGCCATGTTGGCACAATACAATGAGCAACATAGAGAAATTATTTTCTACCACATTAGTAGGACCCTTATTAGTTATAAAACTAGATATAACCCTTTATAAATATGTGCTTAGAAGTGGTCTTTGCTTATCAAAAGTTGAGATATTACATGTTGAGTACCATACCCCACCCTGGAAGGATATTTTTGGCTAACAGATTATGTATCTATGAATGACTAATGGATGCTTTGTTTAAATACTTAAATGGTTGTTTCAATACCTATGTTGATTTATCTTAAATAATATGGTATTGCTAATGTGTTATCAATGTGCAACACCATGTACATTTGTGGGTAGTAGAGGTAGAATCGACCACCAAGGACGAAGCACTAGAAAAGAGAAGTGATGACTAAGACGACTCAGGGTAACATAAATTACTACCCTCATATAGGTATGCATTATTGATTTAGGGATAATCATCAGCTAGCCAACCACCTAGAGCCAAATTTGGTAGCCTAGAATCTACCGTAAGTTCTCCTGCTAAGACGGGTGACTAAGTTGATGTAAATAACTCCGACCTTGTTTTATGCACTTAGTTGTTTGTTTTGTTTGATTGTTTACTATGTAAATATTATTGGTTAGGGGACTCCATAGAAAAATGGATTAATGGATATATAGTGTCCATTATCCAAAATATAATCATATCATTGTGCTAATGTTTAATATTAGCATAGACATTTGATTTAAATAATAAAAAGAAATTTATTTAAAGAAATATATTGATTTGAATAGTAGAAATATTTTAATTTAAATGTTTTTATTTAAATAATAAAAGAGGTTTTATTTAAAGAAATGTTTTTATGAAAAAAGGGGTTTTATTTAAATGTTTAAAGTAAAAAAAAAAAAATTTTCTTATTATACTTTATAAAAGGAAGTATAGTCAAGGTTGGTGAAACCAAAATAAAGAGGAATGTTTGTTCCTCGTACTTTCTTAGAAATATTGTTGTTAATAAATAAAATATCATGGTGATTTGATATTTATGGGGAAGATAATATATAAAAAAAAAACAACCACCACTAACCGCCATGAGCAGATAGGGATGCATTCAATTTTAGTTGATAGCATTGATTTAGGAAGTGACACTGGATGGATAGAAGGGCATTGAATTTAGTTATTGGGATGGATTTTGGAAAGTGACGTTGGGCGATAAGGAGAGAGAATTCTATCAATAAGAAAAGGGGGAATAATTAAGGAGGAGAAAAGGCATGAGCTGGATGAAGAAGGGATGAAGGAAGAGACTAGGTGGATTCCAAAAAAGCTACCAAAAGACCATTGGAGGAAGGAGTAATATCCTTAAAGGTTGGAATCCTCATAGAAGTTGGTTTTACTTTAAAAAAATATTTATGCTTTCTAGATCAATTTTATTTCTTCTATCATCTCTTACTCCTAGAATGGGCATAGTATCCTTTGGACGATTGGTTGTTTCGATAATTGAAATTGACCTATGTGAGTTCTAATTGAACTTCTTGATGTATTTAATGTATGTCTGGTTGGGTGAACTATGTTGCTTGGGCATCTCACTTATGTTCTTTCCTTTTAAATAAAACCATGCACTAGCTCTTGTTTCTTTTTGTGTGTTGAAGTGCTTATTGGCGTCAATGAGACATCCCTGTTTGGGCACTCTCCTTTGAGGCCTATGTTGCTCCTTTGTTTTTTCCATAAACACATTAAACTATCATAAAAGCTAAGCCCTCTTTAAGTTCACTACTATGGATTCCAACCTCAATCAACTATGGCATTTGTATCCTCCCCAATGTCCAATTTTAGGCTTCTTGTGTTAGAATGGGAACACTCCCATCCCATCAACACTTTGGAATATTTTGAACTTCATTAGGCTCCTTTAAAACCTTTATTATGTTTCATTTAGATTCAATGATCTCCAACATAGTTTCCTCGAATTGTCGTGTTGATTTTTGTTTAAATGGGGTTCATGGTGTTATCACCTTAGATGTAATCCCATATATGCTCTGTTGGAGGTTAGTGATAGCTTTTAGGGCACTAGGCATATTTAGGCTCACAACCAAGCACCTTGGATGCTTGGCTAGGCATTCCATGTTGTTAGCATCCACCTCTTGTGAAACCTAGTTGTCGCCTATGATCACCCCTCTCCATACGTATCGTGGTTTTTTGTGCGGTTAGAGAAGGTTGACTCCATGGTCTCCTACGCCCAATATTTAGTTTGTGAAGCCACTTTTGGTTTGAGTCAGTTTTGTAGAAGTTGTTTGTGTGTTTTTTGTGTAAGTTTAGTTCTTGTGCTAGCATAGGCTCATGTTGGCAATTTGAGTTATTTTATGTTGTCATTGATGTCACATGAATCATTGATGTCATATGGATCACATTGAGTTTTGATGGGCAAATGATATTTTGGAAAGCATGGATAAATTCAGGGTTTTTGTGAAAACCAAGGCAGGCAAAATAAAAGGTTTTATTTAAAACCATGGATGGCAGATTTGAAATGGGTTTTTCTTAAAACCCAGGTTGGCCTTTCGTTTCATCGAAAAAGGTGCCCCGATGATGGAGATATTTAATTTTAAATATTTAGTTTAAATTTTAATTATTTAAAATTTTAATTTTAATTTTAAAATTAAAATTAAAGTTAGCACCGACGTCTAAAGAAAGAGGGAAAATCAATAATGCATCGACGTCATCAAAAATGAGGAGAAGACTATATAAAGGGGGATCCTAAGGTTCATTTGAAATTAATCCTTGCTCGTGTTAATCGTTGGCTAAGCATCCGAAGAGAGCTCATGTAAAAATCATTTTGAAAAGGGAGACAACGAATAAATCCAAGGTTGGTCGAAAGCCCAAGACATTGTGGGTAGAGTGGCGCATTGGCAATTGGATTTTTGTTAAGGTGTGTGGTAGCGCTTTACGTCAAGGTTCGAATCTCCTTGACTGCATTCGAAGGCATTGGAAGGAAAGCGCTCGAAGCGCTTTTGGTTTGCATGGAAGGGAGGAAGGACTTAAGGCACGTCGTGCCTTTTCCTTTCGAATGAGCGGCTAGCTCGTGTGGCAACCTTAGCCATGGCTAAGGCGCTCACGGTGTGTGCAAGTTGGGGGTTCGAATCCCCTTGAGGAGGTAATTACGTTTTGCTCTAATTAATTTCGTTGATGCCCTAGGATAGGAGTTATAAGGTGGTTAAGGAATAATTAAAGTTTTTAATTAAACTTTATTTTTATAAGGGTTGTGATTATTATTTCAGAGGTGGATGAGTTGTTGATTTATTTTGATATTCATGAAATTGAAAATTAAGATTTAGGAGAAATAAGGAGTTGTTATAAAATATTTTTGAGAGCCTTATTGATTATTATTTTTGATAAGGGTTTTTATTAAAAAGGACTTTGGTGGATGTGTTTATTAAGTTGGAGTAAAAAGGTGTAAATTGAGTTATGCTTATCTTGTGATTATTATTTGAAGTCCACTAACCCTTATTGAGATTGGAAAGGAAAGTTGTGTTTAGTGTGGCAGATTTTGTGGACAACTTCTTGGCATCAAAAAGGTATGGGCACATTCTCCTATTGATTGTTTATGGTGGTTGATTTCTGAAATATCATTGGAGTGAAAAGGATTGATTGTGGTTTCCTTTTCGAAAGTGGTTGGTTGAATGCTTCAAGGTTTTCTGGTTTGAGAGTTGTGTTTAAACCTTGTTTTATAAGCATAGTCATTGAAGCCCATTGGTTGTGAAAGAACTTGAAAAGAACATGAGTATCATTGTTATGTGAGATTTGTGGTTGAGCATTGTTGGAAACATTTGAGTTGGTTGATACATGCTTGGACTAGGGTTTTTGTGAGAAAGAGTAGTCCCTTGTGGTGATTGGTTGAGTTGAGTTGATTGAGCCTAGTCAAGTGATTGTGTGAGGTGATTGGTCAAGTTCCATGAAACAAACTATTCCATAATTCTGATTTGAGTTGAGAGTGAGATTAGAACATATTGAGTCTCTAACAATTCTCTTTATGCTTCTATGAGTTGACTTGAGTTGAGTTGAGATTGATTTGAGTTGAGTTGAGTTGAGATTGAGCTTAGAACATATTGAGTCTCTAACAATTCTCTTTATGCTTCTATGAGTTGATTTGAGTTGAGTTGAGTTGAGATCATTGTGGATCATTGTTGTCATCCATTGAAGAGTACATTGCCATTCATTATTGAGTTCATATTTGAGCTTTGCCTTGATAGATTTGTGGATGAGATTTGAGTGCTACTTGAGCATGATTGATTGAGCCTTTGAGAAGGCCTTTGTGGATAGTTTTGGGACAACTTTGTGGATAGTTTTGGGATAGCTTTGTGGATAGTTTTGGACAACTTTGTGGATAGCTTTGTGGACAGTTTTGGGATAGATTTGTGGACAGATTTGAGCAAGTTCTTGGTGAGCTTGCTAGAGCAGATTTGGGCAAGTTCTTGGTGAGCTTGCTAGAGCATATTTGAACAAGTTCTTGGTGAGCTTGTTAGAGCAGATTTGGGCAAGTTCTTGGTGAGCTTGCTAGAGCAGATTTGGACAAGTTCTTGGTGAGCTTGCTAGAGCAGATTTGGACAAGTTCTTGGTGAGCTTGTTAGAGCAATTTTGGACAAGTTCTATGTGAGCTTGTTATTCAATTTTGGACAAGTTTTATGTGAGCTTGTTATTCAATTTTGGACAAGTTCTATGTGAGCTTGTTATTCAGATTTGGACAAGTTCTATGTGAACTTGTTATTCAATTTTGGACAAGTTCTATGTGAGCTTGTTATTCAGATTTGGACAAGTTCTATGTGAACTTGTTATTGCCTAGCTTTGAGCAGATCAAAGAAATCATTGTATTGGATAAGGATCCTTATTTTTATGTGAAATATTATAAGGAGATTATCTAGTGGAGTACCCCACATTGGGGGAACCACATTAAATATTGTGTCTCAATTGTGTGTGGTGACTTGTGCTCTTGCTTACTACTACTATCTGAGTTATTAATGCACACTACTATATTTGGTTATTGCAATTAAGGACATTAATTGATATTGATTTGGAAAGAAAGTAAAAAGTGGTCTTATACTATTCAAACCCCCTCTCAGTATAAGCTTGTGTTCTTCAATTGGTATCAGAGTGGGTTCCTTCGAAAAAGCTAACAACTTGAGGGTAGATTCTACAAGAACACAGATGGCTTCACAGAATGGATCATCTACAAATAAGGCTCCATTATTTGATGGTAACAATTATGCTTTCTAGAGCATGAGGATGAAGAACTACTTGATATCACAAGGATATGAGGTATGGAAAATGGTTGAAAAAGAGTATAGGGTTGAAGGTGATCCTGAGGTAGATAAGACTATCAAGAAATTGGTTGAGATCAATGCAAGAGCAATGAATTGTATTTTGAGTGGGCTTCGTGAGATAGATTTTGCAAAGGTCATGGTATGTAATTCAGCTAATGAGATGTGGACCAAGTTGTGGAATACTTATGAAGGAGATTCCAAGGTAAAGTTGGCAAAACTACAAACTCATAGAAAAATATTTGAGGAATTGAAAATGGAAGATTCTGAAGATATTGCAAAGTTTTTACTTCGTGTTGATGAGATTACTAACACCATGAGAGGCCTAGGTTTTGAGATGAAAGAATCAGAAGTTACTCAAAAGGTTTTGAGATCACTTCCCATGAAATATGATTCTAAGGTTTCAACAATAGAAGAGACAATGGATATCAACAAGCTAACAATGGAAGAATTGCAAGGTACTCTCACAACTTATGAGATGAGGGTAAGTAAGCATCAGGTTCCAATAAAAGAGATTGCATTCAAGGCTTCAGAGAAAGAGAAAGGGAAAGTTTTAGAAACAAGTAGAGGTTCAGATAATGATGAGGAAGCTAACTTCATCAAAAGGAATAAGGACTCAAAGAATTTTAGGGATATAAGGAAAGTCAGATGCTACAAGTGTGGTGATCTTGGTCACTATGCATACAAGTGTCCACATGAAGAAAATAGTGATGATGAAAAATAGGGTCAAAGAAGAAAAGAATATGGAAAGCATAAGCATGACAAAGATGACAGATACAAGCAAAACAGGTATGAGAAGAAGAAAATTTTTTGTAAGGCAAAGAAATCTTACTACATTGTAGAAGCAAGTGATAGCTCAGATCATAGTGATAGAGACAAATCAGATGATGAAAAGGAAGAACATCTATTCCTAGGAATAGAAGGTGAAAGAGAACAGTGCTTTGTGTGTGGTCAAAGAGATCACAGATTAAGATATTGCAATGGTTTCAATGATAGTGAAGATGAGATGACACATCAAGGAAACAGGTATGGTCAAAGAAATCTTGAGAGTTTGTTTGCTATAGAATATTATAATGATCTTAGTGACAGTGAAGATGAAGAAGGTTTTTTCTATGGAATAAGAGAAGTAGAAGAAGAACATTCACTCCAAACAGAAGAAGTTAAGCAAGAGGATAATGTCTCAATTGATCTAAAGGAAGACTTCAATGTTATCCATGAGCAACTACAAGAGGTTAAAGAGAATCTGAAAGAATTGAAATGTTCCTTACTTGAGAAATTTGATCCATCACATGACTCAAAAGGTCAAGATATTTTCACTAAGAAGGAAACATGTGTTTCAAAGGCTATAGATATGGATGCCAAGTTGCTACTTGACACAAATAAAGAAAAAGAAGAGGAAGATTCCAAAGCACCAAAGGTCTCATATTTTAGGTTTGGGGAATCACACTCAAAAGGAAAGGAAGTTCTAAAATATGAAAGCAAGGAAGCACCTAAGATTTGTGAGGAAAGTTCCAAAGTTCCTATGGCTCCAAATATTCAGTTTGGATCTTGTTTTGAGATAGGTGAATCAAGTTCAAAAGAAAAAGAAATTCTTGAAGAGGAAAGCAAGGAAGAAACTAAGGAAGAGGTTTTAGATGCTACAAAGAAGGTTCAAGGATGCAATGCACAAGTTGAAAATGATCATAAGGATAATGGTCAAGAAAGGTATGAGGAACCAAGGCATGAACAAAGGGCTTTTCAAGGACATTGTTTTTCTTGTAATGGATTTGGACACAGGGCTATACATTGCAGGATCCATGGATCAAAGAAGTTTGATTTTTCTAGAAGAAACTTCAAAGGAAGAAGGTATGGTTTTTAGGGACATTGCTTCTCATGTAACAGGATTGGTCATAGAGATTTTTAGTGCAAAGGAAATGAGCAACATGGTTTTGGTTTTAGAGCTTCACAATTTAGAAGTCATGGTCATAATGGTCATGAAAATAGAGCTTCACAATACAGGGTTCAAGAAAGGAATGGATATGGAAATTATTTTAAGAATGAATTCAGGACATGGGCACCATCCAAAGGCTACAATATCAAGTGTTTTAATTGCAATAACTTTGGGCATATTGCAAAATGGTGTAGGACTCAATTCCAAATAGGTTCAAGGCAAGAAGGTCAAATAGGTTCAAGGCAAGAAGGTCAAACAGGTTCTAGACAAGAAGATCAAGTAATTCATCAAGAGAAGGATATCAGAAAAACATGGAAGGAAGTTGATAGAGGAAAGAAACAATGTGATATGGGAGTAAAAGTACTCCCACCCCAAAATTAATCACCTCAAGAGAGAAGGTGGTGAGGGGGCTAAGTTTAAGAGTCATATCTTTTAGCCCCATAGGTGTCCCTTTTGCCATTGATGTCAAAGGGGGAGAGATTTGAGTAAGGGGGAGAGCATTGAGTTAGGGGGAGCAGCCTCCAAAGAGAGCATTGAGTTAGGGGGAGCAACCTCCATAGAGATTATTGAGTCAGGGGAGCAACTTTGATTCTCAGAGATGGTTTTTGTAGTGATTGTGGTTTTTGCTTTAGAGGTGTTGCCATCAATGACAAAGGGGGATATTGTTGGAAATTTGAGTTATTTTATGTTGTCATTGATGTCACATGAATCATTGATGTCATATGGATCACATTGAGTTTTGATGGGCAAATGATATTTTGGAAAGCATGGATAAATTTAAGGTTTTTGTGAAAACCAAGGTAGGAAAAATAAAAGGTTTTATTTAAAACCATGGATGGCAGATTTGAAATGGGTTTTTCTTAAAACCCAGGTTGGCCTTTCGTTTCATCAAAAAAGGTGCCCGGTGATGGAGATATTTAATTTTAAATATTTAGTTTAAATTTTAATTATTTAAAATTTTAATTTTAATTTTAAAATTAAAATTAAAGTTAGCGCCGATGTCTAAAGAAAGAGGGAAAATCAATAATGCATCGACGTCATCAAAAATGAGGAGAAGACTATATAAAGGGGGATCCTAAGGTTCATTTGAAATTAATCCTTGCTCGTGTTAATCGTTGGCTAAGCATCCGAAGAGAGCTCGTGCAAAAATCATTTTGAAAAGGGAGACAACGAATAAATCCAAGGTTGGTCGAAAGCCCAAGACATTGTGGGCAGAGTGGCGCATTGGCAATTGGATTTTTGTTAAGGTGTGTGGCAGTGCTTTACGTCAAGGTTCGAATCTCCTTGACTGCATTCGAAGGCATTGGAAGGAAAGCGCTCGAAGCGCTTTTGGTTTGCATGGAAGGGAGGAAGGACTTAAGGCACATCATGCCTTTTCCTTTCGAATGAGCGGCTAGCTCATGTGGCAACCTTAGCCATGGCTAAGGCGCTCACGATGTGTGCAAGTTGGGGGTTCGAATCCCCTTGAGGAGGTAATTACATTTTGCTCTAATTAATTTCGTTGATGCCCTAGGATAGGAGTTATAAGGTGGTTAAGGAATAATTAAAGTTTTTAATTAAACTTTATTTTTATAAGGGTTGTGATTATTATTTCAGAGGTGGATGAGTTGTTGATTTATTTTGATATTCATGAAATTGAAAATTAAGATTTAGGAGAAATAAGGAGTTGTTATAAAATATTTTTGAGAGCCTTATTGATTATTATTTTTGATAAGGGTTTTTATTAAAAAGGACTTTGGTGGATGTGTTTATTAAGTTGGAGTAAAAAGGTGTAAATTGAGTTATGCTTATCTTGTGATTATTATTTGAAGTCCACTAACCCTTATTGAGATTGGAAAGGAAAGTTGTGTTTAGTGTGGCAGATTTTGTGGACAACTTCTTGGCATCAAAAAGGTATGGGCACATTCTCCTATTGATTGTTTATGGTGGTTGATTTCTGAAATATCATTGGAGTGAAAAGGATTGATTGTGGTTTCCTTTTCGAAAGTGGTTGGTTGAATGCTTCAAGGTTTTCTGGTTTGAGAGTTGTGTTTAAACCTTGTTTTATAAGCATAGTCATTGAAGCCCATTGGTTGTGAAAGAACTTGAAAAGAACATGAGTATCATTGTTATGTGAGATTTGTGGTTGAGCATTGTTGGAAACATTTGAGTTGGTTGATACATGCTTGGACTAGGGTTTTTGTGAGAAAGAGTAGTCCCTTGTGGTGATTGGTTGAGTTGAGTTGATTGAGCCTAGTCAAGTGATTGTGTGAGGTGATTGGTCAAGTTCCATGAAACAAACTATTCCATAATTCTGATTTGAGTTGAGAGTGAGATTAGAACATATTGAGTCTCTAACAATTCTCTTTATGCTTCTATGAGTTGACTTGAGTTGAGTTGAGATTGATTTGAGTTGAGTTGAGTTGAGATTGAGCTTAGAACATATTGAGTCTCTAAACAATTCTCTTTATGCTTCTATGAGTTGATTTGAGTTGAGTTGAGTTGAGATCATTGTGGATCATTGTTGTCATCCATTGAAGAGTACATTGCCATTCATTGTTGAGTTCATCTTTAAGCTTTGCCTTGATAGATTTGTGGATGAGATTTGAGTGCTACTTGAGCATGATTGATTGAGCCTTTGAGAAGGCCTTTGTGGATAGTTTTGGGACAGCTTTGTGGATAGTTTTGGGATAGCTTTGTGGATATTTTGGGACAGCTTTGTGGACAATTTTGGGACAGATTTGTGGATAGATTTGAGCAAGTTCTTGGTGAGCTTGCTAGAGCATATTTGGGCAAGTTCTTGGTGAGCTTGCTAGAGCATATTTGGACAAGTTCTTGGTGAGCTTGTTAGAGCATATTTGGGCAAGTTCTTGGTGAGCTTGCTAGAGCAGATTTGGACAAGTTCTTGGTGAGCTTGTTAGAGCAGATTTGGACAAGTTATGTGTGAGCTTGTTATTCAGTTTTGGACAAGTTTTGTGTGAGCTTGTTATTCAGTTTTGGACAAGTTCTATGTGAGCTTGTTATTCAGATTTGGACAAGTTATGTGTGAACTTGTTATTCAGTTTTGGACAAGTTTTATGTGAGCTTGTTATTCATATTTGGACAAGTTTTGTGTGAACTTGTTATTGCCTAGCTTTGAGCAGATCAAAGAAATCATTGTATTGGATAAGGATCCTTATTTCTGTGTGAAATATTATAAGGATATTATCTGGTGGAGTACCCCACATTGGGGGAACCACGTTAAATATTGTGTCTCAATTGTGTGTGGTGACTTGTGCTCTTGCTTACTACTGCTATCTGAGTTATTAATGCACACTGCTATATTTGGTTATTGCAATTAAGGACATTAATTGATATTGATTTGGAAAGAAAGTAAAAAGTGGTCTTATACTGTTCACCCCCCTCTCAAGTATAAGCTTGTGTTCTTCAACTCATGTAGTTGTTTAAAAACAATGTATTTTTTAAAGAATGTTTAGATTAATTGATTTATAAATGAATGTTTAAATTAATTGATTTATAAAATAATGTTTAGACTAATTGATTTATAAATGAATATTTAAATTAATTTATTATAAAAGAATTCTTAGATTAATTGATTCATAAACAAATGTTTTTTTTTAAGTGAAAAACCCTTTATGGGGCCACCTTGGTCTGAGAGACCACGAACAGGGGGTTCTACACCGTTAAGTCACCTGGGAGTCGCATCCGACCCTGCCCGCACCAACATTATCAATTGGATTTTGGATACCCAATTCATATTTTTGGTAGGGTGGATATTTGAACCTGGGACCTCCCTTGGAGGATTGCCCTCTCCTCTCCAACTCACCTACAACACTTGGGTAATTCATAAACAAATGTTTAAATTAATTGATTTCTAGAAAGAATGTTTAGACTAATTGATTTATAAATTAATGTTTGAATCATTTGATTTATAAATGAATGTTTGAATCAAATAATTTATAAAAGAATGTTTGATTTATTAAATAAAGTAGATGATAAGTATTTAGTTAATTAGGGTTTATGGGGCCCTATTTAGCTAAAGAAACTAGGTGTTAAGTATTTAGTTAATTAGGGTTTATGGGGCCCTAGTTATCTAAAGAAACTAGGTGTTAAGTATTAAGTTAATTAGGGTTTATAGGACCCTAGTTAGCTAAAGAAAGTAGGTTTTAAGTATTAGTTGATTAGGTTTTATGGGGCCCTAGTTAGCTAAAGAAAGTAGATATTAAGTACTTAGTTAATTAGGGTTTATGGGGCCCTAGTTAGCTAAAGAAAATGGATATCAGATAATTAAATTAGTTGAGGTTTATGGGGGCTTGATTAAACTAAAGAAGTAAGTTTAATTGGGGGAAACTCTTATATTCAAACATGAACCTTGGAATGACTAAAGAGATGATATGATGAAATGAATGATGGTTTTCTTAGTTGTTTAATGAATGATCTATTAATACTTATTGGTGATGCAATTTGGCATGTTAGATGCACTAGATTAAACAATCATCTAGTAGATGCATGATCCATAGTTTCATGACTTGTCTTGATCCCTTATTTCCATCAATGAAAAAATGGCAAGCTAAAGTACCGAGGGAACATCAAGATTTCAGACAAATATTTACCTATGTTATGATTGAAACATTATTAGAGCAATCTTTGTTTATCTATTTATGTAATGTTATTCCTTTAAAAAGTATGGACTCTTTTACCATACTCAAGCCATGTAATAATTATAGATTGATGAAAGTGTATCTCCTAATTGTAATTTATAATTCTTCTTATTGATTAATGATGTTAGATTTCTTTATATATGCATGATTTAGATAGATCTATTCCTTCAATCATATATTTTATAGTTTTGTACCCTTATTCCATGTTTGTTCTAAATTGATAGATTTAAATGCTTTTTCTTGATGTTGATTCTTTGATGTCTAGAGTGTTATGTGTCAATAGAGTAGGATATCCTAGGGGATTATGGGATCCTTTAGGGTCAATTAGGTAAACTTAGCTTAGATAACAAAACTAGTTTGATCTACACCACCTAGTTGTTTAAAAATGAGATAATTATCTATGAAAGGATTGGACTACTCTGTCATAATGATAAGATGAGTGGTCTATTTGTTGTACATATCAATACCCACATAGACTAATTTATGTGGAGTAAATAGACGAATGTACCCTTTGACTGATCAAAGGATATAAGCTAATTCTAACTAGGATGTGGTTATAGTTGTTTTAATACATATAATACCTGCACAAATTGATGTGTGCATGGTATGGAGATGGGCGTATCCTAAATTAGATGATATATAGAAGGATTGGTATAGAGGGAAAATATAGATAACTTGAATTTAGGGTTAGCTTAGATATCTTTGCAATCTTATGGTAGTGTTTAGCATTGTTGTGTTATTGTTTAGTCTTGTATGTTTGTTGCAAAAAAAAAAACCCTTAGATTTTTGGGTTGTTACATTGAGCCATAAAACATATGTTATAGCTATAGTTGATTTATCATGATACCTTATGTCTAAATGCTACCTCTTCGATAGGATAGCCAAATGGTCTATGGCCCTCAATGAATTCAATCTTAAAAACTTTATTCAAAAATTTATTAAGGTATAAGTGATAGTTGATCAGCTATCAACAACCCCTTTGCCAACCTGTATCCCCCTAGAAATCGAGTATCCTAATGATATGGTGTGCACTCTTGAGACATAATAACAAGACTCGTAGACTCTTTTATTTTAAAATGCAAGATGTGTTTAAAATCTAGATCAAGAGTCGTCTTGGTCTCTTCATAGTATATTATAATCCCTTTGTCTTTTAAGCTTCAATTCTCATGTACTAATAACACTGCCAAATATGAAGCACTCATCCTTGGGCTAAGAGCATCACTAACTTTTAAAGTCACTATCCTCTCCATATTTGGATAAATCCAATGAATAGTTAATAAAATTAATGGAGTTTGTCAAACTAAAGATGATAAACTCAAACTATACAAAGACATTGTGGATAAATTGATGTATTCCTTTGAGAAGGTAAACCATTGATACTATTCCACACTCTAGTAACCGACAAGGGGATGCAATGGTTGCAACTACATATCTTATGCCTCTAGAGTTGGAATATGAACAAGAAATAATTATCATCCATCAAATAAGATAACCTATAACCTTACAGTCCAATCAAGAACCATTAGATATTTTAGCCATTGAACAAACACCAGTCCTTGACTCTTGGTACAAGGAAATTATACAATTTTCTTAAAAGTGGTGTTCTACCTAAAAATTGCAATGACCGAAAGAACCTTAGGCAATGCGCTTGTTGTTATGTAATAATGGTAGATATCTTATATAGGTGAATATTTCATGGCATTTTATTAAGATGCTTAAATTCATATGAAGCCAAAATAGTAGTTCAAAATGCACATGAGGGAGCATGTGGTGGATATTTCAATGGAAGTGACATTGCTAAAAAGCTCATCTACATGGGATATTGCTGGACAACTATAGAAATAAATACTCGTAATCACATGTGTAAGTGTGAAAAATATCAAAATCTTAATGACCTAATTCATGCACCTTCTAAAGAGCTTCGATCGATCACATCTCTTTGGCCCTTCTCTACTTGGGGGCTAGATATCATCAAGAAAATAAATTTTATGCCATATGATGGACATAAGTTCATCATTATTGCAATAGAATAATTTACCAAGTGGGTAGATGCCATGACCTTATCCTCTTGTATGAGTGTTTAGGTTTCTAAGTTTATCCTAAACCAAATATTATCATGATATGGCATTCCTAACATGCTTATATCAGATAATGATATTTCATTTAAAAATAAGGATGTCGTTAAGCTCTATGCTAAATTTAAAATTTAGCATAAGTAGTTAACACCATATTACCCACAAGGTAATGGCCAAGCCAAAGCTTCTAACAAGAAATTAATAAAAATCTTAAAGAAACTTGTAAGCAAAATCGATAGGGATTGGTATTTATAGTTATAGCTTACTTTATGCGCATATCGCACTAGTGAGAGAACTCCAATTGGATTTATACCCTATGCCTTATTTTATAGGATTGAGGCTATTTTTTCCTTCGAATTATAAGTTCTAGCACTTATAATCCTTCTAAAGGATGCATCGATTGATGATGAGTGCCGTTATGCATGTCTTATCCAACTGGAGCTCCTTAATGAAAATTTAATCCATGCCTTAGAGCACTTACGAGCTTATCATCAAAGACACGAAATCCTATGGAAAGAGGGTTTGACCTTGTTCCTTCGAAGTAGAAGACTTAATTCTTAAATAGAACCTAAAAAATACTAATGTAAAAGAGGACCTACTAGGAAATTTTGAACCCAACTGGTTATGTCCTTTTATAATAATAGCAGAATACAGAGTAGGTGCAAACCATTTGGTTACATTAGATAGTAAGGAACACAAATAACCTATCAATATTATACACGTAAAAAGATATTATGCTTGAATCTGCATGTTTACCTACTCATGTGCTTGATTGCATGGTTGATTGTATGCATGATTTCCTATAAAATATTTTAGCTTGCTTTCATATGTCTGATTGCATGTTTGTCTATTCATCCCATAAAGTTAGAAGAGGGCATATGACAATGAAGCAATGATTATCCTAGCTAGAAAATAATGTCATTTGTTGTTAGGTACCCAAGATAGGTACTTAATAATTTAATATTGTATTGTATAACGGTATGAGACAAAATGAATTATTGGATAACGTGGACCGCTATGGTATAAATTTTACTTATGTAACCTTTACTCATTAGTAAGGAAGACCACATGTCAAATGTAAATAGGTAGGAGAATAAAATCATAGAATTATATATGTAACTGTTAAGGAATATTGTCATAGAATACTTTGTAACTCATGGAAGGTGAACCACCACATGGGTGACCTTGTAACTCATGGAATATGAACCATCACATTCTTGTATAGAGTATTGTACTCCTAATTGTAGAGGGGTAATATTAAGTATTCTTTGTATAATTCTTAGTTAGTGGAGCTAGAGATCTTGTGTAGCGGTTTCCTTCCAATAAGGAGTATTGTACGGTGTTGTCCTGCCTCAACGGTATTATCAGTCACTATTATATTGTGTGGCTTGTTATTATGAAATTTATTTGTGGATGCATATTGTATATTTATGCATATTTTTGAATGATTATTGTTAATGAGAAGATAGGTTCATAAAATTTGCTATCATAGAAGCGATTTGGGTAAATTGGGATTGTTTTCATAGAGCTAGGGCACATTTTTCCATAAAAACATCACATTTTGTGAAGGTCATATTTTCATTTCAGTAGTCATTTTTAGAAGCTTTTTGTTCCAACATGTAGATCATATTGAGTACTATAAAAATGGTCACTCACTTGTGAAATTCTAATAAGTATTGAGAGATTTACAACTATTTGAATTTGGGTTGTTGAGGTTGTTTTTTGGTTGCGCAAATTTTTTCAAAAGAAAAAATTCATATTAATTTTTTTAACAGTCATTTTCAAAATATTTTTGCACCAACATGTTTGACTAAGAGGTTGCAAGTTCAAGCAAAGAAACTCAAATACATATAGCATGATGGTGAAAATAGTTAATTTTTTAAGATTTGAAGCTTACTATGGATAAATATATTTTACATTCAAATTTTCTTGTTTTTGAGATGAATGATGTAGATATTGTTCTTATTTATTCTTGGTTGGATTCCTTGGGTACTATTAGCATTAATGTACAAAATAAATATATGAAGTTATGGTATCACAAAAATAAGATAACATTGCAAGATATATCTTAGTCTAAGGCACAAGAATCAGGGGAAAACTAGGAAGCTATGGTAGTGAAGTAAGTTGTAGAAGATCATGAAATAGAGTCTAAGGAGGAGGTAGTAACAAGGATCAAGGAAGAAGCAACATAAAATCCAAGGATGAAGTCAAATATGGGAGCTTGAAAAAATAAAAAAATGTTGAAGACTAAAAAAATGTAGAACATTTAGCTAAGTTTGGAGCATATCGCCATCCACATCACCCTTAGAGGAAACAATCCTAAAGATAGGGATTCAAGCAAAAAAATAACTATGAGAGATATACATTTAACCAAAAAATACAAAATTGTGGATATGCTACTTATGGCAAAAGAAAGCAAGTATGGATAAAAAATAGTGATCTTTATGACTGATAGAAAGATGCCTCAAAAACATAGAACCAAAGAATTACTTCGAGATACTCAAGTGACAAAAGGGCATACTAGCATCAACAAAGATCACCACCAATTAGAGTTTCACTAGGATGGATGGATGATCATGATTGGTACCAATACTCAAGATGGCTTAGAAGATCATATTATTTAGTCTTGTCTAGCGTTTTGAGGATGAAACATTTTGTAATGGGAATGGAATTTTAGGCACCCAAGATAGGTACTTAATAATTTAATATTATATTGTATAATGGCATGAGCCTAAAATGAATTAATGGCTAATATGGAAAACTATAATATAAATGTTACTTATGTAACCATTACTCATTAGTAAGGAAGGCCACATGTCAAATTAGAAATAGGTAGGAGAATAATATCATAGAATCATATATGTAACTTTTATAGAATATCGTCATAGAATACTTTGTAACTCGTGGAAGGTGAACCACCACATGGGTGATCTTGTAACTCATTGAAGGTGAACCATCATATTCTTATATAAAAAGATATGTATTTTAAAATGTAGAGGGATAATATCATGTATTCTTTGAATAAGTATTGGCTTATGGAGCTATATATCTTGTGCAGTGGCTTCCTTCCAATAAGGAGAATTATACAGTGTTTCCCTACATCAAGGGTATTATCAATCTCTATTTTATTGTCTATATTGTTATTGTGAAATTTATTCATGGATGCATGTTGTATATTTTTGCATATTGGTGAATGATTATTATTAATGAGAAGATAGGTTCATAACACTTACATTGAACTTTTAGTAGGCCACTGAGTTAGTGAACCTCCTTGATGACTCCCCAAAATCCTTTCTCATCCTTTTAATATTTTGGACTTTGAAAAGGAAGTTGAGATCTTGATGGCATATAACAATATCTAGTCATGATATGACTACATCTTAATGCCTTGGCTTCTTCTTCTAGATTCTAAAATCTTTAAAATATTTACATGCATTGCTTACTTGATCATGTGCTTGCTTGTTGCATAACTAAATGCCAATTTCAATTGCTTGTGTTTATATGCTTGTTGTTTGCATATGGAATCAAGACAATTTGTATTAACTAGTGATGATCCTATTCAAGATAGATTGCATCATATATTTACATCTTAAATTAGGTACCTGTGGTAGCAAATCTCTCTGATGCCTCCTTTTGAATGGACATCACGTCATTTCTTCTAGCATCTTTGTTATCTCATTTTATCATCTCTTTCTTCTAACTTGTTAGCACTCGATGATGGTGCTAATACTATAATTTCAACTTAAGGGTGACATATAAAAGGGTATCCTAAGCTAGCAAATTTTTTCCTATGCAAAATTTTTTCCCCTCTCACATAGTATCTTTTGTCATAACATCTTTTGATTCGTCTTTACACCTAGGAAAAGTAGGTGATAGAATTATTCGATGACTGGAAAGTGCTTGAAAATATTAGAAAGCACCAAACAACATGGGATAATCCTATCAAATATTTTTCCTTTGTGTGAAGATCTATCAAAAATCTCAATACTATCAATATATTAAACTCATCATCGAATGTTATTTCTCAAACATCACATTCATCAAATCATGGTTCACTCTTATATCCAAATAGAAGGTTGGGTAAAATCATTTAACGCTTGGTAAATGTTAACATTCCTATGTGCCCAATGAGCGAGGAATGATTTTGTCAAGCATTCTTTGATATGAGGGTCTATCATAAATTCAAATAATAACAAACACGATGTCATCAATTTGACAATATTTTCATCAAAAATCTGATCAATTTGTGATTCATTCTTATACCCAGATAAAAAGTAGGATAGAATAATTTGATGCTTGAAAATCATTAGCATTCATATACGCCCAACAAGTGAAGAATTATTTTTTCAAACCTTCTTCCTTGGTATAAGGGTCTATCACAAATTCAACTTTATCAATTATCAAATTTATCATTATAGTTTAAAAATGAATAAAATAAATTCACCCAATACCCAATCAAGTGTTTAAAACACCTAATGATATTGGATAATTAGATCAAAAATCCTATCCTGGTATAAGCCTTTATTAGAATTATCACATGAACTCCTTCTTTTACTCAATCGAGGAAATATGATGAAGAGTAATTGCTGATAACCCTACATATAATTTTTAAATCATAAACATAAAAAAAATTATTCTAAATCTTTCTAATCATCAATAATTTTACATACATGATGTATTTCTTGCTTGATTTTGCATAATTGTATGATTGCACATCTACATATACTACATGTCACTCCGTAGAGATGCGATGATTACCTTTTTATATTATAGTAGGGATCGTATGCTAGCATATTTTAGTTATATTGCACAACATAGATTTTTTTAGGATGAGATGGTGAAGGCTATTATGTGTTTGATAAGAAAATATCAACATGGAGTAACCCCTGCATCATCTTCCTTCCCTAAAAAATACCTAAGCTCATAACTTCTAAGGAGATGGATAACAAGAATTATTTCTTGCCTTTATAGCTCTGAAAACATTTTACGGGGAATAATTTTTTTCCTCCTTCACTTAAGAGCATTGATACATTACTCAAATATTATCTCACATAATTATTATTGTCATGACTGCATACCTACATTTATGCATTGATTGTATGTGCATGTATAAATCAAGGAATTTTACAATGAGGCGATGATGACCACTAGTTAGGATAGCATACGCTTGCATTTCATTTACACTAGACCTCTGATGCTAGAAAATCTCTACTCTTAGGATCATATACATGTTTTGCATCTTTTATAAATCTTTATTTAGCATGATTGACCATCACACATCAATTTACTTCATTGTTTTTTCCCTTTCAACAACTCTAACAAAGATTAGCACATATAAGGTGTTATTTGTTAGGTTGTTGTGGGTGAACAAAATTATGATTTAAATCATCCTAATTCTATCCTAGTCTCCTTGGACAATATTTTTGTGGTAATATCTTATTTACTAAAATTGACACAATGATATTATACTCACAAAAATAGCTACCATGAGAGGGAATCAGATAAACAGCCATCAAGATGCAATAAAGAATCCAAGCTATATATACAATTATAGAATTTGGGTCCTAAACACTAGTGACAAATAAATGAAATACATATTGATTTTCATGTTGCATACTTGCATTAGTTATTTATTCTATGAATTAGTTCATGCATGCATCAAACATTAAAGAGAACTAGGATTGGTTTTGACCATTGATTAGCATATGAGGCATATATGCCTATCATCGGTCAAAATCAGTCCATAGTTCTCAAAATGATAAATTGGCATGTTTCCAATTTCTTGAAAGAATAATATTCTTAATCTAAAAAACTATCCCCTACTTGCCAAATGATATCAATCCCTAAGTTGTAGGAATGGATGACTTTTACATTCCTCTAAACCCATGGTAAATTCTAAAATACCTAATTTTAGGCCTCTTACTAGCATCTACTAGGTGGTAAATGGAGCATAATTCATTGTCTCATGAGCCCTAATAAATACCTAAAGCAATCACACTTAAGATATTTATAGCCTCTCAATTTATAGAAGGATGGACAGAGTTAGTTTCCTTCCTCAAATAATCAGCATGCCTTATTAAAAATAATTCAAATGACAAAAATCCTATGATATCAATACCATTCATGGCAAGGTGTCCTCTCAATATTTTATCCCAAAAGCTATATAAGCCCTAAAAGTGGGAAAATTAACATCAACAATATGGACATAAACTATCAAAATCCAACAAAATAGACATAGCTTGTCCAAAGTATTGCATCATATGGACATAGACTGTCCAAAGCACTATATCATATGGACATAAATTGTCTAAGATATTTTTATTATATGGATATAGACTATCTAAAAGCATCATATTATATATGGACATCGACTATCCAAATATCAAAAGGTATCAACTATATGCAAAAGCAATAATTTGCCTAAGCACTTGTCCATTAATCAGGCTAGAAGAGCCACTATTTAGTAGCAAATTAAAATGTTTTAAAAAGGACATAAATTATCTTATGACATGGACTACCTAAAAATGCTATCAGTCATAGTTTCTTAAGTGCTTGTCTATTTATCTGTTGGAGAATATTACATTATTTGGTACATGCTAATGTACCCTCATGGTATAATCTTGTAAATATTAGATTAGGGTTGTGTCCTAGATTAGAGTGAGTAAGTGTTTTATGTAATATAATAATGTGCAAGAAATGCACATGTATCATATAAATGAGTGTACAAGTGTTATGTGTGTAGATGTGCACAAGTGTCTCATATGTAAGTGTGCACATGTGTTCTTAGATTATAAAGTATTATGTGAAGAGTCATGTCCAAGTATGCATACAAGATAGAGTCATGTGTATGCAAGTGTCAAGTAGAGAATCCAAGATTCATGAGACTTGGTATAAGGAGAGGAAGATTCAAGTAACCAAAGAGTCATCCTGCAATGGCTATATATTACTTCATAGTGGACATAGCCTACATCACCTACATAGCCTTCTATACTGTCTACACATAAAGTATTATTATTGTATGAGAGTTTTAGGATACATTTGTAAGAGTAGAAAATATTGCATACATTTAAGCAACTAATATTGTAAGTTGTGCTACATGCTTTGTACATGTAGGATTAATGATATTATATAGATATATTTCTACTTATTATTGAATATTAATTGATATATTATAAGACTTGATTTTACATATTATTTGGCTCATATTATTTTGGTTACATTATTATCTTGATCTTACTATATTATAGCTATCATATATTTTATCATGTGAATATTTATCCTATGAGTTTACATTAATATTAAGGCTTCAAAAGCCATCAATGGTATCAGAGCTACAACAAGAAGTTTCTTGCACAGGGTGAATTTGTTTAGCTACATATAAAATCAATTTTTGTCTAGTGTGATAGAATTGGTTAGAGTTTATCTACTTTAAAGGGAGATAGACCTAGACTCTATTGTAAGATCAAAGAAAATAAAAAATCTAGGGTCTAGTTATAGAACACCTAGTGAAGACTAGGACTCAGTTAGAGTCTTTCCACTAGGTTGAAGAATAACCAGTGAATACTAGGACTCATATTTGGGTGAATCAACTTGAATACAATTGATTATTTAGGGAAATAGCCAACCTTGATATTGATAAATATTTTTAGGGGTATAGATAAATTCTTGAAAACTAATTTCTATCAACACTTAGAAGAAAGTTGAAGGATTTGGTAAAATCAAGATATCTTGATTGGAGCATTAAGAAAAATTTTGTCACCTTGATATAGAAAATATTCAGGTCAAATCGACCTAAGATATTATTGCAATATAGGTTAGTCATAAGAAGTGTGAGAAGCTTCCTACAATAGATAGAGAAGACTTTAATATTCAAGTGTAAGAAGAAGGCAAAAAGATTTCATCAAGTGAATATTGATTTAAGTTGTAGAATATTATAGATTCAGGTCTTGAAGATAGACCTTGACAAAGAAAAGGATTCAGGTCTTGACCTTGAAAATTGGCTTGACATTGGAAGCCATATAAAAGTTTTAGTAAATCAAAAATAGAGAAGATTCAGGTCTATATTGACCTTGACAATTGGTCCAAGAGGAGAGGCCAATATTAGAGGATTAAGACCCTTTAAAAATAGAGGTCCTTAGTAAATTTTTGTGGCCCTTATTGGTGAAAATAAAAAAGGTTGTATATAATATATATAAGCCCCATATTATAGGAAAGAAAGGAGGCTTGAATATATGAGATGTAGTTTGCAGAGAAACAGAGAAAGAGGGTAGAATTCAATATTAAAGAAAGAGATCCTTCAAGGAAAATAGGTTGAGTTATAGAGGACAACATAAAGGAAAAGAATATAAGAGAAAGAGGGCTAAAGAAATAAAGAGCCTAATATATATTGTAACAAGTAGCATTGAAGTCATTTAATAATCTAAGGGAGAAGGCAAAATTCCAAATAAGAGGGCAAAAATAGAATTTCAAAGAAGGTTGAAGATAAAATTCTAGAGAAGAAGGCAAAAGGCAGAATACTAGTGAAGAATCGTTTAAATGTGCAAAGGCAGAATATAAGATAATATGTAACGACCCAAAAACACACAAACAAAAAAATACAAAAATAGAAAAAAAAAATTACTGAGAGAGATACATGAACCCCTAACCCAACTAGTATGTACCTAAATTTTTTATCCCCTAAGTTATTCTGAAAGCTACATCTCATGAGGTGCCCTAACACAAGCCCATATGTGTAGGCGTACCATGTGTTACTACAAATAAGCCCATCTATCCCATAACTCTTGATGAGTTAGACTTATCACCCTCAATCCATCGAAGGTATACATGCATCTCCATACCATACACAAATTGTTATGCATAGGTATGCTACGAGTATTGTGAGTTAAGCTATCTATATCATCTACACGATGAGCTATCTTAACTCAAATGTAGTCTCTCCAAACTTAGTCCTTTATCTCCCTAAGGGGGTCTCAAATCCCTTAGGTCTCCTATGTTCACCCTAAGGGGTTCTCAATTCCCTTAGGTCACCTATGTTCACCCTAAGGGGTTCTTAATTCCCTTAGATCACCTCTGAGTTCACCCTAGAACTTTGCTCTTAGATTTCTATTATCAAGTAACCAAACAAGAATACATCTAGATACTAAAAAATCAAAGAGTAATCACTAAGCATCCATAAAATAAAGAATTATTAACTCTAAAATAGAAACAACTACATGGTATAGCCAAATACATAAATAAAGTAAAATTACCTTCTCTAAATCAATAAACAATTTTGCATTAAATCTTGCATGGTAAATATTTCTTACTTTAAATAATAATACATTAACTGCATCGGGGATATATCCCCACAATTCTAGTCTATTTGAGCATAAGTAAATCAACATAAAATAAAATTACCTATACTTTGTTTCCATTAAACTCCTTGCTTCTCCTTGCTTCCCATTGATGGTAGTAGGAGATCAGGGTACTCATGGTTCAGGATAGGCATACCTCTAAATGCATCTATTCATTTAATTTTTCAAATTGCAACTATACAAAATTCAATTAAGTTTCTAACCTTTTAATGCATAATGGATATTATAAAAAATCATTTACTTTTATCTTCCTCTCAAGTTCCCTTAGAGAGTCATCCAACATGTACTACTTAGATCAAGGTCTAACTTTAATTAAATCCATTCATGTCTTAAAGCATTAAATTCCCATACCTTTAACCTCTAAAACAATCCCTTTATTTTTCATTCCCTAAATCAAAGCCCCATAACTTCAATTCAAAGAATAAATCTACATTTTTTTTATTCACAATTCCAATCAAATCAATTATTGTTTTAAAGCATTAAATTCCCATACCTTTAACCTCTAAAATAATCCTTTATTCATTCCCTAAATCAAATCAATCACTATTTTAAAGCATTAAAGTCCCATACCTTTAACCTCTAAAAAAATCCTTTATTCATTCCCTAAATCAAAGTCCCATAACTTCAATTCAAAAAATAAATTTACATCATTTTTAATTAAAATCTCCTAAGATAATCAACATTAATCAAAGGTTCCTTTTTAATTAAAATCCCCTAATATAATCAACATTAATCAAAGGTTCCTTTTTTTAATTAAAATATCCTAAGATAATCAACATTAATCAAAGGTTCCCTTTTAATTAAAATCTCCTAAGATAATCAACATTAATCAAAGGTTCCTTTTTAATTAAAATCTCCCAAGATAATTAGTATTAATCAAAGGTTCCTTTTTAATTAAAATCTCCTAAGATAATCAACATTAATCAAAGGTTCCTTTTTAATTAAAATCTCCTAAGATAATCAACATTAATCAAAGGTTCCTTTTTAATTAAAATCTCCTAAGATAATCAACATTAATCAAAGGTTCCTTTTTAATTAAAATCCTCCAATATATTTCATATAAATCAAAGGTTTCAGTTTAATTAAAATCCTCCAATATATTTCATATAAATCAAAGGTCTCATTTTAATTACAATTTCACGGTAAACCTTTCTAATCCAAGTTCTACAACCAAAGGCTAACGCCCTTCATGGCGGATGTGGAACAACCTCTACAAAAATATTAAAGGACTACCAAACCTAGAGTTCAAACAAAGTAGAACCAGGTGCTATGTTTTCACTTCTATCGCCACTAAGCTTATGTAGCAACAGAGTTTCCCCACACAGGTGGATGGTTTTACGCTATAAGCAGCATTTTCTAAACTTAGCCCTCTCTCTAACCATAGGTGATTTTCCCTACAGGAGGCACTCCCAAATGCAATGCTCTTTCTTGGAGTACGGGTGGTTTTCCCAGTGTAACAGTCATTTCTAAAATAGGGTTCCCACTCTTAGAACACGATGCTCTCGAACTGCCACAATGCTCTTAGAAACATAGTGCCCTCAAACACTCATAGCGCTCTCTCTCTCTTCGACACACAGTGCCTCAAACATGCATAGCACTTTCTCTAACATACAGTGCCTCAATCACGCACATAGCACTCTCTCTTCAACACACAATTCTCTTCAACATGCACAACACTCTCTCTAAACATATAGTGGCTTCAAATACGCACATAGCACTTCCTTTAAATACACAGTGTCTTCAAATATGCACACAATTCTTCCCCTAAACACAAATTCCTTCAAATACACACACAACACTTCCTCTAAACATACAGTGGCTTCAAATACGCATACAGTGCTTCCTCTAAATACACAATGGCTTCAAATACACACATAGTGCTTCCTCTAAACACACAGTGGCTTCAAACACGCACACAGTGCTTCCTCTAAACACATAATGGCTTCAAATACGCACACAACGCTTCCTCTAAACACATAGTGGCTTTCTAGACTTAGACGTAGGTGGTTTCCAATATTTTCCAATGGATTTTCATGCTATAGGGGGAGTATAACTAGGTTTCGAACTAAGACATTCACCATACCAATGCATGTAAAAATGGATTTAAATTTTAAAATACTCCAACCTTAATACTTCTAAGGAAATGGAATTTGGTGGTATCTTGGTTTCCTCTCCCCTTTACTTGCGATGCGTTCCTCTATTTTCCCTGGTCCCTGGTCTATGTCTCCTCTGTCCTCCCTCTATATTTATTTGTCTTCCTCTTTCCTTCTTCCTTACTTGTAGCTTACATGCTTCCTTGCTCCAGGTGGTCCGTTCGTCCCTTCTCAAACCTTGAGCCCAACCTCAAGCCCACTTTCTTCAATGCTTCATCCCTTATCCTCTGGCGGTAAGGATTCCTATTTCCTATAATTTCCATCTTTGGAAGTTTTAGACACCTAAAATGCATCATGTCGATGGTGACAACTCATATTGGACATGCTACAAGACCATATGGAATATCTTGGACAGTCTCCAAGATAGAGCAGTGGTTTTAACCACTCAATTTGGGCTCCTTGGCCTAATCATCTCAAACTATTGTTGAGACCTGTGGTCTATAGTATGAACCACTGCTGACACCTGCGGTTCATAGTCTAAGCTATAGTTGTCACCCATGGTTTAGAATTGAAGTTCAATTGGCCTTCATCTGATTCAAATCAGTTTGAATGACCATTTGTTCTAGAAGAGGGTAGTTGAAGAACAAAATATTCCAGAGGCTTCCAATCCAACTGTCCCAACTATCTCTTGTTGATCTTGGATTCTCCATGAAGCCACCCCTAGCCCTTGGGTAATCCTATAAGTACCCCTTTGAATTAGGGCAAAATATATAGTGCATTTTGATAGTGAAGCACTATCGAAATAGAGAAGTGAGCATTGGATATTAAAGCAGTGAAGCCATGTTGTATTTAAGACTCACCTGAGTGTACTGAAAGAGATTTTTGTTGCCATTTACTTGCCAATTCATCAAGCATCATGTCAATTTGTGTCATGGATGCACTAAGGAGATAGAACGTTAAGAAACATGAATTCGAGCAAACGAAGGCCCAATTGTGCAATTCAATCGCCAAACCAGTCAGAGGACATCAAGGCGACCCTTGATCATCAATTTGACAAGGAGGATCAAGCCCACATCCTTGGATTCGGAGGGTAAAGCTACTCTATTTCTAGCCATGGATGACAGCCATGGTGTACAGTGTAGACCGCTCATTTGAGCTACGATTTTCAATCGGTGAAAGATCTCCTTATTGTTCTTTTAGCATTGTATTTCACTAGGTTAGATTAAGCATTTTAGAAGTTTATTTAGAATTTTAGAGACTCTGACTAATAGAATTAGGGTTTTCATTAAGCTTACTTCATTATGGAAAATAGGACATTATTAGCATATTTTCATGTTATCATGCTTCATTTCATGTAATCAATTCATTAGATAGATAGTTGTACTTTTCAGTTATATGTTTCAATTAATCTTTTTAAGTATTGCATAGTGTATCGCTCCAAATTTTTTGCATCCTTACCTTCAGGCTATAGGATCCGTGCCCGAAAGGGGGATGCGAGAAGGATGGGACAATACCTCGGACTGAGAGGCCCTTTGAAGGTCCCGCCTCTCGGGGAGGAGTATAAGGGTGAATTTTTGACGGATGGTGGGTTCACCAGGAAACTTTTGAGTGGCAGTTTCCACACCTAGGTTGATAGTAAGTTTGATGTGTTCATTTTGTGCTTTAATCATTCAATTCCTAGGTTTGGCCAAGATGAATCTAAACTATTCTATATGCCAATACAGATTTAGATGAATACAAAAAATAGGAATGAATGCTAAACACAGAGAATATGCTAACTAGAATAGTACATACCTGATTCTGGATGTCTGATGAAGATTCTGAGTTTTGTAGCAGTCCAGATCGTCTCAACTCGTACGTAATCATCTGAGATCAGACGAGATCATCGTCAATCTGATGAATTCGTCAGACGAATTCGTCAAAAACCTGCAATCACAAGAATAGATACAAAATACCAAAGATGCAACTGCAAAAGCAAAGGAGAATGATAGAAATAACAACAAACATGCCTAAATAATAAATTCAAATAACAAATAAGAGAAATGCAGTAGATTTAATGATTGATTTTAACTTTATCATGCGGTTATACTAAATGAGGTGAACTCCAAGATGCATAAATATAATAACTAAAATAATGTATAAAGAAATGCAGAAAACAATAAAGAGATGCAAACTCTGGACTCTGATTGCCCCCAATCTGGACTACAGTCGGGATCGCCTCCAATCGTACGAGATCGTCTACGCTTCTCGACAGGATCATCCGAAATCGCCTGGAATCGCTTGCGACGATCCGAGCTAGCTTCGACTGAAAAATAGTAAAGTTCCTGCAAGAAAACATGAAATACAAAATGCAAATAATGGTGTGAGGATGCTCTGAGGTGCGTGGAAGTTTCGGGGGGTTCAAGGGAGTCAATCAAGGGGATAAACTAGAAAAATCTTAGTTTATATAGGATTAGGGAGAGGTTAGGAGGTTGGAGATCATCCCAATTTGGGAGATCTCCAATGGGGAGACTCTAACTACGCAGACACGCTTTTGCCTAGGTTAGAGAGGTTATTGGAACAGAAGCTAAGTATGAAAATTTGGTTTTGGGATGAAATCGTCTGGACGTTCTATTCCAGACGAATTCATCAGATCTGGGATGATTTCGTCTAATCTAAGACGATATCGTCCAACGGTCAAAACAAATCCTAAAAATGGCACGAAAAACAAGGAAAGCGGGTAACGAGCGGTTAACGAGTGGTTTGAGGTTAAAATTTGAATTTTTATCTTTTTACTAAGGTTTAACTGTGCCAATTTTAGGGTGCTACATTTTGCCCCCTCTTTAGCGAATTTTTTGAAGAAAATGTGTTAAAGACGAGTTCTTCCCATTTTACGAGAAAGCAAAAATGTACTCAATTTTTTAGACGACGATTCTTGGTCGAATCGTACGACTGCTGACTATGGTGCCCCCTCCGTGTTTTTACCCAAATCGAACGTTTGAGGTAAAAACATGAAAAAGCAAAAATTAAAAAAAAATGTTGTTTTTAAATAAAATTAAGAAAAATAGGGTAAAACCCTAATTCATTGTTATTGTTCATTGTTATTGTTTTTAGAGCTCTACAGACAAAAAATGGTGGAGACAGCACACCGATCGACAGAGGTCCGACGCGGGCTACGGGTAAGGATCTAATCCTAGTAAATTAGGTTTGAATTTAAGTTGTGCAATTTTTTGTTTTAAATTTTGATTGTTTGGGGCATCGCGGCCATTTTTAGGCCGTCGACGACGTCGGGACGAAATCGACGATCTCGATTTCATCGAAATCATCGATTTCGTCGGAGGGCGAAATCGGTGAACTAGGGGCGATCCCGTTCAACAAGGGGCGATCCCCAAGTTGCGAAATCGGAGATGATTTCATCCTACAAAGGATGATTTTGCCCAATTTGGGATGATATCATCCAATGGTGGACGATATCATCACTTTATGAAATTAAGCTTGATTAAAATGTGTTTAATTTTATTTTAATGATTGGTTTATTAATGAATTTTATTGTTTTATTGTTTGTTTTGAGAAGGGATTACTAAAGAGTCAAGAATGGAAATATGGGGACTACGAGATGACATAGCCACGCTCGACCAGGCGGAGCGCGACCGACTAGCACAGGTCGGTTTATAGCATGTGGCAGAGATGCCACAAGTACCGACGGACATGGGGCTACTGACAGCCCTAGCAGAGAGGTGGTATCCGGGGTCGTCCTGCTTCCGGTTATCGATAGGGGAGATGGCTCCCACACTAGAGGACGTATGGAGGATCATGAGGATCCCCATACAAGGATGGTTGATGATGCCTATGGCCAATCAGGGCCAGGCGATGATGAGATTGATCGGAGACCCGAGCTTCACCCTGGAGAAGGGCGGAGTGAACATCGAGTCTCTAAGGCAGATGCCTGGGGCATCTAGGCTGACTCAAGTTTTGGTAGGGGTGGTAGGTGGCTTACTGCTGTGCCACCAGAGTGGGTGCAGACTACCATGGCTCCTATCAGATGTGGTCTATGACATGAGAGACCACGGGTACAGGTTTGCATGGGGCAGCTTTGTACTATGCCGCTTGTATAGGATCCTGCATGGGGTCGTATACAAGGGAGGCCGATGTCTAGTTTTGACATCGCTGCTATAGGTTTGGTGCTGGGAGCACATCATGGTGCGAAGGCCGATAGGGCTCCCACGGATAGGGGTTGACCGAGAGAGGCCCCGAGTTTTCTACTGGTGGCTACAGAGGGGGTCACAGTGGTGGATAGATCTGCCGATGTCACGGAGGTTGCTGGATGACCTCATCCTAGACCAGATCACCTGGAGGCCATGGCGAGAGCACCCAGGGTGGGCAGAGGATGGGCAGGAGCTGGCTCGCATCAGGTGAGTCTGCTGGCTGAGGATGGAGTGGGGAGAGGTAGAGCTCCATCGCTATGATCGGGTTCTATGATAGTTCGGTCTACAGTAGGGGATCCCTTCTCTCAGGGATTACGAGTACTCCCGGACTATTCGAGATAGTACCACATTGAGCGGGGCTCCAGACATGCAATGGTTCTGGAGTCAGGACACAGATGATGCCCCCATCCAGCCAGTGGATGGTGATGATATTAGGGTTACAGATGGATATGATGCCTGGTATGTAGGCATCCACCCTCCTCGGATGATGAGGGCATAGGGTCCGATGCATGCTATTGTGCAATGGATGGGGAGGCGGTGCCAGGCTGCTATTGAGGCAGCATGGGGTCATGATGGGAGAGAGCAACGACGGTCTCCATAGGAGAGACACTAGAGGATGGCACGGGCTCCATAGAGACCACAGGAGATAGGGAGGAGGGAGAGGGGAGTCCCTTCTCAGTAGGGGGAGAGACCACCATCACCCGATAAGGGCAAGGGTGTCGAGGTAGGGGAGAGCAGTGAGACAATGGCTCTTCGGGCTGAGGTTGCCCGCCTTCGGGCTCAAGTGCAGACATTACAGGATGAGGCTACATGGCTCAGAGCTCGGGGTGAAGGAGCGAGCATGCAGGAGTTGGCATGGTCTATGGCTCAGACTACGTTCTACCGGGGAGCATACTACCAGATGGTTCCAGAGAGCCAGAGGTTACAGCTGCCAATCGACATTGTGGGGTCGATTAGGATGGGGTCATCGAGGACATCATCACGATCGATGTCGAGGACCCACGACACAGGGTGGACTCCGATGGGGCCTCCTCCTCCACCTCAGGGTGGGAGAGGAGACGAGGCTGAGAGCTCGAGGGCTTCTCGAGACTAGACGCTCACTGCATAGAGATTGTATTTTTTATTATATATTTTTTGAGAGGATTGAGTATGCCAGGCTATTGATTGTGGCATACCAATCCAGTTTTGATATGATGTACATAATTTGTTGATATATATATATGGTCTTTTTGATGATATGACTTGTGTATATGTTGTATGATGCTTTAATGTTGAATTTTGCAATTGATTATTGATGATTCATGTGATTATGTCATTTTAGAAATATTATAATTTTATGTCATGTTGTAAAATTTAAATGAAATAATCTGATGTAAACAATTGGTTGTTTTGGTGTGATTTGATGAAAAATAAAAGGGACTTCTAACAATAATTTCAAAGGACATTGTCGTTGTTATAGACCATTTCATGGAGTCGTCGCTCGCTCGGTCGTCAAGCTAATCCCAGTATAGAAATATTGCTAAAAGTAAAAGAATGCTTAAGAGACTGTCTTAAGACTTTGTGTTGTGATGGTGATGATTTGTTTTCAGATTTTCATAAAAATATTATGCATGAGATACTAAAAGAAATATGATTTTTCTAGGCATAAATTCCTAAGTGTGATAAAATTTTGAACAATTCCTTAGAAATTATACCATGGTTGCAAAATTGAATGTTGACATAATGACATGAAATAGAATAATTTGTGTTCTTTTTAAAGCACAATTGTGTAACATAATGATGTAAGCCATATGTTTTTATAAATTAAAATGAATGGGAAAATAAAATTAGAGCAATGGTTTGCGCTAGGCATAGAATTATAGGTATAGACTTATACCATCATCGCGAAATCCAAAGAAGAAATTGATATTTTAGTTTTATTGCATGATTTGATTTTTGATTTTGAGATAAACAGAAAATAATAATATATAACTTGACTTTATTTACTAGATTTTGTAATATGTTGTTTAAAAGAATTTTGGATTTTTTGAAAACAATGTATGTAATTGTTTTTATACTAAACAGATGTTCTGAAATAAGAATAAAATTTATTCCAAAAGAGTTGCAGAAATATTTTAAATTATCTCAAAGACAAATGTAGATTTGTAAGGAACCCTCATGTGCATATGTGAGTTCATTGCCGATCTTGATTTATCATAATGATAGAGAATCTCTCAAATACAAATGTGTGTGCAATTGTATTGTTCGTTCACCAATTTTGAGCAAGATAATTTGATACAAGTAATTTGAATTAACCAAATGAATGTTCGTTGACCATGATTTATATGCATGTAACCGTACTAGACTACTATGTAAGTTAGGTTATCAAGAGCTAGCTAATCCATAAGCCGACATAGGTCTATACAAAATAAGGTCGCTAATGTGACAGACATATCACCACGCTAGGGATTACCCAAGGCCAAGCGGGTTGGGCACAAACCACCTGTTATGGGGCTTACCTCACAGTTTTCGAATAATTGAGAATTCCAGGGATTCAAGCTCATTCACCCTTCTTTTCTTTTCAAGGGGTAGGGAAAGGGATTTATTGCATTTTGCTTTTGCCTTTTCTTTTTCTCTTTTTTCTTTTTTTTTTTTTTGTATTTTGCTTGGAACTTGAGATAATGTTGAAATATTGTTGCGATGGTACAAAATGATATTTTTCTTTTTCTCATTTTCTTTGACTTTTCTTTTTCTTCCTATGCTAGGGATACTTGCTCGGATTAGCTGTAGAGCAAGGGATTTTTATTCTGGGTAGGGGTGAGCTTGTCCTTTTGTCAATTCTCAAAGATTCTAGACCATGTGCATGATAGGATAGCAGGGGAAACTTTTCGCTCAAGAAACCACTTTTACTATGTAGCATCATATTGAATTTGCAATGAAATCATTTTAATGTGAAAAGATATATTTGGTTCAAGTAAATAACAAGATCAGTTCTCTATGCTCAAAACTTTATTTAATTCAACTCGTGGACTTTGATATAAGAGAGATTAATAATCATACAAAATAAAATCAAGATATTTATTCATGTGAATGTGAAAGTGCGGGATTCCAAATAAATGCTAATTTATCCAAAATAACTGAAAATATAACTGCAATACTTTCAAGAATTGACAGGTATGAAAATAAAATATGTTTTTGAAGATTTTGATGATTTTGATGTTTTTTATATTTTGATTTTGATTGATGAATTGCAAGAAGAAATACTATTAATTGTTTTTGAAATTTTTATATGAATGACTAAAATGAAACAATATGCAAACAATAATATATACAATGATGAAATGACCAGATTTATGCATAATAACGTTTAAGATGCATAATGTTCATAGGTTCTTTAAGATCTTTACCATCTAAGGTAGCTAATCGATATGCTCCCGATCCAAATTTAGCAGTGATGACATATGGTCCGAGCCAGTTGGGCTCAAATTTACCTTTAAGATCTTTAGTTGCATTAGTATTTTTTTGATTTTCTTTTAAGACAAGGTCACCGATCTCAAAGGATCGATGATGAACTTTCTTGAGGTATGCTCGTTTAAGCTTGTTTTGGTAGGCACGAAGATGCTCCAAAGCATTGATGCGCTTTTCATCTAGGAGTTCCAGCTGACTAAGTCTACGAGCACGATATTCATCTCCTACTTCAGTATCTTGAAGTAGCAGAGCCAAAGAAGGAACTTCTAATTCAAAGGGGAAAAACTGCTTCAATGCCATAGACCAAAACAAAGGGGGAAGTGCTCGTGGGAGTACGAACGCTAGTTCGATAAGCCCACAAAGCAGGATATAATTGAATATGCCAATCTCGGCCAGATTTGTTGACCAATATTTTAAGGATTTTGATTAATGTTTTATTAGATGCTTCGCTTGGCCATTACCCCGAGGATAATAGGGAGTGGACCAACGATGTTGAATTTTATACTTTTGACATAATTTCTTAACATCTTTATTTTTAAAACAAGTTCCATTATCTCGAAATGAGATTTGCAGGGATTTCGAACCTACAAATAATTTGATTAAAAATAAACTTGGAAACTTGGGTTCCAGTACAAGAAGCTAATGGCATAGCTTCAACCCACTTCATGAAATACTCAGTGGCGGTTATGATAAATTTGTGTCCATCAGATGACACAAGGTTGATTTTTCCAATGATGTCTAAGCCCCATTTTGAAAAGGGCCAAGGAGATGAAATAGCCTGCAGCTCTTGTGCAGGCGCATGGACAAGGTCAGCGTGTTTCTGGCACTTGTCGCAATGACGCACATAAGCATGTGCATCATTCTCCATGGTAGGCCAAAAATATCCTATCCTAAGGAGCTTTTTAGCAATGGCGCTACCACTAAAATGCCCCCCACAAGATCCATTGTGGGCTTCACTCAAAGCTGATCTAGATTCTGCTAGATTCAAACATCTCAATAGGATGCCTTCAAAAGATCTCCTATACAAGGTATTACCAATAATCACGAAGCGACTTGCTCGTCTACGTAATAACCTACGCTGGTTACTATTACAACCTTCAAGAAAGGTCCCATTTTGAAGAAAATTAAATATATTAGTGTACCAATGTTCAGGAGTAGTTTCATTGATTAGAAACACATCCAAAGGTTCTAAGCATGATTTGCTTGAAGCGGGTTCCTGGAGTCGATGAATAATGATGGTAGCATATTCGTCATCTAACTCCAAGGGCAAAAGAGATGCAACTGCAGCCATAGCGTCAGCCGCACGATTGTTAGTTCGAGGAATAGCTTCCAAGGTAACTTGATCAAACAAAGATAATAATTGTAAGACATATGCTTTGTATGGATGCAATTTATCATCTCGAGTTTGATAAACATCATTGATTTGATTTATGACAAGTTGAGAGTCACCAAAAACCAATAGATTTTTAATTTGTAGTGCTAAAGCAGCTCGTAATCCAAGGATAAGAGCTTCATATTCAATAGTGTTATTAGTACAAGCAAATGTTAGTTTGAAGGACAGAGGTATAAGATGTTTCTATGAAGATATTAAAATAATACCTACACCAGCCCCACTCATACATCGAGCTCCGTCAAAGTATAGGGACCATTGCTCTGGATGGTCTGCCTCTATTTTAAGGCATTCATCAGAAACTCAATGATGAGGGGATGGGTAGACTCTAAAGGTGCAGCAACTAATTGATCTGCTATGATTTGACCCTTAACAGACTTTTGTCCTATAAACGTGAGTTCAAACTCGCTTAGCGCAAGAACCCACTTTGTTGTGCGACCAGATAAGTACGGTCGACTCATGAGATATCGCAAAGGGTCGAATTTAGCAATAACATACATTTTTTGGTTGAGCATATAATGTCGTAGTTTTTGTGTAGAAAATATGACTGCTAGACATAACTTCTCTAATACGGTATAGCGAGTTTCATAACTGATTAAGGTTATGCTAATGTAATAATTAGCATGTTCTTTCTTCTCATCGTCAAGTTGAGCTAACATAGCTCCTAAGGCAAAATCGGAAGCAAAAATGTACAAAATAAATGGACGATCAGATCTAGGTGGTGAAAGCACCGATGGTTTAAGGAGATATTGTTTGAGGAGTTCGAATGCTTCCTGACATTCGTCGTCCCAATGAAAAGAGACATCTTTCTTAAGAAGCTTAAGAAAAGGTCCGGTTTTGTCTGCCAACTTATCAATAAAGCGGCGAATAGCTTGAAGCTTACCTTGTAGACTTCGTAATTCTGATATATTTGTGGGTGCGGGCATATCAGTGATAGCCACGATCTTGAGAGGGTCAATTTCAATGCCACGTAAAGAAACTATAACCCCTAATAATTTATCGGACTTAACTCCGAATATACATTTAGCTGGATTCAATCGGATAAGATACTCCCTTAACCGATCAAATACTTTTCTCAAGTCATCTAAATGATCATCTTCTTTGATGGAACGAGCTATAATATCATCTACATAATCATGTAGAATATCATGCATCATATCATGAAAGATATAAGTCATGGCTCGTTGATATGTTGCACTTGCATTCTTTAAACCGAATGGCATCACTTTCCAACAAAAGGTTCCCCAAGGGGTAATAAAGGTTGTTTTAGCCTGATCTTCAGGAGCTATCCTGATCTGATTATAACCAAAAAATCCATCCATTAGGGATATCATTCCACTCCCAGCAGTAAAGTCAATGATCTGATCCATGTTGGGAAGAGGAAAATCATCTTTAGGGCATGCAACATTAATATCTCTGAAGTCTGTGCAAACCCTAACTTTAGTGGCTTCTTTCTTAGTTACTGGAACTACATTCGAGATCCATTCAGCATAATCAATGGCTTGTATAAAAATAACATTTAAGAGTTTTTCTAATTCTCCTTTGACTAGTAAGGCCACTTTAGGATGCATTTTTCTAAGTTTTTGTTTAACAGGTTTAGCATCCGGATGGACTACTAGGTGATGCATAACTATAGAAGGGTCTAATCTTGGCATATCTTCATATGTCCAAGCAAAGACGTCTTCATATTGTTTAAGGAATGCAATGTATTTATCTTGTTTTTCTTGACTCAATTCTGATCCAATGTTGATTATGTGAGGGTTATCTTTGGTTCCAATGTTAATTTTTATGATGTTTTCTACTTCCATGTGTAGATCTCTCTCAAAATTAGGTGGGGTGGGTGAAACGCCTAATTCTTGTAATTCTTCCAAGGTTAGCTTGGATAATTCATCTTGAGGAGTCGTGGCCTCAAGCTGGGCTATACTAGGTATAGAGCCATCGAAATAAAATCCGTTATGTAACAATTCCTCAATGGAGACATCATGAAAGATATCCCCCTCCAACTCATCGTCGGATTCGGCAATCATCTCAGGGTAAGCTATGGATAACATATTACATGTAAGAGGCTTAAAATGCAAGACATCCCATTTATCCAGATAATCTTGGTAACATATGAGGTGGTCATCATCCTCGAATGGGAAGGGCTGACCTTTACTAGGAAATAGGCCCACACCACATCGGGCAGAGCCACGGTTCTACCTCAAAAGGTTCTTTCATACCATTCTGGAAAGGTCCCAAACCTTTCCCTTTATATCCCAATTTAAGCATTATGGGCTTAGCTTTAATATACTCATTAGCAAAATAGCATCTAGCATATCCATCACAATGTGTCTTGATGTTTCTAGGTATTCTTCCCAGGTCATATCCCTTATAAATAAAAGCACAACTCCCGACTTGGTAAATACTTCCCATAGGCTGTGGGAGGCCCAAGGTACGAGGAGAGGGTGGGAGTTTATTTAAAATAAGGGAATCTTGCATGGCAGTGTTTGTTTTTTCTGATATAAGAATTTTAGATAAATCGGGCAAGAGCTCATCAGTAAGAGCATAAGAGGTAGAAGGAACATTTCCTACATCGTCGGATGTGGAAAGTATGCCTGTAGTGGATGTAGATGTTATAGAGATATCGATGGATGAGTCTATAGGTATGGAAGTTATAGGAGTAAAACAAGAAGCATTGGTTGTAGTTTTAGGATCTTTTCGAGGTCCTAATGTGGTTTGTTCGGAAGATGGTTGAGCTATATGTAGAGGTGTAGTTGATGGGGAAAAAGTAGATGATGTTATGGGTGTGTGTTTCACACGTTTGGTTGGTTGATGAGAATTAGGATGTGTGGATGACAGAGCAGGGCAAAATTGAACTCCAACCGGTTCTACCAAAGCACACATATCAAAGGGTCTAGGATCACCATGAATGGTAACCAACTGATTTTTAAATTCGAATTTAACACACTGATGTAAAGTTGAGGGAAAAGCTCGCATTGCGTTGATCCAAGGGTGACCCAAAAGTATATTGTATGATGCAGGGCAATGTACAATAAACACGGTCGTGTCTAAGGTTCTCGGACCAACTTGCAAGGGGATAGTAATAACTCCACACGTTTCTTGTGTTTCGTCATTGAAGGCTTTTATGATCATATCAGTTCTTTTCATTTCGTCACTTCTAAACCCAAATATTTGGTAGAAGTCAAAAGTGCATATGTTTAAAGATGAACCATTATCAATCAAGACTCGTTTAACGGCTACATCCCCAATTAGGGCAGTAATATATAAGGGGTTATCCTTATGTAAACTATGTTGTGGTATATCTCTATCCCGAAAGTCAATACAATCGACTTCTCGAGTTATGATAGTATTGGACATGGCTTCAGGTTGAATATTTTGTGGTACCATCATTTGGCTTAATGTGAGCATTAATTCATCCCTATGGGTAGGAGAAGATCTTAAAAGGTCCAAAAGGGAAATTCTAGCTGTAGTATTTGATAATTGTTCATTAATATTATAAGGAGGCTTAGGTTGAACATTAGGCGCATGATTCCCTTTATTGGGATTTTTCAAAACAAATGGAGCTGATCCATCATTCTGAGTTTGATCCTGTTGAGAGTTTTGAGCCTATTGTCGAGTAATAACTCCGATGGTACCTACAATATTATTTTGAGGATGATGAATAGGTCTTGGTCTAGCATTTATGGCTTGTTCATTAGAAAGTAATTGGTGAGAAGATGGTCTAGTAGTGACTCTTCTAGGAAATGGTTCTTCTGGAACCATAAAACTTGTGATAGGTTGAATAGGATCTGATTCATCTTCAGAGCTATTCGATTGATTTGAGGTGATTTCCATGTCACTTTTAGTCTCATATTCTACATCACTAAGATCGGGTGTCTGAGTATTATATAGAGGTCTGGTCGTAACCATGGATAAAGTTGTGTCAAATACTTCCACATCATGAGTAGGTGAATGTCCACTAATAGTTCCTACATATCGGGTAGGAGGGGGAACATTATGATGCTCAATTTGATTAGCCACCTCTTTACCATGCTTTGGTAAAGGATGTTGAAATATGTCCAGTGGTCGATTGGCATTCCGATTCTGATTTTGAGGGATGTTCTTTTGAGCATTATTAGAAGGATTTTGTTTAGGTTGAAAGGCTTGCACCTCCATCTCATTGTTATCAATCAGGTCTTGTATTTTATGTTTTAATATTTTACAAGAATTGGTAGCGTGTCCAGGTCCTCTATGGAAATCACAATGTAAATCAGCTCTGTATCCGGGTATAGTTGGATCAGGTTCCCGGATATTTGGTAACTGAATCAAACCTCATGCTAATAGTTGTGGGAGAATGGTTGATAAGGGTTGATTTAACCTAGTAAATTCTTGGGGTGGTTTATCAGGAGGTTTTAGTATAAATTTCTCTGTTGTTTTTGCAACATTAACAGTAGCAACGTTTCTGCTATCAGTGACTCCATCACCCACAACTTGTTTATTTTTATATTGATTTCTGGATGTTTTCTCATCATCTTTCTTTTTAAGCTGACCTCTCCTAATAAGAGCATCTTCCACTCTTCGAGCTAAATCTATAGCTTGATCGAAGGTGGTCAAGGTAGCAGTTGATAACTCATAGGATAACTGTTCTTGTAAATTATTGATAAAGATATCCAACATTTCCCGATAAGGTAACACAAAGTGTAATTTTCCTATCAACTGCCTCCATCGAGCTAAGAAGTCAGCAAAACACTCATCTTTGTCTTGTTTTAGGTTGTACAAATCTTTAATAGTTACATGCCTTTCAATATAGGCACTAAATTGATGCACAAAAGACTCGGCGGTCTCTTCGAAATTTCTCAAAGAATGAGTGGGTAGTTGATAATACCACTCCAATGCCATCCCTCCTAAACTTTTTGGGAACATCTTTAGTAATAACAAGTCATCATGTGATATATCATGACATGCTATCCTAAACATACGAAGATGCTCTATGGGATCTTCAGTTCCTTTGTATATAGGTAGGACAAGCATAGGAAAGTGTTTGGGATATGGTTGTGCTACAACTATAGGATCTAGAGGCTGACTACACATCTCTCGATAATTGTACGAGGGATGGTAGGGATCTATCTGGTCCATGCGGGAGACTAATTGTTTCACCATGGCTTCCAGATTACCAGTTTGCCCACCATATTGGTTCGGTGGTACATGAGTATGGGATTTGTGAGCGTATGCTGGCGTGACATAAGGATTAGATGCTATATTGTTGTTATGCAAATGGTTGGTAGGAAGAGTATTATGAAGAAGATTTGTTGTAGCATTATGTTGTATCCCAGATTGTTGGAAATTGGTATTTGGTTTTGTTTTAGGCTTTTGTTGATTTGAGGTATATTGATCAATAGCTTGGCGAAATAGAGCGGTGAATGAAGGTTTCTTTTGTGTGGGAATAACCCTAGGCTTGGTAACAGGCACTCTAGGTGGTTGGGTAACCTGTTGTTGTTGCATGTTCTGGATTATAGCGGCCATATCCAAATTGGATGGTCCAGACTTGATCACTTTCTTGATCAACGAAGGACAAGGGATTAGTGCGTGTGTGATATATGTCTTCTAGGGTTGCTTGAGTGTCACTAATTTGATCTTTGTCCATATGGACTGCTCTATTAAGAGTGCCCATATTAGTATTGAGGAACCTCCAGAAATGTTCCATGTTCTCAAAAGTAACAGCTCCTTCCGAAGATATTTTAGGGGATGAGGATCCTTCCTCTCTATCATTTTCTTTTTGTTCATTTCCTACAACAAATTCTTCTTCTTGTTGATCAAAGGTTCCTTCTTCCTGAATTGGGTCTTCAAGAAGGACATCTGGGGTTATTTCCTGGTTTTCTTAACCAATCTTCTTCTACTTCAGTCTGTTTTCCATTCCTGAGTCTAGTCATTATGTCTAAATTTAGATTTTAGCAAATATATATTAATATATTTGCAACAAATTTGGGAGGTATATATTTTAACTATATACCTACTATAATACTTAAAATAAAATGTTTTGATTTTTGTTATGATTTTGTTTTGTTTTTATTTTATTTATTTATTTATATATTTTTTGTTTTTTGTTTTTATGTTTATAAAGACAACAAACAACACACTGAATGCAAGAAATAACAATAATAAAGGAATAGCTTAGTTTTCTATAAATAGTTTATAGATGTCATTGATAGGATCAAGTTCATCAGGAGTCATGAAATGCTCCTCTTCAAATTGGAAATGGTTTTTCAAGAACTTGATAAAGTGTGCTATAGTGATATTATCTACTTCTGACTCTGATTTGTAAAAATAGATTTCATGGCAATACTCTCGATATAACACAGCTCTAGGAACTCTATTCCATCTCTGTCTATCCGTAAGAACGACCTCTTGATCCTCTATACGAGATAGAAATTTATGTACTACAACTGCATTGTCGAGGTATTCCTCAAAGGTGTACAACTTAGAAGACACAAGGGCTCTCTTATCTGCTAACCACCTATGGCAAGCTCTCTGAAGTTCATGATATAAGGTCACTTGATCAGGATCCAAGATTCTATCTAGGACAAACCTCTTAATTTGCCTGAGTTCGGTTGATCTAGAATTAATGATATTCAATCTCTTATTAAGTTCGTCCCATAAAGGTTGAACCCTATTTGTGTAAGGTATTCTAAGCACAGAAGTAATCTCTATAGCTGCTAATTGATTCTCAACATTAATGGTGACAGCTCGTCTTTTATTATAATCTACCATCTAAATATGATATGCAATCTTTGATTCTAAATGCATTTATGTTTTGTTTTTTTTGGATTGTTTTCAAAAGGTTTTTAGTTTTCACGTCGGGTTCACCAAAATGTATCGCTCCAAATTTTTTGCATCCTTACCTTCAAGCTATAGGATCCATGCCCGAAAGGGGGATGCGAGAAGGATGGGACAATACCTCGGACTGAGAGGCCCTTTGAAGGTCCCGCCTCTCGGGGGAGGAGTATAAGGGTGAATTTTTGATGGATGGTGGGTTCACCAGGAAACTTTTGAGTGGCAGTTTCCACACCTAGGTTGATAGTAAGTTTGATGTGTTCATTTTGTACTTTAATCATTCAATTCCTAGGTTTGGCCAAGATGAATCTAAACTATTCTATATGCCAATACAGATTTAGATGAATACAAAAAATAGGAATGAATGCTAAACACAGAGAATATGCTAACTAGAACAGTACATACCTGATTTCGGATGTCTGATGAAGATTCTAAGTTTTGTAGCAGTCCAGATCATCTCAACTCGTACGTAATCATCTGAGATCAGACGAGATCATCGTCAATCTGACGAATTCATCAAAAACCTGCAATCACAAGAATAGATACAAAATACCAAAGATGCAACTACAAAAGCGAAGGAGAATGATAGAAATAATAACAAACAGGCCTAAATAATAAATTCAAATAACAAATAAGAGAAATGTAGTAGATTTAATGATTGATTTTAACTTTATCATGCGGTTATACTAAATGAGGTGAACTCCAAGATGCATAAATATAATAACTAAAATAATGTATAAAGAAATGCAGAAAACAATAAAGAGATGCAAACTCTGGACTCTGATTGCCCCCAATCTGGACTACAGTCGGGATCACCTCCAATCGTACGAGATCATCTACGCTTCTCGACAGGATCGTCCGAAATCGCCTGGAATCGCTTGCGACGATCCGAGCTAGCTTCGACTGAAAAACAGTAAAGTTCCTGCAAGAAAACATGAAATACAGAATGCAAATAATGGTGTGAGGATGCTCTGAGGTGCGTGGAAGTTCAGGGGGTTCAGGGGAGTCAATCAGGGGGATAAACTAGAAAAATCCTAGTTTATATAGGATTAGGGAGAGGTTAGGAGGTTGGAGATCATCCCAATTTGGGAGATCTCCAACGGGGGAGACTCTAACTACGCAGACACGCTTTCTGCCCAGGTTAGAGAGGTTGTTGGAACAGAAGCTAAGTATGAAAATTTGGTTTTGGGATGAAATCGTCTGGACGTTCTGTTCTAGATGAATTCGTCAGATCTGGGATGATTTCGTCTAATCTTAGATGATATCATCCAACGGTCAAAACAAATCCTAAAAATGGCATAAAAAATGAGGAAAGCGGGTAACAAGCGGTTAACGAGCGGTTTGAGGTTAAAATTTGAATTTTTATCTTTTTACTAAGGTTTAACTGTGCCAATTTTAGGGTGCTACACATAGGTTTAACATGCTTTATTTACTTTCTTGATTTCATTAGTGTTATGGCATCTTTATGTTCATATTCTTTAAAGGGCCTCATCATGAGAGGTTGCCTATGCTTTTAATGCTTTTATGTTGTTTCTTGACCGCAAGAAAGCAGATTCAAAGGAGATTCAACCATCCAATTCCTTCCTCAACGTGGAGAAGAGGGTCAACTCCACCCTAGAGCAGTTCGTGTCACCCCAAAGGGCCTAAAACTCACATTTACCCTTAAGAGGGAACATTGCTTTTTCCTACTATAATAAGAGTATCAAAATGGTATCCCTAAGAGGGACGTAACTGTAACCGGGATTGGCTTCTTTATAATGGAATAAAAGTGTTTTTCTTCTTCCCATTTGTTGTCAATTTTGCATGTGTCTATTTTGTTTCTTTTATTTCATTTATGTAGTAGGAAGCATAGGTGTGAGGCCATTTTGGTGGTCACAGAAGGTGATCACGATGGAACTCCACATTTTTAGCATTTGATTTCTGACATTTTTATGTTTTTGGATATCAGGTGCAAACCGTGGTTGATAGTTGCGGTCTCATTGTTGGCCCGTGGCTTCAAGATGTGGTCTACAGTAGCAACCGTGCAACAGAGCTATGGTTTACAATAGACACAATAGATAGTAGGAGTTCAAAGCTAGATCAGATGAGGACCTGAGGTAGGTCCTATTCTGACACTCTTTGTCTCTATTTTCACTGCTTGTGTTTTTCCAGAATGCGTAAAATGAAATTTAATTAGGACACCTTAAAGAAAAAGGAAAATGAATTAGGTCCTTAGGGTTTCATTTTTTTATATTTTAGCTAGGTGCTTCTAGGAACAACGGACCTCTGAGTGTAGTTCACCCTAGAATCCAGTGTGCTAGATTAAATTATGTGTTGGTTTGCATGTCTAAGGCCCAATTAGAGGCCATTTATCATCGTAAAGTGCATTGTCGAAAAGAGCATGTAGTATGTAGCTTGCATTTTCTGAATTTGAAAAGTTCTTTCGCTGCATATCACGTAGGAAATGAGCATGATTGTTGTATGATGCATTTTATTTTCATGCAACAATTAAAATGAACCACACACACCACATTTCAATTAAATGCTAGTGAGTTGGAAGTGACATCCAACCACTAGTAGGGTTTCAATGATGGTGGAGGTGATTTCCATCCATTGGCCCAAATCCCATGTACCTTTGTTCTAGACCAATACCGGATCCGAGAACCTTTCGTAGCCTAGAAAATTTGCATATACTCCTCTTCGGAGGGTATGACACTGACTGGGTGAAAATGGGTGAGGATCTGGGAGGACCTGTGCTCCCTGACCATGTGTGGGCTTCATTACCACACATTATAGGTTGGATTACGCGACTTGGAGTTCATAGCCAAGTTGTCGAGCTATGAGTATACAAGTGAAAGCCAATTAAACTAATATTATCATCCAACAAGCTTTCAAACATGATAAGAGTTTCTAATACTGATACAACAAATCATGAAACAACATCAAATAGTTTAGGGCTCACATTTAAAATTTAATACGAGATAATCACCATTGTATACCTTGTTTGCATAATAAAAGATAAATCTAGACACTAGGTGCACCATGGTGGAGACACGGGGAGGTCGGCAAAGGCTTAATCCTGATGCCAATGACCAAGCCCCACCAAATTCACAATAAAATGTGTCGAACCCTCACCCACATGCGCTTCTCGAACATCATTCGATGAGCATCAGAGGAGACAATTCGACACGAGGGGACACCATTGAGCGTACCCCCGATAGAGGAGCTTATGTACACTCTTCTAGACATAGGATAGAGCATGGAGCCTCTCAGCATGAGGGTGCTCCACTCGAAAGCCATTATCGAGATCATAGTGCACGTGCATCCATGGGATCGATCGATGAGTATGTCATACAGGGAGCCAAGTTGGTACCCCTACGTACTAGGTCTACAGGAGGTTCCATACCTCCAAATTTAGAGTATAGAAGAGATCAAGATCCACCCATTCAGGGGCATGCAGATAGGCCCACTTTTGAGCATAGGTCTATTCACACTCCCACACGTAGTGAACCTCACAAGATCACTATCGACATATCCAAGGTGGGAGCCAATGGTACGCCACCGCATGAGCCATGGTGATCCAGATAGTTGGATGGTTTAGGTAGCATCCTCGAGTAGTTAGGCTATAAGCCTTCAGCTCCACCCACTCGTGCCCCGAGTGAGCATGGTGGGAGCATTATTAGGACTACCAGAGAACATGGGGAGGCTTCCAAGCGCCCTCATGGTTCGCATCCACCATCCATGCATGGTGGCACACAACACATGACTCAACATGATGCCAATGTCATCTTCATAGACAAAGGCAAAAGCATAGTGAATCCACCAGATGGGTACAGAACCCATAAGGTCGCTCACATGGAGCACACATACCAGAGGCCTCTTACGACCGATCACATTGATAGATCGCATAGACTGGTATCCGAGCAGATGACAACTCCTCCAAGATCAATTGGAGGATGCCCATGTAGAGAGGCAATGCATTGAAGATGAGAATATTTAGTCGCAAAGGCTCATTAGACAAAGATTATATGAGCAGCGTATGCATGAGGAATGCATCCTTACCCAAAAGGAGCATGTAGAACAAGAGGATAGGCTAGCCAGGGCTGGTTTATTCACTCATGCTGAGCATGAAGAGCGCATTCATAGGAGGGATTTTTCACAAGTCGACGTGCATCAGGAGCACAGAGATGCTCACACTCATGTCAGTGCCCAACAAAGAGAATGACCACCACCATTCGAAGATCAGAGGCAAAGACAATATGAGGAAGAAGAGGGAGATGGAGTTGATCAAGGATATCCTGAAAGCTCCCAAGTTGAGGAGGAGGAAGATCAATGTCCTCCACCTCGATAGAGGAAGAATGTACCTCCAAGACCACCCCCACGTCAGCTTAGGGAGGAGGACTTTCTATCCTCGTAGGCCTATAAGGCCTTAGCAGAGAAAGTGAAAGCAATCGAGAGGCAAGGCATGACTTTTCAAAAGTTGACATTGAGCAAGATTCATAACGAGCCTTTGGACCCCTCGATGCCTACTCCAGCATATCCTGAGCATTTTGACATGCCCAGGCTAGATAAATTCAAAGGTGATGAAGATGCGCAAGAGCATGTCACAAGATTTTTGGACATATGCTTCCAGATTGCAAGCAACGATGCCTTGCTTTTGTATACATTCATCACAACCCTCTCAGGCCCAGCCTAGGAGTGGTTTAATCAGCTGAAGAAGCATAGTATCACCAATTTTGAGCAACTGGATGATGCCTTTCTTGAACGCTTTTCTTTTGGCATCAGGAAGCAAGCTAACCTTTTTGATCTAGCTATGCTAGCTCAACGTGATGATGAGCCAATCCTAGAATACAAAAAGAGGTGGAGGAGATTAATGGTAAAGTTGCCATTCCCCATTCCTACTATAGAACTGACCTGGATGTTCATGAAGAGTTGTGCCAAGCACATCTCATTATTGTTGCAACTACAACAGTACTAGACATTCGAGGAAGCTTTGGTGCAAGCCAAAGTAATTGAGGATATCAAGTTGCAAGAGGGCAACTTGAAGCTCAAAAATAGGAAGGAGGGGCACAAGAAGAGCTCCACAAAACATCAGGGCAAGCAGGCCCATATCAATCAGGTGATGTTAAACCTCCAAAGAGAGGATAAGGGGCAACAAAAGTAGAACTATCAGGCCCAACCTCCTCCTATGCAATACGAGCAATGCAAGAATAATTACAAGGGAAAAATAAGGAACAACGCCCACCTCACCAATTCATACCTTTGATGGAATCGTTGACATCGATATTCCATCAATTGTGTGAGGCTAAGGCAATCAAGTTCCCAAGATTAAGCTAGTCGATCCTAACCAGCCCAAGTCAAAGGGGTATCAGGATGATCTATTTTATATCTTCCATCATACGAAGGGCCATGACATCGAAGTGTGTTGGTCCTTCAAACATATAGTGTAAAATATGATCGATAAAGGTGAGCTTATAGTGTCGAATAATCCATTGGCACCCAACAACCAAAACATGGGGATTTATAAAAATCCATTGCCAAACCATGAGGCACCATGCAACAATGTTGGCCAGGTCAACCAAGTGTACATCGAACCACCTACCCAAGGGTTCGTAGGTATGGTTAATGTTGTTACTAGACATGGGAGGTATGAGCAGCCAAATCAACCTCACACTCCCATCAGGATACAAGCTACGCCGAATCAATGACCAATTCAAAATATTCTAGGCCCACCAACTAGATCGATGGTGACCATACGAAGTAGGTTGGTTCAAATCCTATAGACAACTCCTATGAAGTTGTCTATTTATGAGCTGATACAATAGTCCCCTAAGCATAGGGAGACTCTCATGGATATTCTGAGGTCCATCGAGGTGTAGTCCCAAGATGCTCAAGCATTCACCAATTTTGTGGGACACGTACAATAGTGCTAGGAACCTATGATCCAATTCTATGATCATGAAATCAGGATGGTTCCTACAGATATGGTTGACCCACCATTACATATCATCACATGTGTTAATCACATGCCATTCAAGAGGGTCTTGATCGACACTAGTTCATCGATCAATATTATAATGACCAAGGCATTAAGTCCTTTAAAGCTGCCCAAGTCACATATTGTGCCCATCGCATTCACATTGAGAGCGTTTAACGATGCGCTATGCTCGATGGTTGGCACAATCATCCTACCTATTCAAGTGGGCCTAAAGACCATCCCCATGATGTGTCACATGATCGAAGGCACCATGCAATATAACATCCTTCTTGGAAGGCCTTGGATTCGAGAAATGCATTGTATTCCCTCTATACTACATCAATGTGTAAAATACATTCATGAGGGACAGGTTCATGTGGTGCCATCAGATGAAGAGCCCTTCAAATTCGTGAACCTAGCTGATTTTCCAAGGGGTTTCATACTCCCATCAATGCACCTGGACGTCCGACCAGCATCATCGGTTAAGAATCTAAGAGGTAAACAAAAAGTGTGTGCTCAACCATCGACATCTGTATCACAGATCCGAGCACACTACAACAACTTCTTTGAAAACAAGGAAGAAAGGAAAAAAAAGCCCACACCCATGGAAGTGGAAGAAGCCCAAGACAAAGTCAAGGAGGTACCTCAACCTACCTCCTGCATCATCAATAGGGTCATCCACACCATGGGTGACTGTTCATCTAGCCAACACAGGGTTAGGTGAATATATTATGTAGAATGTCACCTTTGGACCAATCCTAGAGACTGCACAAGAGATGGGCCGACCGCATGCTCATAATTTTCTAATTGGATCAGTAGTGCCATTGGGAGAGCCACCCAATCAAATGAACTTCATCTACATTAGGCTGGATCAACTTCCTACTCGAACGCCCATGGATGAAGATGATGATGAACCATTCATAGTGAATGTTCATTACCTATCCAACCCTGAATATTCCATGCACATTTTTGAATTATATCATTGGCATGGGTATGGCCTTGGTATTTTTGAGCAAGGATGTAGGACTCCGCTTGAGCCGCATTATCAGTTGGCAACTGATAGGTTTGGGCTAGGGTTGCAAATATGAGGATAGGATGATTTGCTTGTAGCATCTTTAGATCACCTATACCTTAGTCTAGGGGATGATGTGGATTTCAACCCATATCACCCTGATCCTTCTACATTCCAGAGGGATAACTGAATGGTGTCTTACATCACCATAGCACCACCCAAGACGTATCATGAGAATATCTTGGTGGATAGTGAGTCCTCCTCACTTGGAAATGAGTTGAGTTTATGAGGCAGTATCGTATTTACGATGTTTATACCCAATTTTATCGAACAGTGATGATAGTGATCAGGAGATAGCCTATATGGGGCCACATTTTCTAGAACATCCCATTCTAGTGGGGGCAAATGAAGGATTGTATTATGATAGTGATGAAGAAGATGAGACAGAGAGAGCCTACCTAGGACCTCCCTACTTACGTTATCACAATGCACCTTATACGATTGAGGATATGCATAGAGAGATCAATCTCAATCCTCACCTTAGGGGAAGACCACCAAACTTTGATGTGATCTATCACATGGTGTTTCTCGACCCACCTATGTACATGGAGCTCATTGAGCCGAATGATCCAATATTGCAATCGTGCATAGGAAGCATCATCCTAGCATAGGAAGACCCATTTTGTCCCTTCGATAGAGCTAGATCTCAGGTATGGGAGTTGCATCGATGATGTAGATGTTTATCCATGTGGTCCTAGAGATCAATTCCATTCCATCAATATGGTCTCCATTGATTTGACCACTCCACTCCACAATCCAATCGATCCATCCAAACCATTGCATTTAAATGTAGATGCTATCGATTGGGATCATGTTGACTCACCTATTGAGCCTGAATATTTCTTCCCTAATGAAGAAATGTTGCAACCATTTCATTTTGCGCTAGGCTATGCTTATGATGTCTATCATGCTGAGGATGCTTCCAATGCGGAACCTATAAACCCAATCGATGACATCCATTTGATCCCTACGCCTCATCAACTTGAGGAGGGATCACACATGTCAATAGAGGAAACCTTCGATGTGGATATCAGTAATGATCCCACCAATCCAAGGAAGGTTAAATTTGGAGAGAGTCTCACTCCAGATGAGCGTGCCACCCTCATCCCTCTACTGAAAGAGAGACCTAATATTTTTGCTTGGACTTACAAAGATATGCTAGGTCTAGATCCAAAATTGGTTACCCATAACCTTTCGCTAGATCTATCAAAGAAGCCAATCAAGTAGAAGCTTAGAAAGATGCATCCAATAGTAGCCTTAATGGTGAAAGATGAATTGCAAAAGTTGTTGGACGTAGAGTTTGTTATCTCCATCGACTATCCAGAATGGGTATCCAATATGGTGCCTATAGGAAAACCTGATGGAAGGATCCATATTTGTATGGATTTTAGAGACCTGAATAAGGCAACACCAAAGGATTCATTTTCATTGTCGAATATTGATGCTCTTGTAGATGCAACTATAGGTCATGAGATGCTCTCCTTGATGGATGATTTTTCTGGATACAATCAAATTTAGATTAAGCCCGAAGACCAACATAAAACCATATTTATAATGCCATGGGGGACATTCTGCTATAAAGTTATGCCATTTGGCCTTAAAAATATTGGTGCCACATATCAGCGGGCCATGACATATATCTTTCATGACTATATGCATAAGATCCTAGAGGATTATATTGATGACTTGTTGGCTAAGTCATTACTGTGTTCTGAGCATGCGGAGGTCTTAAGGAAGGTCTTCGATCGCCTGATAGAGCATAATGTCAGGTTGAATCCTAAGAAGTGTGTATTTGGTATAACTTCAAGAAAGCTCTTAGGATTCATCATTTCAAAATGAGGCATCGAAGTTGACCCAACAAAGGTCAAGGCTATTCTAGAGATGCATCCTCCCTCAAACATCAAAGAATTAAGAAGCCTACAGGGCAAAGTAGCATCCATAAAGTGATTTATCACTCAATTATCGGATAAATGTCGACCCATGAATCGACTGCTACACAAGGGGGTCCCATTCAATTGGGATGAGGACTGTCGAGCAGCCTTTGCTGAAATTAAGCAATACCTGGTGACGCCGCTAGTGCTAGCTCCACCAAGGCCAGATGTGCCATTTCTACTATATATATCGCAATCGACTTTGCATTAGGGACCATGTTAGCCCAAAAGAACATGCAAGGCAAAGAGCAAGCCATATATTATATTAGCCGAACCTTGGTGAGTTATGAGCTAGGATATGCATATGTGGAGAAGTTGTGTTTAGCAGTAGTGTTCGCTACAAAGAAATTGTGGCACTATATGCTAAGTCATACGACATATGTAATATCAAAACAAAATCCTTTGTAGTATATGATGAGCAAGACATATCATAATACACGTACTACAAAGTGGATCATGCTACTGATAGAATTTGATCTAGAATTCATAAGCCAAAATTCCATTAAGGGACAAGTCATAGTTGATCAGCTGGCTGAGGCACCACTATCAAATAGTAGGCCTCTTACCATTGAGCTTTCGGATGATGTGGTCTTCATCGTATCCGAAGCTCCCAAACCTGAAGAACCAAAAAATAATGTTGATATGACCTTGTTCTTCGATGGTTCGAAGTGCGAGCAAGGGGTGGTGTAGGAATAGTGTTTGTCATGCCGCAAGGAGCTCCAATGCCCTTGTCATTCAAATTAGACTTTCCTTGCACCAACAACAATGTTGAATATGAAGCCCTACTACTGGGCCTCCACACAACCATCGCCATGAACATTAAAAGATTAAACATCTTTGGTGACTCCTTGCTCATAGTCAACCAAGTTAAGGGGCTCTTTCAATGCTGATGTCCCATGTTAAAAGCTTATAAAGATCTTGTTGTTACATATTTGGCTAAGTTGGAATGGTATGACATCGAGGCAATCCCTCATTCATCAAATAGGTTCGCAGACACCATGGCATCTTTGGGATCCTTAATCCCTCAGAATCCGTCTACCGATTTTACTACCATTCATGTTAAAATGCTCTCGCATCCTATAGTAGAGCATGAAGCCTTTGATAATAAAGAGTCAATCAACATGATTAGCATGGAACCAAAAGTTGAATGGTTCTACAGAGCTGAAGACTTTCTGAAGAAGGCACCCTAGGGGTCATTAACCTCTCAGAGTCCGATGGGGAGTGGTACTACCATTCACCACAAGGTTGTTTCCCAGTCTGCATTTGCACATGTAGATACGAAGGGGAGCAAGTCATCTTGGTAATCAAAGCTGAGGCTTACCAGAGCTGGATGTCACAAATCCAAGACTTCTTAAAACTTGGTTTGATCCCAGAGGGATTGTCGCATGCCACAAAATGCACATTCAAGCAGAAAGTGACTAAATATGTCTTTCTAGGAGATATTTTGTACCGACGAGGCTACGATGGAGTTCTCCTTCATTGTCTAGAGCCCCAAGAGGCATCTTGGGTGATTTCACAAGCTCATGATGGTACGTGTGATGGCCATTTTAGTGGCATGGCCATCATCAAGCGCATCCTTTGAATGGGTTACTATTGGCCCACTATGGAGAAGGATTGCAATGTGTATGTCAAGAAATGCATCAAATGTCAGCATCATGCTAATCTTATGCACTTGCCATCATAGGCCTTACAGCCCATCCAAGTGGCTTGGCCATTTGCTCAGTGGGGATTAGATCTTATCGATAAGATCTCTCCTCCATCATCGAGTCGACATACTTTTATTATTATGGCTACTGAGTACTTTACCAAATGGGTGGAAGCAATACCCTTAACAATGATGACTAGAGCTCGCATAGCAGAGTTTATACTCGAGCATATCATATGTCATTTTGGGATTCCATCCAAGATAATTTTAGATAATGGAACATCATTTAAGAACAAAACTATGAGAGCTTTGACGTCTAAGTATAGAATCAAACATAGTTTTGTGACTCCATATTATCCATAGGCAAACGGGCAAGTTGAGGCCTCAAACAAGATAGTGGTGGCTATCTTGAAAAATATGGTCCATGAAAACCACAAATATTGGCATATCCAGCTGCCCCTTGCATTATGGGCTTACAGGACTAGCATTCGGATGCCCACTAGGGCAACGCCGTTTTCACTAGTATATGGCACTGAGGCCATTATGCCCTTAGAGTTGGAAATTCCAATGTTGCATATCACATTAAAAGAGTTCATTGATGATGACACCGCATGACAAGCTCGCCTAGATCAATTGATGTTGCTTGATGAACGTCGCGTGAATGCCCTGGAGCATCTCCGCATTTATCAAGAGTGATTAAAATGAGCTTATAATAACAAAGTCCATCAGAGAGACTTTGAAGTTGGGGATCTTGTGTTGAAAGAGAACCAACAGAACTCTAATTTGTCACCTGATATGCGAGACAAATTCATGGCTAATTGGCTAGGACCTTATATCATATCTAAAAATATTGGTCTAGGTACCTATCACCTAACATCGCTAGGGGGTGTTGAAGAGCCTGAACCTCTCAACATCATCCATATTAAGGTGTTCTATGCTTGAGAGCATAGCAAAAGGCACCAAGGGTTCCTAAAACTGCTTGGTCATGTCAGTTAAAGGCCCTAAGGGTTTCTTAAAACTTCTCGATCAATCCCAAAAGTCAAGGGTTTGCTTAAAACCACTCGATCATCCCAAAAGGCTCCAAGGATTCCTAAGAACCACTTGGTCATCCCTAAAAGCTCCAAAGGTGCTCATAATCCCTTTGGTCAACCTAAAAGCTCCCAAGGGTTTTTAAAATCACTTGGTCAATTTAAAGGCTCCAAAGGCATTTTCGCATCCTTTGGTCAATCCTAAAAGGCTCCAAAGGCATGTACTCACCGTTTGGTCAAATATAAAGGCTCAAAATCCATAAAAATTAAAAAAGAAAAAACAATAAAATCCAAAAACATTTGCATTTCATTTGCATTATTGCATTTTTCATTTACACATGCATTCACTTCATCGCATTGCATGTAGGCATTCTTCATCCATTGCATTCCATAGTAGAATGGATTATGTTTGTCAATCTTACAAATGATGCCATGTTGTGTTTCAATCATGCACCTCTACATTTATCATAATCCATCATTCATGTGAGTAATTGTGTTTTTCAACACAACCCATAATGTTGCTATGAAGAATATACTAGGGTTTTTCGGTCATTCAACCATACCTAGAGGTCTTCTCAAGAGTTGATAGAAAGCTTGCTTTGCTTTTGTAGTTGAGGTCTAGTTAGTATAGCCCTTAGCATATCATAATCCTATCACTAATCAAAAAATTAAACAATCCTAATAAGGACTAGGGGAAGATGAAAGCCATGAAGTAGGACCAGGTATCCTGAGGTGAAAAGAGTTATTCTTGCTTATCCCCTATGCGGACGGTATGGGAAATATTGGTAATTGGCAAAAGGACAAGTTTATTCCCTACCCATAATCCCTTGCTTACGATAAAATGAGCAATATCCCAGAGTGATATCCCACATCAATCCTCAATATTGATACCCTAGATCGATATCATAGATCGACATCCCAGATTGATATCCCATATTGATATCATAAGATCGATATCCTAAAATCGATATCCCAAAAATAATTCCCCAAAGTAAAATCCCCAAAGGAAGTTTCTGAAGAAAATTATCAAATGTAAAATTCCAAAAAGTCAAGTCAAATGAAGACAAATTGTACAAAGGAAGAAAAATCAGTATCAAATCCCTTGCTCAAGAAAAAAAAAGAAAGTACAAAATAAACAGTGATTATTGTCACTAAAGTACAAAAATAAATAATGATTTTTATCACTTTATATGAGCAAGTATCCCAAAAAATTGAAGAAAATAAGGGAGTGAACTTGAATCCATGGAATTGTCAGCACTACTGTACCTTACGCATGATGATATGTCTGATGCATTAGCACCTCGCTTATGTACAGACCAATGTTTGAATGTGGAAGAGCTAGCTTCAAGTGTCCTGTATCGCCTAGTGGTCTAGTCCAACTAAAATCTAAACCTAGGATTGGATAAACATATGAGGATCCCCTATATTAGCAATGGGCTGAAAGAATCCCGCCTGACATCGGGGTATGCTTATGCTTTATCTTAATATATTCATTTGCACACACAGGGATAATGAATAGTTAGGGCCTATCCTAGCAAAAGCCTTACATTTCAGAAGTCTAGTTTGGTCAGTATACAACTTTTGATAAGTCTACTAGGGTGTTTGAGTCTCATGGAAAACCTCAAAAATTTCTCTAATAGCAACAAAATACCAAAGATCACAAACCATCAAAAATAAAAGTCATTCAATCATCAAATTGCAAAGTATCGAATCCGTGATACATCATTACATTGAGCACAATCAAGATATAGGATAGATACCGGATGGATATCAGAAATGATATTTAGATGGCCACTGACTATATTGTGCATATCTTTCAAATTGCAAAAGGAATATAGAGTGACATATTATATCATTCGCATCATACCACTTCATATCATTGCATTTCATATATGGGTGATTAATTGATTAAATTCTTGTAATGAGGATTTTCAATTACATTCATGATTTTTACACATTCTGTGGTGTCGTCCATTAGATTGTTAAACACATATCACATTCATTCCTTATGTTTTAAGTGATTAAAGCATACAGGTTCATTTACATTAGATTACCATCATGTAAATAATGCATTACATACATTGCACCAACATATCGTGACATCATCATAAATTAAATGCATACAATAAAGCAAAATTAAATATGCATTTAAAAGTAAACATCGCATCCATATGCATCCATCATAAATAGCACATCTAAGCATCTAGATCACTGCATACCATCATCATCATAAAATTAAATAGCTATCTAGTGCATGTCATCCATACATCACATCATATAAGCATAGCATCAATATGAACATCTGCATCCATGTGCATAACATAAACATAAAATCAAAAATAAACAAGTACACATAATGAGCCAAAATGATCAATCTCATATATATATATATATGTGTGTGTGTGTGTGTTTGTGTCCAAAAAGAGTACATCAAGAGTATATCAAAATACCCGTAGGCTACAACTGTGTAGGTCCTCGACCTTACACTAAAAAATAGTACAACAAAGTATCTTTAAGATCTATACTAAATAGGGCTTGTACCCCCAGTCTGTGAGGCACCTCCATCACCTCCACCACCCCTGTGAGTCCTCTAAGAGCTAGCACCCTGAGTGCTCGAAGACCTATGAGTCCTCTCGGTCCTATGCGTCCTATGGCTCAAACTAGTGATAGACCATCCTGTCTCCCTGGTCCTAGTATGGGATCCGCTCCTATGGGTCCCTATGGTGTGAGTGTCCTCTAGTACCTCCAAACCACTCAGTTGGATGTAGCCCTCCAACTAGGAGATGCGAGCTACATACCCATCCTATCGATCATTACCCTCCTCCATGAGGGAACGAAGCCTTCGGATCTCAGCCATAGGGTCACGACCTACTAGAAGTAGAGCATATGGTGCCATAGGAGGCACCATGGTAGTCTATGTAGATGAGGGCTCTACCCTCATAGCTAAAGTCCCCCTATCTTTGAGCTATTGTGAGCTGTACCTATAACGTAGCAATCTCTGTATCCCTCTAGCATAGCTAGCTCCTCAAAGTGCCAATCTGAGTCTGTAAGCTCACCACCTGAGCTAGTAACTGCCCAACCTCACTATCAAGAGGTACCTCACCCTCCTCAACTATGTCCTCCTCTACCTCAACCTAAGGAGCCTCCCCCATGGTGGCCTCTATGCCCCATCCACCCTCGATACACTAGTGCACATTGCACCCATCTAGATCAACCTCTACTCTATCATCTATCCAATCGAGGGGCCCTCTCCCTACCACTATAGGAGTGACCACCAAGTGTCATACTCTATGGTGGTGCCAACCTGGTCCATGCTCGACTCCTAGAAGTCATCAACCTCATCCCCTAGCAGTGTCGATTGGACCCACTATAGATCTCTCTCCAGAACTAGGCACCTATAGATAGTAGGAAGCACCAAAATATCCTGAACCATACCAAACTAGTGGAGGATACGTGAGTAGAACTAGTACTCATGAATCTTAGCCTTGTAATCGAGTAACCACCTATCCCTCCTCACCTAGCATAGTCACTCACTAACCTCCTACCACATGGGGCAATCCATATATGAGCGCCACTCTATATCATCCACCCAAAGCTATGCAAATCTAGCAATGTAATGGTCCAGGTCCCCAATATGAGACCTACTCTAGAACCCCTCCTCCTCATGAGGCCAGCATGCCGCATAGCACTAGCATGCGATAGGAATAGTAGTAATGATGAGCGGTAAGTCTATGGGCCGCTCGATCCGAATGTGCTACCAGCCCCAGATCTGAAGTAGTAGGCTACAGCTAATACTGACCTAACTCCTATGGGTAACCTGATATAACTCATGATATAGCTAGGCTAATAGTGTGCTCCCCCAAGCTAAGAGCAGTAGAACTCTATGTAACTCTCCTAACGATGGCCAGGAGGTTCTAAGGGATCCTCATACCCGAGGAGTCTGGAAGCACAATATGAATAACTAAGTGCATAAAGACCACCTCTCGGACCAAGAAGATGCCCTTCCCCTACCAATATCCGATGTGGATGCCTCCATGGTCAATCCTGCCCTAGGCATCCTCACTACGGTCACCAAATATGGCATCAAAAATAACTCCTCTACTGGTAAATGGAGTGGAGGTGATGGGCTCCCCATCGATCGAGATCCTGAAGATCCGGTAGACGTCCTCCAATGTCACTATCATTTCACCTATGGGTAGGTGAAATGTGTTGGTCTACGCATCCCAACGTTGGGCCAACGTAGTCATGTAGGCCTGGTCTACCCTGATCATGGGTAGATCAAGCACATATCCAAAGCCAACCACACCGAACCATGCTCGCTCCTGGTCAGTGAGCTATCTATGGAGGGTGCGAAGGAGATCCGGCTCCCGGGCTCTAGAGGTCAATTTTTGAATAGAAGTAGTGCATAAGGGAAAAAGATAACTAAAAATAATCTAAAAATTGCTAAAAATACAAAAACATGCTAAAAGTGATCAAAAATTCCAAAAATGCATCTCAGAAGTGCAATAAATGGCATTAATTGCCAAGAAAAATAAAAAAATAAATAAAATTTGAATTTTTTCAAAATTTTGGAACCGTGGGTCAAATCTACGGTCCGCATAATGGTCAAAAATTTGACCATTGGGATTTGAATCCCATCGTGGCTGATAGCCATGGTCCCCAATCTAACAATTGGGAGCCGCGTCTGCCAGCTATGGTCTAGGAACGTAACCCTAAAAGGGTCACTTCCTAGCCTAGCACCCAAAAAATTAAAATCCTAATCTAGCCTAAACTAATGTGAGGTTCTTTACCAGTAGTTTAGTGAAGTTAATTTGACCCATTTATTTAATGTGGTTCATTTTAAACTAGTAAGGAGTGCGAGGACTCAGTTTCGAGTTACCTTTCTCGCACCGATGCCTCGACTGGATGAAGGTTATGTAGGGTCTACCATCGGGATGTGTGAGAGGTCGTAGGTAGTTGTTTCAGTAGCATTTCACGTCAAGTTTGCTTCCTCACCTCTCAGAGCTCTCCAGTTGCAATCACTTTCAAGGAATAATAATGAAATTTTCAAATGGGAAAATTTATATACTTTTCCTAATTTTGTTGGACCATAGCTGACAATCGTGGTCCCAAAATTAGGGTTTGTCGATCGTAGCTCTGAGTCATGGTTCCCAAATTTGAAATTTCTAACTATAGCCCATGAGCATGGTTTGCAACTAGCATTAAATGCACCAAAATCCCATCGTGGGAAGGTTTTAAATGATAAATTAATGATTCCTAATAGATCAGAATCTCAATAAGAGCAATCAATTTAACAAATTTGGTGATTTTCAAGCACCAGGATCAATTAAAAACTCAAAAAGTCAAAAAAAATTATTAAACAAGTCAAAATCCAAATGCACCTCGTATTCAGTTATTTACCCTAGACACTTGGCGGTTGCAGCGACTGACGCTCCATGCAATCCGATGAGATGAGTAAATAACCATAAGGACATTTGGGGTAAAATTGTCATCATTGATTTGATATGCTTCTTTTCAATCTCGAAGAAGGCCTTCGAGGCTGGACCGCTCCATGGGAACGAGGTGTTTCATGTCATTTCTCCTATGACATATTTTCAGCAGATCATCGACAAATTGATTCAACATAAATCTAATTGGCATTGTATTATTTTGATTCCCTAAGAAGGCTATTGCAGCCCGACCGCTCCATGGGATAGAAATGTGCAATTACTATTAATAGTTGCAATCATAAGCTGAACTAAGCCTAGCCAAGTAATTAAATGCTAAATTCTAAGTTTGTTCAGATCATTCATAATGGTCAAGTGACCTCGTCGCTTCATTCATTGTCATTACCCTCATCGACTCGTCGCTTGAGGGGGTAGTCATACTTTCATAATCATAATCAAAATCAGCAGAAGATCCCTTGATCTTGTCAAATTGTGTTCATCCTTGCGAATCATTGTCAACAACTATCATAAGCTTACCCCTTTTCTTGGGGTAAATAGCATATATGATAGTTTGTTTGTAGCTCTCCTCCTTTCGGTTATATAGGCCTAACTCCTATTGTAGCACCAAAGCTACCCGAATGCCTGATGACGAGTGCAAACTCTTTCAAATTTAAGCCTTTCAATGAGTTGGAAGCAATGATTCTAGGATGCGCATCCTTTTGCAAGACCTGGGGCATCTAATGTTGATCAGATCAATGATCATCATGCAACCTTCGACATCATTTTAGGTGGTGTATTTTTTCTCACGCATTGTTCAATCTCACAACGCATCTCAAAAGGGGCATCTGTAGACACCTAAAATGCGTCATGTCGATGGTGACTACTCATATGGGACATGCTACAAGACCATATGGAAGATCTTGGATAGACTCCAAGATAGAGCAATGGTTTTAACCACTCAATTTGGGCTCCTTGGCCTAATCAGCTCAAACCACTGTTGAGACCTACGGTCTACAGTCTAGGCCACAACTATCACCCGTGGTTTAGAACTGAAGTTCAGTTGGCCTTCATCCGAGCCAAATCGGTTTGAATGACCATTTGTTCTAGAAGAGGGTAGTTGAAGGATGAAATATTCTAGAGGCTTCCAATCCAACTGTCCCAACCACCTCTTCTTGATCTTGGCTTCTCCATGAAGCCACCCCTAGCCCTTGGGTAATCCTATAAGTACCCCTCAAAATTAGGGCAAAATATCAAGTGAGCATTGGAGATTAAAGCAGTGAAGCCCTATCGGATTGTAGACTCACCTGAGTGTACTAAGAGAGTTTTATTGCCATTTACTTTCCAATTCATCAAGCATCATGTCAATTTGTGTCATGGATGCCCTAAGGAGCTAGAATGCCAAGAAACATGAATTCGGGCAAACGGAGGCCCAATTGTGCAATTCAATCACCAAACCAGTCATAGGACATCAAGGTGACCCTTGATCATCAATTTGACAAGGAGGATCAAGCCCACAACCTTGGATTTGGAGGGCAAAGCTACTTTGTTGCTCGTCACGGTTGACAGTCATGGTGTATAGTGCAGACCGCTCATTTGAGCTACGGTTTGCAATCGGTGAAAGATCTCCTTACTATTCTTTTTGCATTGTATTTCATTAGGTTAGATTAAGCATTTTAGTGGTTTATTTAGCATTTTAGAGACTCTGACTGATAGAATTAGGGTTTTCATTAAGTTTACTTCATTATGGCAAGTAGGATATAATTAGCTCATTTTCATGTTATCATGCTTCATTTCATGCAATTAATCCATTAGATAGATAGTTATACTTTCTATTTATATGTTTCCATTAATATTTTCAAGTATTGCATAGGTTTAACATGCTTTATTCATTTTCTTGATTTCATTAGTGTTATGGCATCTTTATGTTCATATTCTTTAAAGGGCCTCATCATGAGAGGTTGCCTATGCTTTTAATGCTTTTATGTTGTTTCTTGACCGTAGGAAAGCAGATTCAAAGGAGATTCAACCATCCAATTCCTTCCTCAACGTGGAGAAGAGGGTCAACTCCACCCTAGAGCAGTTCGTGTCACCCCAAAGGGCCTAAAACTCACATTTACCCTTAAGAGGGAACATTGCTTTTTCCTACTGTAATAAGAGTATCAAAATGGTATCCCTAAGAGGGACGTAACTGTAATCGGGATTGGCTTCTTTATAATGGAATAAAAGTGTTTTTCTTCTTCCCATTTGTTGTCAATTTTGCATGCGTCTATTTTGTTTCTTTTATTTCATTTTACGCAGTAGGAAGCATAGGTGTGAGGCCATTTTGGTGGTCACAAAACTTAGTAGCCCCCTAGATTATTTTCAAAGGTTACACTATATAGGGGAAAGGGATATTTATATTTTTAAAATGAAGAATGGTACCTTTTTAAATAAAATATCATTTACATGATATTTATCACCATTAAAATATATTTCCTTTATTTAAACAATTTCATAATTGTTCTTTATTTAAAATAAAATATATTTATTTCTTAAATTGATTTTTTTTTCATTTATTTCAATTAATTAAAGTCTTTCAATGAATTTTCCAATATCATTAAAGTGAACACCTTTAATTAATTTAAATGAACTCTCATTTATTAATTACAATGAAGTTTACTAATGACCTCAAAATAAATCAATCATTATTAAATTAAAACCTCATTAATTAATTTAAATGAATATTCATTTAGCATATAAATTTAATTTGCTTTTCTTCATAAGAATGATGCTCTATTTTCACTTCAACATGACAGTCTACTTTATGCATCCACATACATTTTGCAGTTGTTCTCCTATAGAAATCCCAACATTAAGCTATCCAAGCCATGATGCAGTAGAGAGCAAACAAATTTATAAAACAACAAAGAGGGAATCTTTCCATCAACCCAATCACCTATCTTAGCCAAAGATTTTACGATAGCTACTAGGCTATCAACTTAAAGCTCAAGGTGATCAGTCATCTATGATTATCCCTTTCGACAATGCATGCCTATATGAAGGTATCTATCCATATTACCTTCGAGTACCTTAATCATCATTTCTCCTGATCTTAGGTACCCTCATTTTCGGTGGATGCTTCTACCTTCTCCACCTACGAGTGTACCTGATCCTGCACACTTGGTAATATGTTAGCGATAACACGTCCTTATAAATCAACTAAACATCATATAGTTGGCTCAATTGTTCAAACTAAGTATCACCAGATCATAGGTTAATACATTGTTTCTTTGTGTCATATAGTCCACTAGGGAGGGTCATGGCATCCTCCCTCGCTAGAATTAAACATTGTCCTCAGTTTTGCTAGTTTCCTTTGTTTTTTTCAACAAGTAAAAAAATTATTACATCATATAGCTTCAAACAAAAAGGTAAATGTTTTTGCATAACCTCCACTTTCTCCCAAATGGCATTTTTCTCAGAGAAATGGTCCCACTGGACCTTACATTGCTTGAGAGTCTGATTCCGCAAAGACTTAAAATGAAACTCAAGAATCTTCATCAATAGTACTTCAATGGCCTCCAAATTTTCCATCTACAATTTAGAAACATCCCACACATGTTCAGGGTCAGCAACATATTTCCTAAGCAAGGATATGTGGAAGGTGTCATGGATTTTGGATAGATTAGGTGGTAATGCAAGTTGGTATGCAACCAGAATGATCTTTTCCATGATCTCAAAGGGTCTCACAAAATGTGGATCCAAATTTATGGATTTGATAGCACTCTTCTTTGGATTAACCCTTAAGAACACCTTATCTCCAACAGAATACTCTCTTGGAGTCCTTTTTAGATCTGCATAACTCTTCTGCCTATCTGTAGCTTCTTTAAGCCTTTGCCTAATTTCTTTTAGCTGATCTTCCATCACCTTGACAATTTCTAGCCCAATCACAACTCGGTCTTCTAGGTTATCCCAAGATAATGGTGTTCTACACTTTTGCCCATACAAGGCATCGAAAGATTCCATTCCTAGCGAGGAGTGATGTCCATTATTGTAGGCAAACTATACCAAAGGTAGAAAATCTTCCCAATGAGACTTATGATCCATGCAGTACATGTGGAGCATGTCTTTCAAAACTTGGTTTACCCGCTCTGTTTGGCCATCGTTTGAACTCATATTCAGTTTTATACCAACTACACTATGAAGGGATTTCTAGAATTTAGAAGTGAATTTGGAGTCTCTATTTGAAATAATTACCTCAAGAAATCCATACAATTGAAATACCTCTTTGATGAATCTTCTAGCTACCACCTGAGCATCATCCTTGGTATTCCTCGGTATGAAATGGGTAACCTTATTCAATTTGTCGACCACTACAAATATGGCATCATGTTGGTACCAAGTCTTGGGTAAACCCACAATAAAATCCATGGATATAACCTGCCATTTTTGCATAGGTATATCATGTAAATATAGTTTTCCTATAGGATGCTGGCATTCTGCCTTAACTTTCTAACATTCTAGACATCGAGCAACAAAATTCATGATGTCATTCTTCATTCCTACCCAAAATAATATTCTCTTCATGTTTTCTTACATTTTGGCTCCTCCCGAATTATCAGAATAAGGAGATCTATGGGCTTCTTGCATTATCAAGTTCCTTAAATTGCCCATATTTGGTATGATGACCCTTCTGTTATAACACAAAAAGTCATATTTCACATGAAATTCCGTATTTCCTTCAATATCTCTATTCATCCTAACTCGAATTCCTTGGCAATACTCATCCTGATATTGCTCCTATCGCACTTGATCCATCAGGTCCATGTGAATTCTAGTTATGGCTGCTATATATTTCCTTTTACTCAAAGAATCAACTACTTTATTCTCTTTTCCTTTTATGTACTTAATCTTGAAATCATACTCAGCGATAAATTCCACCCATCTTCTCTATCTCGCATTGAGTATTGGTTGGGTGAATATGTACCACAGACTTTGATGGTCGGTCTTTAATTCAAAGGGTCTTATCAGTACATAGTGGTGCCAAACCTTTAAAGCATGCACCACTACAGCTAGCTCTAAATCATGCATAGCATAATTAACTTCATGCTTTTTGAGCTTCCTTGAAGTATATGCCACTATTGACTCCTCTTGTGAGAGTACCCCATCCAACCCATCTATTGATGCATCAGTGCACACTGAAAAGTCCCCTTGTGGATTAGGAACCTTTAGTATTGGTGTAGTAGTAAGCTTATGCTTTAGTAGTGCAAAGGCAACCTCACACTTTTATGACCACTTGAATTCCTTTCCCTTCTTCTAAAGGTTAGTTATGGGTTCAACAATATTGGAGTAGTCCTTTATATAACATCTATAGTATCTCGTAAACCCCATGAAGCTTCGCACTTTAGTCACATTGATAGGGGGTGGCCAATTTAGAATAGCCTCTTTCTTCTCTGGATCCACAGTAATTCCCTTTTTTCATATAATGTGTCCAAGATATCTGGAACATAGAATTCACTCAGCCAAATTTTCATAAAGTTGATTCTTCCTTAACAATTCTAACACGATCCTAAGATGTTTATCGTGATCTTCTTTATCTCGAGAGTATATAAGGATATCATCTAGGAATACCAAGACAAACTGGTCCAAGTGTCTTTTGAACACATTGTTTATTAAGTTCATGAAAGCAATTGGGGCATTAGTCAGTCCAAAGGGTAGAATCGTAAACTCATAATGCTCATACCTAGTTTTAAATATCGTCTTGTGAGTGTCTTCCTCACGAATCCTTAATTGGTGATACCCTGATCTCAGATCGATATTAGTAAATACCTTGGCATCCTTTAGTTGATCAAATAAATCTTCAATACTAGGTAAAGGATATCGAGTCTTGATTGTAGCCTTATTTAGCATCCTGTAATCAATACACAATCTTAGTGAACCATCATTTTTCACGAACAAAACCGTCGCACCCCACGGTGACACACTTGGTTTTATAAAATCCTTCTCCAATAATCCTTTCAATTGAACCTTCAATTATTGCATTTCAATAGGATTCATCCTACACAGGGATCTATGAATAGGTTCGACTCCCATCATAAGTTCAATTGTGAAGTCAAATTCTCATACAGGAGGTAGTCTAGGGAAGTCTTTTGGAAATACATCCTAAAAATCCTATAAAATCGGATGTTGTCTTAGTATTTCTCCTTTCTCATGGTATTCCACTTCATTAAGTTTTACTGCATACACTATTCCTCCTCTCTTTAGGGCCTTTTTTAGTTTCATAGCAGACAACATTTGAGGTTCAAATGCCCCTTGTTCGCTATGAATTCTTAATATCTTTCTGCCTTCTTCTAAATACTCAATCCATCGATCTTGAAAATTGACTACGGCTTTATGAGCCTGTAACCAATCCATCCCTAGGACCACATCAAAATCGTGTAGTGGAGCTACATATAAACAACATTTCATAGTCCCATTAGATAGAGTGATCTCTACCATAGGATAACATTGGTTCACTGAGTAGGTCTACCCAGAACTGTACTCAACCTTCCACCCTTGAGCCAAATATCTAGACCTTTTTGACACAGTCCTTGCTAGCCTACACAAAATAAAATTGTTAGAAGTGTACTCAACCTTCCACCCTTGAGCCAAATTTTTTAGGTTTCTCATTCTCGCTTTTAACTGCTGGAGTTGGAACTTGCAACTTCTATGGTTGAGGTTTCCTATTATTGGGTTTGTTATCCTTCCTACAAAATTTCTTTTTGAACTTCTTCTGATTTCCATTAGGTTTCTTCTTAGGATTTTGGGGGTTCTTAGCTTTTCGCTCTTGATAAACCTCCCATTACTATTCCTCTTCTTTAGCTCCTATCGAGCTTGCTCGGGTAGAGTATCGTATTTATAACAGAAGTGTGACTCTGCTCATGCATGTCTACATCATGCCTTAACCTAGACTCCAATCCAAGAGTGAACTTGTGAGCCCGCATTTTCTCATTATAAACAGGTATATATTTGAACAGTCTTACAAACTTCTTATAGTACACCTCTACTATGTTGGTTCCTTGTTTTAGACTAGCACATTCTTCAAAATTTAAGGCATATAAATGCTTTTTTAGGAATCTCTTCTTAAATATATTTATAAATTCTTCCCATGGGGTGTAAATAAGTTCAATCTTAGTTTCCTCATAGTAGGTTTCCCACCATTCCAAAGTATCCCCTTCCAGGTTAATCATAGCCCAAAGTGTTCAGGTTCTCGATGAGTAGCCTTTAATCGTAAAGTGAACCTCTTCTTCTCTCAGCCATGCTTCCATTGCATCCCCATCACCCTCCCCATAAAACTTGGATATACTAATGTTTTTCATGTCCCTAGTTGTTTCCTTTTCTGCTAAGGTTCTGGCTTGCACTTGTTCTACAGTTAGTCAACTATCTAGACCAATCTTTAAACATCGAAATTGTGAATTCTGGTTCATAGTTGTTTCCAACAATTATCTTATCTGATCCTACATAGCAGTGACCATAGCGATGAGGTCTTCTACATCCCTATTGGGGCTTATTGGTCCCCCATCTTGGTTTTCTCCTTCGACATTACTTTTTTGAGTTTTTCTATGTGTAGACCTCCCTCTTCTGGTCTTAGGTGGCATATTAACCCGATTCCATCCAAGAAAGAATATTATATTACAATTTTATCTTAAGTTGTATCTCTAATTCAAGTCATAATGCAAAGTCCTCTTGCTAGGTGCATTAACAATCTAACTAGGGTAATATCCCAGGCTAGGATGTGTCATTGATATCGAAGCCCATACTAAGGCATCCTAACAGCCACTCTACCTTGGGGTTAATGCCCATTAGATTCTAGCAAATAGGGTTTTCTAGATCATCCCAGCTTTAGCCCTTTTCTTAAGCAAGCCTTCATTGGATACATCTAATTTCCTTTAGCACACATAGAAGCTCTATACCCTCATACCTAGAGCTTTGATACCAAATGTAACGACCCAAAAATACACAAACAAAAAATAGAAAAAAAAAAATTACTAATGAGAGAGATACATGAACCCCTAACCCAACTAGTATTTACCTAAAGTTTTGATCCCCTAAGTTTTCCTAAAAGCTACATCTCACGAGGTGCCCTAACACAAGCCTGTTTGTGTAGGCATACCATGTGTTACTACAAATAAGCCCATATTTCCTATTACTCTTTATGATTTAGACTTATTACCCTCAGTCCATCGAAGGTATACACGCATCTCCATATCATACACATATCATTATGCGTAGGTATGCTATGAGTATTGTGAGTTAAGCTATCTATCTTGTCTACACGATAATCTATCTTAACTTAGATGTAGTCTCTCCACAACTTAGTACTTTATCTCCCTAAGGGGGTCTCCATTCCCTTAGGTATCCTATGTTCACCCTAAGGGATTCTCAATTCCCTTGGGTCACCTATGTTCACCCTAAGGGGTTCATAATTCTCTTAGGTCACCTTTGAGCTAACCCTAGAACTCTACTCTTAGATTTATATTATCAAGCAACCAAACAAGAATACATCTAGATACTAAAACATCAAAGAGTAATCACTAAGCATCCAAAAAATAAAGAATGATTAATGCTAAAAGAGAAATAGCTACATAGTATAGCCAAATACAAAAATAAAGTAAAAGTATCTTCTCTAAATTAATAAACGGTCTGAGGTGTATACCAATTGGTTCATCCAAACTCCAAAATGGGGCGGAGGTCCAAGGTTCAAATCTCGGGCCTCGTCGGACTGAACGCTTGTCCCTTTCTTGGTGCTTTCAGCGACGTAAAAGGTTTAAAATTATTGTGGCATGGTGGTTATAGGAGCGGACTGCGCGAAGATCTATGTGGCGGCTTCTGGGGCGGATAGCGTAGAATACTGTGGCAGCCATAAAAGCTGGACAGCCTGCCCAGATTCGTTGCGGCTACCGATTCCACCATGTAAATTCAAAAAACAAACAAAAAAAAAAATTAATAAACATTTATTGCATTAAATCTTGCATGGTAAATCTTTCTTACTTTAAATAATATTACATTAACTACATCGGGGATATCTCCCTAGAATTCTAGTTTATTTGAGCATAAGTAAATCAACATAAAATACAATTACCTATACTTTGTTTCCATTGAAGTCTCATACCTTTAACCTCTAAAACAATCCTTTATTCATTCCCTAAATCAAAGCCCCATAACTTCAATTCAAAGAATAAATTTACATCCTTTTTAATTAAAATCTCCTAAGATAATCAACATTAATCAAAGGTTCCTTTTTAATTAAAATCCCCTAAGATAATCAACATTAATCAAATGTTTCTTTTTTTAATTAAAATCTCCTAAGATAATCAACATTAATCAAAGGTTCCCTTTTAATTAAAATCTCCTAAGATAATCAACATCAATCAAAGGTTCCTTTTTAATTAAAATTTCCCAAGATAATCAATATTAATCAATGGTTCCTTTTTAATTAAAATCTCCCAAGATAATCAACATTAATCAAAGGTTCCTTTTTAATTAAAATCTCCTAAGATAATAAACATTAATCAAAGGTTCCTTTTTAATTAAAATCCTCCAATATATTTCATATAAATCAAAGGTTTCAGTTTAATTAAAATCCTCCAATATATTTTGTAGACACCAAATCCTAGCCACTTGTCTACCATCACCCTTTCCCATCATTCAATTGGTCATTCCATGCCTTTCCCGCCATCTTATGGCCCACTTTAACCTTTTCCCGCCATTTTCAGACCCATATTTGACTTATTTATATTTATTTTATATTATTTATATTTAAATATAATATTTTATATTATATTTTCATATATTTATTATAAAATATATCTTTATAAGCTAAATTAACCTCAGTCGTCCGATTTGATATAATCTCAGCCATCCATATTCCATAATTTATGTCACACTTAAAGTTTAATATCAGCCTTTGGATCCACTTTAATATTAGCCACACGATCAAAAGTGTCAAGCTAAAACCCTAAGAAAACCCTAGGCTTGATAATAAATAGGAGCATTCTCAATGCTCAACCCCTGAATCCTGGAAAACTTGAACGTTGGAGCTCTAATTTACTTGTGAGGCCTAACCTTGTTGAGATATTATTTCTTGTGAGTAGATTGTGCCCTAGTTGATCCTTCCCCAAAATCCTAGCTTGCCTAGGATTTTTGGATTCCAGCCACTTTCGTACCCCATTTTTGTCACCACCATTATCTTCCATCCATCGATCCCTTTGCATTCCCTTGATCTACTTCTACTGATTTAGCCCTAATCTATAGGCATAGCCGAGCGCCTGCCTCATCCCATAGGTGTAGTCACACGCCTATCACATTCTGCAGGTGCAACCCCATGCTTGTTGTTCCCACAGCCACACACCAGAATCTACTACATACGATCACCAAGTGTCGTTGGGGCACCTTGCCATAAATCTGCAATGGAGTAACATGACAACAAAGTAAGTATTTGTGTGTATTTATTTGTTGTTATTTGGATTCTGCATGTTTTTTTATTTAGATCTAGGGTTTTAGTTAGTATTTCTGAGGGTTCACACTGTGGAATTATCATTTTATTTACTAACAACTTTATGTTTGTTGTATGTGTTGTTAGTCTCACAATGACACTGAGAGGGGGGTGAATCAGTGTAGCTCTTTAAAACTTAAATCTTCAACTCTTAAAGCCGAAACAATGAAAACTTAAAACCAAATAAAGCAAATATAACAAGAGAGCATCACACAACACAAGATGTACCGAGGTTCACCGATTTGGCTACTCCTCAAAAATGACTGTTTGGACTCCCATCCAAATCCAGCCTTTGCAAAGCAACAACTTTACAATCAATTTACCAACACCCACTGGAAGGAGCACCAACCCCTGATTTATCTGCACCAACAGAAAGGAGCACCAACCCCCGATTTATTTGCACCAACAGGAAGGAGCACCAACCCCTGATTTACCAGCACCAACTGGAAGGAGCACCAACCCCTGATTTATTTGCACCAATAGAAAGGAGCACCAACCCCTGATTTACCAGCACCAACTGGAAGGAGCACCAACCCCTGATTTACCAGCACCAACTGGAAGGAGCACCAACCCCTGATTTATCTGCACCAATAGAAAGGAGCACCAACCCCTGATTTACCCCACAAGGAGCACCACCCCGATTTACACCACAAATAGAAGGAGCACCAACCCCTGATGCCAAGCACCAACTTGGACTTCAATTTTGAAACTAGAAGATTGACATATAAATGCCTTCACTTTTACAAGACCCTGACTGGTCTATTGCTTACTCAACATCTCCCACAATTCACACAACACACATCCTTCTCGCTCGCCTCTTTCTCTCCTCTCCCCTCATTTAAATTCTCCAAGCAACACTCCTTTTATAACCATCCTTTCTCTTTGTAACTCCAGTTGTAACTTCTTCTTTCATATTCTCATACGCCACTTGTCAATTGTAACGCCTTCTTTATGTAACTCCTTTTGTATATATAGAGTAGGCATTTCATCAAACACGTTACATGCAAAGAATTGACACCATATTCTCCTACCATGACTGTTCGTCTTCTCGGTCATGACTGTTCATCTTCTCCTTGCAACTGTTCATTTTCTCTTTGCATGTCTGTTCTTTTTCTCTTTGCATGTCTTTTCATTTTCTATTTTAACGACTATTCATTTTCTCCTTCCATCTTTCGTTTTCTTCACCTGTTCATTTTCTCCTTCCATGACTATTCATTTTCTCCACATGGGCATGCATCCACTTCTTTCCATATGTAACGACCATCTTAAATGATTTCAAATCATTAAAGATTCCTTATGGGTCCATGTCACTATGCAGTCTTTAGTTTCACCATCCTGGTGTTCATGTCGCGATATCGCGACACTTTTGTTTCTCTGCTGCTCCTTTTGAGTCAAAAATGCGACATGTCGCGATATCGTGACACTTTTGTTTCTCTGCCCTGCCCTTTTTGAGTCACAAAAATGTGACATGTCGCGATATCGTGACACTTTTGTTACTCTGCTTGCCTGCCCTTTTTGAGTCACAAAATGTGACATGTCGCGATATCGTGACACTTTTCTTACTCTGCCTGCCTCCTTCTTGAGTCAAAAATGCGACATGTCGCGATATCACGACACTTTTCTTACTCTCCTGCCCTTTTGAGTCGAAATGCGACATGTCGCGATATCGCGACACTTTTTCTTTCTCTCTCTCTTTTTGAGTCACAAAAATACATCTCGCGATATCGTCGACACTTTTTTTTCTCTCTCTTTCTCCTTGCTTTGGCCCCGAAAATACATGTCGCGATATCGTGACACTTTTTCTTCTCTCTCTTTCTCTTTGCTTTGGCCCACGAAAATACAACATGTCGCGATATCGCGACACTTTTTCTCCTTGCTCTTTCTCTTAGCTTTGGCCCGTGAAAATACAACATGTCGCGATATCGCGACACTTTTTCTCCTTGCACTTTCTCTTAGCTTTGGCCGTGAAAATACAACATGTCGCGATATCGTGACACTTTTTCTCCTTGCATTTTCTCTTATCTTTGGCCGCGAAAATGCAACATGTCGCGATATCGCGACACTTTTTCTCCTTGCATTTTCTCTTCTCTTTTGGCCGCGAAAATGCAACATGTCGCGATATCGCGACACTTTTTCTCCTTGCATTTTCTCTTCTCTTTTGGCCATGAAAATGCAACATGTCACGATATCGCGACACTTTTTCTCCTTGCATTTTCTCTTCTCTTTTGGCACAAAAATGCAACATGTCGCGATATCGTGACACTTTTTTCCCTTTGCTTTTTCGCTTCTCTTTTGCATATGGGCCACTTCGGTCTTCTTGGACAACCTGTAACAACTTCACCCAAACATCAAAAACATCCTCATAAGCATTTAACATCACTGTACATACTCTGAATAACCTCTGAACTCCTGTCCACTGCATCAACCGATCTATCTGACTGTGTTGACAACAATGACAATACTGTCGCTGCACCTTGCTCAACAATCTCCCCCTTTGGAATTGTTGGCAACACACGTGCAATTTCCTGTAACTCTTCTCCCCCTTTGACAACAATATCAAAGGGCTGCTGTAGACTCCCCCTGAGTCCATGCACAACATTCTCAGGCAAAAATTATTACACTTAGCAAAAATCACAAACATGAGCAAAAAGATAAACAAATACACAAATGCTCCCCCGAAGAATGTGGTCCCGATAGCTAGTCAATTCTTGGGAAGCGTGACCACTCCCAATTTATTGCGAAGGTACTCAAAGACTTCCTTGGGCAACGGTTTTGTGAAGATATCCGCTACTTGCTCTGTTGTTGGAACAAAATCCAACTTAACCTCACCTTTCGCAACTTTCTCCTGCGTACAACACGTTGTCGCTGCAATATATTCTGCCTCTGCTGTGGATAAGGAGACTGACTCTTGTTTCTTACTGTGCCATGCGACCAACCTGTCTCCAAGATAGAATGCACCTCCACTGGTACTCTTTCTGTCATAAAGTCTTCTTGGATAAGCACTCTAATCTTTGCTCATCATATTATAATTCTTGTTGTACCTTGCTTTTACTTATTTAGTATAGTTTGATCAACACTGCAACTCTCAACTACGCAAAAGTTACTCCCAAATCAAAAGTGATCGACTCTCCAGGCAGCCTATGCATAATTTCTTCAGCCTTTTGACTGCCACCTCCTCCGTGATTGACGACTTTGCCTCGCATCCGTTGTGCAGCTCAATGTCTCTGGTTTCTAACGGCTGCCATGAATGTTTTCATCGCCTATGCAGGTATTGACAGTGGACCGTTACATCTAGCGTTGGAGCCTCAATCTGCATGCAGTCATCAACACTCGATATTCTGCTTCTTGCTAGGGCATATGTCAGGGCTACTCAATGTCTTAGGCGAACGTTCTTCACGCGATTCCAGGGAGCATTTCTCCTCGCTGCGATCAAGGGATTCCTCGGGCAATATCTCGCATTTCTCAAATAATGCAAGACTTTCTTAGGTGCATAGGCATCTTGTCCTCCTTGGCGCTTCACCACCTGGGCGCTATTCTCTCAACGTCTCTGCCTTGCATGTGCCACTTGGCACTCTTGACCAACCGGGTGCTAGTGCCACTGTTTGCTTTGACTCTGGCATCTCTTTGATAATGGCTACTTCTTTAGAGAAAATTAATGCTCTCTTATTACCTCCACAAACAACTACATGAACTGAAACACACTTTGACAACTATACGACAACTCCCCCTGACTACTTGCCTTTCATCCTCAGATAACCAAACAACATAGGAGCATTAAAATAAAACTTTAAGATTGCTCCCCCTGAGGATGTGCTACCTGGAGCTGCTTAGTGCAATAGAGGAGTAGTCTCCTTCAGTCCAAGGAGACACGATTTCCTCTCTTCTTTCTTTCTCCAACCTTTCTTGAACTTGGGCTTGAGTTTTTCAATTGCATCCCTATTTTGAACCTTTTCGTGAACTTGAACATTTCTCTTGGGTGGTTGTCTCTTGTGCATCCTTGATGGATGATTATTTTCCTTTCTTTGATGCACATGATTTCTTCCCCGTCTATGTTGCATTCTTTGTGTCTGATGAAATCTACTGTCTTACCTTAGATTAGATACAAAAGTTCTTGGACAAAACCTTGCTATGTGCCCATGACCATTACATTTAAAACATTGCACATGGTGTTCAACCGGAATAACAGATGTATTTCTACCAACGATAACTCTTTGATCTATTATTCAATCCACAATAAATTGCCTTGTGACCATAATGGTTGCATCTAAAACAATAGCCATTAAAAGCATTATTATGAATAAAGTGAGAGTGATAGAACCTCTTTTGTTGTGGTTGCTTTGTTGTAGATCTCCTTTGAGATTTTCTTCCTTTTGAAGATTCAGCTTCAAGCTTTTCTTGCTTTGATCCTTCAGCAGTGGACTTCTTCTTCTCTGCAGATTTAGAAGATGAAGGTTGTTCAACTTCACATCCAAGACCAAGCTTACACATGGGGCTTCTTTGTTGCCTTATCATTTTATCTAGCAACTCTGTGCTCTTCTCAAATTTGAGATTTGTATTGGCCTCTTCTAGTTGTTTCCTCAATAAAACAATCTCCTCTTCTTGTTTGCAAGCAAACAATCTCTTTCTCATTGATCTCGTGACCCGAGAGTTTCTTCAATCCTTTTGGACTCTTCTACTTGCAGCTTTAGATCACTAAAAACTTTGTTAGATTCCTCTTCACGTTTGCTACATACATCGACTTTATCATCCAGGTGTGACTTCAAGGCTTCTTCTATTTTCTTGGCTTTATGAATTTGTAAGAAGAGATCTTCAATCTTATCCCCATATTCTTCCAACTTCTTGGACAGTCTTCTGTTCTTTTTCCTTTCTATATTCAACTCTTCAAGTGCAGCGATCAACTCACCTTCTAGATCTACTTCAAGCTCAAGGTTTTCATCACATACTTCAGAATTCACTCCTATCTTTTCTAGTTCAATTTTCTCTTCCACAGGAACTGAAACTGACTGAGATGCCTTATTGGAGGAAGATCTATTCTTCTTACCCATTGCGTACTAATCCAAGATCAACCCTAGCTGATTTAGCCTGACAAGGGAAACTGGCTCTGATACCAATTGTTAGTCTCACAATGACACTGAGAGGGGGGTGAATCAGTGTAGCTCTTTAAAACTTAAATCTTCAACTCTTAAAGCCAAAACAATGAAAACTTAAAACCAAATAAAGCAAATATAACAAGAGAGCATCACACAACACAAGATGTACCGAGGTTCACCGATTTGGCTACTCCTCAAAAATTGACTGTTTGGACTCCCATCCAAATCCAACCTTTGCAAAGCAACAACTTTACAATCAATTTACCAACACCCACTGGAAGGAGCACCAACCCCTGATTTATCTGCACCAACAGAAAGGAGCACCAACCCCTGATTTATCTGCACCAACAGAAAGGAGCACCAACCCCCGATTTACCACACCAACAGAAGGAGCACCAACCCCAATTTATCGCACCAACAGAAAGGAGCACCAACCCCCGATTTACCACACCAACAAAAGGAGCACCAACCCCTGATTTACCACACCAACGAAAGGAGCACCAACCCCTAATTTATCTGCACCAACGAAAAGGAGCACCAACCCCTGATTTACCAGACCAACGGAAGGAGCACCAACCCCGATTTATCACACCAACAAAAGGAGCACCAACCCTTACAAACAAAAGGAGCACCAACCCCAATGCCAAGCACCAACTTGGACTTCAATTTTGAAACTAGAAGATTGACATATAAATGCCTTCACTTTTACAAGACCCCGACTGGTATATTGCTTACTCAACATCTCTCATGCAACACACACCCTTCTCGCTCGCCTCTCCTCCTCCTCTCTCTCCTCTCACCTTCCAGATAAATTCCCCAACTTAAATTCTCCAAGCAACACTCCTTTTATAACCATCCTTTCTCTTTGTAACTCCAGTTGTAACTCCTTTCATATTCTCATACGCCACTTGTCAATTGTAACGCCTTCTTTATGTAACTCCTTTTGTATATATAGAGTAGGCATTTCATCAAACACGTTACATGCAAAGAATTGACACCATATTCTCCTACCATGACTGTTCGTCTTCTCGATCATGACTATTCGTCTTCTCCTTGCATGACTATTCGTTTTCTCTTTGCATGTCTATTCTTTTTCTCTTTGCATGTTTGTTCGTTTTCTATTTTAAATGTTCATTTTCTCCTTCCATACTGTTCATTTTCTATTTAACATCGTTCATTTTCTCTTCCATGACTATTCATTTTCTCCACATGGGCATGCATCCGCTTCTTTCCATATGTAACGACCATCTTAAATGATTTCAAATCATTAAAGATTCCTTATGGGTCCACGTCACTATGCAGTCTTCAGTTTCACCATCCTGGTATTCATGTCGCGATATCACGACACTTTTGTTTCTCTGCCTGCCTAGCCTTTTTGAGTCGCGAAAATGTGACATGTCACGATATCATGACACTTTTGTTACTCTGCCTGCCTGCCCTTTTTGAGTCGCGAAAATGCGACATGTCGCGATATCGTGACACTTTTGTTACTCTGTCTACTCGCCTTCTTGAGTCATGAAAATGTGACATGTTGCGATATCGTGACACTTTTATTACTCTGCCTGCCTGCCCTTCTTGAGTCGCAAAATGCGACATGTCGCGATATCGTGACACTTTTCTTACTCTGCCTGCCTACCCTTCTTGAGTCAGAAAATGCGACATGTCGCGATATCGCGACACTTTTTCTTTCTCTCTCCTGCATGTCCTTTTTGAGTCGCAAAAATGCGACATGTCGCGATATCGTGACACTTTTTCTTTCTCTCTCTTTCTCTTTGCTTTGGCCCTGAAAATACAACATGTCATGATATCGCGACACTTTTTCTCCTTTCTCTTTCTCTTAGCTTTGGCCCGAAAATACAACATGTCGCGATATCGTGACACTTTTTCTCCTTGCTCTTTCTCTTAGCTTTGGCCGCGAAAATGCAACATGTCGTGATATCGTGACACTTTTTCTCCTTGCACTTTCTCTTCTCTTTTGGCCACGAAAATGCAACATGTCGCGATATCGCGACACTTTTTCTCCTTGCATTTTCTCTTCTCTTTTGGCCGCGAAAATGCAACATGTCGCGATATCGCGACACTTTTTCTCTTTGCATTTTCTCTTCTCTTTTGGCCACGAAAATGCAACATGTCGCGATATCGCGACACTTTTTCTCCTTGCATTTTCTCTTCTCTTTTGGCCACGAAAATGCAACATGTCGTGATATCGCGACACTTTTTCCTCTTTGCTTTTTTGCTTCTCTTTTGCATATGGGCCACTTCGGTCTTCTTGGACAACCTGTAACAACTTCACCCAAACATCAAAAACATCCTCATAAGCATTTAACATCACTGTACATACTCTGAGTAACCTCTGAACTCCTGTCCACTGCATCAACCGATCTATCTGACTGTGTTGACAACAATGACAATATTGTCGTTGCACCTTGCTCAACATGTGCAAGACCGGGTAGTATTAATCAACGATTTTTGAGTAGTTTTTGAAGCTAGAGTGGCTTGATTATAGATAACTAGAAGCCCACTCACCCTGTTGGAAGCAAGATACATTAGAGACACTACTTGTTGTTGTAGCTAGGATTTCGGAGAACCCTAGCATCTGTAATTACTATATCAAAATAATTCCATTGAACAGAACGATTGTAACAAAGGAGTTTCTCAGCTCCCCCATCTATTGAATAAAATCATATTTTACACAATCTCTTGTTCATTGATTTATTTTACTTTATATTATTTTTAGTGTTGTCGTTTCGGTTCACATATTCATATAAATCAAAGGTCTCATTTTAATTACAATTTCATGGTAAAAGTTTCTAATCCAAGTTCTACAACCAAAGGCTAACACCCTTCATGGCGGATGTAGAACAACCTCTGTAGAAATATTAAAGGACTGCCAAAACTAGAGTTCAAATAAAGTAGAACCAAGTGCTATGTTTTCACTTCTATCGCCACTAAGCTTACGTAACAACAGATTTTCCCCACAGAGGCGGATGGTTTTATGCTATAAGCAAAATTTTCTAAACTCAACCCTCTCTTTAACCACGGGTGATTTTATCTACAAGCGGCACTCCCAAATGCAACACTCTTTCTTGGAGTATGGGTGGTTTTCCCACTACAACAATCATCTCTAAAATAGGGTTCCCTCTCTTGGAACATAGCGCTCTCGAACTCCCTCCCCATGTTTGAAAAAGGCAAGGGCCCTGCCCTCCCCCACCGTTCAAAAGGGCCTGTTAAAAGGGGCTGGCTTTAAAAAGGAGGGGGATAGGATTTTCATTTAAAAAGGGGCGCTCTCCATATTTTAAGGTTCGCTGAGGGGAAGTGCCCATATTACATAGCTACAGCTTTCCCGATTTTAAATAGTCAGCAGTGCCTATAATAACACACATCATATGACGTATATAAGCGAATCATTAGTCCATAATGCTCTTAGACATGTAGTGCCCCCAAACACTCATAGTGCTCTCTCTCTTCGACACACAGTGCCTCAAACATGCATAACTCTTTCTCTAAACACATAGTGCCTCAATCACGCACACAATGCTCTCTCTTTGACACATAGTGCTCTCCAACATGTAGTGTTTTTCAAACATGCACAACGCTTTCTCTAAACACATAGTGGCTTCAAATACGCACATAACGCTTCCTCTAAACACACGGTGGCTTCAAATACGCACATAGTGCTTCCCCTAAACACACAGTGCCTTCAAATACGCACACAATGCTTCCTCTAAACGCACACTAGCTTCAAATACGCACACAACGCTTCCTCTAAACACACATTGGCTTTTAATATGCATACAACACTTCCTCTAAACACACAGTGGCTTCAAACATGCACACAACACTTCCTCTAAACACACAATGGCTTCAAATATGCATATAGTGCTTCCTCTAAACACACAATGGCTTTCTATACTTATACATAAGTGGTTTCCAATTTTTTTAATGGATTTTCATGGTACAAGGGGAGTATAACCAGGTTTCAAACTAAGACATTCACCATACCAACGCATGTAAAAATGGATTTAAAGTTTAAAACACTCCAACCTTAATACTTCTATGAAAATGGAATCTAGTGGTGTCTTGGCTATCTCTCCCCTTTGCTTGCGATGCGTTCCTCTCTTTTCCTCGATCCCTAGTCTTTGTCTCCTCCATCCTCCCTTCATCCTCCCTCTGCATTTCTTCATCTTCCTCCTTCCTTTTTCCTTACTTGCACCTTGCGTGCTTACTTGCTCCAGGTGGCTCGTTCGTCGTCCCTTCTCGAACCTTGAGTCCAACCTCGAGCCCCCTTTCTTCAATGCTTTTTCCCTTATCCTCTGGCGGTAAGGATTCCTCTTTCCTACAATTTCCATCTTTGGAACTTAGTAGCCCCCTAGATTATTTTCATAGGTTACACTATATAGGGGAAAGGGATATTTATATTTTTAAAATGAAGAATGGTACCTTTTTAAATAAAATATCATTTACATGATATTTATCACCATTAAAATATATTTCTTTTATTTAAACAATTTCATAATTGCTCTTTCTTTAAAATAAAAGATATCTATTTCTTAAATGGATTTTTTTTCATTTATTTCAATTAATTAAATTCTTTCAATGAATTTTCCAATATCATTAAAGTGAACACCTTTAATTAATTTAAATGAACTCTCATTTATTAATTACAATGAAGTTTACTAATGACCTCAAAATAAATCAATCATTATTAAATTAAAACCTCATTAATTAATTTAAATGAATCTTCATTTAGAATATAAATTTAATTTGCTTTTCTTCATAAGAATGATGCTCTATTTTCACTTCAACATGACAGTCTACTTTATGCATCCACATACATTTTGCAGTTGTTCTCCTATAGAAATCCCAATATTAAGCTATCCAAGCCATGATGCAGTAGAGAGAAAACAAATTTATAAAGCAACAAAGAGGGAATCTTTCCATCAACCCAATCACCTATCTTAGCCAAAGATTTTATGATAGCTACTAGGCTATCAACTTAAAGCTCAAGATGATTAGTCATCGATGATTATTCCTTTCAACAATGCATACCTATATGAAGGTATCTATCCATGTTATCCCCAAGTACCTTAATCATCATTTCCCCTGATATTAGGTACCCTCTTTTCTGGTGGATGCTTCTGCCTTCTCCACCTATGAGTGTACCTGATCCTACACACTTGGTAATATGTTAGCGATAACATACCCTTATAAATCAACTAAACATAATATAGTTGGTTCGATTGTTCAAACTAAGTATCACCACATCATAGGTTAATACATTGTTTCTTTGTGCCATATAGTCCGCTAGGGAGGGTCATGACATAAGAGCCATGATAAATCAAAGACATCGGCAATATACACAGGCACAAATCATCTAAGAAAATATTCAAAGATAGTGTTGAAAAATTAAAAGAAATCAAGTGTGTGTAAGCTTCCTATGAAGTGCAACCAAGAGTAAAACTATTCGATCAGATAAATATTAAGTAAAATCTATTAGTGTGCTTAGTATAGCAAGGAAGTAAAGTTAAAGCCTTCATATTAATCGTCATTGAGATAGACAAGGTACAGTCTTACGTAGGGTAGCAAAGTTAAAGCCTTCATGTTAGTCATCACCAAGTCAAACAAAAAGATCTGAAAAGAAGAAAGCATATTATAAATCTGAGATAGCAAGTATAAATAAATATTTAAAGCTAAGAACAGAAGAACACATCAAAGCTAAATGCAGTAGAATTACACAATATCTAAGGACCATTGAAGAAAGGTGAAAAGTAACAATCGTTCCTTCCAAAATGCAAATTCCATTGAAACGCCAACATAATAAAATCTCACAAAGCATCAACATTCAAACACAAAAGTTTTACTATCATCTCCAAAGCACCAATGAAGTGATAAAGAAAGGAGTGCAACAGTTGAGGTTAATAGTCTATTCTCAAGTGCAAACATTTAAACTTATCATTAGCAATGTTAGAAGGACGGTGTTTGGTAGGAGAAGATACCGATTTGGTAGTGTAACATTTGAGTGCTAAATGTAACATCGTCTTGAAGCCAAGTGTGCATTTGTGTAATGTTAATAAACCCCTAACATTCTGACTACCTAAAGTATAACGCTCAATAAGTTCAAGTAGGCTAATTAAAGAAATGGTGCACAAGTTGGTAGTAGCAAATTCAAAGCAATTATTCACAACCGATTGAGTCATGAGGGCGCAAATATTGGTGAAGGTATTTTTTAATTTCTAAATTTTTTTATAAGATTTAATAAAATTGGGAACTATAAGGTTTTATAAGGCTTTATAAATTTTTATAAGGGGATATTAAATGCAGAAATAAGGAATGCTAATTCAATAGGAAGTTATTTATTAAAGCCTTGTTATTAAAGTTAAGATAGGAGTGCTAGAGTTGATTAGTAGTTTGAAGTTATTTCTTTGAAGTTATAAGTTTATATTTATTAAGGAGTGATAAGTAAATAGTGGAAAGAGAAATGATTTAGATAGTGGAGAGATAAGTAGATTAATTAATGATATAATACGTTTTTGAAGTTATAAGGATTTAATTAATAGTATTTTGAATTTGGTTGAGTTACTAAGTTTTTGAAATAATAGTTTATTGATTTTTTGCAAAATAATTAAGTTGGGAGACAAAAGGTATTCAACTTCAAACTTAGAAAATTAATTTTGTAAAATTCTTAGTTTCTAAAAATTAGGGAGTTATAAGGAATTCTACTTCATAGATTTTATAATTTAGAAAATTTAAACCTAGAAAGACATAAGGTAGTCTACATCAAAGGTCATATGAGCACTACTATGTCAAACAAGTTCTTTCTTTTTGAATCTCAACTTTTGAAAGGACCAAATTATGCTTAATGAAAATAAAGTGAAATCAATTCTAATAGTGGAAAAACTTTGGGATATAGTTAGTGGAGCAAAAATAAAACCTGTTGAAGATGTTAGAGAAATTCAAAATATGAATATGGTGAAGCCAAAGCACTTATGATAATAACTTTTGTAATTACTAATGAAATACAACCTTATATAAGTACAACAAAAACTTCTATAGAATCTTGGAGTACATTAGCTAAAATATTTGAAGGGAAAAACAAAGCTACTATATTCAATCTTCAATCTCAGTTATATTCCTTGAAATTTAATAGTGGTGAAAGTATTGAACTATTTCTCAGAAAGATAACAGATATAAAAGCTAAACTTTTAACTCTAGAAGAAAAGGTAGAAGCATAAATTTTTGTAGATATAATCCAAGGAAATCATATGAATCAAAGTGCTTAAATATATAGGTCATCACAATAGAGACAATATCAAACTCAATATAATCCATAATGATTATAATTCCATTGTCAATATCCTCATCAATATCAGTATAGTCAACCTCAGTTGCAATAATGAGAGGGAAATCAGAAAGGCCATCCATGAAATCCAAGAGCTAGAAGAAACTACTAAAGAAATAAACTCAAACCTCTTTCAACAAAATTGATAGTCGATGAAGATGCATTTCTCTTACATAATTTGAAGGACACTAATATTACAATTGATCATGATACAAGAAGACAACATGATAAGAACAATATAGAAAAGAATAAACTGAAAAATTAGAGGAAGAAGATCAAGAAAATTCATAAGACAAAAAAAGAACAAAACAAGCTCAAGTCCCAAGATTACGTGAAGGAAAAAGACCTTGATTGAAGACTAAAGTCTTCAAAAACCAAATAATGTAATACATGGGGGGTGTTGGAGAATTTTACATTATTTGGTACATGCTAATGTACCCGCATGGTACAATCTTGTAAATATTAAATTAGGGTTGTGTCCTAGATTAGAGTGTGAGTAAATATTTTATGTAATGTAATAATGTGCAGGAAATGTACAAGTGTTATGTAAATGAGTGTGCAAGTGTTGTGTTTAGATGTGCACAAATGTCTCATATGTAAGTGTGCACATGTGTTCTTATATTAGGATGTGTTATGTGAAGAGTCATGTCGAAGTGTGCATACAAGATCGAGTCATGTGTATGCAACTATCAATTGGAGAAGCCAACAGTTACGAGACTTGGCATAAAGAAAGGAAGAGTCAAGTAACCAAAGAGTCATCCTACAATGGCTATATATTACTCCATAGTAGACATAGCCTACATCGCCTACACAGTCCACATATTCTATATTATCTATGCAAAAAATATTGTTATTGTATGATATTTTTATGATACATTTGTAAGAGAAGGAGGGGTAATAAGGATTGCATACATTTGAGCAACTAATATTGTAATTTGTGCTACATGCTTTGTACATGTATGATTTAGGCTACTACATTCATATTTATCTTCTTAGTAATGAATATTAGTTGAGATACTATAAGCCTTGATTTTACATATTAGTTGGCTCATAATATTCTAGTTACATCATATCTTGATCTTACTATATTGCAGCTATCATATATTTGATCTTGTGAATATTTATCTTGTGAATTTACATTAATATTAAGGCTTCAAAAGCCATCATTATCAAGCTAAGAGGCCACCTCTTAGGGTCTATTGATGACATAAATAAGTAAATTTAGTTTACAAAGAACTATTAAATTAGTCTTCCAAATTGATATGCATAATATACAATATTTGTTTCCTCATGTCTGAATGTTGGTACCAACCCTTATTTTTTATAAATAAATTAAATTTATGAAAATGATTATCCCCTTTCTAATTATTGGTAAATCACATTGAGAGTATTTGTCAACCTCATTTAACATGACCCATATTTCAAAACTTGAAAATCAAGTCATCTTTCAATTATAATGAATTTGTTTTGAACCTTGATCTTGACATTAACACAATTATTCAAAATTATTCAACTCATGTTTCACATATCCCTTATATTCTAAATCAATTCTACACCTCTTTATCAGCCAATATTTACCTTATCATACTGTATCGCCCAAATTTTTTGCACCCTTACCTTCAGGCTAAAGGATCCGTGCCCGGAAGGGGGATGCGAGAAGGATGGGACAATACCTCGGACGGAGAGGCCCTTTGAAGGTCGCGCCTCTCGGGGGAGGGGTATAAGGGTGAATTTTTGATGGATGGTGGGGTTCACCAAGAAACTTTGAGTGGCAGTTTCCACGCCTAGGTTGAGAATGGGTTTGATGTGTTCATTTTATGTTCAATCATTCAGATTCCTAGGTTGGCCAAAATGAATCTAAGCTATTCTATATGAAATTTCTGGTTTATATGAAGACAACAAACATAAATGAATCCTAAATACAGAGAATATCTAAAATGGAGAAGAGTGCACCTGATTTCTGATGTCTGATGAAGATTCTGAAGCTTGTAGGAGTCCAGATCATCTCGGATATGACAGGATCATCTGTAATTGTACAGAATCATCCAGATCATAGGAGATCATCTGAGATCAGCCAAGATCGTCAACGACCTGACGAATTCGTCAGACAAATTCGTCAGAAACCTGCAATCATGAAAACAGACACCAAAAACCAAAAATACAATTGCAAGAATGATACAAAATGATAGAAATAAGAATATAAATGCTTAAATGATAAATCCAGATATCAAATCAAATGGGATGCAATGTTTTAATAATTTATTTTGAATTTTATCATGCAAATATGCTAAATGAGGTGAACTCCAAGATGCAGAATAGAAGTGAATTAATCTAATGCACAATTAAATAAGAAAAAGAGATAGAGAATGCAAACTTAGGGCTCTGATTGCCCCCAATCTGAACTGTAGTCAAAATCATCTGCAATCGTACGAGATCATCGCCGATCTCGACAGGATCGTCCAAAATTGTGGTTGAATCGCCTGCGACGATCCGAGCTTCCTCCGACTGAAACACAGTGAGATCCTGCAATAAAACTTGAAAACACAAGTGCAAATGATGGGGGATAGGATGTTCTAACACAGCAAAAACTAAAGTTGCAGGGAAATGATCAGCCAGGGGGATAAACTGGGAAAATCCCAAGTTTATATAGGATTAGGGGGAGGTTAGGAGGTTGGGGATCATCCCAATCTGGGAGATCTCCAACGTAGGAATCTCCAACCGTGCAGACACGCTTCTGCCCGAGTTGGAGAGGTTGTTGAAACAGAAGCTAATTATGAAAATTTGGTTTTGGGATGAAATCGTCTGGACGTTCTGTTCCAGATGAATTCGTCCGATTTGGGACGATATCGTCAGATCGGCGACGATATCGTCCAACGGTCAAAACAACTTCTAAAAATGGTGCAAAAAATGAGGTGAGCGGTTAACGGGCGGTTTCGGGGTTAAAATTCAAATTTTTTATCTTTTACTGATGGTTTAACTGCGCCAATTTTAGGGTGCTACATTTTGCCCCCTCTTTAGCGTATTTTTTGAAGAAAATGCGTTAAAGACGAGTTCTTCACGCTTTACGAGAAAGCAAAAATTTATTCCATTTTTTAGACGACGATTCTAGGTCGAATCGTACAACTGTTTGCTATGGTGCCCCCTCCGAGTTTTTACCCAAATCGAACGTTTGAGGTAAAAGCGTGAAAAAGCAAAAATTAAAAAAATGTTGTTTTTAAATAAAAATAAGAAAAATAGGGTAAAACCCTAATTCATTTTTACTGTTCACTTTCGTTGTTTCAGAGCTCTGCAGGCGAAATGGTGGAAACGGCACACAGATCGACAGAGGTCCGACGCGGGTTGCGGGTAAGGATCTAAACCTAGTGTACTATGTTTTTAGCTTGATTTGTTTAATTTTTTACTTGAATTTTAATTGTTTTTGGGCATCGCGGCCATTTTTAGGCCGTCGACGAAAATCGTCCCAATTTCATCGAAATCGTCCCTATATCGTCGATTTCGTCTAAGGACGAAATCGAAGAAATAGGGGCGATCCCGTCCAATAAGGGGCGATCCCCAAATTGAAGAATCGGAGACGATTTCATCCTATTAAGGATGATTTAACTAAATTTGGTACGATATCATCCAATAATGGGCGATATCATTTTTTTATGAGATGAAATTGATTTTAATGATTATGTATTAATGATTTTTGTTGTTTTATTGTTTATTTTGTAGAGGGGATTGCTAAAGAGTCGAGAGTGGAAATACGGGGGTCTCAGGGATGACTTAGCCGTGCTCGATCAGGCCGAGCGAGACAGACTAGCAGAGGTCGGACTACAGCATGTGGTAGAGATGCCACAAATTCCTATAGACATGGGGCTACTGACAGCCCTAGCAGAGAGATGGTATCCGGAGTCGTCCTGCTTTCGGCTATCGACAGGGGAGATGACTCCCACTCTAGAGGATGTATGGAGGATCTTGAGGATCCCCATACATGGGCGGTTCATGACTCCTTCGACCAATCAGGGCCATGCCATGATGAGATTGTGCAATGACCCAAGCTTCACCCTGGAGAAGGGCGGAGTGAACATCGAGGCTTTGAGGCAGATGCCTAGGGCATCTCGATTGACCCGAGTTTTGGTAGGGGTGGTGGGTGGCCTTCTTCTATGCCACCAGAGTGGATGCAGGTTACCGTGGCTCCTCTCAGATGTGGTCTGTGACATGAGAGACCATGGATACAGGTTTGCTTGGGGTAGCTTTGTATTATGCCGCTTGTATAGGATCCTTTACGGGGTCGTATACAAGGGAGGTCGATGTCTGGTGCTGACATCGCTACTACAGGTTTGGTGCTGGGAGCACATTGCGGTGCGGAGGCCGGTAGGGCTTCCACTGATAGGAGTTGATCGGGAGAGACCCCAGGTTTTCTATTGGTGGCTCTAGAGAGGGTCACAATGGTGGATAGATCTATCGATGTCTCGGAGGTTGCTAGATGACCTCACCCCAGATCGGATCACCTGGAGACCATGGAGAGAGCATCCAGGGTGGGTAGAGGATGGACAGGAGTTGGCTCGCATCAGGTGAGTCATCTGGTTGAGGATAGAGCGGGGAGAGGTAGAGCTCCACCGCTATGACCGAGTTTTGAGGTAGTTCGGTCTACAATAGGGGATCCCTTCTCTTAGGGATTATGAGTACTCTCGAACTATGTGGGATAATACTACATTGAGCGGGGCTCCAGACATGCAATGGTTCTGGAGTCAGGACGTTGATGATGCCCCCATTCAGCCAGTGGATGGGGATGATGTGGGGGTAGCAGACGGGTATGATGCCTGGTATGTAGGCATCCGCCCTCCTCGAATGATGAGGGCATAGGGTTCGATGCATGTTGTAGTGCAATGGATGGAGAGGCGGTGCCAGGCTGCCATCGATGCAGCGAGGGGTCACGGAGGGAGGGATCAGCGATGGCCTCCTCAGGAGAGACATCGGAGAGTACCACAGGCTTCGGAGAGACAACAGCAGCCAGAGAGGAGGGAGAGACTCCCTTCTCAGTAGAGGGATAGGCCACCATCGCTCGATAAGGGCAAGGGTGTCGAGGTGGGGGAGAGCAATGAGATGGCGGCTCTCCGGGCGGAGAATGCCCGCCTACGAGCTCAGGTGCAGACTCTTCAGGATGAGGCTACATGGCTCAGGGCTCGGAGCGGAGGGGCGAGCATTCTGGAGCTGGCATGGGCTATTGCGCAGACCACGTTCTACCAGGGGTTGTACTATCATGTGGTTCCAGAGGAGCAGAGGATACCGTTGCCAACCAGCATTGCGGAGCCGATCAGGATGGGGTCATCGAGGACATCATCATGATCGACGTCGAGGACCCACGATACAACACGGACTTCGATGGGACCACCTCCTCCACCTCAGGGCGGGAGAGGAGATGAGGCTGAGAGCTCGAGGGCTTCTCGAGACTAGCTGCTCATTGTACATAGACCATATATTTTTGAGAGGATTGAGTATGCCAGGGTATAGATTGTGGCATACCAATCCGTTTTGATATGATGTATAGACTTCTTGATATATATATATATATATATATATATATATATATGTTCTTTTTGTGATATGACTTGTGCATATGTTTTATGATGCTTTAATATTTTAATTGTTGATTGATTATTCATGTAATTATGTCATTGAAAATATTATAATTTTATGTCATGCTATAAAATTTAAATGAAATAATCTGATGTAAACAAATTGGTTGTTGTGGTGTGATTTGATGAAAAATAAAGTGACTTCTAACAATAATTTCAAAGGACATTGTCGTTGTTACATGACCATTTCATGGAGTCGCCGCTCGCTAGGTCATCAAGCTAATCCCGGTATGAGAGAAATATTGCTAAAAGTAAAAGGGTGCTTAAGAGACTTTCTTAAGACTTTGTGTTGTGATGATGAAAAATGATGATGGTGATGATTTGTTTTCAGATTTCCATGAAAATATTATGCATGAAATATTAAAAATATGATTTTTTCTAGGCATAAAATTCCTAAGTGTGATAGAAATTTGAACAATTGCCTAGGAATTATACCATCGTCGCAAAACTGAATGTTGACATAATGAAATGAAATAGAAAAGTTTTCGTTCTTTTTTAAAGCACAATTGTGTAACATAATGATTTAAGCCATATGCTTTTATGGATTAAATAAATGGGAAATAAAATTAGAACGATGGCTTGCGCTAGGCATAGAATTTTAGGTATAGACTTATACCATCATCGCGAAATCCAAAGAAGAAATTGATGTAATAGTTTTATTGCATAGTTGATTTTTGATTTTGAGATAAAAAAAATATAAAAATGAGGACTTGCACTAGGCATAAAATTCCAATTTAGGTTTAGGAACTATACCATCGTTGCGAAAGTCGAAAATATATAAATGTGACTTTATTGCTAGATTTTTGAACATGTTTTGAAAGAAATTTTGGATTTTTGAAAAAAATGTATTTAATTGTTTTTACGCTAAGCCAATATTCTCAAGTAAGAAAATCAAATTATTCCAGAAGATTTGCATAAATATTTTAAATTATCTCAAAGACAAAATTTAGATTTATAAGGAACCCCATGTGCATATGTGAGTTCATTGCCGATCTTGATCTATCATAATGATACAAAATCTCTCAAACACAAATGTGTGTGCAATTGTATTGTTCATTTACCAATTTTGAGCAAGATAATTTGATACAAGTAATTTGAATTAACCAAATGAGTGTTCGTTGACCATGATTTATATGCATGTAACCGTACTCGGACTACTATGTAAGTCGGGTCATCAAGAGCTAGCTGATCCATGAGCGGACATAGGTCTATACAAAAGAAGGTCGCTAATGTGACAGACATATCACCACGCTAGGAGTTACCCAAGGCCAAGCGGGTTGGGCACAAACCACATGTTATGGGGCTTACCTCATAGTTTTCGAATAATTGAGAATTCCAGGGATTCAAGCTCATTCACCCTTCTTTTCTTTCAAAGGGTAGGGGAAGGGATTTATTGCTTTTTGCTTTTTCTTTTCTTTTTCTCTTTTTTTTTGTATTTTTTCTTGACACTGAGATAATGTTGAAATATTTTTGAGATGGTACAAAATGATACTGAAATAATTCTTCTTTTTCTCATGATTTTTCTTGACTTTCCTTTTTTTTTTCTTCCTATACTAGGGATACTTGCTCGGATTGGTTGTAGAGCAAGGGATTTTTATTCTGGGTAGGGGTGAGCTTGTCCTTTTGTCAATTCTCAAATATTCTAGACCATGTGCATGATAGGATAGCAGGGGAAACTTTTCGCTCAAGAGACCACTTCTACTATGTAGCATCATTTTGAATTTGCAATGAAATCATTTTAATGTGAAAAGGTGTACTTGGTTCAAGTAAATAACAAGATCAGTTCTCTATGCTCAAAACTTTATTTAATTCAACTGTGGACTTCGATATAAGAGAGATTAATAATCATACCAAATAAGATCAAGATATTTATTCATGTGAGTGTGAAAGTGAGGGATTCCAAATAAATGCTAATTTATCCAAAATAACTGAAAATATAACTGCAATACTTCAAGAATTGACAAGTGCAAAAATAGAAGATGTTTTTGAGGATTTTGATGATTTTGATTTTTTTATATTTTGATTTTAATTTATGAATTAAGATAATACATAATATTACTATTTTTGAAATTTTTATATGAATTACTAATATGAGACAATATGTATAATATATACAGTGATGAAATTACCAGATTTATGCATAATAGCGCTTAAGATGCATAATGTTCATAGGTTATTTAAGATCTTTACCATCTAAGGTAGCTAATATGTATGCTCTCGATCCAAATTTAGCAGTGATAATATATGGCCCAAGCAATGGCGAAAGTGTCCCCCACAAGATCCATCATGGGCTTCACTCAAAGTTGATCTAGACTCTTCTAGATTCAAACATCTCAGTAGGATACCTTCAAAAGATCTCCTATATAATGTATTGCCAATTATGACAGAACTTGCTCGTCACGAATAACCGGTGGTTTCTATTAAAACCTTAGGGAAGGTCCCATTTTGAAGAAAATTGAGGATATCGGTGTACCAAAGTTTAGGAGTAGTTTCATTGATTAGAAACACGTCCAAAGGTTCCAAGCATGATTTAATTGAAGTGGTTCCTAGAGTCGACGAATAATGATGGTAGCATATTCATCATCTAACTCCAAGGGTAAAAGAGATGCATTGCCATAGCGTCACCGCACGATTGCTAGTTCTAGGAATAGCTTCCAAGGTAACTTGATCAAATAAAGATATTAATTGTAATACATATGCTTTATATGGGTGCAATTTATCATCTCTAGTCTAATAAACATCATTAATTTGATTTATAACAAGTTGAGAATCATCGAAAACTAATATATTTTTAATTTTTAGTGCCAAGGCAGCTCGTAATCCAAGGATTAGAGCCTCATATTCAGTGTTATTAGTACAGGAAAACATTAATTTAAAGGATAGAGGTATGAGATGTTTCTATGGAGATATCAAAATAATACCTGCACTAGCCCCACTCATGCATCGGGCTCCATCAAAGTATAAGGACCATTGCTCTGAATGATCTGCCTCTAGTTTAAGGCATTCGTCAGGAAACTCAATGATGAGGGGATGGGTGGATTCTAAGGGTGCAATAGCTAATTGATCTGCTATGATTTGACCCTTAACAGACTTCTATCCTATAAACATGAGTTCAAACTTGCTTAGCGCAAGAACCCACTTTGTTGTGTGACCAGATAAATAAGGTCGACTCATGAGATACCGCAAGGGATCGGATTTAGCAATAACGTATGTTTTTTGATTGAGCATATAATGGCATAGTTTTTGTGTAGAAAATATGACTGCTAGACATAACTTCTCTAATGTTGTGTAGCGGGTTTCATAACTAATTAATGTTCTGCTAATGTAATAATTAGCACGCTCTCTTTTCTCATCATCAAGTTGAGCTAACATAGCTCCTAAAGCAAAATCTGAAGCAAAAATATACAAGATAAATGGGCGATCAGGTTTAGGTGGCAAAAGTATAGGTGGGTTAAGAAGATATTGTTTGAGGAGTTCAAATGCTTCCTGACATTCGTCGTCCCAATGGAAAGAGACATCCTTCTTAAGAAGCTTAAGAAAGGGTCCAGTTTTATCCGCCAGCTTATCGATGAAGCGACGGATAGCTTGAAGCTTACCTTGTAGACTCCGTAATTCAGATATATTTGTAGGTGCGGGCATATCAGTGATAGCCATAATCTTGAGAGGGTCAATTTTGATGCCACGTAAAGAAACTATAACCCCCAATAATTTACCTGACTTAACTCCGAATATACATTTGGTTGGATTCAATCGGATAAGATATTCCCTTAACCGATCAAATACTTTTCTCAAGTCATCTAAATGGTCATCTTCTTTAGTAGAACGAGCTATAATGTCATCTACATAATCATGTAGTATATCATGCATCATATCATGAAAGATATAAGTCATGGCTCGTTGATAGGTTGCACCTGCATTCTTCAAACCGAATGGCATCACTTTCCAACAAAAAGTCCCCCAAGGGGTAATAAAGGTTGTTTTAGCCTGATCTTCAGGAGCTATCCTGATCTGATTATAACCAAAAAATCCATCCATTAAGGATATCATTCCACTCCCAGTAGTAAAATCAATGATCTGATCCATATTGGGAAGGGGAAAATCATCTTTAGGGCATGCAACATTAATATCTCTAAAGTCTGTACAAACCCTAACCTTAGTAGCTTCTTTCTTAGTTACTGGAACTACATTCGAGATCCATTCAACATAATCAATGGCTTGTATAAAAATAACATTCAAGAGTTTTTCTAACTCCCCTTTGACTAGTAAGGCCACTTTAGGATGCATTTTTCTAAGTTTTTGTTTAACAGGTTTAGCATCCGGATGCACTACTAGGTGATGCATAACTACAGAAGGGTCTAAACCTGGCATATCTTCATATGTCCAAGCAAAGACATCTTCATATTCTTTAAGAAATGCAATGTATTTATCCTATTTTTCTTGACTCAATTCTGATCCAATGTTGATTATGTGGGGGTTATCCTCGGTTCCAATGTTAATTTTTATGACATTTTCTACTTCCATGTGTAGATCTCTCTCAAAATTAGGTGGGGCGGGTGAAACGCCCAATTCTTGTAATTCTTCCAAGGTTAGCTTGGATAATTCGTCTTGAGGAGTCATGGCCTCAAGCTGGGCTATACTAGGTATAGAGCCATCAAAATAAAATCCATTATGTAATAATTCCTCAACGGAGACATCATGAAAGATATCTCCCTCCAACTCATCGTCGGATTCAGTGATCATCTCAGGATAAGCTATAGATAGCATATTACATGTGAATGTCTTATTTATTAAATGCAAGGCATCACGTTCATCTAAATAATCTTGGTAACATATAAGATGGTCATCATCCTCAAATGGGAATGGCTGACCCTTACTAGAAAATAGGCCCACACCACATCGGGCGGGCCACGCTTCTACCTCAAAAGGTTCTTTCATACCATTCTGGAAAGGTCCCAAACCTTTCCCTTTATATCCCAATTTCAGCATTATAGGTTTGGCTTTAATATACTCATTAGTAAAATAACATCGAGCATATCCATCATAATGAGTTCTGATGTTTCTGGGTATTCTACCCTAGTCATATCCCTTATAAATAAAGGCACAGCTCCCGACTTGGTAAATACTTCCCATAGGTTGTGGGAGGCCCAAGGTATGAGGAGATGGTGGCAAATTATTTAAAATAAGGGAATCTTGCATAGAAGCATTCGTTTCTTCTGATATAAGAATTTTAGATAGATCGGGTAAGAGCTCGTCAGTAAGAGCATAAGAGGTAGAAGGAACATTCCCTACATCTTCTGATGCAGAAAATATGACTTTGGTGGATGTAGACGGTGTAGAGGTGTCGATAGATGGGTCTATTATAGGTATGGAAGTTATAGGAGTAGAACAAGAGACATTGGTTGTGGGATTAGGATCTTTCTTAGGTCCTAATGCGGTTTGTTCAGAAGATGGTTGAGCTATATGTGAAGGTGCAACTGATGGAGAAGAAGTAGATGACGTTGTGGGTGTGAGTTTCACACGTTTAGATGGATAATGAGAATTAGGATGTGTGGATGACAGAGCAGGGCAAAATTGAACTCCAATAGGTTCTGCCAAAGCACACATATCAAAGGGTCTTGGATCACCATGAATGGTAACCAACTGATTCTTAAATTCGAACTTAACACATTGATGTAAGGTTGAGGGAACAGCTCACATCGCGTTGATCCAAGGATGACCCAAGAGTATATTGTACGATGCAGGGCAATGTACAATAAACACAGTCGTATCCAAGGTTCTCGGACCAACCTCCAATGGAATGGTAATAACTCCACACGTTTCTTGTGTTTCGTCATTGAAAGCTTTTATGATCATATCAGTTCTTTTCATTTCATCACTTCTAAACCCAAATCTTTGGTAGAAGTCAAAAGTGCAGATATTTAAAGATGAACCATTATCAATCAAAACTCGTTTGACTGCTACATCTCCAATTAAGGCAGTAATATACAAGGGGTTATCTTTATGTAAACTATGTTGAGGTATGTCTCTATCCCGAAAGTCAATACAATCAACTTCACGAGTTATTATAGTATTGGCCATGGCTTCGAGTTGAATGTCTTGTGGTACCATCATCTGGCTTAATGTGAGCATTAATTCATCTCTATGTGTAGGAGAAGATCTTAAAAGGTCCAAGAGGGAAATTCTAGCTGTAATATTTGATAATTGTTCATTAATATTATAAGGAGGTTTAGGTTGAACATTAGGTGCATGATTCCCTTTATTAGGAACCTTCAAAACAAATGGAGTTGATCCACCATTCTGAATTTGATCTTGTTGAGAATTTTGAGCCTGTTGTCTAGTAATAGCTCCGATGGTACCCACAATATTATTCTGCGGATGATGAATGGGTCTTGGTCTAGCGTTTATAGCTAGCTCATTAGAAAGTAATCGGTGAGACGATGGTCTAGTAGTGACTCTTCTTGGAAATGGTTCTTCTGGAACCATATAACTTGTGATAGGGTGAATAGTATCCGATTCATCTTTAGAACTATTCGATTGATTTGATGTGATTTCCATATCACTCTCAGTCTCATATTCTGTATCACTAAGATCAGGTATCTGAATATTATATAGAGGCCTGGTTGTAACCACGGATAAAGTTGTGTCAAATATTTCCAGATCATGAGCAGGTAAATGCCCACTAATAGTTCCTACATATCGGGCAGGAGGAGGGACATTATGATGTTCAATTTGATTAGCCACCTCCTTACCATGTTTTGGTAAGGGATGTTGAAAGATGTCTAATGACTGATTGGCGTTCTGATTCTGGTTTTGTGGGGTGTTCTTTTGAACATTATTAGGAGGATTTTGCTTAGGTTGAAAGGCTTGCACCTCCATCTCATTGTTATCAATCAAGTCCTGTATTTTATGTTTTAATATTTTACAAGAGTTGGTAGTGTGTCCAGGTCCTCTATGGAAGTCACAATGTAAATCTGCTCTGTATCCGGGTATAGTTGGATCAGGTTCCCGGATATTTGGTAATTGAATCAAACCTCGTTCTAATAATTGTGGTAGAATAGTTGATAAAGGTTGATTTAACCTAGTAAATTCTCGAGGAGGTCTATCAAGAGGTTTTAGTACAAACTTCTCCATTGTCTTTGCAGCATTAACATTAGCAATATTTTTGCTATCGGTGACTCCATCACCCACAACTTGTTTATTCTTATATTGATTTTTGGATGTTTTCTCATCGTCTTTCTTTTTAAGCTGGCCTCTCCTAATGAGAGCATCTTCCACTCTTCGGGCTAAGTCTATAGCCTGATCGAAGGTGGTCAAGGTAGCAATTGATAATTCGTAAGATAGTTGCTCTTGCAAATTATTAATAAAGATGTCCAACATCTCCCTATAAGGTAACACAAAGTGCAATTTTCCTATCAACTGTCTCCACCTAGCTAGGAAATCAGCAAAGCATTCATCTTTGTCTTGTTTTAAGTTATACAAATCTTTAATGGTCACATGTCTTTCGATGTAGGCACTAAATTGATGAACAAAAGACTCGGAAGTTTCTTCGAAATTCCTCAAAGAATTAGTGGGTAATTGATAATACCACTCTAATGCCATTCCTCCCAAGATTTTTGGGAACATTTTTAGTAATAACAAGTCATCATGTGATATATCATGACATGCTATCCTAAACATACGAAGATGCTCTATGGGATCTTCGGTTCCTTTATATATGGGAAGAACAGGCATAGGAAAATGTTTAGGATACGGTTGTGCTACGACTATAGGATCTAAAGGCTGACTACACATCTCTCGATAATTGTACGAGGGACGGTAGGGATCTATCTGGTCCATGCGGGAAACTAACTATTTCACCATGGCTTCAAGATTACTAGTTTGTCCACCATATTGGTTCGGTGGGACATAGGTATGGGATCTATGAGTGTATGATGGTGTGACATAAGGATTAGATGCTATATTGCTATTATGCAAAGTGTTGGTAGGAAGAGTATTATGAAGGGGATTTGTAATAGTATTATGTTGTACCCTAGATTGTTGGTAATTGGTGTTTGGTTTTGTTTTGGGTTTTTGTTGATTTGAGGTATGTTGATCAAGAGCTTGGCGAAATAGAGTAGTAAATGATGGTTTCTTTTGTGCGGGAATGACCCTAGGCTTGTTAACAGGCACTTTAGATGGTTGGGTAACCTATTGTTGTTGCATGTTCTGGATCACAACTACCATATCCAAATTGGATGGTCCAGCTTGATCACTCTCTTGATCAATAAAGGACAAGGGATTAGTGCGTGTTTGAAATACTTCTTCTAGAGTTGCTTGAGTGTCACTAATTCGATCCTTGTCCATATGGGCTGCTCTATTAAAAACACCAATATTAGTGTTAATGAACTTCCAGAATTGTTCCATGTTCTCAAAAGTGATAGCTCCTCCCGGAGACATTTTAGGGGATGAGGATCCTTCCTCTCTAATAGTTTCTTCTTGTTCATTTCCTACAACAAGCTCTTCTTCTTGCTGGTCTAGGGTTCCTTCTTCCAGAACTTGGTCCTCAGGAGGGACATTTTGGTCAATTAATGGTCTTCCTAACCAATCTTCATCTTCTTCGGTTTGTTTTCCATTCCTAAGTCTAGGCATTGTGCTAAACTTAGGTTTTAGCAAATATATATACTTATATAAAAAAAATATATATATATATATATATATATATATGCGATAGGGTTGAGAGGTATATATTTTAACTATATACCTACTATAATACTTTAAAAGGAAAATGTTTTGTTTTTTTTTTTGTTTTTTTTTTTTTTTTATTATATTATTATTTTGCGAGAATAAAAATAACAAACAACATGCTAGTTGCAAGAAATAACAATAGTAAAAAGAATGACTTAGTTTTCTATGAATAGTTTATGGATATCATTGATAGGGTCAAGTTCATCAGGAGTCATGAAATGCTCCTCTTCAAATTGGAAGTGGTTTTTCAAGAATTTGACAAAGTGTGCTATGGTAATATGATCTATTTCAGACCTTGACATGTAAAAATAAAGTTCATGGCAATACTCTCGATACAACACAGCTCTAGGAACTCTATTCCATATCTTTCTATCCGTAAGAATGACTTCTTGATCCTCTATACGAGATAGAAATTTATGTACTACAACTGCGTTCTCAAGGTATTCCTCAAAGGTGTATAATTTAGAAGACACAAGTGCTCTTTTATCTGCTAACCACCTATGGCAAGCTCTCTGAAGTTCATGATACAAAGTCACCTGATCAGGATCCAGGATTCTATCTAGGACAAACCTCTTAATTTGCCTAAGTTCTACAGATCTAGATTCAATAATACCCAATCTCCTATCAAGTTCGTCCCACAAAGGTTGGGCTCTATTTGTTTGAGGTACTCTAAGCACAGAAGTAATCTCTATGGCCGTTAATTGATTTTCAACATTTATGGTGACAACTCGTCTTCTATTATAATCTACCATCTAAGTATGATATGCAAATTTAACGGTTTTCTAATGATTCTAGATGTTCTTAATAATGTGTTTTTTTTTTTGAATTGTTTTCAAAAGGTGTTTTAGTTTCACGTCGGGTTCACCAAAATGTATCGCCCAAATTTTTTGCACCCTTACCTTCAGGCTAAAGGATCCGTGCCCGAAAGGGGGATGCGAGAAGGATGGGACAATACCTCGGACGGAGAGGCCCTTTGAAGGTCGCGCCTCTCGGGGGAGGGGTATAAGGGTGAATTTTTGATGGATGGTGGGGTTCACCAGGAAACTTTGAGTGGCAGTTTCCACGCCTAGGTTGAGAATGGGTTTGATGTGTTCATTTTATGTTCAATCATTCAGATTCCTAGGTTGGCCAAAATGAATCTAAGCTATTCTATATGAAATTTCTGGTTTATATGAAGACAACAAACATAAATGAATCCTAAATACAGAAAATATCTAAAATGGAGAAGAGTGCACCTGATTTCGATGTCCGATGAAGATTCTGAAGCTTGTAGGAGTCCAGATCATCCCGGATATGACAGGATCATCTGTAATTGTACAGAATCATCCAGATCATAGGAGATCATCTGAGATCAGCCAAGATCGTCGATGACCTGATGAATTCGTCAGAAACCTGCAATCATGAAAACAGACACCAAAAACCAAAAATACAATTGCAAGAATGATACAAAATGATAGAAATAAGAATATAAATGCTTAAATGATAAATCCAGATATCAAATCAAATGGGATGCAATGTTTTAATAATTTATTTTGAATTTTATCATGCAAATATGCTAAATGAGGTGAACTCCAAGATGCAAAATAGAAGTGAATTAATCTAATGCACAATTAAATAAGAAAAAGAGATAGAGAATGCAAACTCAGGGCTCTGATTGCCCCCAATCTGAACTGCAGTCAAAATCATCTGCAATCGTACGAGATCATCGTCGATCTCGACAAGATCATCCAAAATTGTGGTTGAATCACCTGCGACGATCCGAGCTTCCTCTAGCTGAAACACAGTGAGATCCTGCAATAAAACTTGAAAACACAAGTGCAAATGATGGGGGATAGGATGTTCTAACACAACAAAAACTAAAGTTGCAGGGAAATGATCAGCCAGGGGGATAAACTAGGAAAATCCCAAGTTTATATAGGATTAGGGGGAGGTTAGGAGGTTGGGGATCATCCCAATCTGGGAGATCTCCAACGTAGGAATCTCCAACCACGTAGACACGCTTCTGCCCGAGTTGGAGAGGTTGTTGAAACAGAAGCTAATTATGAAAATTTGGTTTTGGGATGAAATCGTCTGGACGTTCTGTTCCAGATGAATTCATCCGATTTGGGACGATATCGTCAGATCGACGACGATATCGTCCAACGGTCAAAACAACTTCTAAAAATGGCATGAAAAATGAGGTGAGCGGTTAACGGGCGGTTTTGGGGTTAAAATTCAAATTTTTTATCTTTTACTGATGGTTTAACTATGCCAATTTTAGGGTGCTACACATACTTATCTTTCACACCATTACTTGATAGAAATTGGCTTGTGGAATTAGGTTAAAATATCCATCAAACTTTCAATACATATAATTTTTCAAAACAAAATTAAATTGTTAAAAATTCTAGATCAACTATGAAATCAAATTTCTACTCACAAATATACCATATCTATCACAAGATATCATACATGCATCATACTATTTATTCACTCATTCATACAATTAACACAAATATTTATGTCATCTCAATTCAACACACAATATCCATAAATAAATAAATAATTGATATACATTTATACATAATCCAACCATATGTTAACCTAGTATACCACAATCTAACAAAACCAATACACTCAAATCATGTCATATGGTTGAGGCACCTCATAAAAAAATTAATGTACTCATGTCACTCATCACAACCCCTTGGCTAGTTGAAAAAAATCTAAACGAACTGTTATGAAGGTTGTATCATTGATCTTGCCCTAGAGTGGAAATGATATCGAGTCCTCAAGGGAGAAATTTCTCTTTGGTTTGAAGGAACAACCACATGATAAAGCAATCTATAGTGGGTACTCATCTCCACATTTGTAGTATATTGAGCTTGAAGAGTAGCTATCTGGTCAAATAAGTCTTTAACAATTATGTCACTACTTCTCATCATCATTGTAGTCACTCTAGTTATGACATAATCCCTCTCAATCCTCAATTAGTCCCTCTCCATCATCACTCTATCCCTCTATAATCAGGCTTTATATCTCTTGACTATGATTTGATCTCTGTCTATGAGAGTCGCATCCTATGTTGCCACCACATGACTCAATTGTCCCTACAGGAGCTCTATACTCCTCATAACATCCCTCTCCTATTGGGATGCTTCTATTGTCCTATTGGTACCTACCCAAATATAATGGGCCATAGTAAGAAGGGGTATAATCAAAGCCCATTATGGTGAAGATTTATCTCTTAGTATCCATTGTAACCTCTCTTATACCATTTAGATATGACGATGAGCCATCCTACTTAATCTTAACCTCATTTTTGGTTACCTCATAATTGGTCACCTATGAAGGACAAGTTTGTCGACACCACTAAAGATAACCCAGAGCAACCCTTGCATCACCCATATTGAGAATTATGATAGGAGGATTTTCTACATCCTTCTCAAAAAAACTCTTAAGATTTGAGAGGTCACCAAATTCTCTCTGTCTCTCTTGGGTAACACATTGGAACCAAAATTCTCCCATCACTTGGATCCCCTATATAAATCCAAACTATCTCAAAACCCTATTTGGATGATATAAATCCAACTCTTTATGAGGTTCTCGTAGCCACCTGATCCTCTATACCTTGGCCAACTAGACTGCATCCTCAATCCATTCTATGTGCTCTCTCCATGGCATCGTACCACCTGGTCTAGTTGTAGGTTATCAATGACCCATCAAGTTGCCATCATCACTCCTCTAAAATATTTTTTTCTAATCTTATGGATATGATTCCATCTAAAACCAATCAAGACCTAAGGATCAACTGGGTCTATAGGTATCCCAACCATTCATCTAATGACTAAGTGCTTCCATACCCAAATTTGTAAGAGATTGCAGCAAACTAGACTCTTCCCCTCCTTGTAGGAAATAAGATGGAGAGTTTGGTACAATCAACGCATAATAAATGGGACCCATGCAAATTGTACCTTCTTCTCTCACATATCTGTGATGATCTCAAACCATCCGTAATGTAGCAATCTCTTGTCAGTATCTCTAACCAACAAACCTAAAACAACAATAAATAGTAGCATTGTAATCAAATCTAGTAGTCCTACCTCATGCATGACATTGATGTCAGTGTCATACTATATCAACTCAAACTATTAGCCACTAGTCAACCCTAAGATGGTATGAGCCTGACTATGACTCCTTTGTACTTGGGCACCTCAAACAACAACCCAAAGAATCCTCCAAATTCATTTTTATCTCACCAATCAACAAAAGGAAGGTAGGATAATCTAAGTGTCATATCTTTGCTAGAGTAGTCAAAAGTGCATAATCTAACTCAATGGTTGGCATCATTACCAAATACCCTAACCCCACAACATCCAAGACATCTCAATTTATTGATGTCATTGTCGCTATAATCAACTGTAAAGTTCATGAGCATCAATCTCAACACTCTAGAACTTCCAGCACTTGCATACACAAGAAAAACAAAAACAGAGTCAGAGTTTTCTATAAAAACATATAATTATTCTCTCCTTATACCTTAGCAGATTTGCTAGCTAAGAGTGAATTCATCGAGTAGCGAATTTTTTGACCCACCAAATATCATGAATATGCCACCCTTCTTGACAAATTCAAGATGACATATATGTACCACATGGAGCGAATATGTTGACCATAGCATCTAAATCTCAAAAAAAAATAAAAATAGATAAAATCAACAAATAAAAAAATCCTATACATATCCCTAGGCTTACTTCATCGTGTACTAGGTCTAGTCTATGAGTAGGACATCCCTGATGTGCCATCTCATAAAACCCTAGGTTTTCTCTAGAATCTCTTTTCCCTCCTAGTGCATGGTGAAAATGACTTCTACCCATGCCTCTTTACCCTATTTTACCCTATTTGGGTAAAAAAATCTATCAATAACTTTTTACCCAACCAATTCGAGTTCCTTCAAGACCCCATTTTATCCCTTGGAAACTCGATGGGGCACCCAAGCTGGGGGTAAGAATCAATTTAAAACTTCCATAAATCTTAACAAGAAAATTATCTAGTAAAATCTTGAAAAATTGCTTCTCTTGTAAACAATCTTTTGATGTGTTTTGGCCTGTATCGATAGATAAAAGCCCATTGATCCCATATTTCTAAAAATTGGAGGTATCTATAGTTATTTTGATGCATTTATTAAAATACTAAATGCATAAAAAATCTATCAAATGTAGATACCTAATATCTAACCATCTCTTTTCCACCATTCCTTGATGCAAATTCATAAAATATAAACTTAACCATAGTAATTGACACAACTTCAAAATTTGTAGTCAAACCCAGTAGCAATGAATCCATCATCTCTAAGCAAATTTTTTAGAAATTGAATACACTTTATGGTTGGTGTATTCACAACCAATTCAATATTTCTAGCTCCTTATCTTATTTCATGACCTCTAACAATAAAATTTACAAAATCATTGAACTAGTGAATACACTAGTGACATATTTGCATAAGTGATGTATTTGTGTTTAATGGAGGAAAAGTTAAATTGCATCTAGAGCAGCCAATTAGGGCACAAATCCCTCATGCCTATCCCTTTGTTTTCATAGGTAATCAACAGGTAAGGAGGAAGGTGGCCGACTTCTCTCCACCCTCCTCCACTTGCCCAAATGGCCCCAATCAAGGGGACAATTGATTGTAGGCTACAATTAATAACTAATCAGCCCAATAAGGTAGTAAACTAGCCATATTGCCCCTCCCATTTGGAAAACCTCTAGGAGGGACAATTTCCATAAATTGGCCCCTTGGGTAAGCATTGGATATAACAAAATCTTGCATTGAAACTAAGCCAAGTTGGTGTAACAAAATGATGTCAAATTTCTCCTATGAAGTCATCAAGTGATTTAGGCTTTGAAGGAAGGAAAGAGGGCATCTCATGTTTGAAATCCGATAATACTTTTTCTTAACGTATTGTTCTTTTATTTTAGCTCTTTACTAATATTTTCATGATATAACCTTCTTACATGCATCCCTATATTTCTCGTATTTAGATCTAATTATCATGTTGTCAAAATATCTTCCTCTCAATTTTACAGATACCTCATGAAGCTTGTAGGATAGAAAATTGCTTTGGGGATCCTAGAATACTATTAATAGGATATCCCCAACCCCGCACAACCTATATTTTTATTTTTTGGTTAGATCAAATGAATCTTCCACCTATATCTAGCTTAGGTGACATATTCACTACAAATAGTTGAGTCCTTGGTTTCATAATCTTAACATCATTTTGCTCTTTTTAGTTTTAGAAACAAATACGCCACCTATGACTATTATAGGCAACATATTTACAATATGTCTAATAGATCTTAGATCTCTCTGCTAATCTAGTTTCTAGCCTAGTTAGTCTTGTTTCTTTACATCATTTTAGTAGCATCTTAATCCCTATATTTGTCCTTGTCCATTGTCAATCAGATCTCATCATATTAATGAATTCGTCGACTATAGGATTTCTAGGAAACATATTTGCCACATAAGTTTTAGCATCAATTTCCAAATTTAAATTATTTTGATTTTATTTATAAATAGGAGGCCTGACTGTGCCAATCAAGAAGTTTCATGCTTCTTGTTATTTGGCAGGCCCTTAAATTATAATCCATTTTTTTTTGTCTGTTTTGTAGGTTATTATGAATTCATCATATGTAGAACTTCCATATGGCATATTTGTACAGGTAGTAAAATTATGTTTAAACAATGTATTCACATGAGACACCATAACAAGTAGGTACCTAAAATCCTCAAATTTTTAATCATTAGCATAGGTTGATTGGTGATTGTTTGTTTATTTATCTTCTAATTTATCTTGCAAAAACACTTATAAAAAGAGAAAATTTGAAAGAACTTTAGCATTGATTTTCACTTCATAGGCATCTAACCAAAATTGCATGTAAAAGTTGCATCTAGGATAAATTGTATTTTTGCATCCTCCTTACACCCTTGTCTTCAAAAGGAAGAAAAGAAAATATTATTTTCATAGCATAGGTAATAATCATCAAAAAATTAGTTGCAAGCTTACTACAATGGTAAGGGCTTTGGACTCTCTTTGAGAGGTCCAAGGTTCAAACCCCACTTAGTATGAGGGGACCAGGATCCCTCATAAAAACCTGTGTAAATTCATTGAAAAAATAATCATCAAAAATTTGAATCACATATAGGATAACACTCGTATTCTGCATTTGTATTCATATTGCATTACATTGTCATATCAGGCATTAGTTTCCTAGGATGGACTACAAAACCTAGGTGTCTTTCTAAATTGAACACATTGAAACTAGATTAGGCAAATCTATAAGCCCTTGGTGAACCCAAAATATTCCCACCAAATATAAACATTGCATATAAGTGTAGTCCCAAACATGGGTTAGTAGAAACGATCTCCCATTCAATTATGGACGACCCTTGAGGGAATGCATATAGGGCTAGCACCCCCATGCATGTTTTGGCATCCCACAATGACCAAATGGTGGACAACTAGGGATGGATCCAATCTAGGCATATTTGTATAAGACCATGCAAAGATATAGAATTCCATCAAAATTTTTGTATACTCTTCATGTTCTTCCAAAGTTCAGACTTTTTCTAATTTCATAATTTTCATATCATTTTGGGAATCTATGTTTATATCAATAGTTTCTTCTATTAGTATGTGGGATTTGTCTTCTAGATACATGGGAATAGGTAATACCCTTATATTTTTAAGCTCTTTAGGTTCTAAATTCCATTGCTCAAGGTTTGATGATTGTGAGGGATGTGTAACTAATTAAAGAGACCCTTCACTAGGATGCATTCTTGATCAATATAATCGATGTGAGAATCCTTAGAAGGGTTATGTGATAAAACTTCTACCTCCAAATCATTTACATTGATAGTTGCTAAGTAACTTTATGTTGGTTAAAGGAGAATGTTATCATCTATTTGAGTTAAAGTTGCCTTATTTTGATTGCCAAGGCTACTCTTAGGGATTTCATAGGACCCTTGATTGGTTTTCTTGATAATGTTAGGATGAATAATGCTCAATGTATTTATATGAGCATATTGTGAACATAGATCAAAATTTTGAAAAGCGAAAGGTTCATTATCCTCCTCCTCATCCCAATTTAATCCTTCTATTAAGGTAACCTCACTTTAGGGTTTAAGGGATTAAAGGCATACCTCCTCATTATTGTTATATGAAGAAGGATAAGGTGACCTTTCATTGGGTTTGGGGATGTATCCTAATCCCCAGCATCCTGGCCAAGCCTCAAGCTCCAAAGGTTCTTTTATACCTTGTTTGTGGGGTCCTAACCCTTTTTCTTGATAACCAAAGTTACAAAGGATCTATTTAGGTATAGAATAAAGGTTGGATAAATAACATAAGGTTTAAATTTTTTCTATTGGATGCCAATTGCTTTTACAGATTCTTTTCTCATTAGTTATCCCAACAGAAACAAAGGTGCAACTTCCTATTTGCACAACCATTCCTTTTTTGGAGGGAATACCTTAAGTGCAAGGTGACAGGGTAATCTAGCTAAGTCTAAAGTTAGAAGCTAATTATACCAATTATTTAGGCTTATATGATTAACGTCTTGGACCTCAACATTTTCTTTACCCTTTATTGTGGGTTGGCTACTAGTCCCAACTTCTTGGCTAGGACCTATCTTGTTAAGCGGAACAAGCTTTAAGGTATCACCAATGAAGGGATGAGAAGCATTCAAGGAAGGACAAAGGTAAGCCTTTAGATTTTTTACCTAAATGGTCTTAAAAATATGCAAAGGGTTCCTTATCTGCCATAATGCTATATAACTTTCCTTGATATTCAAACTTTAAGAATTGGTGATATGTTGAAGAGACGACTTTCATGGCATGGATTCAAGGTCACCCTAGAATGATATTGTAGTTCAAACCACAAGAAAAAACAAAAAAAAAGTGTTGAGTATGTGACACCCCACTTTTAATAGAAGAACTATACTCCCAACGGTCTCATGCTCCTCATTGTCATAGGCTTTAATGATAATATCATATTTCTTTAAGTATTATTTATTAGCCTTATCTTATTAATGAACTAATGGCTACATACATTTATGGTCGGGCCATTGTCAACAATGATCTTTTTGATGCATTACTCACCAATATGACATGTGATGTACAAAAGGAGCTCTCAAATCATAGAAGGGGGTGTAAGGTCATCCTTAAAAAAGGATATGATGGCATGGATTACACTAAGGGACCCTGTCATGTTAGCCAAATCATCAGGGCTAACATTTTTTGGCACAATTTGTTCACTTAAAATTTTAAAAAGGTTTTCCCTATGACTCGATGAAGTTCTCAAAAATTTGAGTATAGAAATATTTATGAGGGTATCCTTTAATTGTTTTTGGAGGTTAAAGGTCATCTTGCCTTTGTCTCAAGGCTTTAAAACCAAGGGTGGCTCTTTGAGAGCATAAGTGAGTTTAGACCACATGACCAAATGGGAATCAAAGGGAGGTTTTGAAGGTTTATCCTTCTCTTTATATTGTTTTCTAGTAATGATGCTAATCTGAATCATCCCTACCAAGTTTTGATCTGGTGGGGAACATTCCTATGCTAAACATGTTGGTAATGTTTTGCTCATGTTTAGGTAAGGGGTCCTATAAGATCCCTATCTCTTGATTGGAGGATGTTACTTGTTCAAAACTGTAAACAATTAGATGGCCTACATTTATAAGGTCCTATACAAGGTTATTAAGTGTTCTAAATTTGTTAGTGTGATGACCATTTGTGTGATGGAAAGTGAAATGCTCATCAACCTTAAACCAAGGGAATTTCTCCCTTTCAGGGTCAACCTATCATATGGGCAGTAACTTTATAATTTTGGATTCCAATAATTACCCTAGCATAGAGGATAAAGATTAATTTAGTCGATTAAACTTCATCTAGGGCTTTTATTGAGCCTTCACTAGGATAAGTTTTTGTAATGCAGTGGTAGTATTAACATTGTTTGCTTTAACATTATTGACGGGGTGAAAGTTGGTTACCCCATCACCCACAACATGTTTATTATTGTATTTTCCTTTTGTATTAGATGAAGGGGGTTTTTCTTCCTCGGTTTTTAACTGCCCCCTATATTGGAGGGCAACTTCTACTTGTTTTGCTAGGTCTACCACATCTTTGAAGGAAGATATGTGGATTATTTCTAAGAGGTGAGAAAGTTGTTCTTATAGATTGCATATAAAATACATAAGATATTTTTTGTGGTGGGGTAAATAGAAGCTTCCTAACTAAATCACATCATCTATTTAAAAATTTTGTGAAAGACTCACTTTTACCTTGGTTAAGTTTTTTTTTTGGTAGGTAAAATTGATTAAGTGTGGGGTTTAAATGGGCCCCAAACCCAAGTACATAAACTGGTAGCTAAACCAATAGCATAAGATGACATAGGCCTGCATATTGGCTAGCAAAAACCTGAATAAAAAGGTCCAAACAATAGCATAGAAGGCTAGATGGATGCCTGACATCATAAAAACAAAATGTAGTTTGAGCAATACCCACGCAAGGGTTTCTTAAGAGAAGTAACTATTTGAAAAAACTGTAAAGGAGCTATGATAAAAACCGATTCAGGGAAATCTTGCAAAATATCCATAAAAACTATAATAGACACCATGGGCTAGGGCGTAGGCAGTGACTCATGATCAACAGCAGCACCCTTCCACTTGAAAATATTCGAATGATTTGGGAAACCCTGGAGCTCAAGTTCACAATTATGGTGATCTCTTCGCATCGCTCGCCCTTTCATCATTAGTTCGGTCACCTCAACCATAAACTTAAAAATAAATCTAAAATGGAGGTTACACACAACAACATAACCATTATTCCATGAAATGACAAAGACTTCAGTGATATCTTTCTCAGCCCCTTTGAACTTGCTTAGAAATGGAATGATACCATGAGCTTCCAGAAAGGTGTAATACATGGGATCAAGTTGAAGTTTAGATGGCTCAAGCAGGGCTATATTGGCAAGATTGAGGAGAAAGGAAGACCACATAAGCTTCTTACTACCCAGGACACACAACGGTGAACAAAACTATATGACAATGGACTGACACAAACCAAGTATGTAAATATATTTTTTTTTTTGTACAATAGATGCCCTTTATGGAATTTGGGTTGGTGTGATTGGTACACCACATAATAATTCTCCATAGGGAACCAGCATCAAAAAAAATAGATATTGCACAGGACAGACTTCATACATGATAGGGCTAGGATAGTATTGGGAGTTCCAAAAACTGAAATAATGAATCTCAAAATTCACAAGACATAAAATTAAGCATCTCAAGACTTGATGCATATTGATATTGTTTGATAACATCCAATTGCATAGCCTAGACCTAATCAAGGACTTGACATGCTTGGAGAAGACAACCATGAGGTAAACCCATTGACAAGGCCTATCTTGGGACATTGCATACTCCACATAAGGGAAATGGGAGAACCAATGCCAGCACTGATAGCAAGGTAGAGAGTCACACTAATTAGAAAACTTCCACCATAAGAATTGGAACCAAAGAAACACATCATGCTAAAAATGGTAGAGTTAGCATTGGAGTAGTTCACCCGCCAAAACTTGTGACCACAACTTTCAAATCAAATCATTATTAGTAGTATTTAAAACTTCTTCGGGAAAGCTTTATTTACAAATGGACAGAGATTTATGGGTAACTCCCTAACTAGCAAGAATATCTACAGGTTTTTTAGCTTCGTGGTACACATGCTTGATAGAGATATCATTGAAATTTTGGGACAACTTCTTAGCTTCTTGAATAATAGTTGACATTCCAAGAGGACACCCTATTATTTTTAAGAGCATTTATAATGTTCAAAGAATATCCCTCAATAAAAATGTTACCTTTATAATCCTTGAGAAGATCTAGCCCTCTCCACAATGCATGACCTTCAGCAAAATGATTTGTTTGGCACCCCAGATACTCAACATAAGCCATAATAACTTGACCACTACTATATTTTACTAGGCAACCTACACCATCCCCTGGGTTTCCTTTGGAGGAACCATCAAAATTAAGTTTTAGCCACTCACTTGGGGGAGGAATCCAATGGGATCGAGGACTGGTAAACTAGAACTGGAGTTGCAAGGAATATTTAAAGAAGAGAATAGAATAGAACCCAATATAGAATTACGAGGTTTGGGACAAGGGAAGAGTTGGGAATTCTCGATAGCAAATGTAATAGCTTTGATGGCTACAAAGATGAGATCCTTAAAGGAGGAAGAAAAACCCTGTTATTTTTTCAAGCCATAATTGCCATAAGATATGATGAAGGCTCACTTTCCATAAAGAAGATAATCTAATATTTTTAAATGGAGCAGCACATTGGGTGAAAAGGTGACTCAACGAATCAGGGGGAATCCAAGAGATATGAAAAGTGGACATAATATGATCCAAAGCTATCTTGGATAAAGGGCACTCTAGAAGGAGGTGATTGGCATATTCCTAGGCATTCATGCACAAATAGCATCCGTTGGGGATATACATGCCCCTTTTCATAATGTTATCAATCATTAGAATCTTATTTTGAATGGCCAACCAACTAAAATGAGCAACTTTCAAAATGAGGTATTTAAGCCACACTTGATCATAAGGGATATGGATGACTTAATAATCAATAGTCATATCATGAGCAGATTTAACAATGAACAACCCAAAATCAGTTTCTTTCCAAAAAGGAGAGTCAGGGGAATTACCAATGGGGATGACTGTTGCATTTAGGATGGTTTTGAGAACTTTTGAGGTAGCAGATATTTTACCATTAGCACATGGAATATAAAAATATTTCCAACACTTTGAATATGATGAAATTTTAATGAAATATTCAACCTTGCTACCAATTAAAGTGTCCAAGAAAGGTTTTAAGATAGCAATTTCATTATTCTCTGAAAGCGGTTGATTAGTTACCTTGCTTAAGTTTATATAGATCATCTACAATGCATTTTTTTGTGATTTATGTCAAAAAATTATTGGATAAACATCTTTAATAAATCCCAAAAAAATTTAATCGAGTGGCAGGGTATCTAGAAATACCATTCTAGAGCCTCACTGTCAAGGCTTTTAGGGAATAACTTTAGCAAAAGCACATTATCATAAGCAATGTCATGGAAGATGGCTTGAAAAATTCTAATGTTATATCTTGGGTTACCTTCTCCCTTATATATTTGAAATTTCAATGCTACAAAGTTTGGAGGATAGGGTTGACTAGTAAGGAATAGATCCAAAGGTTGATTACTATAATCATAAGAATATTTTTTTCTATTGTGGTTCCATGGATAGAATCCAATTGTTGCTTAAATTCTATGTTTCATTAACCAATTATTCTAATTTAGTGTTTATATCTTGGAACCCAGGATAAGGATATTATGGTGTTACAAATTATGGTTGCAAACTAACCATTGGATAATACTAATAGTTTGGATGGATTGATCCAAAAGTGAGGATCATGTTGTTAGCTCCAAAATCATTTGGAAGAAAGGAGTTAGTAGGAGTGTTGATAGGAACTAGAATTTAGGAATAAATCATGCTAAATAAGGGATTAGAAGAGATCACATTTGAAGGATTTGGCATGTTGGAAAAAATATTCACATTTTGAACTTGTAAAATACTTGTGGGTTGAGAAATAGGATGGTTTATCCTTAATGGTTATATATTTAGAGGCATTGATCCCTGATTCGATAAGAAGATGGGATACTAGGTGGCCTCTATTCTATAGTTGTTGTAATTATGGGGGATTAGATCTCATATGTTTTAGATTAGAAGGGTTGACATCTAGGTATAAAGATCCCGAATATGGATCCCTCTGCTAAGAACTCATGGAATTGGATCTAGTTTGTTGTGGAAGATCTAAGAGGGATTCCTTCACAATAGAGATGGTCAAGGGTTCTTTGTAAACCCTTATAATGGTTTACATAACTTCCCTATTTCCTTATTGGAATGCAACTTGGTGGTCCATGGATTTAAAAATTACTTCCCCTTGTTCATTATGAACACGGGAAAGGGTTCCAAAGGGATGACTTTCCTCCTCTTCTTCCTCATATGTTGGATTTTTATCACCTTTTGCTTCTTTGGAAGCTCAAGAAAAGCATTTGGATTTTGCGCTAACTATCATGAAATATTTTGAGTAAGGTAAGGGGGTCTAGCCATGATCAAATGAAGGGAGATTCAATTTTATTATAGTTTTTTTTCTGAGTTACTTATAGAAGAAAGAGAAGATGTTTCAATATCCCTTATGTCACCAAGGATAACAACCTGCCTTATGACTCTCGTTAGCCCACCATAATATACTTACCAAGAGAGGTAACCCGCGAGTCTTTTACATCAGTTTACTTAAGGGGTCATTATCCTTCCCCAAGTAGGACTAACAATTGGTTACATTCTTGTTATATTTGATTAATGTGTTTTACTTTGTGTAAACAAATTAAGTGGTTTTAATTAGAGTGTAGTAAATTTTCAGTTGATTAAAGGTAAGGCTTAGGTCAAAGGTTTTTGGACCCGCATGGTATTTTATGTTGGGTTCACCAAAGATGTGGGGGTGCCAAAAGGACCTCGAAGACATTGGCCTCCAATTTTCCCTAACGATTGGCCCACACTCAGATGAGAGAGCTTTGTTGCACCCTCATTGTTTTACGTGTTTGAGCTTTATCTTTGGTGAGGATTTTTTTGGGTTCACTAAGGATTTTTATAGATTTCCCTAACTCTATTTTTATGTGTTCAATGTTCAAACACCTAAAATTTTGTTCTATCCTAGTTTCTAATATATAAAATAATGTTGTGATGCACATGAAAATAATGATGCATAAGACAAGATCCTAGCCTATGTGCAATTCTAATTTATTGTGCTACCTACGAGATCTAAAATAAATATTTGTAAACTTAAAAGATAATTAATTTTTCTTTTTCTTTTCAAGCAAAGTTACAAGGAAGATGCACAAACAAATACTAGCCTAATGCTAGACTACATGCAGTTTTATTTTAAATGCCTAAGTAATAGAAGATAAAGGAATAAAACAATAAGCTAAACTAATATTATTTTGATTTTTTTTATTTTATGTGTGATATAAAACACAATAAGAGAACATGCAAACAATAGATGATAAATACACTATATTAATGAACATAAAATAGAGAAAAAATACTAAACTTACATGGTTTAGTGGTTGTTGCAAATCTATCACCTATACACGAATCCACTACCTAATGAATCCATAGCCTGTAGACTTTTTAGCTAGCAAATTAAAAAAACCTGTAAAAATAGATAAACTAGAAGGGTTATTAGTATTTAGGGGTCTATCAAAGAGCAAGAAATAGTAAACTTCATGATTTGTATAGTCGATCCCCTATTGCATATACAAAATCATAAACGAACCTGAAAGTTATTTGTAGCAATACTCGTGATGAATCTATCGCTTGAAATTTTTATAGTTGACAGATTCACTTCTATAACAAAAACAGAGTAACAAAGGGCCTAAAATAAATAGTCCTACCTATAACTTCTTTGGCACCAAGGGTCTGTGTAAACAATTTTAGCCTCTTCTTTTCTTCTTTTGCAATGACCAAGTAGTATCTCCTCTCATAAGTATTATTATTGATCCTCAAAAGCTAGAAAAGAAAATAAAATAAATTATTTTTAAAAAAATCCATAAAAGACTAATGAGGTTTCTATAAAACCTCAAAAAACTCAATCCTAAAACTAGGGCATCCATTTGATTAGAGAAAATTTAACAAGCAAGATTGAGTGCTAATGAGAGGAAGATTTGAACCTATCAATGAGTATTTCTCCTAGAGCAAGTTTGCTAGTTCTAGTGAGATCCTCATGATCCAAGTCCACTAAGGTTTTTTGTTAGAAACTCTTCTTCATATTAAGTTGTTAGCTTCAAAAAATCTTCTTTACAAGCCTCTTAAAAAATATCCTCAAGAGATACTATAAGAGAAATCTATCTTTGGCAAAAGCAAACGAATAATTATGGTTCATACCTGCTATTGTGGCTGTCGCACAACACATCCCAATTTGGGGACCCACTTTAAAATTTTGTGGTTTATTTGAAGTTTTGTTTGCATCCAATGATTTGTCGTTAAGGGTCAAGTGTTAAAGTGTGCCTAAGTTCAAGGTCTTGTAGAAAAGCCTTTCACAAAAAGAAAAGAAGCCAATGTTCAAACTTTGAAATTTTTGACAAATCTGGCATGGTGTTATACTTTTATTATATGTTGGTATGAAACTTTTAAATTTATCTCTCATGGTTTGATATTGGTTTGTTATAGTATGGATTAATAAACCTTGAATTTTAAAGTAGAGAGGGGAGGGCTCTAGTCCCTCCCCTGCTCCCCCTCCCATGGCTCCTGGTTTTTGCCCAGTCCCTGGCTCAACCCAGGTCATCCCTCCCGGGGAGTGGTTGTTTGCAGATGATCTCCTGAGGGGAGATCCTTCTCCACTATCTGCGCCCCTCCCGGTCGGCTAGGGTTTCCTTGGTTGTTTTTTCGGACTGGTGCTTCCCAGGGATCCCTGTTTGGTTGGGGATCCCTTCCATTTTTCCCTCAGGCTTCCCCTTGGGGTTTTTTACAGGTTATTCGCGTGGATCTGGTCCCCTGTGTTTCTCAATGCAATGGAGGTGATGGTTTAGGGTTTGGACAGCTTTCTGGGGTCTCCCTTGAGGTCCTCACAGCTTTGGGGGTGGTCTGGGGGGGCCTCTTTCCCCCTTTTGCTTGTGAATCCTCGACGGGATCCTGGCTACTGTTATTCCCGTGTGGAGGCTTCTTCGTGCTGGCTCTGCTCCTTGGTGGACATCCTGGGCATCTGGTTTGGCCTTGGGGGGCTTTTCCCTGTCTGGGTTGTTCCCATTCCCAGTCCCAGTTCCCTGAAGCTGCCTCTGTGCTTGGACGGGATTCTTGGTCCCTGCTGCTGGGACGGGATCCTCTTATGTTTTCCCAGGGCGGGTTCCTCGTGGTGCAACTCTCTGGTTGCTTCCTGATGGGCTGGATCCTCTCTGTGCTGGCTGTCGGCTTCCTGCAGGATGGATCTCACTGAACGAAATGTTTTCCCGGTGGGCGGGATGGTTTCTCCATAGGGCGGGATCCGCCAAATCCGCCAGTTTTCTCGTGAGGCGGGATCCTTTCTTTTCTGCTAGTTTCTCGGATGGCGGGATTTCCTTGTTGCTTCTCGCTAGGCGGGATTGTTTGTGATGGTTTTGACTGCTTCCCGTGAGGCGAGATTTTATTGTAACGATTTTTCTTTGCTTCTTGCTGGGCGGGATATTCTCGATGGTGGTTTTTGGCTACTCCCCGCTAGGCGGGATCTCCAAAACTACTTTCTTTCTTATTTATTTTTTTCCCGCTGAGAGAGATTGTTTCATGCTTACTGTTACCGCTGGGTGAGATTTTTGTTTTGGTGTTCAGTTTCAAGGGATTGATGCCCTAGGCCCATTGCTTATGTAATCAGGTTTTGGGATCCTTGTTAAAACCCACTGTAAATACAAACACTACTTACCAAAAAAATAAAAAATAAACCTTGAATTTAGCCTTTTAAATAATATGGATAAATTAATATTGAATTTATTTTAAAATATTTTAATATTGATTTAATTCATATAAATAATTTTAAATGTTGATTGTCTCCTTAATGATTTTAAAAAATAAAAATAAAAATAAAATAAAATCTATATATATATAATAAAGCCATCAATGTATTTTCTTTATGGAAAGTTTAATTTAGTTTTATTAATGGTTTTGTTTTGGAAAAGTTTAATTTAATTTTATATATAGTTTTGTTTTAATTTAATTTTATTAAGGGTTTTGTTTTAGAAAGTTTAATTTGTGTTCTTTATTGCAGGCTACTATTAAAAAAAGAAAAAAAAAATGGCAACATTCAAGAAAAGAAAACGTTACGAATCATGCCAATGAAAGGAAAGCGTTATGGAAGGAGCACAAGCATTATTTAATTTATTGCTGGCAAAAGTGTTACAAAATGAAGAAAAAAAAACGTTGGAAAGCCAAGAGATGGAAAAAGAAACGAATAGCCAAATGTTGAAAATTTTAAATAGCCATGCAAGCGTAGGACAAAAGGCTAGAATGTTTTTTGGAGTAAAAGGCATGAAGAGGATTGGAAGGATTTTTAAGCTACTGCAAACACATTTTCTCACCTTGTATGCAAACAAAAGGTTTTGAATATAAGCTTTATTGCAGATTTTTCTCCTACATGTATTGAGTTCATTCAATGATGTTTTATGCATGGATATGGTAGCATCATTTAATGTTTTTAATGCATGCTTTTATTCCTCAAACTCTTGCACTTAACCAGATTTAGATTGTGTGGATGCAGGTCTAACCTAGTTTTGTTTTAGTGTTCATGATCTTCTATTTTATGCAGAATAGGAGGGATTAATTTATAGTAGCTCACTTTGATTGCTTTTTTGCACTTTTTTTTCATCTTATTTTAGATTTTTCTCATTTTTTTCTCTAACCTTAGCTTTTGTTATTATTTATTTTTCATTTTATTTTCTTTAAGCTCCATCAAACACTCAAAACCCTAGAAGGTTTATATTTTTTGCATTAAATTTTGGTTTTTGAAGCAATTGAAAATATTCAAATAGTTATTTTTGTAAGGCTAAAATATTAAATTATTTGGACACATTTAATTTTTTTTAAGATTTTAAAACCAAAAAAAAAATCTTGCACTTCACAGGTTTTATTATTTTAAAATTGGTTTAATAAAGCAAGATAAAATTTGTTTCGCAAAGCAAGATAAAATGGATTAAATCACCTTTTCGGGATTAAAATTTCAAATTTATATTTTTCATTTTATTTCATGTTCAAATAAAGCTTAACAAAAGAAGATAAAATTGCAAATATGGGTGCGGAAAAGGAGGTTGGAGTTCAGCTACACAGTGACATGCCTGTGGAAAATGCTGAGATTCGACAAGGACTTGCAAAATTCTTGAATCAATGAGAAAATTTTGTACTAAGGATGATTTTTGTCGCGTTTTCGCGACCTGCTTTGCTGTCGCGGCCCTTGGCAGGAAACTGTCGCGATATCGCGACAGGTTTTGTCACCACGGCCTTGGGAAGGTTTCTGTCGCAATTTCGCGACGCTTTGAGCACAGGGGCAATAAGGAGGAAAACAGTCGCGATATCACGACGGTTTTTGTGTTTCGGAGACAAAAGGAAAAACTGTCACGATATCACGACGGTTTTTGTGTTTCGGAGACAAGGGGAAAAACCATCGCGATATCGCGACAAGTTTTGTCGCCACGGCATTTGGAAGGTTTCCGTCGTGATTTCGCGACGCTTTGAGCGCAGGGGCATCAAGGAGGAAAACAGTCGCGATATCGCGATGGTTTTTGTGTTTCGGAGACAAGGGGAAAAACCGTCGTGATATCGCGACAAGTTTTGTCGCCACGGCCTTTGGATGGTTTCTGTCACGATTTCGCGACGCGTTGAGCGCAGGGGCATCAAGGAGAAAAACAGTCGCGATATCGCGACGATTTTTGTTTTTTGGAGACAAGGGGAAAAACCGTCGCGATATCGCGACAATTGTTGTTGCCACGGCCTTTGGAAGGTTCCCGTCGCGATTTCGCGACGCTTTGATAGCAGGGGTAACAAGGAGGAAAATAGTCGCGATATCACGACAGTTTTTGTGTTTCGGAGACAAGGGGAAAATCCGTCACGATATCGCGACATTTTTGATGCCTGGGAGCCAGATAGAAGAACTGTCACGATTTCGTGACACATTTGGCGCACTGAAGACTTCTGGAAAAGACGTTGCGATTTCGCGACCATTTTGGAGCTTGTGCATCATGAGGATAATTCGTCGCAATTTCGTGACACTTGGGAGGACTGGTTGCAGATTGACAATCTTGTCACGATTTCGCGACACTTTTGGCGTAAAGGGGGCAAACGGAAAATGCGTCGCGATATCGCGACCTTTTTGAGGGATGACTGCTCTGAGGAGAACCCGTCGCGATATCGTGACAATGTTGGTGGTCAGGAGTTGTTGGCTTTGGCTGTCGTGATTTCGTGACATGTCGCGATTTCGCGACCGGTTGCCCGGTTGTGGCTTTGGCTGCCTTGACTGTCGCGATATCGCGACATGTCACGATTTCGTGCCTGGTTTTCTTCTTGTGCTTTGTGTTGGGAAGTGCTGCCCTCTTGCCCTTTGTGCTGGCTTCTTGCTTCCTGGTTCTTGGTTGGGATGTTTTCGATCCCTCTTGTATATACTCTTTGTATTAATATAAGCTTTTCACTTTCTTCAAAAAAAAAAAAACAAAAGAATATAAAATTTGTTAATAAAACAAGATAAAATTCGTCCACAAAGCAAGATAAAATGAACTAAATCATCGTTCCAGGATTCATATTTCAAAGTTAGATTTTAGTCTTGTTATTTTATGCTCAAAGCAAAGCTTAGCAAAAGAAGATAAAATTTGTTAAAATTTTGCTTAATAAAAGAAGATAAAATCTACGTAAAACACTTTGAGATAAAATGAATTAAATCACCGTTCTATGATGGTCATAGAGGACCAACAATGTTACATTTTCTTTTCTTTGAAAATTTCATGAACAATCAAGAGCATAGCAAAACAAAGTAATATCAAACCACAGGCCCCTTGTTAACAGTTACTTGCACCTCTAAGGTATTTCAGCACATTTTTTTATATTTTCACAAATATTCAAGCACTTATTAAGCGAATAAGAACCTTGGAGAAAATCTGAATTTCTTTGCAAGAGAGGGTTTTCTAATAATACCCTGACTGTAATGGTGATTTTGCAATTGGGTAAAATTATCACTTAACACCTGCTCTAATACCATGTCAAATTTCATAGTAGTTTCTAGAAAAAATGGTATCAAAAATTATCTAGTATTGCTTGTTAAAATAAATACACAACATATAGAAAACATAGTATATAATGGGGTGTTTATAGACACCAAAATATCTTCACTAAAATAGAATAAAAAATACACTCAACCGCTAAATAAATAGTTGGTGGGGGGTATTTATACCCAATTGCATGTTGCCTCTAGGTCAAGTTTAAAAGACCAACCCTTAAGAATAACATATTAAAAAACTACAAAAAATACCTTTTTCAAGGTTTACATGGGCCCAAAGGGTAAACATAATAAAAAGTTAGTCGTGACCTCAAGAGAAGCTTAACTACCATATATTTCAACATGTGGTAGTGTTGGCCATATTCCTAAGGAGGAACGTGATGGCACTATCCAATCCCTATATAAAAACATAATGGCTAAAACTCTGCACTCTGCCTAATTAATTTTATGATCCCTTATTTATAGAAGTTGTCAAGTGTGAAACAATGCCACATGTGAGCATATTGAAAATATTATCATATATAAAATAGTGTCACATATAAACATGTTGACTGAATTGGCTATTTTATCATGTGTATGAATACATTAACCAAATTAGTCATTTAGTCACATGTGAAAGTCTTAGATATGAACACATTGACTAAAATACTATCACATATGAAACAATGTGAACATATTGACTAATTGTTATATGAATCATATTCAAGAGCTTGAAATCTATAATAGAGAATGAAAGCATATGTAGAATCAAAACATTAAGGACTCATTGTGGTGGTGAGTTTTCTTATATGAAATTCAATCAATTTTGTTATGAGCATGGGATAAGAAGACAATTGATAGTAGCCTATACACCTTAGCAAAATGGATTGGTGGAAATAAAGAATAGGATAAACATGAATATGGTAAGAAGTATGGTGCTAACAAAATATTTGGGCAATCACTTATGGGATGAAGTAGTTGTAATAGTAGTGTACATCCTTAATAGAAGTCCCACAATTATAGTAAAGAATATGACTCTTGATGAGATGTTGTATGGAAAGAAACCTTCAATAATTCACTTGGGATTGTTTGATTATTTGGCTTATTTTCTATTAAAATAAGAAAGGAATAAATTACATCTAAAGAGTCAAGCATGTAATTTTGTTGGTTATTTTGAAGAAAGCAAATCATGTAGAAGTTATTATCCCAAATTTAGATAATGCATTGCATACAAAGATGTGATTTTTTATGAAGCAAGAGTACATAGACAACAAGAAAAAAATACTAAGTAAACATAATTGAAGATATTGGTGTGTCATAAGCATCAAGTGGAGATACAAGCATTTTTCCAAATACAATCACAAAAGGGAAGATAACATTACAATCACATCCAAGTTTCCAAATGCTAAATTAAATTTTTGATAGAAAGTTTAAAGAAAGCATATGCCCAATAATAATGGGAACAAGAACAAGAAGAAAATATCGTGAATTGTTTTAAGATTGAAGTAGATCCCTCAAGTCTTAAAAAAACACCCCAAATAAAATTATGAATCAAATTCATAAAAAAATTGAACACGATTAGAAAGAATGAGACTTGGGAGTTATTTGAATTTCCAATAAACAAGGAGATAATTATAGTGAAGTGTGTGTGCAAGACTAAGTACAATAGTGATGGATCGGTTAAAGGGCATAAAGCAATGTTAGGGGCAAAAGGATATACACAACAAATTTCCAGATACTATAAAAATAATTATGCACTTATTAAAGGGAAAGACAAAATAAAAATGTGCTTATCCTTTGAAGCCTAAAAAATATGGATTATAAATCAAATTGATGTAAAAATTGCAATCTTGAAAGACAAGATTGAAGAAGAAATGTATGTCAAATAGCCATAATAATTTGACATGAAAGTTAAATAAGGACATGTGTACAAGTTGAAAAAAATCATTATATGGACTCAAATAAGCACGAAGTATGAAATTCAAGAATTGAAGCATACTTCTTGAAGTATAAATCTACAAGAAGTAAGAATGATCCCATATTGTACTACAAAGAGGAAGGTAATGATATTTGGATGGTTTATTTTATATTGATGATCTATTTTTCATCAAGAACAAAGATATATACATATATATATATATATATATATATATTATATATATATATATATATATATATATATATATATATATATATATATATATATATTTTAGCGAAAAATCCCTTGCGGGGCCGCCTTTGTCTGAGAGACCATGAACAGGGGGTTCTACATCGTCAAAGTCACTCGGGAGTCGCACTCGGCCCTGCCTGCACCAACATTATCAATTGGATTTTGGATACCCAATTCAGTTTTTTGGTAGGGTGGAGATTCAAACTTGGGGCCTCCCTTGGAGGATTGCCTCTCCTCTCCAACTCACCTACAACACCTGGGTAGAACAAAGATATATTTCAAGCAAGCCACAATATAATAATTTAAAATGAGTGATTTGGGTTTGATGCATTATTTTCTTGGTATGGAGTTACATAAAGCACATGATGGGAATTCTTTACCAAACTAAATATGCATATATTGTATTGAAGAAATTTGGCTTGGAATTACAAAGATGTTGCTACCTCACTTGCAAAAGGAGAAATAATTTTTAAGGATGATGAAAGTGTAAGAGTGGATGACAATAAATGTAAAAATTTGATTGGTAACCTTATATACTTGACAATAAGACTATATACTATATACTTTATCTCTTTGATTTCAAGATTTATGAGTGGGCTATTAGAAGGTCATACGAGAGTATCTAAGAGAATTTTGAGGTATGTCAAAGGAACCTTAAATTATAGAATCCATTGTACTTCAGCTAATGATATTTACTAGGTTGGATATAATTATTTAGACTAGGGAATCTTAATTGATGATAGGAAGTCTACATCACAAAATTATTTCTCATTGTGAAATGGATTGGTAAATTAGAGTTTGAACATTAAGTAATAGTTGAACTCTCAATAGCAAAGGTGGAGTATATAGTGACTCTATTAACAAGGACATAATTAGTATAGTTGAGGCAAATCCTAGAAGATAGATGAAAAGAAAGAAATTACAACTATCATTTTTGTGATAACATGAGTGTAATTCAAATGACTAAAAATCATGTATTTATAAAAAAAAAAAGCATATTAGGTTGAGGTATCTTTTTATTAGATACTTAAGTTCAAAAAAAAGAAGTTGAATTGGAACAATACAACTTAGAATATTAGTATGTAGATATTTTTTCAAAGGCAGTGTTAAAGAATCAATTTATTTTACTTAAACATAGAATGAAGATTTTTACCATTGAGTCTCAAGGGGGAGAATGTTGAAAATTGTGATACTATATAAGACAAAAGTCAAAACAAAATAAGAATAATTCAAAAATTAAAACAAGACAATTAAATTTACTAAAAATCATGTAAATCATAAATGTAAATTGTAGTGACTTCTCACTACTAATTTGTGCCTAAGGCAAAGTCTCAAGGGAGGCAAGGGTTCCAATATAGGGTGGTCATAGTTTTTTTAAGACTAAACAAATGAGACAACCTTAGAACTGAACCCAAGAGCTCCTAACACATTTTGAAAGCAAAAGGATAAGATAATTCTTGACAATCCGAAGTGATGAAAATTTATAAAAAAAAAGTCTCAATGAATATGGTAATGAGGAAATTAATGAAGATACCTCCAAAATAACTTTAATATTGAGCGTTTTCTAATCTTTGACCAAGGCCAGTGACGAGAAGTTCCAATTAACCTGTAGGAATGAATTAGGTTTTGAAAGGATCAAGCATGCTAAAGATTTCTAAACCATCACCAACGTCTTGAATGAGTTGAATGCATAGAACCATAAAAGTGGGGTATGTAAGTTGAATTAATATGCCCTTACCTAGTAATAGCAAGGACCACCTACCGAACAAGCAATTTAGAGATTCATTTAAGACAAGTATGGTGATGACAGTCCTAGATCTGACAACCAATATGGTCGAGGGTATGTCATTCATTTTTTAGGATCCCTAAAATAAGTATATGAAATTGTTAGACCCACCTACATATAATTTTTTGAGGTGAAATCTCCCTATTGCATCTATAAATAATAGTAATCTAGATTGTGAAAGGATCGAAAAGTTTGCATTTGTAATTTCTTATAAGCTTTCCTTTCATTTATTTTTGTAGACATATTGTAAGCTCCTTAGTAGTTTGTGGAAAAATTGAACCCCTGCTCCAAACACAATATTTGCAAAGTTTGTATACCTACCTACCTACCTACATACGTACATATATATTTATATATTGGAGGCCTATGCATCAGTTTTTTAACTAGCCATCTATGGTTCTCCCGCTAACTCATCTCTACATGTGTCTATATATTCTCAAAGTTTTACTTGTTATTTTGAATTTTAGTTTGCATATATGTGTGTATGGGAGGTCTACACATCAATTTTCATACTAGCATTCTATGGTTCTCCCATTATTAACATGTCTCTCTATGTGTATGTGTGTTGATAAATCTCATTTGTGATTATGTATGTCAAGGAGATAAAGTGTTCACCATTAGAACATGGCATTCAGTCCTATTGTGAAACAAGATCTTAATGGATCTTTGGCGCATTGCCACCTTGGTAGCTAAGGTTTTCATTTTATTGAGTTTATTTTTATATTCATTTCTTACATCCTTTTTTCCCTAAGTTCAAGTGTGCCTAAATATCACATCATAACAAGGAGTCAACCTTGTAAAAACTCTTAGAGACCCCCGATTGAGCTAAACCTCACACTCTCGACTGAGGCTCTATTGTGTCACTCTACATGAAGCATGATTATTTTGACCAGGATAATCAAAGAGGACAACAGTTTAACGATATGCTTGATGGAACCCTAATGACAAATCATTAGTCCCATAATCATGATGAGTTAGGCTTTGACTTGGTGAGAGTCTATGCCTACCCTTGCTTGTTAAAACACTATTTTTACTCACTTGGTGACTTTTCTCTAAAATAAACACCAGAATAAAATGTTATTTGAAGGCACTAGATTGAGGTTAGAGTGAAGACCTCAGTCTATCTACTTCTAGAGCATAAGCCATATTCACCTTGGGACTTTGTTCCAAACAAAGAATCTAGAGATATTTAAATAAAAGACCTATTTTTGAGTTCTACACCATTAAAAAGTGACAATATTTGTTGCCACCATTATGTGACAAAGAAGAGTTGTAAGCTATAACATGGTTGCTCCACTACCACCACCTAGAACATTCCATGTCTAGAATGATAAAGGTCATTTGGCACCTCCAATTGCACATAAAGTATGGGATATATACCCCAATCCACTTTAAAGTCTCTTGCTTGCTTCATTGGGTAACATCTCACTATGCCCATTGAGTATAATATCAAAGCATAATATAGCTTTAAGACTGATATCACCCTCTTTTAGGAGAAAATCCTGAGATTAGTATCTTATGCTCCAATTCGGTTTGATAGCCAATTGGAACCAACTCGATAAAGTGCTTATTGAAAGACTAATAGAAAAGGGATATGGGATATCACTCTTTGAACAATTATTAGCCATCAAGCAAGATCCCGTGGAGGTGGTGGAGTATCTCAACCTTAGATTTCACAAGTATTGGCATAGAATACTTGAAGAATTCCACCCCCCTAGGTTTGACAGTGATATTTCATTTTTTAGATTTAAATTCTAATATATCCATGATGATAAAAGCAAAAGGAAGATCCCTACCAAAAGTATACAAAATAGTTATCACCCTGACTGCCAAATCATGCATCCATAGCCAGTACCTCCTCTGCTCTTCTACTAGATTTGTTAAAACAGCTGATAATACAATAAAATATTTAATAACAACTTTAGGAGAATATAAAAAGAAACCCGACTACATGGATAGATGTTTCAACAAGTATTCAAAACTACCAATATCCTCATATGAATGGGTTTCCTATAATTAGGTTTTAATAGCTCAAGAGGAAATGGTAACATTGAAGCCATCTATAAAAATGGAATTGATAAAACCATGACACAAAAATACCATATAGCTAAAAGGAGGAAAGAAGCGGTCAATGAATTTTATAATATATAGACACGTAACATAGCCCTAATACATACTCCAAAAACCATGAACGAGCCCATACCAAAGTATCACCAACCATAAATGGCAAGAAAAAATGAGATTCTAGAGATCTAAAGTCCCACCATACATGAGCCATTATCAAATCCGTTTGATATAATAGAATATCCCAAGAAAGCCACCATAGTTGTACCACTTTGGGAGATAATGACCATGATAGAGCAAAAATAACATCTGAAAAAGGCTCTTGAGGAAAATCAACATGAACAAAAATAAAAAATCTAAACAAAAGTGAGGAAAATTGATTAAAATAATTCAGGATGTTAAAAGAAAATAGATAGATCAATAGGTTGGCACACAAGGATACGAATTTTAATGAAAATTGTAGGCAAACAAGCATGGGAACATATCTGATTCAAGAGCATCCCAAATATTTCCAAGAAAGAGGAAGGATCAACGGGGTTATAGAAGTTATAATTTAATGGTGCTTGAAGTAGAATAGGAGTTGGCATAGGAGTGCAATTGACTTCTCTAGAAGGGTCTAAATTTTTCTAGGCATATAGGCTACAATTTTCTTGTTCTAACAATAGAGCAAAATACAAGGTTCTTTCTTTAGGACTTCAAATGGATAAAAAAAAGAGGGATCAAAATGCTTCAAATCTTTAGTGATACTAAGTTGATTATTAGACAAGATTCAAATATCAAGTGAATAATAGGTTAATGAAATCTTATCGACATAGGATTTAATACCTAATGGAATATTTTGATGTTGTTAATATAAAAGTGATTGCAAGAGATCGGGATGTAAAAGCAGATAGAATGGTAGTTATTGGCTCATAATTTAACCCAATTAAGGATATATGGTAAAATAATCAATTAGTAAAAATAATAGTAAGACCAATAGTGCCAGATAATGATGAGTAGATTGTTTGATTCTTACAACAAGATTATGAATACATCGAAGAGATCTCCCTAGAAATAGAAGTGTATGAAGACCAAATCATCCATTTGAGTTCAAACAAAATGCTAAGAGGACTAATCATCTTGGATTCCCTATTCACCCTAGATGATGGATTCAAAGGAAAGAAGGGATTTACTGCTAATAAAGAATATTATAAGGAAATAGAGGTAGCCCAAGAAATATATTGAAAATAGAAAAGTAGCTACACAAGAGGAAAAGGAATCACTTATCAAGTTGTTTCAAAGATATAAGGAAGTGAAGCCAAGGTGATTATACAAAAGCAGAGGCCATTTAATCCAAAAATCAAGCCTCTCATGCAAAAGGAGTTAAATAAACTGATTGAATCAAAAATTGCATACCCAATCAAGCATACCTCATGGATCTCTAACCTAGTACTTGTGAGAAATAAGAATGGCAAAATCAAATTGTGTATATTTCAAGGACCTAAACAGAGATTTTATAAAAAATATTTATCCTTTGTCTTCCATGGAACAAATTCTTCAAATAGTAGTTGGTTTTAAAATATTTTCACTGTTAGATGGGTTTTCTAGTTTCAATCAAGTATGGGTAAAAGATGAAGATCAACATAGGACAACCTTTACCACAAAATGAGGAACTTTTGCATATCAACAAATACCTTTTAGATTTTTCAATGCAGGGGAAACCTTCTAGAGATCCATGGACATTGTCTTCCATGACATAATAAATAAGATAATATTAATAAATTTGTATGATCTCGCAGCATTCAAATAAAAATGAGAAGCATTTGGAGCACCTGAAAAGAATCTTCCAACGATGCTAAGAATTTTGGGTATACCTCAATACAAAGAAATATGTCTTCTAAGTAATACAAGGAAAACTATTATGGCATGTTGTATCTAAACACAATATTGCCATAGATCCAGACAAAACTAAAGCTATCACAGATCTTTAGCTACCAAGACACAAAAAGGGGATACAATAATTTTTTAAGCAAATTAACTTTGTTAGAAAATTTATCCCAAATTTTGCAATTATAGTCAAACCCATGATACTTATGTCGAGAAATAACCAATATTTCTTATGGACAAATAGAGGAAGAGAAGCCTTTGAAAAGATAAAATAATTTATTATCTATGCATATGGAAGGGGACTCAATATAGTGGCTTTAATGACACAAAAGGATAAAAATCAACAGGAGCGCCTAGTGGCATTTTTCAATCAAACTTTCAAGGAATATGAGGAAAAATATAATTTTGCTGAAAAATAAATGTATGCTCTCATGAGATGATTAAGCATTTCAAACACATTGTTTCAAATAATAATATCATTGCTTATGTCATACATTCTAGTGTTATAAAATAAATAATGAGCAAAAAGATGAGTGAAAAAGGGCTCAATGGATTACCAAGATTATGATATGAAAATCAAGCCTACAAAACTAGTCAAAAGAAGAGCGCTTTGTCAACAAATGATTAAAGATACAATTAAAGTCGAAGTTGATTCAAAAGAAGACAATAAATAAATAGAGCCAGAGGAATGCTTCATGACCAGAGAAAAGGAGGAATCTAATTGGATAGAACAAAGGATCAAATACATACGAAGAGGAGGGTACCCTCAAATCTAGACAAAGCTCAAAGAAGATATTTTCATTTGCAAAATATTCACTACAAAAAAATTGATGGAATCCTATTTTGACGAAACTTTGATGAGATACTACTACGATGTGTAAAGGTGGAGCAAGCACAATCCATACTATAAGAATTTCATCATGGATTTCTCAAGGGACACTTTTTAGCTCAAACAATTGCCAACAAAATTATGAAGGCAATATACTATTAGCCCAACATGTTCACAGATGCTCATTGATGGGTAAGGAAATATGAAAAATATAGATTCTTCATGGGTAGAAAGAGAAATTCCCCTGTACCTTTAAATCCCATAGAAGTAGATAAACCATTTGCATAATGGGGATTGGATTTCATTAGAATGATCAACCCACCATCTAGTGAGGGGCACAAATAGATCCTAACAACTACAAATTACTTCACCAAATGGGTTGAAGTGATTCCTCTAAAGGAGGACACTAAAAAATGTGATCATAGAACTTTTGGAAGACATCATAACTAGATTTGATGTCCCTAATGCAATAATAACATACAATGCCAAGGAACTCATAGGGTCAAATATTACTTAATTCACATTTTAGCATGGTATATATTTAAAAAGCCTCTTCATATTATTATCCTCAAGGTAATAGTTTGGATGAATCAACAATAAAAACTTACCAAGGATTTTTAAAAGTATTGGATCAAAAAATCAGTGGCAATGGCACCTTCATCTGAAAATAAATCTTTGGTAAGATTGTATTACTCCAAAAAATGCATTGGGATGCTCTCCATACAATTTAGTCTATGGCAAAGAGGCCATGTTACCCATTTCCATAGAACTATTGGTGCTCTAATTACTGCATCAGATAGAATTACAAGAAAATGATCCAATGACATATAGGTTGGGGGAGCTACTAAAGATTGAAGAACAAAGGAAAGAAGTTGGGAAAACATCAAGAAATAATCAAAAGATGGTTTTATAAAAGGGCTACTCCACAAACATTTAAGAATGGTGATATGGTCCTTAAATGGGATGAACATAAAAGTAAACCTAGAAATCATACCAAATTTGATACATTCTAGAGTGGGTCATATATCATTGAAAGTTGTAAGGATGGCAATTTGTTCAATCTAGAGACTATAGAAAGACATTTTATCCCTATACCTATAAATTGAATCCACCTAAAGAGTCACCCTTTAGCATACTTGGATTATGAATACCGCAACAATATAAGTAGATAAAGTAATTGTAGTACCTATCAAGCAAAGGGATTGTTAAAGGCTCGATAAACCCAAGGGAAAACTATTGGTATTTATATTTAATTATATTTTTTTTGTTTCCTTCTAATAGGATTTGTGAGACCTCAACTCTGTGCCTAAGGATAAACGCATTTTTAGGTCCTCGTTTGAGCAAGTTGGAAGGCCCCTATGAGCCGTTGAAACTGTAGTGACTTCTCATTACTAATTCGCACCTAAGGAAAATTCTTGATGGAGGCAAAAGTTTTGATCTAGGGTGGTCACAATGTTTTGAAGACAATAAGCAATGAAAATAGCCTTAGAATTGAACTCGAGAGCACTCGACACATTTTGAGAGCAAAAGAACAAAATAGTTCATGATAATTGGAAGTGATGAAGATTTATAAAATAAAATAAAGAAAAGTCTTGATGAACATGGAAATGAGGGAATTAAAGAAGCTTCCTCCCAAATAACTCTAATATTAGGAGTTTTGTAATATCTGACCAAGATCAATGACGAGAAGCTCTGATCAAATTACAAGAATGCATTGGATTTTGAAAGGATCAAGCATGCCAAAGATTTTTAAACCATCACCAACGTCTCAAAAGATCTAAAATGTGTAAAACCATAAAAGGGGGGTAGGTGAGTTGAATTAATATACCCTTACCAATAAAGAGCAAGGACAACCTACCAAACATCATTTCAATCAAGCGATTTAGAGATTCATTTAAGACAAGTATGGTGATTATAGTCCTAGATATGACAATTGATATGGCCAAGGGTACCTCATTCAATTTTTAAGATCCCTAGAAGAGGTAGATAAAATTGTCAAACCCACCTACAAATAATTTTAGAGAGAAATATCCCTATTGTATCTATAAATAATAGTAGTCTAGATTGTAAAAAGGATTGACAAGTTTGCATTTGTAATCTCTTGTAAGCTTTTATTTTATTTCTTTATGTAGAGAAATCAGCTCCTGAGCAACTTGTGGTTAAATCGAACCATCGTTTTAGTCACAATATTTGTAAAGTTTGTCTACATACATACATGCATATATATATATATATATATATATATATTGGAGGCCTACGCATCAATTTTCGGACTAGTCCTATATGGTTCTCCCGCTGACCTGTCTATGCATGTGTGTTTGTGTTCTCAAAGTTTTACCTATTATTTTAAGTTTTATTTTACATATATGTGTGTATGATAGGCTTACATGTCATTTTCTAGACTATCCATCTATGGTTCTCCCATTGACCCACCTCTCTATGTATGTGTGTGTTGATAATTATTATTTATACTTATATGTGTTGAGGATAGGAAGTGTTCACCGCTAGCACATAGCATTCAAACCTATTGTGTAGGAAGATCTTAGCAAATATTTGGCACATTGCCACCCTGGTAGCTTAGATTTCCCTTTTGTTGAGTTTCTTTTTATTTTCATCTCTTACATCTCTTTTTCCCCCTAAGTTCAAGTGCACCTAAAAATCACATCATAACAAGGAGTCAACCTTGTAAAAACTCTTGGAGGCCCCTGATTGAGCCAAACCTATCACTCTCAATTGAAGCCCTATTGTTTCACTTTGTGCGAGGCATAATTATTCTAACCAAGAAAATCAGATAGGACAACATAAATCATCCATAAATATGCAATAAACTCAAATAATTCATACACAGTAAGACTTAGATAGATAATACCCTTAAGGTAGGGAAACACCAATAGTAATCCTCGATGAAGGAATAACTCCATCAAATATCTTCAAAGAGGAGATGACTACTTTATGAGTAAATACAATTACAAGCGACTTGATATGATTTATTATTATTTTTTTCAATGAGTTTACACAAGTTTTTATGAGGGGTCCTGGTCCCCTTATACTAAGTAGGGTTTGAACCTTGGACCTCTCAAAGAGAGACCAAAGCCCTTACCACTATAGTAATATTGCAGTTATGATTGATTATTTATTATAATGAAATATCCCTTTTTATGTATCCATCATCTAATGACACTTTAGGGAGGGTATATCCCTTACCCTATTTGACTCCTAAACCCTCATGCAACTCTTTATTAAAATATAATATTCCAATATAATAGACCTTGGGTTATGTGTGGCCCATGCTAACTATCCATACCATCCCTATACAATACAATATCACATTCGTATATACCAATCCATGAGTACCATACCATTCCACCCCTTTAAAAATATTTTATCCTTGAAACATAATAAGAAACTAAATGATATGATCAACATTGTTTACAATAGGTATTGATCTTGATCATCCATCCATCCAAGTGAAATATTGATTAGTGATGGTATTCTATGATGTTAAATTGTTGTTGTGCCACTCTAATATTCACAACATTGCTCCTTTGGCTCCATGCTTCTACTGCTCCACTTTAATATCCATAATAACTACTCCTATGGTTCCATGATTCCACTATGCTATTTTGATATCCATAATGATTGCTTATTTGTTTCCATGTTTCAACTACACTAATATGATTACAATAATTACTACTATTTGTTTACCATGTAGAAGTATCCTAGATGTCTTGATTCCATGTAGGTCCATGATAATGTTGATGTCCTATGTTATGCCTCCATTATTGTTGTTGCTCATGGTGCTGTGAGTGGGAATATGCTACAACCTTATCCTAATGTTTTGCTTTCTTTGAATCTTCAACCCTTTTATTCCTCTAATTTATTTTGTTTTCGACAATCCTTTAATTATTTTCCATGTTCATTTTTTATGCCCTTTTTTGGGTTCTTCCTTGTGCTCCTCGAACGATGCTTCCTTAGAATTTGCTTCTTCTTCCTTGGAATTTACTTGTGCCAATTCTTAAATATGTTCCCCCACAATAACTTCTTCTTTCCTCTCATTGGATCCTATATCCTTAAGTTGAAAAATATTCTACAATGTTATCTTCTTTTTCTTGCACCATAGCTTCATGATTTTTTTTGCACATTAATGTTAATATTACCTAATAAATCAAACCAAGGATAACTAAGAACAATATCCACCTTATCTATAACTATGTCATAAAATTTTGAATGTAAAATACATTTATCCATAGTTATCTTCAAATATTTAAAAATTTGAACATTCTCATCCTCAAGTTGTATGTCCTTAATATTCTTTGCTTGAACTTGCAACCTCTTAGTCAAATCAATATTGATGAAATTATACCTATTGCTAGTATTTATGGAAATAATAACCTTTTCCTTTTGAATGCATCTATGAACCTATAAAATATTTTTTTAGATGGAAACAAATCATCTTAAAAATTCTCTTGTTTCTTCAAAATCAAAGGAATGGTTCCTTGCCTACACATCATCATCCTTATCTTTTCCTTATACAATTTCCTTGAATTTTTCTAACTCCTTTTTTTTCTTCAAGAAGCTTGTTTATATCTTCTTCATAGCCTTTGATGGTATCTTGTAAACTATCAGTCTTTTATCCCTTCTCTTCAGTCTTTATTTGTTCAAAAATACATTCTTTATAAAAAAAAATTAACCGAAAAATTACTTATGGGGCGACCTTGGTCTGAGAGACCACGAACAGGGGGTTCTACACCATCAAAGTCACCCGGGAGTTGCACCCGGCCCTGCTTGCACCAACATTATCAATTGGATTTTGGGTACCCAAAACTTTTTTGGTAGGGTGGAGATTCGAACCTAGGACCTCCCTTGGAGGATTGCCCTCTCCTCTCCAACTCACCTACAACACCTAGGTGCATTCTTTATAATTTCACAAGGGGAATTTTCTTTCTAAATGTAATTTCTATATACCCAAGAAGACATGTCCACCAACGTAAAGTATCCTAGTTTATAAATTATTTAAGCTTATGTTTCCAATGAAGCTTACCAACACATAAACATTTTTTTTTAAGCGAAAAACCCCTTGCGAGGCCACCTTGGTCTGAGAGACCACGAACAGGGGGTTCTACACCGTCAAATTCATCCTGGAGTCACACTCGACCCTACCCGCACCAACATTATCAATTGGATTTTGGATACCCAATTCAACTTTTTGGTAGGGTGGAGATTTGAACCTGGTACCTCCCTTGGAGGATTGCCCTCACCTCTCCAACTCACCTACAACACCTGGATCCAACACATAAACATTTAAACTTTATAAACCATTCTCTAATATTCATAATCATCCTCTTCAAAAAACCTTAGTAACTCCATGATCATAGATCCCCAAAAATTATATTTACAACTAGAATTTGAAAACTATGTCTTTATCAAAAAAATTACCTCATTGTTAGAAATAGATTATATTATATCATTTGGATCATGTAAATGTACCTTCCTTGGTACATACTTAGGACATTAGATTACATTAGGGGGAAGTTATATAGTTACTTCATGCAATGTAATAAATGAACAAGTGTCAATGTGCAAGTTGTATATGTGTAAGTTATCCCTTGCATAGATAGGTAGAGTGTTGGCCAAGGAACCTATTTCCCTATATAAAGGACCATAGACAAAGAGCATGATACAATAGTAGGAAGTAGTGTAGAACAATGTGATGTGATGTAGTAAAGTATGATGGAGTGTGATATGCTCAAAGCTTATTCTTGAGCAGTAGCTTTATTCATGGAGTATTCATTTCCTCCATAGCTACTTTGTATACATTTCCATCATTTCTATTTATAGTATATTTTGAGTCATCTCACATATTTAATTTATTTCATATTGTTCTACATCTTGTGAATGTTATCTCTCATTACATGCTATATCAACAATGGTATCAGAGCTACGGTATATCAATAGGAAAACCACCATTATAATTGACCCTAAGTTTTTGTCAATCTGACGCGCCATTGAACCAGTCACTATCAAAAATTCTCATAAGAGTCTAGGTGGTAGAATTAGGGAGAACCACAAGTAAGTATTGAAAGAAATCTCAGTTTTTGAAATACTAAGATTGCATATGGCTAGAGTCTTTCCACAGAGTTACAAAGGAAAACTCATGAAGACTAGGACTCAACATTTGATCCACTAGTTTGTTGAATCAGCTAGTGAAGCTCATCTAAGAGATCTGGAAATATTTACCTAAAGTTTCTTTTATTATAGGGAATTAATTCTTAGATGATTGGGACACCTCCTACAATAGAAAGCTAGGATATTTCAACTTTGTTGCTCGAAGGTCGAAGTGCCTTCATAGTGCAGAGATTAGTTATTGCAAGAGAAGAATTATGGTGAAGTTGGGGGACAAGAGATCTCCATTGCTAGATAGAGAACTTCACAAGAAAAAATGCCACAAAAGCCTTGATCCAGAATAAAAGTCCATAGAAGCCTTGAACTAGAAGAAAATGCCACAGAAGCCTTGATATTGAAGAAAATGCCACAAAAGCCTTGATATTGAATAAGACGAAGCCTTGATATTGAAGAAAAGGCCACAAAAGCCTTGATACTGAAAAAGGCCACATAAGCCTTGATCCTGAAGAAGACTCTAAAAGAGAGTATCTAATTCAAAAGTAAATTTTAGTACTAATACTTTTTTGCAGGAACAGGGAGATTCAGTGAGTTGGAAAAGCTTCCTACAAAAAGGATAGGAAGAGTATCTTCTTCATAATCAATCCAACACCTAAAGCAAAAGAGATCAAGATAAGATCTCATTGAATAACTTCCAAACTTGGAAGAAGAAGGACTAGGAGAGTATTGCTCGAATCCATAAGCAACAGAATCATAGATCCAAGAGAAGATCTCACCACTAATGCTTCCAGAAGTAAAAGGTTGAAGATAAGGTCTCAAGGAAGACCATAAGAAGCTACAAGATCAAAGGCCTTAGAGAGCCTTACTAAAAAATCATCAGAGGAGTTCCAAGTAGAACTCATAGGATAAATTCACTATTGGAGATAGTGAAATATTTGGGATAATTGTCGCCATCTGACAACAAGCCCAATAATAAGAATTTGGCAGGGAATGCCAAACATCAGAAGACCTCAAGACATTTAGAATATTGAGAAGAAGATCCTATTTGAAGTCAGAATTCGACAAGAAGCTTGAAGGAATATTCAGACAAAATAAGCCCATCAAATCCAAGAAATTTGGATATTGCCTCTCACAGCAAGAAGGCACCACTTCAGAAATAAAGATATCTTCAAATCTATAGCAAAATGAGGATAATACAAGAGGAGAACAAGCCACCAAAATCCTAGGCTTGTGAAAGAGAGTTTGAGACCATATTTTGGTGAAGATGAAGTTGTTCAGGACAACCTACAAAGAGCTACAAGATCTTACTCAAGGCAACAACTTGGTTATCTTAGACACCAAGATCTACATCCTGTATAGAAGCGACTAAAAGGGCTTTCAAAAAAAAGGTAAGCAATAATTGGTGCAAGTAGATTCATTAAAGTGGATTACTTATTAGATTTGTTTAAGCACCTTAATTTGGATTAAAGTTGCAATAAGGAGAATTGAATTACAGTCTTCAAAAGTGCAAAAAGATAAAGGTTTCTTTAAGGTTAATTTGCACTTTAGGAGTTTATTAGATTTTAGAATTTCAAACTATCTATCAACTACCTATCATATACTTTGGAAAGCAAAAGAAGACTAGATCCTACTACCTTGCTTATAAGGAAATTGTATAATAATTCTTGAAGATTCATTTCAGATTATTCTTGATTAGTTGCAGTGAATTTATTATGTGCATTACCTTGAGAGTTAATTGGAGTGATAAGGTGTAAATATTAGTGCATTAAAAGTGAAAATTATAGATTCATTTGCACTATTATTACTCTCAAAATAAATTAGTTTTGTGCTTTTGAAAATAATACAACTAGTTTTCACCCAGGTGTTGTAGGTGAGTTGGAGAGGAGAGGGCAATCCTCCAAGGGAGATCCCAGGTTCGAATCTCCACCCTACCAAAAAGCTAAATTGGGTACCCAAAATCCAATTGATAATGTTGGTGTGGGCAGGGTTGGGTGCGACCCCTGGGTGACTTTGACAGTGTAGAACCCCCTGTTTGTGGTCTCTTAGACCAAGGCGGCCCCGCAAGGAGTTTTTCGCTAAAAAAAAAAAAAAAAAAAATACAACTAGTTTGCTTCAAGTGTCTAAAGACACTCTTAAAGCATAGAAATATGCAACTCATAGTGGCCAATAGAAGCCACCAAAATTGGTTAGTACAAGTGAATAAAAAATAACCAAAAGAAGCTTCAAATATTGAGACTTGGTGAGTCTCAAATCCAAAGAACTACAAGGTTAAGTGCAGCAGAAAAAATCTTTTATCTATAGCATTTGTAAAGCTTGGATCTATCATTAAATATCCAAGCAAAGAGGGCAAGTAATCTATCCAAAGCAAGGTCTTCAAAACCCTCATTTGTGCATTCAAAATCTACTACAAAATCAGACTATTTTTTTTTTTTTTAAGCGAAAAACCCCTTGCGTAGCCGCCTTGGTCTGAGAGACCACGAACAGGAAGTTCTACACCGTCAAAGTCACCCGAGGGTCGCACCCGACCCTGCTCGCACCAACATTATCAATTGGATTTTAGATACCCAATTCAACTTTTTGGTAGGGTGGATATTTGAACCTGGGACCTCCCTTGGAGGATTGCCCTCTCCTCTCCAAGTTACCTACAACACCTGGGTTCACAAAATCAGACTATAAGACTTACAAAAAGGAGTGCAAAAAAAAGGGTGCAATAAGAATATATTATTCTCATAGAAGATTACAAGGTATTGCACTACATTGTTCGTAGGAAAAGGGTAGATTGAAGGTGCCACTAAGGGCACAAAAACTACAGGGAAATCTAGCCAAGAAATTTCAAACGTAAAGCACTTCTCATACACAACACAAGGATCCATTCGAAGGGGCTCACACTTCACATATTGAATAGATGAACCTACAAAAGGCAATGCACATATCAATCGATCATCAACCTGCATTTATGTAGACAGAAAGGGAGCTCTCTTTTACAAGAAAAAAAGTGGTATATTTTACCTCAATCAACATGGACGAACAACGTAAAAGGAGCACGTTGAAGGAAACAAGGAACGAGAAGAAGAAGTGATATATTTAGAGGTTACTATCTTGGTGAAGATTGTCCACCAAAAGAATCACCTACAATGCCATTCGAATCTCCAAAATCACCTCAATGATCGACCAGCAAAAAAAGAGGTTGCTTACACTCCAAGAATCATAGCAAGCAAAGTAAAGCCATACAAAAAGGAGCTATACTCTCCTTGGAAGCATTACAATGGAAGAACTCCATGCAGAAAGGTTGAAAGCCAATTAGAATGAATTCTCTAAGGTGTCATCCCAATTATTAATGTCCAAGAAAACTCATAAAGGAGTTACAAGCACTCACACAAGTGTTCATGCATTACAAGGCGACCAAGAAGCTAGTAGAGCGTTACTAAAGAATTGTTACGTTACAAAGAAGAGAGCTCATACATAACGCTCAGTGACACTTGTCAAAGCCTTCATCACCTTAAAAGGCATCTAAACACGAAGCGGTACAGGGTGAAGAAGAGATAATAGTGCAGTCAAAGGAATCTAAGAGAGAATAACGTAGTGAAACACGTTCGAAGCACAACATGGAAGGAAGGAATGAGGAGCATTAAAGGATCCTAGAAAAGAAGGTCAAACCTTCTCAAATCTGTAGCGTTGATCACTCCAGCATTGAAGACAAGGTTGGTCCAATCTGCACTCATAATTTCAAGCACCAAAAGTTATGAATTGCAGCATGTCAAGAAGGTGATAGAGCCTTCAATGCTATATCAAAGTCAAAGGTAGAGTCTAAACGGTGCCAGATTTGGAATGCTTCTCACAAGGATAAGCTCCAAGTGATTCCATTGGAGGGTACAATCAAAGCATTCAAAGAGTTTACATCAATACTATTGCCCTAGCTCATCTGAAAATAGTGTCGATTATTGCTTGGTAAAAGGTAAGGATTATTCACCTAGGTGTTGTAGGTGAGTTGGAGAGGAGAGGGAAATCCTCCAAGGGAGGTCCCAGGTTCAAATCTCCACCCTACCAAAAAGCTGAATTGGGTATCCAAAATCCAATTGATAATGTTGGTTCGGGCAGGGTCGGGTGCGACTCCCGGGTGACTTTGACGGTGTAGAACCCCCTGTTTGTGGTCTCTCAGACCAAGGTGACCCCACAAGGGGTTTTTCACTTTAAAAAAAAAGGTAAGGATTATTCCCATTTCTATGTGCTTTCTTTCCTTGGGAGTTATAAGGTTATAATTGAAGGAATTTTATTGTATTGAAAGCCACATATCAGAGGGAATATTTTTTCAAAACAATATAATATTTGCAATATAAAACCTAGAAGTAATAAGGATTTCTACTGGAATAAATATTAAATATTTGCAAATATTATTGTGGTCTATTTTTTCCAAAAATTAGGGAGTCATAAGGGTTACTACATAAAATTAATTTATTGGAAATTAGATACACTTAAATTAATTCCGAAAGGGTTATTTAAAAGAGAGGTTTATCATAGTATTTCAAATGTTGGAAATTCAACTATCGAACTTGTTTTGGCCATATTTTACTCATTCGAACTTGGATTGAGCTGAAATTTTGAGGTAGATGCCTGAAAACCCTAGAAAATCTCCACCAATTTTCAAATCATTTGGACTAACACAAATCCTAGCACATCCCTATGTGTGAAAGAGATTTTTGGTAAGCGATTGTGTGAGGGTTTCATCTGGGTTGAGTGCAAGCAGCTCCAAAGGTTGGTTTTTGGGGCCTTCGGGCCCTAGAGGTCAATATGTTTTTGGTTTTTACTCAATATTTTAGCATGATATGTTATAGGAGATCCAATATGGGTTAGAAATATGTATTTCAATAGATCATGTTGTGAACTTGAGTGACAATGACTTTCAATTTGTTGCACAAAATAAAAGTGAAAACCATACCTTTCCACTACATGTAGGGCAAGGATTAAAGAGATCACAAAATAAGTTTCAAGCAGATGATCAAAAAATGGCTCAAATCTCAAGTGAATCTGGTGCTAAGGTGCACCCACAAAATAAATCTACTATGAAAACCCATATCAAGGGTAAGAATTTCAAAGACTCAGCCCCAAAAATGAATTGTAGGGATGCCCTCCATGGTGGACAGCATCATCCCAACACTAATATTAATCTTAGGGCTTCTCATCAACCTCTAAGAATGCCTAATATTGATGCCAAGAAAATAGAGTCGGGATGTCTTAAAGTAGCTGATGGAACTCCTATTGTTAAGCTTGATATGGGTAACATTCAGACTAACATTGAAGATCTGGAAAAAGAGGACTAATTTGTTGATTCGTGGGTTTTCGTTCAAGCCTATCTGCTTTCAAATTCTAGGCTGCAAAAATTCGAAAAAATAAAGGTGAGTTACAAATATATATTTATCCAAATGGTTATTTTCTTATTTTATTTGCTAATAATGAATATAGAGAGAAAACTTTTCAAGGGGGCCATGGTTCTTTGGAAGGGCAGGGCTTTTCATGAAGCCCTGGCATACTAAATTTAAAGTCGAAGAAGATATGCCTTCTATAGCTCCCATGTGGGTTAGACTCTTTGGCCTCCCTATTGAATTTTGGAATCCTACTATTTTTTCTTCAATTGGAAACTCTTTAGGAACTTTTATGATGACTACTGATTGTACTCAAAATTTTGAACATATTATTTATGCTCGAATTTGTGTTTTAATGGATTTTGACAAACCCCTATCTAAAAAGATCACTTTAAAATTTGGGAAAGACACTTGGAAGCAAGTAATGGACTATGAGAACATTCTTTTTCATTGTAGAATTTACCATGAATATGGTTATTTAGCTAGTGCTTGCCCAAATAAAATTCTAGATGAAAAGAAAGAAGATATAAACTCAGCAGGTTTCCAAATGCCTAAGAAGAAGAACACTAAAAAAAAACTAGTTATGACGGATCAATCAAATTCATCTGCTAATATGTTTGAAATCCTTTCCACAAATGATGTCCCAAGTGGGGAAGAGGAAATAATGGAAACTCAAATTTTAGAAACACAATTTAAATATGAAGGGAAGAACTCAGAGACAAACCAACAAATCAAAGGTTTTCAACAGAAAAAAGAGAGAAAATTTACACAAGAAAAACAATCTTTTAAATGTCAAAACTACAAATAATACAGGTCCCAATATAGACTGTGTTGAACCCTCTAGTAACATTTTGACTATGTACGAGCATTCTTCAAGGTTAGAAGCCATCTCAGATTCAATTGGAGTAAGTCAAGAAATAGGGAAAAAATTGAAGATGGATTCTAATCAAAAGGTAGGTCACAAGACCAATTAATATCATATGGTAAAAGAAGGTGAAAAGCTTGTAGAGGAAGGTAAGATTAATTCCCTTCCCAACTTTTTTAGCCCTGGTATTAATGAAGATCATCACTTGGAATATTAAAGGACTCAAAGGGAGTCTTTTAAAACAAAATGAAATTAGAAGAATGATAGATAAATCATCCACATCTTGTTTTCCTTCAATAAATGAATATGTCAATAGAGGATATGGACTCAATTGCCAATAAAATTTGGCCAACTGGAAAAGTGGTTTCTGTGGCATTGCTTGTCTTTGGGACCCAAAAGAGGTAGTTATTCACCATAAGGTTGGAAGTTGGGGTCTTTTGTATATAGGTATTCAAAGTAGACATTCCAACCAAATTATGCTCTGCATTACTGTTTATGCTCTGACTACTTTAGAGGAAAAAAGAAGACAATGGAAGGATATAACTTATATTATCTTTCATTTTCCTGAAGCTTGGATCTTGATCGAATGAGATTTCAATACCATCCTCTCTCTTGATGAGAAAATGGGGGAAATAGAAATTTAGACAGAAGCACTGACCTCATGAGCGAATATATTACAAACCTCCATCTTGTGGACATCCAACCAGATAATGGCCTTATGACTTGGTCTAACAGAAGGCAAGGCTTAGCTTGTATCATGGAGAGATTGGATAGGTTTTTGCTCTCTGAAAATTTCTTAATCTATGGTGACATTCCTAAAGTGAAGACTCTTAACAATGTTGGTTCGAATCACTGGCCAGTCATGGTGGAAATTGTTAGAGTTAAAGTGCACTATGCCTTCAGTTTGACACTTGTCAGTTTCATTGACAAGTGTCATGTTCATCATATAGGCCTTGTGCCTATTTATGTAACACATTTTTTATGAATAATAAATTCCCTTACAGTTTTCCCTCCTAACATTTGGTATCGAGCCTGTAATGTTAGGAGGGAAAACTGTAAGGGAATTTATTATTCATAAAAAATGTGTTATATAAATAGGCACAAGGCCTATATGATGAACATGACACTTGTCAATGAAACTGACAAGTGTCAAACTGAAGGCATAGTGCACTTTAACTCTAACATTCCCCCTTAAAGTGCACTATCCTAACTAAAGAAAAAACAAAGCAAGTCAACATTAGGTAACATTCCCCCTTAATGTTGACTTCTCGAAAACAATTTATCATCCTCCTTATTGCTGATTTGGTCTTAGGCTCGTGCTTTGTGCTCTTGGCTCTCCAACTGTGAATAATGCTAGATCCACTGTGTATACATCTCGGTCTGTTGCCTCAGGGTCAGCCACTTCAACGGGTGCAGTTGCCATCTGGGTCGCCCGTCTAAGTGCCTCAGGGTCATCATGGGTGCCTCAGGGTCAGCCACATCTGGGTCTGTTGCCTCTGCAGGTCATCCTCAGAGGATGTTGCCACTCGTAGGTCACTAACTAGATTCACCATGAGTATGAAATCCCTCATGGTGAACTCAATCTAGAAGGTGTCGGTCTCTGCCGAAAATGCACCTAATGAAAGGAAAAACAAGCCATATAAGAGTGTCGGTCTCTGCCGAAAATGCACTCAATACAATAAAATGAGCCATAGATCCAAATAGGAGGAGAGAAGAAGAAAAGAAGAGAATCTTCTGAAGTGTCTTCGTCTGTAGTCTTCAAAAGTAGATCCGAAAAAACCTCGGATAGAGTCTAGGGTGTCTTTGTCTGTAGTCCCTAGTATAAGTGTCCTTATGGTGACCATGTCATCCCACCGAAATGCATGGGTAACCAGTCGCTGCATTCGTCGAGTGTATAGAAAAGGTCACTAGGTATAAGGATCACATATAAAATTACCTTGGGAGTGTCGGGTTCAACCGAGATTGCACTCCAAGGGAGAAAAAACTTTGAGGCTAAAAAAAGTCAATGAAACAGCCTCAAAATTACAATTTGACACTACCATTGTGTCCGTCGCGGAAAAACGTTTCCAACGACTATAAATACCCCTATATTCCACCATCAAAGGGGCCTTCATCATGTGGAAAAACAATAGCATGCCTCTCTAGGCAGCAAAAAAACAACATCGCTCAATGGCGGCATCGCTCTTAGGCGGAAAAGAAAGTATTAAAATTTCCTTGCTAGGAAATTACATAAAGTGGTCCACCATTTTTACTTCCACTTTTCATGTGGAAATACATTAAAAATTTTGAATGCTCCCGTGCTTTGAAAGGCATTATAGGCTAAGTGGGCCCTCTACATGCAATTTGAATAAATGTTCCCCACCATTTAATAAAATGCCCCACATAAAGTAGTTGTTAAATGGAACCATAGATCCAATAATCACGGGCATCGCGAGCGCTAATTTCAGTTCACTTGCATTACTAAATGACGGAGACTAAATGACCCCTTCATCGCAGTGAGACCATTGCTCAGCGCCGATATCAGCAGAAGGCAGGTGGCAAAATATTGGGGTCCGACGCTCTTATATGGCTCGTTTTTCCTTTCATTTGGTACAGTTTTTCGTTTTTTCGTTTTGGCAAAATATTGATTCCAAAAAGGAAGGAACTATGGCAGAGACACAAAAACAAATCCTTCGCTGCCGCCACTGATAATTAGCCTTCAGCACAAACCCGACTTAGCGTCGAAGGTTTGCAGTCGCTTAATTGCACGATCTATGAAGTTCACCCACGGTCTGCGCTGTGCCAGAACGTTCTGTGCCCCAACCGACATCCGCGCAAACACGGCCCGCACCGCAGGCATTGCCGCCAGCCCCCCCTACATCCGATAGAAAATATAATCGCAGAGGAGCGAAGCTAAGATCTGTTAGGTCTGGAAAGTATCGTGAATTTAATTTGCAACGATGTACAGAGAATTTAATTTTTTGAAGTCTTGGGTTTGGCTTTTGGCCCTTTGGTCGCATGACTTAGGTCACATGACCGTGACGTCAATTTCTTGCCGTATGTTTTTGGGCCGGAGGAGCTGACGGAAAAATCTCTGATGGACCTTCTGACGGATTTTTTCCTGTTCGGCATCGATGTCACGGCAATCGCGATCGAGTGGGCAATGGCGGAGCTGATCCGCGACCGGCGGGCGATGAAGAAGCACCAAGCGGAAATCTGCAGACGTTGGCGAGGAATCGAGGCCGGATGCATTGCAGCATATGTTCAAGAAATTTGATGCCAACGGCGACGAAAAGATTTCGTTGATGGAGCTACACAACGTAATGAGGTCGCACTGCCAACGCACTCCGAGAAGATCCGTCTCGGTGTTCAAAAGTGGCTAGCTTTTCCCTGGGAACGTTGGGAGCCATTTCCCAAATCACATTTTCTCTCCAGCCCATGTTTAGAGTTTCAGGGATGTTCTGGTACGGGATACGGCGACGGGGCCATCCCGGCCAATCCTCGCAGACAGACGGCTCGCCACGCGTCGGAGACTACGTCAGCGTCATTAACGGCCAGAAAATGTAGGCGCAAAAGTGGATTCTGTATGTTGGCGGTAGTTTTAATGTGATTATTGCTATGGTGCATGGAGGTGACGAGCTGTTGAAGTACTTGATCCAAAACAAATGGTTGATTTTTAGTGGATCGCCGCCGCTCGCCAGCTCGCGGCGATTGGTGACGTAACGGCGACGGGGACCGCAATGTTGATATTTGGCATACTTGGGCCAAATATGTTTGTTTATTGTTTTTTTAGTGGGATATTTAAACATGGTAGGGACACCTTTTATTAAAACACATGGAATACTTATTTAAGAGTGGGAGGAGACCACTTTCTTGTCTAAAGATTTTATTATGCCAATGTTTATGGCCGACAGTAAAACTTTATTGGCATGTTTCCCCTGTGAGGGAAAATTGAGAGACTATTTTTTTCCCGCCAGAGAGCGATGCCGCCACAGTGTGAGGTTTTAGTGGTTGTTTTGAAGAGGCCAGTTGTTTTTTATTATGATGAAGGCCCCTTTGATGGTGGAGTATAGGGGTATTTATAGTCGTTGGAAACGTTTTTCCGCGACGGATACAATGGTGGTGTCAAATTGTAATTTTGAGGCTATTTTAGTTCAGTTTTTTAGCCTCAAAGTTCTTATACCTTGGAGTGCACTCTCGGTTGTACCCGACACTCCCAAGGTAATTTTATTGTGATCCTTGTACCTAGTGACTTTTTCTATACACTTGGCGAATGTAGCGGCTGGTTACCCATGCATTTCGATGGGATGACATGGTCACCATAAGGACACTTATTCTAGGGACTATAGACAAAGACACCCTAGACTCTATCCGAGGTTGTTTTTGGATCTACTTCTGAAGACTACAGACGAAGACACTTCAGAAGATTCTCTTATTTTCTTCTTCTCTCCTCCTATTTGGATCTATGGCTCATTTTATTGTATTGAGTGCATTTTTGGCAGAGACCGACACTCTTATATGGCTCGTTTTTCCTTTCATTAGGTGCTTTTTGGCAGAGACCGACACCTTCTAGATTGAGTTCACCATGAGGAGGGATTTCATACTCATGGTGAATCTAGTTAGTGACCTACGAGTGGCAACATCCTCTGAGGATGACCTGCAGAGGCAACAGACCCAAAAGTGGTCGACCCCCGAGGCACCCATGATGACCCCGAGGCACTAAGACGGCTGACCCAGTGGCAACAGACCCGTGGAAGTGGCTGACCCCCGAGGCAACAGACCGAGATGTATACACAGTGGATCTAGCATTATTCACAGTTGGAGAGCCAAGAGCACAAAGCACGAGCCTAAGACCAAATCAGCAATAAGGAGGATGATAGGTTGTTTTCGAGAAGTCAACATTAAGGGGGAATGTTACCTAATGTTGACTTGCTTTGTTTTTTTCTTTAGTTAGGATAGTGCACTTTAAGGGGGAATGTTAGAGTTAAAGTAAAGTGCACTATGCCTTCCTTGACACTTGTCAGTTTCTCTTGACAAGTGTCATGTGTTGAATATAGGCTTATGCCTATATATTGTAACTCATTTCATGAATAACAAAATCCCCTTTAGTTTTCCCTCCTAATATAAATGTGGAAAACCAATAACCTTTTCATTTTCAATTAATGTGGCTTAGAGACAGTTCTTTTAGACCTCGTGTGCAACAATGGTGGAAGGAAGGAAAGCCTAGGTATGGGACTAAGATGTTTTGTTTTGCCAAAAGATTGCAATACATTAAATCCAAAATCAAGACTTGGAACTGGAAGGAGTTTGGGGATGTTCATAAAAAAACATGAAGTTATTGCTCAACTTGAAAATTTGAATAAGAAAATCCATTTAGATGGCCTCACAAAGAATAGAAGTGCAAATGAAATTAAACTCACAACTCAGTTAGAGGAATGGGAAAAAAAGAAGAAATCTTATGGAAGCAAAAATCTAGAATTCAATGGCTCAAAGAAGGAGATCGAAACACAAATTTCTTCCACAAATCTCTTCTAGCTCGAAGATCTCACAACTTTATTTCTTCCCTGAAATCATATTCCGGAGATGTTGTCTATACTTGGGATGGCATGAACTCTATTGTTGTCGATTACTTTTCCAATATTTTTGTTGCTACTCCTCTTGACTCAGATTCTCAACAAAATGTTCTTCAAGCAATCCCTTCTCTTATCACTTCTAAGGAGAACTCTATTTTGACTACTCCTGTTACTATCAATGAGCTTCAATAGGTAGTTTTTAAAATGCAAAAATAGAAAACCCCAGGTCTTGATGGTTTTCCCATTGAGTTCTACCAAGAGTTTTGGGATATCCTTCATGCTGATTTATTAGAGGTGGTGGAAGAAGCCAGGAAAGCCAAAGAAATTTTGAAGGTTATCAATAAAACTTATATTACTCTTGTTCCAAAAGCTCAAGAGGTTGATCATATCTCAACTTTTAGACCTATTGCTTTATGTAATGTTCTTCTCAAAATCATTACTAAGATCATGGTAGAAAGGTTGAAGCCTCTTTTGCATAAGATTATTTCCCTGAAAGCAAGGGGGTTATGTGGAAGGGCATCAAATAGTAGATGAGATAGTTCTTGCTTAGGAAGCCATCCATTCCATGGATATGCAAAAATCTCCTTCCATGTTCATTCGATTAGACTTATCCAAAGCTTATGACAGAGTGGATTGGCACTTCCTTATCAAAGTTTTGAGGCAATTTGGTTTCTCTAAGGATTGGATGGATTGGATTATGGGATGTATCTCTTCAATTTCCTACTTAGTTCTTATCAATGGCATGCCTTCTCAATCGTTCCCAACTTCCAAAGGTATTAGGCAAGGTGACCCACTATCCCCTTATTTATTCATCATTCTTGTTGAATGCTTGGGTAGGACTATAACCAAAAAGAGGGAAAACAAAACCCTTGAGGGAGTTACCATTGCTCATGGAGCTAGACCTATCTCTCATCTTCAATTTGTGGATGACTCTACTCTTTTAGGTAAAGCTATAGTTAAGGAAGCTTCTAATATTAAGCAAATCATTAGTTATTTTTCTAAGGCTACTGGGAAATTGATCAATGAAGACAAATCTAAAGTTATTTTCTTTCACTGCTCTACCAGACAGGAATCCATGGTCTTGGATAAATTAAGATATAAGAAGACCTCCCTTCCAATCACTTATTTAGGTATTCCCATAAATATTCAAAGGCAGAAAAATAAAGATTGGAATTGGTTGTTGGACAAAGTCAAGAAGAAAATTGGAAAGTGGACCAACAAGTGGCTTTCTTCTCAGGGTAGAATCACCTTGGTAAAATCAGTCCTTCAAGCTATTCCTATTTATGTTTCTTTCATGTTGAATATCCCAAAGGTTGTTCTTTGAGAACTGGATCAAATCAATCATCGTTTCCTTTGGAGTGGTACTAAAGAGAAAAGAAAATGGGCCTTGGTGAAATGGGACACTTTATGTCTTCCTAAGAATGAAGGGGGGTTAGGATTCCGGTCTTCTATTAATAACAACAAAGCTTTAGTTGCTAAATTATATTGGAGGATGTTGCATAACCCCAATGCTCTTTGGGCCAATAATACCCGTGCTAAATATGTTGAGAACAAAAGTCTTGAAGACCTTGTTCGCTATCAACTTCCTACCAAAGGTTCTCCCATTTTGGTATTTCTTAAGACTGGTGAGGATTTTATAAAGAAAAAATTATTTTGGATCATTCATAATGGTCAACAGGCAAATTTTTGGACATATTCTTGGGATGGTCACAAGCCTTTGATAACTCAGTTTCCGATTGGAGGCCTTGGATGGAGGAGCTTCATCGAGCTAACTGGATAAAGGTGGCTAATTATTGTCGGTACCATACTGGTAATTCAAAGGTTGGTAGATATTGGATCCCTATTGAGGATTGACCTATTCAAATCTCGAAAAGGAAAAGACAAGATATCCAAGGCATCCTTCATATGAGATCTCTCTCTTGGTCCCATGAAAAATATTGTTTTGGATGGAACAACACTACTAAGGGTGAGTATTCAGTTGCTCAAGGTTATTTAACCTTATGCCATAATAATCCCAACCAATCCTCTGACATATTTTCTCAATTGTGGGCTCAAAAGCTTTGGCCTAAGGTGAGGTTCTTTACTTGGCTTTTATTGCATCGTAGGGTGCTTACTGGTGAGCAACTTATGAAGCGTGGTTTTCATGGCCCTTTTAGATGTGAAATATGTGAAGAGAATGTAGAAACTCTCAACCATATTTTTATTGAGTGTACTTTAGCCTCTGAGCTATGGAGGAGAATGGCCACTTTACTTGGCTTACAGTGGTCCAATTTTTTTACTTTTGAACAACTTTGGAGGGATTGGCCTAAACAAGAGGGTGTTGATCATTTTATTAGGCAATTAGTTTGGATGGGTTCTACCATTCTTCTTTGGAATATCTGGAATGAAAGGAACAACCAAATTTTTAATCAAGATAGGAAGGATATTCACTATATTTGGCAAAACACCATAGCCAACTTAGTTGAATCAATCCATCAACTCCTTAATCACCCCCAAAACTCCCACCAAAGATGGGATCAAGTGATGCAAAGATTGAAGATTAAATCTTCTAAGGACAACCAACTTAAAGGGAATGTGAGTATTTGTAAGATGGATAGGACAAGAAATTGGAAACCTCCTCCTTAGGATTTTGGAAAATTCAATACTGATGGAGCCTCTAGAGGGAACCCTGGAAAAGCTAGTGTAGGAGGAATTGGTAGACTTTAAGATGGCTCCTTGGTTTTTACTTTTTTTGAGAATTTGGGTATTCTTTCCAATAACCTTGCTAAGGGGTATGGTATCCTCAGAGGCCTTCAAGAGGCTACTAAGGTTGGATGGGAAAAGGTGTTAGTTGAGTCTGACTCTCAACTCATGATTAATATTTTGAAGACTCCTCTAAGAATCATAAGGTTGATTGGAGAATAAAAAGAATTATTGAGAAGATTCAATTAATCCGGATGGGATTTTTGAAAGTTGATTACAATCATGTGGTCAGAGATCAAAACAAGAGTGTTGATGCTTTAGCTAATTGGGCTTTGGACAAAGGTGATCTTACTTGTTATGGCCACCCTCCTAGATGGTGGGCTTCACAAATTAGGGAAGCTCTTATTTCTATCATTTCTTTGGATGGCTCTAGTTCTGAAGGTACCTAGTTTCTTCTTGCTTTATTTTTGCTTCTCTTTGGTTCACTCAGGTTATTTTAGTTCCCTAGCTCAAACTATTCTTTCTTTTGTTTCCTTTGTTGATTCTTGCCTTAATAGTATTCTGGTCTAGAAAGGTCATTGTTATGTTCATTTTTTGATTATTTTTTTTTTTTTGTTTAGTTTTTTAAGGTGGGTGGGTTCTTTGTTTTGTTTTGTTTTTGTGTTCTTTGTGTTGTTTTTTGTTGTTCTTGTGTTTTTGTTGTTTTGTGGTTTTTAGTGTTTTTTTATTGTTCTTGTTTTTTTGTTGTTGTTCTTGTGTTTTTTTTTTTGATAGGTAACAGTATATTTATAGCGGGTTTTTTAAATAGGATCCCAAAACCTTAATTACAGTAGTGGCCGAAGCAGTGAAACTTTAAAACCAAAAATAACGTCCCCATCTTGGGGCCCTGGAAACAGAAAACAGAAATAACGTCCCCGCCTCGGGGCCCTGGAAACTACAGAAAACAAAATGCCCGAAAAAACCTTCGCAATCGAGAATCTCCAAAAAAACAAACCCAAAAACAAGACACATTGAAAACGACGAATGCCAGGGGGCCAAGCTAACTGGGCCCTGATCCATCCTCGGCCCACTCAGTCTGCCGCTGGCCCTTGACAGCGCTTTCCTCCAGCTTGCGACGGAGCTCGGACAACGCCTTGGCGGCATGAGACGCGGCTTGGGCGGCTGTGTTGAGAGAACTGATCGCAGTATCCAGGAGGCCATGGAGTGCCAGCTTCTGCAACGCATCATCTGACTCAGAGCTGATCACAGTGGGCTCCGGGTTCTCTGGTTTGGCATTCTTGGGGCTTTCTGCAGTCCAGCTGGGTCCGGGGGAGGCCCTTTTGTGCCCTGAACTGGGAGGAAGGGCCCTGTCAGGGCCTTTGCTCGATGCCCTGCACTTGCGCGTAGGCCTGCGACGCTTCAGGGAAGAAGAATCATCAGGAGCGGGGGAGCCTTTGGCGGCAGGGGAACCAGGGGGAGAAATGCCAATTTTTGGGGGTGGGACAAAAGAGAGGGGGGGAATGCTGTGCAGCTGGGGCTGGTTGGCCAGGGCATGTCTGTAGAGGACAACCATGAGCCCCTAGTGCATGGGCCGAGAATGGTTCTTGCGGGCACGCTCAATGGTCAGACCCAAAGAGTAGAGGAGGAAGTGGGGGGTGCTGATGAGGGTAGCTCCACGGAGGTGGTTAAAATAACTGAGATGGAAGCTATACAGCCATTGCTCAGGATCGTCACAGGTAATATATTGCATTACCGAGACAATGGCATCATCGAACGACGCCGGGAGGTGAGAGCGGAGCAAGTTGGCTTTGTCCCACTGGTGGTCTGGGAAGCGGGAGAGCTCCTCTTCCCAGTTGTGTTTATCTCGTCTGACAACACGGCCTTTCTCCTCGTGGTGGAGGCCGGTGACCTCTGTGAGGAAGTCCTTGGAGATTTTGAAGTGCAAACCCTTGACTGTAACTTCCCCATCGTTCCACGTCTCCAGGAACCCCTGGGTGATCTCGTCGTCATGGCCGACGAATTTGCTGAAAAATGGCATAAATTTCTTGGCATCGGAGAATAAGCGAGCAGGACCGCTCAACTCGAGGATAGGGGGCTCCAGAAAAATAGCTTTGGACGCCATGGGGGATGAGCTGGCAAGGTGGGGACAAGGGGGGCAGAGAGTGCCAGACCGGGGAAGAAAGAGCAGGGGAGGGAGAATGCGACAGCGGGATGGGACAGGGAGGGGAATATAAAGGCCGTGCGAGGGCTTGAGAAGGGGGAGTGCCACCAGCTTTGGAAAGTAGCACACGCGGCTGGGATCGACACGATGGGGAGGGGGCTGAGGGGGCGCACCAGGCTACTAACACACGAGGATGGGAAAGGCCCACTGCCAAAGCGCCAGTTGGCGAATGCCGAGTGGAGGAGCGTCGGGAGTGAGCCGCATCGAAGTTGACCTCGAACGGGTTGGCATGGCACGGGAATCAGGCGATGCAGAGATCAAAGCGGGAATGACGGGGAGGTCCGCCATGCACAAAAAATGGGGCTGCCAGGGCTGCCAGTGCGGGTAGCTGACAAGGCAGGGGGCGCGGGCCGCTGCGGGGAGGACCTGGGCGATCCTCATGCGGACAGGGTGGCGAGCCGACGGGTCGACACGGGGCCGAGAAGCACTGGACAGCGGATGCACACGTCGGGGGGACTTCGCCGCCCAGCCACGGGGAAGACTAGACACCCGAGAGAACATCATGATCGGGGTGGTCCTGCATCGCAATTTGGACTAGGCCTGCAGGGAAGTGCGAGGTCCAGGTGGTGAATTCTCCAACGGTGATGCCTAGATTAGCCATGAAGTCAGCAGCCCTGTTGCCTTCTCTGAGAACATGCTGGAAGGTGTGATCGGGGAAGCCCTGGAGCAGGAAGAGGGCCTCCCGGATGGAGTTCTGGAATCGCCAGGAACAGGACTCGGGCTTGCTGGCGCCTCTGATAATGACTTGGGAGTCGCCTTCGATAATAATTTTTGGGGAGGAGCCCCTGAGAGCCGACAGGCCACTGAGCAGGCCGACAGCTTCGACAAAGTTGTTAGTTTGCCTGCCCAGCGGGACCGCGAAGGCAGTGACCAGATTCTCGGAACCGTCTCTGATAACCCCGCCAGCCCCAGAGGGCCCGGGGTTGCCTTTGGAAGCGCCGTCGAAATTGAGCTTGAGCCACCCGGGGGGAGGGGAGTCCATCTGATCAGGGATCGGCGGGAAGGGGCGGGAGGGGAAGCAGGGGGGGTGATCTGGAAGCCGAGGGAGGAGAGAAGGGAGGCTTCGCTCGACCGCCTGGGTTTCGCAAAAAGGGGAATGAGGCGGGAATTCTCAGTGGCAAAGGAGACTGCTTTGGTCACCAACCTCTGGGGGGAGCAGGTCGGGGAGGAAAAGGCTCGTCGGTTACGCTCGAGCCAAATTTGACAGAGCAAGTGAGGAAGGCAGGCCTTCCAGAGGAAGCGGAGAAAGGGATGGGCAAAGGGGGTGGGCCACTGAGACAGGAGGTCAAAAATGGAATTGGGGGCCGCCCATTGAACGAAAAAATGGGAGAGGATGAGGCCCAGAGCTTCGGAAGAGAAGGCGCAGTTTAAGAAAAGGTGGTTGGTAGACTCCCAAGCGGCACAGCAGAGGAAACATCTGTTGGGGATTTGGAAACCTCGCTTGATCAGATTTTCGATCGTGAGGATTTTGTTTTGGACGGCCGCCCAAACGAAATGGCTAATTTTGGGGATCAATTTCTTGGCCCAGACCATCTGGGTCGGGAAGGTGGTTGCCCTCGGGGTTCTCTGAATATGGTAAGCAGACTTGACTGAAAAAATGTCGTTGGGAGAGCCATGCCACACGCATCTATCACTGTCACCAAAAGAAGGGATGACTGTCGCACTGAGGATGCGCTGAAGTCTGGCAGCTTGAAGCGGGAACCTGGGGTTCAGGATGGGTTTCCAGGTGGTCCGCCCCTGACACTGGGTCATGTAGTCAGACACTCTGGGCCCACGGTCCGCTAGCCCAGGTTTGAGAAGAAGGAGTTCTCTGTCCGAGCTCAGGGCCTCGTCGAGGATCCATCTGTCCTCCCAGAAGTCAATCTTGGCACCGTCTCCAAGGATCCATCTGGTCCCTTGCTGAACAATATCTCTGGTGGAAAGCAGGGCCTTCCAGAAGGCAGATCCATCGCGGGGCTGGGTATCCCCGAGGAAGGGGTGATTGTGGCAGTACTTCCTACGCACAATGCAAACCCATTCGTCAGGGGTATTGGTATGAACCTTCCAGGCATGTTTGGACAAAAGGGCCTTATTCATGGGAACCACCCGTCTGAGCCCGATCCCTCCCTCATATTTGGGGCGGCAGACCAGGGGCCAGGAGACCAGGGGAATCCTTTTCTTGTCTTCGCCTCCCGACCAGAGAAAACGTTTCTGAATTTGCTCAATGAGAGTAGCAATGGAGGCCGAGATTCTAAAGACCGACATGAAGTATATCGGAATGCTTTGGAGAACGGACGCCAAGAGAGTGGCTCTGTCGGCCTGAGAGAGAAGGTGGCCTTTCCAGGGGGCGAGTTTTCTTTGAATCCGCTCAATCACCCCATTCCACAACACCTTGGAAGATGCCCCTATGAACAGAGGAAGCCCGAGGTAGGAGGAAGGGAGGGAGCCGGGGGAGCGACCCAGGATCCGCCCGATTTTGATTTGTCTAGCCACGGGGGTGTTGATGAAGTAAATCTTGCTTTTTCGCAGGTTGATCTTTTGTCCAGCCACCTCCTCGTACAGGGTAAGGATGCTCTTGAGGGCCTTAGCTTGAGGGATCGAGGCCGAGGAGGCAAGAATGGTGTCGTCCACAAACTGCTGATGGGACACGGGGGGGAGGTCCTGCGTCGGTCTGATGCCCGAGATAAGACCGCGAGTAACAGCGTTCGAAATGGTTCGTCCCAGGGCCTCGGCCAGGATAATAAAGAGAATCGGGGATAGGGGATCACCTTGGCGGAGACCTCTGGAACTAGGGAAGAACCCGGTCGGGGAACCATTGACCAAGATAGAGAACTAGGGGGAGGACACGCACTTGTTGATGAGATGGACCCAGGAGGGGTGAAACCCAAATTTGAGGAGGACCTTGGACGAGAAGCTCCAATCGACCCTGTCAAAAGCCTTGTTCATATCGAGCTTGAGCAGGAAATGGGCCTTTCTAGATAGGACAGCTGAGTGAATGGCCTCATGCATGATTATGACCCCATCTGTGATCAGCCTGCCTTTGACGGAGCTTCCCTGGCAGGGGGAAATGATCAGGGGAAGAATGTCTTTGAGGCGGGTTGTCATGGCTTTAGTCAGAATTTTATAGAGGACATTGCACAAGCTGATGGGGTGAAAGTCTGACAGGGACCTGGCGGCCTGGGTCTTCGGGATCAGGGCTATGAAGGTGGTGTTGATGCCTCTGGGAATGGATCTGGCAAACTGCAGGTCCCGGATGGCGGCGCACACATCATGGCCCACGATGTCCCAGAAATCCTGGAAGAAGCGGGGAGGAAACCCGTCGGGCCCGGGGCCGCCTCAGCCTTCATGGAAAAGGTGGTAGCATGGATTTCTGAGTCCGACAGGGCTTGAACCAACTTTGCATTAGCCATGGCCGGGACAGACGTCGGGATGTGATCCAGAAGGGAGTCGGCCGCCTCAGAGGACATAGGAGGTCCATCGCCCAAGAGCTCTTGGAAGAAGTGGACTGCCTCGGCTTGGATGTCCTCTTCCTTGTTGATGATACTACCATTGCTATCAACCAGCTCGGCAATTCTGTTGGAACCCCTGTTTCGGAGGGTCGATGCATGAAAGAACTTGGTGTTTGCATCGCCATCTTGGATCCATAGAGCACGCGACTTTTGCCTCCAAAAGGTTTCTTCCATGGCTAGGATATTGTGGTACTCGCTGAGGGCAGTGCGTTCCTCTTCCCTGAGGCCGGGCTCTTGAGAGCCTACTTGGAATCTGGACTCAATCTCCTCGAGTTTATTTTTGATAGCCTCCTTGCTTTCAAAGATATTACCGAACACTTCTTTGTTCCAAGTCTTGAGGTGCTCCTTGAGGCGTCTCAACTTGTGGAAGACCTGTTCGACGGGGTGACCAGGGACAGGGGGAGCCCACCAGCAGCCGACCTGGGCCTGGAGGTCGGGGTGGTGAAGCCACATGGACTCAAACCGAAAGGGTCTCCTGGGGGGGCGATGATCAGTCTCGAGGAGGAGGGGGCTGTGATCGGACCCGATTTTGGGGAGGGCCAATAGGGAGGCGTCAACAAAAATGGGGAGGGCTTCCTTAGACAAGAACACTCTATCTAACCTTACCTGAATGTGGTTGGGTCCCGCTCTCTTGTTGGACCACGTGAACCGGGCACCCTTCAGGCTGACATCCATGAGCTCATTATGGGCGGTAAAGGCCCCAAAGTCGTCCATGCTTTTGGTTCTGACCTCCGAACCCCCGCATTTGTCAGAGGAAAACAGGGGGCTATTGAAATCCCCGGACAGGATCCAGGGCAGGGGAGCGAAGGCTTCTCTCATCAAGCTGATCTCCTGCCAGAGCCTTGCTTTCTCAACGGGACTATTGGGGGCGTAGACGTTGGATAGGATCCACGATCACTTAGAGTTGAGGCAATGGACCAGAATGTTCATGATCCTGGGCGACGAAGAAATGAGCCTTCCCTCGTAAGATCGAGGGTCCCACATGCACATGAGGCCCCCGGCTGAGCCAGCCGCGAGGGTGGAGAGAAGTTCACAGTTGCGCCAGGTAGCATGGGCTATTCTCCGGGCAGCGGCGTCATCTATCTTGGTCTCCTGGAGGAGGATGAAGGACGGGCGGTGGTCCCTGCGGAGTTGACCGAGGATCCTTTTCTTGGGGACCCCATTGAGTCCCCTGATGTTCCAGGAGATTAGCTTCATTTGGCACCCTTTTGGGGTCGCCTGCCCCCCTTTCCAGCCTGGGCGGGAGGTTTGGATCGGGCGTCATCCGCCTTGCGAAAGCTCGTGCCAACGTCGGGTAGCGTAGTCTGGGAACCGCTAGCAATGTCGTCCTCGGTGATCCTTGACCGTTGTTCGCACAGGGTGGGCCGCCCTCGTTTACCTTTGTTGCCAAAATCTGTGGCAAAGGATCTGCTCCGGGTCATTTTGGGGCTGACTTCGTCGGACTCGGATGGAGAGCTGCCTTCGGTCTCATCATTAGATCGCTCGGACCCACACACCAAGGGGGTAGGTTTCGGGAAGGATGCCCGGGGGCCGGGGTCAGAAGGGGGTGGGGGGGAGGGTTGGGTCCCGGTAGCAGCCGGGGCTTGCGAAGGAGCCAGAATGGGGGTGCGGGGGGGATGCGGGATCGGGTCCCCGGAGGGGTCGTCTGGGGGGGACGCCCTCCGAACAAGCCTCGAGGGCCTGGGGGCCCGAAGGGGAAACCTCCTTGAGGGGAGTGCTAGGGTTGGGACGAGATGGATCCTGGGAGGGGGCCCGACCAGAGCTGGGCGGGGGTTTGGGATTAGGGCCTTCCGCCTTCCTGGAAGCCGGGCATTGGTGAGGGAGGTGGCCTTGAGAGCTGCAGGAGGTGCAGAAGGCAGGTTTATTTTCGTAAATAAGGGTTTGGCACCAGAAGAAGGACCTAGAAGAGATGGTCACCGAGGAGGGGAGCTCAGATTCGAGGTTGGCGTTGGCACAGAACCTTGCATGCACCATGCGAGAGCCAGCCTTGGTCGCAGGATCAAAGGCCACCAGGTCTCCAACCGACTGGGCGATGAGCTTAAGAACGTCTTCGCGCCACAGATGAAAGGGGAGGTCTGGGAGGCGAACCCAGATCGGGGCAAAGTTGATGCTTTGGGTGCTGGGATGAAAATATGCACCATAGCGTCTGAGAAAAAAGCTCTTGCGACCCAAGAACCAGGGCCCGCCCGACAGGATCTTCTCAGCATCCTCGTTGTTGTTGAGTTTGATAATGAAAAAGCCTCTGGACAGGGCAACCAGTTGGATATGGCCGGAGACCTTCCATTTGGTGGCCGCCCATTTGCGGATCGTCTCCATGTCTGGGCGCCCGCCCAGGAACTTCCCAACCAAGGAGGATGAAGAATCAGAAACCAGGGATGAGTAAACCTCCTCCTGGATGGAAATGTGGGTGCCTTGGAGGGAAAGTCCGACACCCAGGGCCCGTGCAGGGGTCCTGGAGCCCGCCAAAACCTGTTGGTAGGAGGGTTTAGGGCCTCCCGGGGCCCGCCCTAGCCTCGGATCGGGGGTTGCCTTCCCAAGGCCATCCGACGCGACAGGGCCAGGCAGGGGGCGCGGGCCCAGAATCCCGACCCCACCAAACCCAACGCACTGCTCGAGACCCCCGTTCGACCCCGCCACGGATCCGCCTGGGCCCGGCCTGGGCCCGGACGTGCCTGAACCCCCTGGATCCGGGCCCGCCCAGGATCCAGCGCTCTGTTTTGGATCCGATCCCGAACTTGCCTCCACTTCTGCTCCAAACTGCGCTCCAGCTGCCGCTCCTACTGTTGCTCCCGCCATCAACACTCTATATCGGAGTTCTTCCTTGTTCTTGTGTTTTTTATGTTTGTGTTAATTCGTGTTTTTGTGTGTGAGTGTTTTCTATGTTTTTTGTTTTTGTTTATTGTCTATTGTTGGTTGTTTTTTTATTTTTATTTTTATTTTTTTTCTAATTTTTTAGGTTTTGGTTGTTTTTATTTTTCATATTTTTGTTGGTTATGTCTTTGTAGTGTTCTATTGTTTTTGTCATGTTTGTGTTTTGTTATGTTGTTCTTGTGTTTTTTCTATGTGGTTCGTGTTGTGGTTTTTTTTATCTTATTGTGTGTGTTTGGTTGTGCTTTTCTTTTTGACACACTCAAGGAGCATGTTTTTTATTTTATTTTATTTTATTATTTTTATTGTTATTTATTTCTTTATTTATTTTAATCTTTTTGTGTGTTTGTTTGCTCCTTGAGTATGTCAAAGGTGGTAGGCCAGGTGCGAGCCCTGGCATATTTTGGTGGAATGGATACCCCTGCCTCCTTGGGTCTTACCCAAAAGTGGCATCCCTTCTGGGATGTTTTCCACAAAAAAAAAAAATTGGAAATTTATAAAATTATTGTCTGAAACTTCTCAAAAGGAGACAAAAGATCCAACATTATAACCTCTTTAAAATTTGGTAAAAGTGCTTAGTTCAATAGGAGCAATAAAGGATATTAGAAGTTGATTTTTTACAAAACTTTACAAAATCAACCAAATATTGAACTATAATTTACAAAAGCACTATATCTTATCCAGGGCATACTAGGGAGTCACAAGGTATTCTACATAACTTGGTAATTTCAGCATTTATCAAAGATCATCAAGCTACAAAATATAAGCTTTCTTCAAAACCTAAAAATCCTTAAGAGTATACACTCACATTACTTGGGAGTCATAAGGAAGCCTACAAAACTAAGGATTAATAAAGGTTTTATCAAATCAAGCTTATATTAATTGGGATTTTATAGACACTGAGTAGGGAGTTATAAGGTAGACTACTCTATCCCAAAGAATACAGGTAATACAAATGACTACTAGCATGCTAAGCAACACTCTTCAAATGGAAAAAGGAATGTCATATAATGAATGTGAAATTTGCTCCAATAGAAATCAGTCTACAAGACATGAAAACATGTGGTACATTGACTCAAGGTTCAGTCATTATATGATAGGAAATATACAATGGTTTATCTGTCTTGAAAATGACTACATACTAAGAGTTGCAGATAGCCAAACTTATCCCATACATGGATATGGATGTGTAACACCAAGCAGATCATTTCCAAATCTTCTACTACAAAAAGTATTGTATGTTCCTGAACTAACATTTAATCTCATCTCAATAAGAAAATTAGTAGAAGACAACTATATGATCAACTTTAGATACATGGATGGAATCAATACATGTCTCATCATGAATCAAGGAGAAATAAAAGTGATAGGATCAATCCATGGAAATACATATATCCTAGATTCAATGAAAATCTCATAAAATATTATGATGTCTCATAATGATACTAACATATTTTCAAAGGAATAATTTTAAGAAAATGAAGAACCGATACATCACAAAGGCAGGAATAGAAGAATCAAAATCAAGAAGATGAGAGGACAAGTGCACCATGCTCTACTCAGTCATACTTGCAAAGGAAACAATAAATGTGGTTGGATAGAAGACAAGGATGATGAACCAAACAAGTCAAAGGTCATTCACAAGAAGAATATCCACATTGAAGACTAAAGCCTTCAATATCCAAATAATGTAATATAGGGGGTGTTAGAAATAGATTATATTACATAATTTGGATCATGTAAATGTACCTTTATTGGTACATACTTAGGAAATTATATTACTTTAGGGGAAAGTTATCTAGTTACTTCATGCAATATAATAAATGCATAAGTATCAATGTGCAAGTTGTATATGTGCAATATGTCCCTTGCACAACTAGGTAGATTTTTGGCCAAGGAACCTATTTTCCTATATAAAGGGCCATAGACATAGAGCATGATACAACAATAGGAAGTAGTGTAGAACAGTGTGGTGTGATGTAGTAGAGTGTGATGTAGTGTGATGTAGTGTGATGGAGTGTGATATGCTCAAATCTCATTCTTGAGCAGTAGCTTTATTCATGGAGTGTTCATTTTCTCCATAGCTACTTTGTATACATTTCCATCATTTCTATTTATAGTATATTTTCAATCATCTCGCAGATTTACTTTATTTCATATTATTCTACATCTTGTGATTGTTATCTCCCATAACATGCTACATCAAAAGCTAACACTCATCAACTCCAATATTTGATGTTACATAAAGAAGGACACACATAAATTTCCTTCAAAACACAACAAATAACATTTGATTTGCTTACTTGAACTAAAATATATCTATTTTTTAATTCTTTTGAAAAAATACAATTTGAAACAATATCATTGTCCCTAGTCCATATGACTGACTTCACAAGGTAGTATCTCCCTCAATCCTACTTGAATTCCTTCATATGACCACCAATTTCAAAGCTTTTTAAATTCTAAATAAGATGGCACAAGAATTGCACCTCTATGCAAAGATATGACTTCTAGACTTTTTTTTAATGAAATAATTGCATAATTTTTGTTGATTTGACACAATCCCCATTTTGCCAAGATCATTGCTTTTATTCCAATTGTTATAAAAGTAATCATAAATGTAAATCATCCATAAATATGCAACAATATCAAATAATTCATCCATAGCGAGACAAAGATAGATATTACCCTCAAGGTAGGGCACCACCAATAATATTCCTTAAGAAAGGAATAACTTCATAAGATCTCCCAAGATAAGAGGGGCACTCAACGGATAAAGACATTTATAAGTGATACTTGATATGATCAATTATTGATTACAATTACAAGATCCCTTATTTGTATGCCCATCATTTAACATAAATTTGAAGAAGATATAATCCTAACCTTATATGACTCCTAAATGGATTTCTCGGACTTCGTCAACCAGTAAGATAATGCTAGCAAAACTCTCTATTGAGATGTAAATTTGTAATCTTTGTAATGTATCCTTAATATTCTTCCATTTTACAAACTATAAATAGAGGCCAAACCCTCATTTTTAATGGTCGGCTCTAGTGTGTTTGCTTGCCCATTCCAATGCAATAGATCTTAGATTATGTATGGCTTGTGACAACTATCCATAACACTCATATAATAGACAATATCATATCCCTATATACTTATCTGTATTTAACATATCACATGGACCCCTTGGTTGGCACCTTCATGACTAGATGATCATTAAAACTACTTTAAAAAATGGTGAAGACGTGGAAGGTGAAAAGGACACCAAGGGTTTGTATTAACACAAATCATTAAATATTCTTGTGAGAAGGGAAAAAAATGGAAAGTGTCGCGAAGGGTCTCCTTGTGATGATTTTTCTCTCTTCTCTTCTCAATTCAAGACTAAGGGAATTTTGTGAGCTTAAAGTCTAGTTTTGTTGGATTGGTTGAATAACACCTATGTTTCTCCTAATATACTTCTTTGCCTAAGTTTAACCCTAATATAGCCTTAATGCACATACAAATGCAACAAATAGGGCCTAAAGCTAAAATAACTTTTGCTTTTGATGAGAAATAAAATTATGATTTTCTTTTTAATAGGTAAGGATGCAAGAAGATGTAGCAAACAAAGCATAAGATGTAGGTATATGCAATTTTGTTTAAATGCTAAATCTTGAAGATTAAGTTTATCCCTTATATGATTAAAACTAACTAGTTTTTAAAGTTGCAAGCTTATTACAGTGGTAAGGGCTTTGGCCTATCTTTGAGAGGTCCAAGGTCCAAACCCCACTTAGTATGAGGGGACCAAGACCCCTCATAAAAACATGTGTAAACTCATTGAAAAAAACTAACTAGTTCTTTCTTTCATTTTTGTTTATTTTTGCTAATAAACAAAAAACAATACCTAGTTTACATAGACAACAAACAAAATTTAAATCTTAGATTTTTAAATGATAAATTTTGGGGGCAAAATAACGTGTTTCTACTAGAGAGGTAGAAGCACTACTAGTCCATAGAATCATCATCTATGTTATTTCTTGACCTGCAAAACAAAAATAAAAAGTTAAAGTTAATGATAAAGGGGCTTGTTTGAGTTGACAAAGGATAGGTAACTTTCATGGATAGAAATCAGGTCCTTGTTTAGATAGATAGAAATAAAATGATAGAATGCCTAAAATAAATGTTAAATGGTGAGAGTTTCATTGGTTCGTAATAGCATCGTCAACACTTTCACTCTATGTAAACTATAGAGTGATAGAACCACCAACTCGCAATCTGATAGTACTTCCACTTTTAAGAATATAACAATAAGATTAAATGCAAGATAAGTTAAAATTATTATAAATATGATGAAGGGCTCTGATTGGAAGTGGAAAGACACTATCAAAAAACAAAAAACAAAGATTTACTTTCTTGAAACTAAGATTAAATGATAAAATGAGTTGCTTAACTAAATCTAACTGTAAGATGCAAGATTAATTCTAAATGCAATAACTTAAAGTTTAAAGTTACAAGGACGAGGATGAGCCAAAATCAATAATGGGAAAGAACACATCCCAATACACAAGGTTATTTTCCCCTTGTTGGAATATTTCTTGCTTTCTTATTATGGATCTTGAAAGCTTGCGCTTTAAGACTTGATGATTTTTTAAGGGTTCGTAGACTTGATTGCTTATATGCTTGCAAGAATGCTTGGAGAGAGCTTCCAAGGAAAAAGAGTTTGAATGCTTGCAAAGATGGCTTTCATAAGATTGTGGTAATATTTTGGCATAATATTGCCATGAAAAATGACAAGTACCTATGGTTCTAAAGAGATTTCAACAAAATTTTGTTACTCTAAAACTCTTGATGAAATGGTCACCCCAAGTACTAGTTTTATAAGCAACCATCTTTGCATTGAAGGTGATAAGATTGGAGTAGGTGAGAATTTGAATAGGGATCAAGAATCCATTAATGGAAGAAGATAAGAAATGATAATTCTTGGATTTGAGATTTCTTATAGGAGTTTCAAACTATATTTTGAAGATTTGATTCATTAACGACGAATGACTTAAGATGGACAAAACGCCAAATTTCTTGATTTCAGTGCATGATAGTCTAAAGCACTAAAAGGCAATAGCATAAATGATGCTTTCACAATGAAACTCTTACCTCATGACCATTGGAGGTCAAAAATGAGTGGAAGGATTGCAATTAAAATATTTTGGAGAAGTGCTACCAAGTCACAATAACATCATAACACTATTGCTTGTGCCCCAACACTAGTGCTTTTGGAGCAATAAATATTCCAAATTTGGGTACACAGAATGTTGAATTTGGCTGATTAAAAGGCTAGTTGATGAAAGGATTAACAAACTTGAATATCATACTTGTGTGCAAAATTAATTATCTTATTAATAACCTTGTATTAAAATAAAAATACATCCACACAATATTGTAATAATAACAAAAAATCAGCTTGAAATTAACAATATTGTAAGACAAAATAGAAATGCAACAGATTATATTATAGAAATCAATAACATATTATAGAATTGTAGGAATTTTTGAGGGGGAAACCTCCTTAGAAGCAAATATTTGATACAAGAAAATATGATAGGATACTGCTCTTGTCTCCTTGGCTCTTTTATAGACTTTGGCTACCCTAACCCTGATGCACAAGGGTTCCCATTCACATGCAAGTGGGGGCTCGACTAGTAACTCCTAAAGAATAATCGTTAAGTCTTTAAATAACATATTTTTAGATTAAATAATGGCTACATCATATGGTCCCATAAACCTAGGCACCCGAAGTACCACATTACTAAACAAATATTAATAGAATGGGATCTTAAAATGGCCATCCCTTTCAAAAAATTTGTCCTCAAAGTTGGAGATGAGGAAATTATTCCTAAAGTTGTTGAAGAGACTCCCATGTGACATCTTCCTATCGTAAACGCCTCTAATAGACCAAGACTTCAATTATGGTGTGGTTATGGATAGTTTGGGTTCTGTGGTCTAGAATGTCGTTAGGCTCCAAGATGACCAAGCCTTCATCATCCAACTCAGGAAGTGTCGATTGGACATGAATGAGGTTGTCAAGTACCTTTTTAAGAAAAGAGATATGGAATACTAGATGGATATTGGAAGAAGGTGGTAACTTGATCTTATATTCCACTTGTCCAATCTACTATAATACCTTGTAGGGTCCATAAAATTGTGCAACCAATTTTTTATGAGCACAAAGTTACACTAAAGATTGCTTGTAGGGCTAGAGTTTAAGGAAGACCATATCGCCTACATTGAAGCTACGCTCAAAATAATATTTATCAATCTACTATCACATTCATTTCTAATCCATAACCAAGTTCTACTTTTATTTTTGTAAGATTCAAGTATGTTCTTGAAGGGTTACATCCATCGCTTGAACTTTGGAGGTTTCACGAACATATGAAGAGGGTGACAGAGGTGGGTACCCATAAATTATCTCAAAAGGAGTCATTCTAAAGGCTATATGGAATGAATTTTTGTACCACCATTCATCCAAAGGTAGCCACTTAGCCCACTGTGTTGGTTTCTTAAAGGTAAAACAACGAAGTTAGGTTTCCAAGCACTTTCTAAACCATAATGTGAGCTTGGTATCTTAACAGGTACCCAGTGTATGAATTGGGATCCCTTTGGAGTTTCTTCTACAAAGTCTATAAGGATAGGTATTTGGTTAATTCTTCTTGAACTTGGAAGACCCATTGGGGAAGTGGGGATGAGAGGGCACACACTATCAATTGATCTTCAAATTGATATAAGATATCACCTACCATGATATTATCCTTTTCTTTCTTATACACAATATCATAATCATACCCCAACAATTTTGAAACCAGTTTCTATTGTGTTGGAGTAGATGCCCTCTATTCCAATAAGTATTTCAAACTCTGGTGGTCCATTTTAATAGATAAATACCTCTTAATGAGATAAGGTCACCAATGATTGATAGCGTGGAGGATTGTCATCATTTATTTTTCATAAGTATATTTTCCAAATTTATTTATTGATAATACCTTATTGGTGAAGGCTAGGGGTCACCCTTCTTGCATTAATACAACACCAATGCCATGACCCAAAGAATCACTTTCAACTATAAAGGGTTTGGAAAAATCATGGCTTCCTTGAGATGTACAAAAAAAAAAATAGTTGAAGTTGACCATATAAATGAGGTCTTCTTCAACATGGTCATTAATGGGTTGTTATCTTTCCATAACTTTGTACAAATCATCAGTAGTAGCCGATGATACCCAAAAATCTATGAAGTGCCTTGAGAGTTTGTTGCTTAGGACAATTTTGGATAGCTTCAATTTTCTTGGGCTCAACCATAACTTTCTCCTATGAAATAATATACCCCAAGTATTTGACCTCCTCCATGCCAAAAGAACATTTGTATTGTTTGACAAATAACTGATGGTCCTGTAATAGTTGCAAAGTTTGATCCAGATGTTGCAAGTGCTCGACCCAAGTGCAATTGTAGATGAGAATGCCATCATATAATACCAAAATAAACTCGTAGAGGAATGGGTGGAAGACATTTTTCATGAGGCTATTTTTCATGAGGCTTGTTGATTTTGAAGCCTTGCTACCTCAAAATATCATAGGTCCCAATATGATTAAGCCACAATATTATAGGTTGAAATAATAATAATCAAGGGTTGAATTATATATGTGAGCAATAAAATATATATCAAGGCCAATATAATAATGAAATATCATTCACGTATAATATCAAATACCAATGTAAGTGGCAAAATCATTCATGTACATGCATGAAAAATACTTACAATAATAAATTGCTTAAAATATGTTTGCAAGCTTTATTATCAATGCTTGTTATATGGTGATTGTTACAAACTATTTTTCCTTACCTCTTTTTTGTATGGAGCTTCATCTCCATAATATATACATAGTAATTTAACTCTTCAATACTTGTCTATTGCACTCTTCATATATCTAGGATATGTTACCTTTCCTATTCTTGACCTTTGGCTTCTCATCTTGCCACTTGTATACTACATTTTTCACTCTCTTCTTACATGCATACTTGACTCTGTGACATTTGCACACTTCTACATGACTCTTACTCTCCTACATGCACTCCTAATATAAGACACTTGTACACATCCTCACTTTACATATTTGCACACTTACATACATGACACTTGTGCACATTCTGTCAATATACACTTACACTTTAACTTACATGACACGTGCATTTCTTGCACATTTACACTTATATGAAAGGTAAATATAAATCACTCATCTAAACTTTAGACTAAACCCTAATATATTTTATATTTACAATTGTACCATTAAGGTACCATTGGGTACATTAGCATGTACCCAATAATGTAATATTCTCCAACACCCCCTTGTATTACATTATTTGGTTATTGAAGATTTTAGTCTTTAATATTGGTCTTTGATCTTCAATATTGATGTGACCTTTCATTGTTCATGAACCTCTATTTGAGATTCATCTTTAGCTTCTTCCTTGAGTTTTACTTTGAGTTCTCCTTCATCTTCATTCTTTGGTTCTTTGTATCTTCATTATCTAGTTCAAGATCTGTTTGAGCTTCTTTTGGTTCATGTATATTTTCTTTATTAGTTAGCAAGATAAATTTGGACCATATTTGATTCATTTCCTTATTTATTGTTTTCTTTGAGTAATCGAACACTTCATGATCCTTAGTCAAATTTAAAATTAAATATTTTTCTTTTGATTTGTAACTTTTCAATTTTATCTTGTATTTCTAAAATAGAACATTTTTCTTCATTGTTAGGAGTTGCTTTAGAAATAAGTTTTTGAAGAAAGTTGTCTAATATAAATAATAACATTCTTTCAAATCTCTCATAATATTTCCTTTTGTACCAACAAAATTCTAGAGAATGAGATTTTCTTCCATAAAATTTACATGGATAAAGATTTCAACAATTAGTTTCTTCATATCTTGTTCTACTGCAATAACTACACTTCAACTAAATGTGGTATCATTTCTTTATTCTACACTTCTTGTGTTCATTTTTATTCTTAAGGACACAATGTAACCATCGATGCACTATTAAATCCATTCTTTCTTTATTTTCTTTACAAAGAAGTTGCATGGTTTTGGAATCCCTAGCTCTCCATGTAGTTGTAGATTTTGTTATAAAACTACAAGTTTGTGATTTTATAGTAATAAGATCCAACTCTGAGTCCTTAAGTAAATTTCTAAACCATTTTGGTATTTTTTATTTTCATCTATCAAATTTTTAGAATAAAACTTTAATTTGTTCACTATTTCTTCACTATCTTTTTTTTATTGATTGAAAGAGGGTTTTGAAAGGATCCTCGAATATTTTACAAAGAGAACCCAAAAAAAAGAGACACTATCTTAAATAATATATTCTAGAGACAAACAAGGATCATCTCAACCAGGGAGATAACCTCCACAGGACTATTTACAAATAGATCAAAATTTTAAAAATATTTTCCCACCTAAACCAGGTAAAATCAACATGCATCCAAATTGAAACATGCACCAAGGAATGAGAACATGGGAACACTAGGCCCCAATTAAAACAACATACAAATATAAAAGTGAATCACAAATCCTTCATGAAAGGAAATTGAACTCCCTCGCAGGAGAAGCAGTGCAAGCAGGAAAAGCCCACATAAAGGAGCCTTTGGAAGGCGTGGAAGATGGATTAGGAGCATGAGGAGATCCTATAAGCCATAGGATCTCACTACAAAGGAAACCTAATGCATAGCCAAGAGGCAGGAAAGCCCAAGGAAGATTCAAACCACTATGGTGCCCTAGAACTAGAAGCATAAATCCAACGTAGGGATAGTTATCAAGAGATCATCTTCTATAATAAGCTAACACGCATTAGGTCCTCCTCCAAGATTATAAAAAAGTCATAAAAGAAGCCTGTAAAAACATCATTAGAACTAGATCGATGCCCAACCACACCTACTATCCATTTAGGAAGAGATCCATAGAAACCTTCAACCGTAGTTGCACGAGAAAGCACAAGGTCTCATCTCGAAGACCAAAAAATAGCTATAGAGAAAGGTTCCATCAAAAAACTCTAAAATAGACAAGCACCGAATCTTTTGAGAGATAGATCAGAAGACCATGAATCCACCATTGAAAGCTTGATCCGAAAGCAACCATAAGAGTCACTCATCTGTAGATAATAAAAATGGGGTCCTCCCTCAAAGATTAAAAAATGCAGAAAAGGAAACCTTGGGCTACAAACATAACAAGCAAACAAGATGATGAGCCCCCTTTTGAGAGCCCAACTAGGAGAAGGAAGGAGGAATCCCCCATTGTGGACAATGATGAAGCTCGAGGTCCCCCCAAAAGATCAAAAAATTTCGTAGGGAAGGGATCTACAAATACCACCTCCCAAATTGAGCCAGCCAAAACCAACCACCACCAAAGGGCATCAAGGACATAATCTCCAAGACATTCCAGCCAGACAACTTCATTCACAAAAAAATAGTAATACCCTCCCTAAGAACCCCCAGGAAGATCTCGTGAAGGTCCTAGAAATGCAACGGGCTCTAGGAAGGTCCTAGGAAGATCTTTCGAATCGAAGATCCCACAATATTGGAGTAGGGAAGAGCAAGAAAATTGAAACGGGGGTCTTCCACCCGAAGTGGGAGACCTCTTGCTCCCCTGAGTTGTCTTTCTTCACTGTCTTCACTGAATGCATTTCTAATAATTTCTTCTATAATAGACAAAGGTTGCAATTCAATTCCTTTTGAAGTAGTAAACCTTATATCTCCTAAGTTTAATAAATTGTAATTTCAAAGAAATAAAAAATTTGCGAATTTCTTATTTTTCTAAACCTTTGAAGTAGAAATCCTTTTAACTCCCTAATAAATTAAATTTGCAAAATTTCTCAAAATTTAAAGAACTTTTAAAGTATTCAATAACTTCAAAAAACTTGAAAAAAAAATCTTCAAAAAATTTCAATTCTTCAAATAACTTCAAACTTCAAATTTTAGAAAATCAAATCCAAAATAATCTTTAAAGTAGAAAACCTTATCACTCCATGCTTTAATAATTATTAAAAAATAAAAAATTTGAAATATAGATTTTAAACTATAGTAGAAAACTATATAACTCCTCTAAATAGTCAAATTATAAAAATTCTATAAAAACCTTATAACTCCTATAAATAATCAAATTATAAAAACTTATAACTCCTAATCATAGAAACCTTATCAAATCAAATCATAAAAAAAAAACTTATAACTTCAATTACTTATAACTCCAACATATAACTCCAATAATTAAAGTACCTAAAAATATTAGGTCTTTAATTTTTGCATTAAGGTAATGTAATGATTCTTACCTTATTCTCCTCCTTGCTAGCTTAACGTCTCTTGTGAATGTTACAAACTTTATGATTCCTCCTGACACCTTCCTTAATAGCCTTCAACACATAGTGAACAACGTCTGCAAGCATTTACATAGTCATAAGAATATTAAGAATAAGAAATGTTAGGTTGCATTGACTGTTATGCAGGTATTACATTGCATCAATCGTTTCACTATCCCCTAGCTTCTCTTCCTTGTATTCAAATGCTTGGGTTATCATTTCACCTAACAATGCTCTATGGTCGCTCAGATTTGAATGTACTAGCTTCTATCCCTTGAGACGTTATTTCTTAGATACTTGAGTTGTTATTTGACTTGGCAATGCTTTGTGGTTGCTTAGATTCAAATGTACTAGTTTCTATCCCTTGAGATGTTCTTTCTTAAATGTGCTTCTTTTTTAGAATATTGCTTCCTATTTCAAATTTGTGGAATTAAGCTTCCTACACCAACCTTAGTCACTTCTCTTCTATGCTTGGTCTTTGCACTTCTATTTTGATTTTTACCAAGCTTGATGTGCTTGGTCTCTACCATGCTTGTGCACTTATTTATTGAGTTTTACCAAGCTTAATGTGCTTCTCCTCTATGCTTAGATTACAATAGGTTTGATGTGATTCTTCTCTGCTTGGGCACTACCAGGGCCCTTTCTTCTTTACCCTTACTTTAATATTTCTTAACTACAAAATAGTCTCTTTATATCAGTAGAAAGTTACAAATTTATTCTTTCTACTACACTTTGGATTCTATCCGAGTTATCTTAATCTTTGGAAGCTTATATTGCTTCTTAATCCTTGGAAGCTATGATGCTTCTCAATAATATGAGAGATTTGATGCTCCTCAATTATCATGAAGCTTTTATGCTCCACAATCCTATGATGTCTTAGGTCATACCTAAGAACCAAAATGATTCTCCTCTTTTCTAGAGAATCCAATATATCATTAGGGTGACTATGAATACCCCTAAATGACCAAATTTCTCTTGAGTTGGCTCTCTCTCAATATTCAATAGTGATTCTCCTCTTCTTCTCTAGAGAATCCAAAATATTATTAGGGTGACTTTGAATATCCCCAAACTTCCAACTTTCTTTTGAGTTGGCTCTTAATCAAATTAGTTGAGTCCTAGTCTTCATTGGTTTTCCTTCAACCAAGTGGAAAGACCCTAGCATCCAAATCAGGGTGACTTATCCTTGTCCCCTCAATTTCTACTCAATCAAACCTTCAAAAATAGAGTCTAAGTCTTCATTGCTTTCAAAGTGGATAGACTCCAATATAATGGTGGCTAAAATTATAACTCTATAAAAAATGGATAGAGTTAAGTGGTAGCTTTGATACCACTATTGGCTTTTAAGCCTTGCTACCTCAAAATATCATAGGTCTAAATATGAATAAACCATAACATTATAGGCTAAATAATAATAATAATCAAGAGTAGAATTATATATGTGAGCAATAAAATATATATCAAGGTCAATATAATAATGAAATAACATTCACTTATAACATCAAATATGAATGTAAATGGCCAAAATTATTCATGTATATACATGAGGAATACTTAAAATAATAAATTATTCAAAATTTGTATGCAATGTTTATTATCAATGCATGTTATGTGGTGATTGTTATAGACTATTTACCCTTATCTCTTTTTGTATGGAGATTTGTCTCTATAATATAGACATAGTAGTATGACTCTTCAATACTTGTTTATTGCACTCCTTACATATCTGAGAGATGTGACATTTCCTATTCTTGATCGTTGGCTTCTCATCTTGCCACTTGTATACTAGACTCTTCACTCTCTTCTTACATCCATACTTGAATTTATGACACTTGCACACTCCTACGTGACTCTTACTCTCCTACATGCACTCTTAATATAAGACACTTGTGCACATTCTCTTAATACACACTTGCACTTTAACTTACATGATACATGCATTTCTTGCACATAGACACTTACATGAAAGGTAAATATAAATCACTCATCTAAACTATAGACTTAACCCCAATCTATTACATATGTATAATTGTACCATGAAGGTACCATGGGAGTACATTAACATGTACCAAATAATGTAATATTCTTCAACAAGGCTCTAGAATGTTGAAGGTGCATTAGTCAGGCCAAAATGCATGACCAAAAATTTATAATAGCCCTTATGAGTACTAAATGCTGATTTTTGAATAACTTCTTAATTGATCCTTATTTGATGATACCCACAATGGAGATACAACTTGGAGATAAATTTTATGCCATGTAACTCATCCAACAACTCATCAATCACAAGAATAGGAAATTTATCAATAATGGTGAGTCTGTTGAGTTCACAAAAGTCTATATACAACTGTCTTGACCCTTTTTTTTTACTACTAGTACTAGAGAAGAATATGGACTATTACTATGTTAAATCACCTCTGTTTTCAATAACTCTTAGACCAACTTCTCAATTTATAATTTCAACGCATAGGGTATCTATAGGACTGAATAGGTGACAAGCTTCTTGGTACCAACTGGATTGCATGGTCATGAGAACAACGTGGAGGTAGTCCTGTAGGTTCTACAAAAATAATATTATGTTTAGTCAAATCTTCTTATGGCTTGGCTGCTTCATTATTCTAGGGTTAAATTGCAAAAAACGAAGCTGCTACCCCATGTGAGTATTTTTTTAATAATTTATCCACTCAAATTGAGTTGATAAATTGCATGAATCCCATGTGTGAACCACAAAGAGTGTATGACCTCCCATTCTAAATGAATTGCATTCGTAGTTCAACAAAATTTCAGGCTAAGATTCAAGGTGTAGACCAATTGGTTCCACCAAAACCCGTAAGAGGGGTGAAGGTCCAAGGTTCAAATATGGGGCCTCATCATTTTGAACGCTTGTCCCTTTCCTAGTGCTTTTAGTGGCATAACAGATTTAAAAATGATCGTGGCATGGTAGTTATAGGGGCGGACTATATGAAGAATTTTATGGTGGCTCATTTTGAGTGTTGTGCTTGGTGTACAATGGATAGGTACATGGTTTAAAATCTTTCTCTGGCTAAATGTCTCTCCTAAACCTAAGGGGGTCTCCCAATATACCCAAAAGTACATGGGAGCTCAAGTTTGTATACAAGTGTTGTCAAAGGCCTAGGTATTGGATTGTGATCACCCCTCAATTCATTAGATGCTTTATGGGTAATCTAGCTTAAACAATAATGACAACTCCTTTGTTATATTTTAAAACGACACAAGGTTTCTAACCTATTAAACTAAAACAAAGAAAAAATGGCTTGACTTTTCTTTATAGGATAATAAGTAGGAAAAAACAAGGAAAATATATACCTAACAAGTCATAAACTATTTACACTACAACAGGACGTGACCCTGGAAAGTGCTTTAATACCACTTGTTAAGAGTCTTACAATAAAATAAAAGCATATCTACACAATATTACAATAATAACAAAAAATGAGCTTGAATTTAATATTATTGCAAGATAAAATAGAAATGTAGTAGATTATATTGCAAATATCAAGAACACATTACAGAATCACAAGCCTCTTCGAAGGGGCGAATTCCTTAGAAGCAACGCTTCAATACAACAAAATATGATATGATCCTTCTCTTGCCTCCTTGACTCTTTTATGGACTTTGGCTACCCTAACCTTAATGCACGAGGGTTCCCATCCACGTGCAAGTGGAGGCTCGACTAGTAACTCCTAAATAATAGCCTTTACATCTTTAAATAGTATCTTTTTATAATAAATAATAGTTACATCATATGGGCCCATAAACCTAGGTACCCAAAGTACCACATGAATAAACAATTATTAATAATACTAGAATGAGGTCTTCACATGCCTACATTTCCACATGGATTACTATTAATAAGATGGATATTTTTACAGAGATTGTGGAGACTACAAAGCAAGAGTGTGTCCCTTGGTACCATGGAAGTAAAACATGACACCATTAACTTTAATGGAACATGACTTGTACTAGACAAATCCTTAAAAATTGTAACAAGGTAGTTGATCTATTTTAATAGTAATAGGAATAACAACAAAAATAATTTATACATGTAAATTATCACATGTATGTAGTTCTTTATGTAATACTTATGCACACTCTTTCTTTTTTGGGATCATAATCAACAAAACATATTACATATTTTGGATTTATTAACACAAAATTTCACATTTTCATGTTCTAACACTAAAAAGCATTGGAAACAAGGGTAACATAACAAGTATTCATAAGCACAAGATACTCTTCACAAATCTCTTTTACAACCCACTTATTTTCTTGAAAGCAAAACATAAAGTAACTCTTCTATTTACATATGCAATACATTGCACTTGCATGCTAATGCATACTATTTGTGATATATGAAGTCACAAATGTTGTATCTACTCCACTTTTGCTTATTTAATATCAAACAAAACAAGATGACAAGGGTAGTACATGCATGGAAATATTGCAAGAAATGCTATAAGTAGTTTTTTCAAATTTTTAGAGTTTGACATTTGGTCCTTGCATTTCATGAATATAACCATGGAACAATTCAAATATATCATAATAACATGTATTCATAGTTAACATAATTTGATGTTTGTCTTATTTGTGCAAAATGTTATTAACAATTTATTGTATAACATATTTTAGAGAAAAGAAAGCTTTCTTCTTATTTGATATTTCTTTATTTTTGCTTTGTTTTGTTGTCAAATAGTTGATGAATTCCATTGCAATTGTTTTTTTGGTTACATAGGAGAGTTGGTCACAACCACACTATTTTTAGTAATTGACAAGCGTAGGGTTCAAACCACAGGGGTTGCTTCCACCAAACCTATTTCGCTTCGTTATTGTTGACCCAACATGAAGGGGACCATCGATCGTTCGGACCATCATCGTCGATTTGGCATACACTGAAAAAATTCAGATCAAAATACGCAAACAGGCTGCCCTCGAGGTTTGAACCTAGGTGTCCTCTTGGTAAGTGCTTGGCTAGACAAGCACTTACCAATCCACCTAGTCCTCGAGGACTCCATTGCAATTGTTATTAATGTTCGGTAATATTTAAACATGATCTTTGTATTAAGAGTCCATGTTTTTAACCACTCGAACTCATACCATTTGGTAGATGTTAAGGTTCACCCATAGGATTCAAAATTTAGTTAACAATGTAAAAATATTTTTTTTTTGGTAGGTTAAAATTATATTAAAAGCGGGTTTTGAAAGGACCCCAAAACCTTTTTACAACAGGTCAACCGACTAAACCAAAGGTTAAGAACAATCAATTTGAAGAATCTCGCCCAACGAAAAATAGACAGTTTGAAAAAACCCGCCCAGCGAGAATAGAAAATTTTGAAAAATCCTGCCTAGCGAGAAACCACCAATTTTGAAAAATCTCGCCCAGCGGGAAACCACTAGTTTTGAAAAATCCCGCCTAACAAGAAAACATGCAGGATGATGAATTTGAAAATCCTGCCCAACGGGAAGCAGTCGAAAACCACTAGATTGGAAATCCCGCCTAGCAGGAAAACCAGTAGATTTGAAAAATCCTGCCCAGCGAAAAATCCAGTAGAAAAAAGAAATTGAGAAACCCCGCCCCGTAGGAAAACCAATAGGTATGGAGAGTCCAGCCCAACAAGAAAACCAGCAGAAAATCAGGTTTGAAAAATCTTGCCCAGTGGGAAAACCAATAGGTTTGGAAAATCTCGCCCAACAAGAAAACTAGCAGAAGAATGGATTTGGGAAACTGCAGCACTGGAATCCCGCCAACAAGATTACGAGGAAGCCAGAAGAAGCCAGAAAAAACAAATGCAAGCACAAAGAAAGGATCCTGAAAGCTAAAAGGACCAGGAACCCACCATCCTTGCTCATGAACAGTTCTAGGGAAGTGGAACTGGGACTGGGAACAACTCAGGAACAAGAAGAGGCCCCCCCAAGGCCAAGAACAAGCTCTAAGAGTCCACCAAGAAGCAGGACCAGAAATCAAAAGCCCCCGAACAGGAAACTGGTGTTGGAAATTTGAGTTAATTTGAGGCATTTTATGTTGTCATTGATGTCACATGGATCATTGATGTCACATAGATCACATTTGGTTTTGGTGGCCAAAATATTTCATAAATAAGCATTTATGATATTTTGGAAAGCATGGCTATTTACAGGGTTTTTATGAAAAATAAGGTAGGCAAAATAAAAGGTTTTATTTAAAACCATGGTGGGCTTATGTGGAAAGGGCTTTTCTTAAAATCCAAGGTGGAGGCTTTTCTTAAAAGCCAAGGTGGAATTTGTTTTCATCGAAAAAGGACCTCCGGTGATGAAGATATTAAAGTTTAAAGTTCAATTTTTAATTAATGGAGTGTCGACCTATGTGCAATTAATGGGGGGTGGCATATATATATGTAAAGGTTTCAATTTATTTCGGAAATGTGGCATATTATATATCGTCGGAAAGCTTATTTCGAGGGCTATTTGAGTAACTTATTTAGAAGGAGAATTAAGGTGTGTGTAAAGAGATATTTCTGATTTTGCAAAGGGATTCCAAAAGTGAAGTTTACCTTGTTCTTTTTCAAGAGGATTAATTATTTCATGAGGTGACAAGGTATGCAATATTGTGATTTATTTTATTTTATGGTATAAGTTGTTTTGGGAGTGAAAAGGTTATGCAATATTTTGTTTTATTTTATTTTATGGTACAAGTTGTTTTAGGAGAGATAAGGAAGTTGTGAAATTAAAGGCCTTGGTGATGATTATTGGAAAGTGGAGTAATGTTGATTATTTTATGATCTACTAACCCTTGTGAAGATTGGCAAAAGAATTTTGTGATTGTGGCAGATTTACAAAGAGGTTTTTTCATCTTCATAAAAGGTATGGGCACATTCTCCCATTGATTGTTTATGGTGGATTTCTGAAATATCATTGGAGGGAAAAGGATTGTTTATGGTTTCCATTTCGAAAGTGGTTTATTGAATGCATCAAGGTTTTTTGAATTGAGAGTTGTGTTTAAACCTTGTGTTATAAGCATAGTTGTTGAAGCCCATTAATTATGAAAGAAATTGAGTTAGAAAAGAACATGAGTATCATTGTTATGTAAGATTTGTGGTTGAGAATTGTTGGAAACATTTGAGTTGGTTGATACATACTTGGACTAGGGTTGTGTGAGAGAGAGTTGTCCCTTGTGGTGATTGGTTGAGTTGAGTTGATTAAGCCTAGTCAAGTGATGTGTGAATTGATTGTTCAAATCCTATGAAACAAACTATTCTATTATTTTGATTTGAGTTGACAGTAAGATTAGAACATATTGAGTCTCTAATAATTATCTTTATGATTCTATGAGATTGACTCGAGTTGAGTTGAGATTGATTTGATTTGAGTTGAGTTGAGATTGATATTAGAACATATTGAGTCCATAACAATTCTCTTTATGCTTCTATGAGTTGATTTGAGTTGATTTCAGTTGAGATTGATATTAAAACATATTGAGTCTCCAACAATTCTCTTTATGCTTCTATGAGTTGAGTTGAGTTGAGATCATTGTGGATCATTGTTGTCATCCATTGAAGAGTACATTGCCATTCATTGTTGAGTTCATCTTTGAGCTTTGCCTTGATATATTTGTGGATGAGATTTGATTGCTACTTGAGCATGATTGATTGAGCCTTTGAGAAGGCATTTGTGGACAGTTTTGAGAAAGCTTTGTGGATAGTTTTGGGACAAATTTGTGGACAATTTTGGGACAGTTTTGTGGACAGAGTTTAGAGCAGATTTGGGCAATTTCTTGGTGAGCTTGCTAGAGCAAATTTGGGCAAGTTCTTGGTGATCTTGCTAGAGAAGAATTGGGCAAGTTCTTGGTGAGATTGCTAGAGCATATTTGGGCAAGTTCTTGGTGAGCTTGCTTGAGCAATTTTGGACAAGTTCTGTGTGAGCTTGTTATTTAGCATTGGATAGATTTTGTGTGAGCCTATTGAGCAGGTTCTTAGTGAGCCTATTGACAAAGCTTTGGAGATGACAGAGTACAAAGGATAGAGTCTTAGTGGATAGAGATCCAACAGCCAACACAATTGAAGACAGATCTGAGTGAGGAGTCTTCAAGTGGAGAGAGGTCCATCAATTAGTTCAGTAGAGAGACAAAGTCTTCTAGAAGATCACATAGCCAGAGCAGAAGGAGAAAGAGTTCTCATGTGGAAGATATTCACGAACTTGATATTAGGGGATCAACATCTCCTTTGGACAAAGATCCATAAACATTATAATTGGGAGTGATTCCCAAAGATATTGATTGAAAAAGTTTTAGTAAAAGATTTTCTCTATGGAGTAGCCCACATTAGGTGAACCATGTAAATTATGGTGTCTCTATTGTGTATGGTATTTTATGCATTGCTTTTATTACTGTTATTGATACTACTATATTTGCACAACATAATATTTAATTGGAAGAAAAAGTAAAAAGTGGTATTATACTGTTCACCCCCCCCTCTCAGTATAAGCTTGTGTTCTTCAATTAGTATCAGAGCGGATTCCTTCGAAAAGGCTAACACCTTGAGGGCAAATTCTATTGGGTTACAAGATGGACAAATGGTATATTAACAATGGGTGTTCTAGTCATATGATTGGGTATAAGAATAAGTTCATTTCCTTAAAAGGGAACAATAACGGATCTATGAGATTTGGTGATAATACTTCAGCTAAAATCAAAGGGAGAGGAACTTTAAGTTTGTATGATGGAAAGACAAATACACAAGGTGTACTCTATGTTGAGGGTCTAAAACACAACCTACTAAGAGTAAGTCAGCTTTGTGATCGAGGGTACACAATTACTTTTTCCTCTATAGGATGCAAAATCGGGAAAACAAAAACAGGAAAGCTTGTTGCAATTGCAGAAAGAACCAATAACAATCTCTACATGTTCAGTGAAATAAAAAAGAAAAAGTGTCTTTTATTTCAAGAAGAAGAGAGTTGGCTATGGCATAAAAGGTTGTGTCACTTGAATTTTGATAACATAGTGAGGATAAGCAACAAACAAATTGTCAAAGATCTACCAAAGATAAAAAGACCTTCAAATACAATTTGTGCACAGTGTTAGTATGGAAAGCAGACAAGATCAAGTTTCAAGGCAAAAGAATATTCCTCTTCCAAGGTATTAGAATTGATTCATACTAATTTATGTGGGCCTATGAGAACTAAAAGTCTACAAGGTGAAAGTTATTTCATATTGTTTATAGATGATTATTCTAGAATGACTTGGGTTATTTTTTTGAAAGAAAAATAAGAGGCATTTGAACATTTCAAATTATTCAAAGAAATGGTAGAAAATGAAACAGGAAAGAAGATCAAGTTTTTGCGATCAGATAGAGGAGGGTGATTCATCTCTACATAATTCATTAAGTTTTGTGCAAAACATGTATCAGAAAAGAATATTCAGCATTCAGGACTCCTCAACAAAATAGAGTAGTAGAAAGAAAGAATAGAACTCTTGAGAATATGGCCAGAGTAATGCTAAATGAATCAAAAAATTTAGATGGATTTTGGAATGAAGCAATCAGTACAACAGTCTATGTTATGAATAGAGCTCAAGTTAGAACAAAGCAACATAAGACTCCATATGAGTTTTGGAAAGGAAGACCTCCCATGGTAAACTGCTTCAAAATTTTTGAAAGTAAGTGTTACATCAAAAGAGAGGATAAGGACTTGGGCAAGTTTGATCCTAGATGTGATGAAGGTATTTTTCTTGGATACTCTATAAAAAGTAAGGTCTATAGATGCTACAATAAATGAACACATACCATGGTGGAAAGTATAAATGTCAGGGTTGATGAAAGAACATGAATAAATGAGCCACCTCAGGAAGATATTCCTGAAGAAGAAGAAAGTTGTCAAGAAGAAATGGGTGAAGATTCAGATGAAGAAGACTTGCAGGATATATACCTTCAAAAACTATATCAAGATATATTCAAAAAAATTATCCAGAGGACTTGATCATTGGAAATCCTGAGGTAATACGGACAAGAAGAGGAATCATAGGCTCAACAGAACAAGCAGATGTTTCACTATTATCCAAGATAGAACCAAAGGATTTCAGAGAGGCATAAAATGATGAATATTGGATTAAGGCAATGAAGGAAGAACTAGATCAGATTAAAAAAAGTAAGACTTGGGAATTAGTTCCAAGACCAAAAGGAAAAAATGTGATTGGTACTAAATGGGTCTACAGGAACAAACTAAATGAAGATGGTCAAGTCATTAGAAACAAGGCAAGATTAGTGTGTAAAGGATATGCACAAGTAGAAGGAATTGATTTTGATGAGACCTTTGCCCAATTGCAATATTGGAAGCTATACAGATGTTTTTGGCACTTTCAAGCTACAAGAATTTTAAAGTATATCATATGGATGTCAAATCAGCTTTTTTGAATGGTCATTTAGAAGAAGAGGTTTACATTGAACAACCTGATGGGTTTAATCAAGCAGATAAACCAGACTATGTGTGTAAATTGAAAAAGACTCTCTATGGCTTAAAGCAAGCCCCTAGAGCATGGTATTCAAGACTAGATAAATATCTTCGAGAGCAAGGTTTTATAAAGGGAACAATTGATAGCAATCTATATATTAAAAATAATGAAATTTATTTGATGATTTTGGAAGTGTATGTGGATGATATTATTTTTGGGGGTAGCAATGATAAAATGTGTCAAGAGTTTGCAAAAAACATGACTAATGAGTTTGAAATGTCTATGTTTGGTGAATTAACCTTTTTCCTCGGATTACAGATTTCACAATTAGAAAAAGGGATATTTCTTTCACAAACAAAGTATATAAAGGAGATGTTGAAGAAATTCAAAATGGAATATAGTAAGCCAATAAGTACTCCAATGGTCGCTGGGTGTAAATTAAGAAAATATGATGAATCTCCTGATGCAAATCAAACTCTATACAGATCTATGATTGGTAGCCTGTTATATGTTACAGCCACAAGACTAGATATAATACAGGCAGTTGGTTTAGTGGGAAGATTTCAAACAGCTCCAAAAGAATCGCATGTGACAGTCGTGAAAAGAACACTCAGATATCTCAAAGGAACAATGGAGTATGGACTATGGTATCCTAGAAGCAGTAAGTTTACTCTCACAACCTACAAAGATGCAGATTGGGCAGGAAATATTGATGATAGAAAAAGTACAAGTGGAGGAGCATTCTTTCTTAGTGATTGTCTAGTTTCTTGGCTAAGTAAGAAACAACCATCAATATCACTTTCCACAACAGAGGCAGAATATATTGCAGCAGCAGCATGTTGTTCATAGGTATTATGGATGAAACAGACTCTTAAAGATTTCAGCATAGAACATGATCATCCCATTCCTATTATGTGTGATAATACTAGTGCTATAAGTATCTCGAAGAATCCAGTAATGCATGCCAGAACAAAGCACATTCCAATCAAGTATCACTTTTTAGGAGAACAAGTTATAGAGCAACAAGTAAGATTGGAATATGTTCCTACAAAAGATCAAATTGTAAACATCTTTACAAAACCATTACCAAGAGAAGTGTTTAAGCGATTGAGAGAACAGTAGGGAGTAAAGGTACTCCCACCCCAAAATTAATCACCTCAAGAGAAAAGGGGGTGAGGGGGGCTAAGCTTAAGAGTCATATAACCCCATAGGTGTCCCTTTTGCCATTGATGTCAAAGGGGGAGAGATTTGAGTTAAGGGGAGCAACCTCCAAAGAGAGTATTGAGTTAGGGGGAGCAGCCTCCATAGAGAGTATTGAGTCAGGTGGAGCAGCTTTGATTCTCAGGTGGAGCAGCTTTGATTTGAGTTGATATCATTGTGGATCATTGTTGTCACCATTGAAGAGTACATTGTCATTCATTATTGAGTTCATCTTTGAGCTTTGCCTTGATAGATTTGTGGATGAGATTTGAGTGCTACTTGAGCATGATTGATTGAGCCTTTGAGAAGGCATTTGTGGATAATTTTGAGAAAGCTTTGTGGACAGTTTTGGGACAAATTTGTGGATAGTTTTGGGATAGATTTGTGGACAGATTTTAGAGCATATTTGGGCAAGTTCTTGGTGAGCTTGCTAGAGCAGATTTGGGCAAGTTCTTGGTGATCTTGCTAGAGAAGAATTGGGCAAGTTCTTAGTGAGATTACTAGAGCATATTTAGGCAAGTTCTTGGTGAGCTTGCTTGAGCAGTTTTGGACAAGTTCTGTGTGAGCTTCTTATTCAACATTGGATAGGTTCTGTGTGAGCTTATTGAGCAGGTTCTTAGTGAGCCTATTGATAGAGCTTTGGAGGTGACAGAGTATAGAGGACAAAGTCTTAGTGGATAGAGATCCAATAGCCAACACAGTTGAAGACAGATCTGAGTGAGGAGTCTTCAAGTGGAGAGAGGTCCACCAGTCAGTGTAGCAGAGAGACAAAGTCTTCTATAAGATCACATAGTTAGATCAAAAGGAGAAAGAGTTCTCATGTGGAAGAGATCCACGAACTTGAGATTAGGGGATCAACATCTCCTTTGGACATAGATCCATAAACATTGTAATTGGAAGTGATTCCCAAAGAGATTGATTGAGAAAGTTTTAGTAAAATATTTTCTCCGTGGAGTAGCCCACATTGGGTGAACCATGTAAATTATGGTGTCTCTATTGTGTATGGTATTTTGTGCATTGCTTTGATTACTGTTATTGATACTGATATCTTTACACAACATAATATTGAATTGAAAGAAAAAATAAAAAGTGGTCTTATACTGGTCACCCCCCCTCTCTCAATATAAGCTTGTGTTCTTCAATTGGTATCAGAGCGGGTTCCTTCGAAAAGGCTAACAGCTTGAGAGCAGATTTTACTAGGTTAGAAGATAGACAAATGGTATATTGACAGTGGGTGCTCTAGTCATATGATTGGGTATAAGAATAAGTTCATTTCCTTAAAAGGTAACAACAACGGATTTGTGAGATTTGGTGATAATGCTTCAGCTAAAATCAAAGGAAGAGGAACTTTAAGTTTGGACGATGGAAAGACAACTACACAAGGTGTGCTCTATGTTGAGGGTTTAAAACACAACCTACTAAGTGTAAGTCAACTTTGTGATCGAGGGTACATAGTTACTTTTTATTCTATAGGATGCAAAATCAAGAAAACAAAAATAGGAAAGCTTGTTGCAATTACAGAAAGAACCAATAACAATCTCTACATGTTTAGTGAAATAAAAAAGAAAAAGTGTATTTTATCTCAAGAAGAAGAGAGTTGGCTATGGCATAAAAGGTTGTGTCACTTGAATTTTGATAACATAGTGAGGATAAGCAACAAACAAATTGTCAGAGATCTACCAAAGATAAAAATACCTTCAAATACAATTTGTGCACAGTGTCAGTATGGAAAGCAGACAATATCAAGTTTCAAGGCAAAAGAATATTCCTCTTCCAAGGTATTAGAATTGATTCATATTGATTTATGTGGGCCTATGAGAACTAAAAGTCTACAAGGTGAAAGTTATTTCATGTTGTTCATAGATGATTATTCTAGAATGACTTGGGTTGTTTTTTTGAAAGAAAAATTAGAGGCATTTGAACATTTCAAAGTATTCAAAGAAATGGTAGAAAATGAAATAGGAAAGAAGATCAAGTGTTTGCGATCAGATAGAGGAGGGTGATTCATCTCCACATAATTCATTGAGTTTTATTCAATACATAGAATCAGAAAAGAATATTCAACAACCAGGACTCCTCAACAAAATAGAGTAGTAGAAAGAAAGAATATAACTCTTAGGAATATGGCCAGAGCAATGCTAAATGAATCAAAAAATTTAGATGGATTTTAGAAGGAAGCAATCAGTACATCAATATATGTTATGAATAGAGGTCAAGTTAGAACAAAGCAACATAAGACTCCATATGAGTTTTGGAAAGGAAGACCTCCCACGGTAAACTACTTCAAAATTTTTGGAAGTAAGTGTTACATCAAAAGAGAGGATAAGGACTTGGGCAAGTTTGATCCTAGATGTGATGAAGGTATTTTTCTTGGATACTCTATAAAAAGTAAGGTCTATAGATGCTACAATAAAAGAAAACATACCATGGTGGAAAGTATAAATGTCGGGGTTGATGAAAGAATAGGAATAAATGAGCCACCTTAGGAAGATATTCCTGAAGAATAAGAAAGTTGTCAGGAAGAAATGGGTGAAGATTCAGATGAAGAAGACTTGCAGAATATACCTTCCAAAACTACATCAAGATATATTCAAAAAAATCATCCGGAGGACTTGATCATTGGCAATCCTGAGGTAAGATGGACAAGAAGAGGAATCATAGGCTCAACAAAACAAGTAGATGTTTCACTATTATCCAATATAGAACCAAAGGATTTCAAAGAGGCAAAAAATGATTAATGTTGGATTAAGGCAATGAAGGAAAACCTAGATCAGATTAAAAAAAGTAAGACTTGAGAATTAGTTCCAAGACCAAAAGGAAAAAATGTGATTGGTACCAAATGGGTCTACAAGAACAAACTAAATGAAGATGGTCAAGTCATTAGAAACAAGGCAAGATTGGTGTGTAAAGGATATGCACAAGTAAAAGGAATTGATTTTGATGAGACCTTTGCACCAGTTGCAATATTGGAAGCTATACGAATGTTTTTGGCACTTTCAAGCTACAGGAATTTTAAAGTATATCATATGGATGTCAAATCAGCTTTTCTGAATGGTCATTTAGAAGAAGAGGTTTACATTGAAGAATCTGATGGGTTTAATCAAACAGATAAGCCAGACTATGTGTGTAAATTGAAAAAGGCTCTCTATGGCTTAAAGCAAGCCCCTAGAGCATGGTATTCAAGTCTGGATAAATATATTCGAGAGCATGGTTTTAGAAAGGGAACAGTTGATAGCAATCTGTAAATTAAAAATAAGGGAAATGATTTGATGATTTTGGAAGTGTATGTGGATGATATTATTTTTGGGGGTAACAATGATAAAATGTGTCAAGAGTTTGCAATAAACATGACTAATGAGTTTGAAATGTCTATGCTTGGTGAATTAACCTTTTCCCTCGGATTAAAGATTTCACAATTAGAAAAAGGAATATTTCTTTCACAAACTAAGTATATAAAGGAGATGTTGAAGAAATTCAAAATGGAAGATAGTAAGCCAGCTAGTACTCCAATGGTCACAGGGTGTAAATTAAGCAAATATGATGAATATCCTGAGGCAAATAAAACTCTATACAGATCTATGATTGGTAGCTCGTTATATGTTACAGCCACAAGACTAGATATAATACAGGTAGTTGGTTTAGTGGGAAGATTTCAAGCAGCTCCAAAAGAATCACATGTGACAGTCATGAAAAGAATACTCAGATATCTCAAAGGAACAATGGAGTATGGACTATGGTATCCTAGAAGTAGTAAGTTTACTCTCACAACCTACAAAGATGCAGATTGGGCAGGAAATATTGATGATAGAAAAAGTACAAGCGGAGGAGCATTCTTTCTTGGTGATTGCCTAGTTTCTTGGCTAAGTAAGAAACAACCATCAATATCACTTTCCACAACAGAGGCAGAATATATTGCAGTAGCAACATGTTGTTCACAGGTATTATGGATGAAATAGACTCTTAAAGACTTCAGCATAGAACATGATCATCCCATTCCTATTACGTGTGATAATACTAGTGCTATAAGTATATCGAAGAATCCAGTAATGCATGCTATATGTTCCTACAAAATATCACATTGCAAACATCTTTACAAAACCATTACTAAGAGAAGCATTTGAGCGGTTGAGAGAACAACTGGGAGTAAAGGTACTCCCACCCCAAAATTAATCACCTCAAGAGAAAATGGGGTGAGGGGGCTAAGCTTAAGAGTCATATCTTTTAGCCCCATAGGTGTCCCTTTTGCCATTGATGTCAAAGGGGGAGAGATTTGAGTTAAGGGTAGCAGCCTCCAAAGAGAGTATTGAGTTAGGGGGAGCAGCCTCCATAGACAGTATTGAGTCAGGGGGAGCAACTTTGATTCTCAGAGATGGTTTTTTCAATGATTCTGGTGTTTGCATTAGAGATGTTGCCATCAATGACAAAGGGGGAGATTGTTGGAAATTTGAGTTAATTTGAGGTATTTTATGTTGTCATTGATGTCACATTGATCACATTTGGTTTTGGTGGCCAAAATATTTCATAAATAAGCATTTATGATATTTTGGAAAGCATGGCTATTTACAGGGTTTTTATGAAAACCAAGGCAGACAAAATAAAAGGTTTTATTTAAAACCATGGTGGGCTTATGTGGAAAGGGATTTTCTTAAAAGAAAAGGTTGAATTTTGTTTCATCGAAAAAGGACCTCCGGTGATGAAGATATTAAAGTTTAAAGTTTAAGTTTTAATTAATGGAGGGCCGACCTATGTGCAATTAATGGAGGGTGGCATATATATATATGTGTAAAGGTTTCAATTTATTTCGAAAAGGTGGCATATTATATATCGTCGAAAAACTTATTTCAAGGGCTATTTGACTAACTTATTTAGAAGGAGAAATAAGGTGTGTGTAAAGAGATATTTTCTAATTTTGCAAAGGGGTTCCAAAAGTGAAGTTTGCCTTGTTCTTTTTCAAGAGGATTAATTCTTTTATGAGGTGACAAGGTATGCAATATTGTGATTTATTTTATTTTATGGTATAAGTGGTTTTGAGAGTGAAAAGTTTATGCAATGTTTTGATTTATTTTATTTTATGGCATAAGTGGTTTTTGGAGAGATAAGGAAGTTGTGCAATTAAAGGCCTTGGTGATGATTATTGGAAAGTAGAGTAATGTTGATTATTTTGTGATCTACTAACCCTTGTGAAGATTGGCAAAAGAATTTTGTGATTGTGGCAGATTTACAAAGAGGTTTTTTCATCTTCATAAAAGGTATGGGCACATTCTCCTATTGATTGTTTATGGTAGTTGATTTCTGAAATATCATTGGAGGGAAAAGGATTGTTTGTAGTTTCCTTTTCGAAAGTGGTTGATTGAATGCATCAAGGTTTTCTAAATTGAGAGTTGTGTTTAAACCTTGTGTTATAAGAATAGTTGTTGAAGCCCATTGATTGTGAAAGAACTTGAGTTAGAAAAAAACATGAGTATTAATGTTATGTGGGATTTGTGGTTGAGCATTGTTGGAAACTTTTGAGTTGGTTTATACATACTTGGACTAGGGTTGTGTGAGAGAGAGTTGTCCCTTGTGGTGATTGGTTGAGTTGAGTTGATTGAGCCTAGTTAAGTGATGTGTGAAGTGATTGTTCAAATCCTATGAAACAAACTATTCCATTATTCTGATTTGAGTTGAGAGTAAGATTAGAATATATTGAGTCTCTAACAATTCTCTTTATGCTTCTATGAGATTGACTTGAGTTGAGTTGAAATTGATTTGATTTGATTTGATTTGAGATTGAGATTATAACATATTGAGTCTCTAAAAATTCTCTTTATGCTTCTATGAGTTGATTTGAGTTGAGTTGAGTTGAGATTGATATTAGAACATATTGAGTCTCTAACAATTCTCTTTATGCTTCTATGAGTTGAGTTGAGTTGAGATCATTGTGGATCATTGTTGTCATCCATTAAAGAGTATATTGCCATTCATTATTGAGTTCATCTTTGAGTTTTTCCTTGATAGATTTATGGATGAGATTTGAGTGCTACTTGAGCATGATTGATTGAGTCTTTGAGAAGGCATTTGTGGACAGTTTTGAGAAAGCTTTGTGGACAGTTTTGGGACAAATTTGTGGATATTTTTGGGATATATTTGTGGATAGAGTTTAGAGCAGATTTGGGCAAGTTCTTGGTGAGCTTGCTAGAGCAGATTTGGCAAGTTCTTGGTGATCTTGCTAGAGCATAATTGGGCAAGTTCTTGGTGAGCTTGCTAGAGCATATTTAGGCAAGTTCTTGGTGAGCTTGCTTGAGCAGTTTTGGACAAGTTCTATGTGAGCTTGTTATTCAACATTGGACAAGTTCTGTGTGAACCTATTGAGCAGGTTCTTAGTGAGCCTATTGATAGAGCTTTAGAGGTGACAGAGTATAGAGGACAAAGTCTCAGTGGATAGAGATCCAATAGCCAACACAGTTGAATACAGATATGAGTGAGGAGTCTTCAAGTGGAGAGAGGTCCGCTAGTCAGTGCAGCAGAGAGACAAAGTCTTCTAGAAGATCACATAGCCAGAGCAGAAGGGGAAATAGTTCTCTTGTGGAATAGATCCACAAACTTGAGATTAGGGGATCAACATCTCCTTTGGACAGAGATCCATAAACATTGTAATTGGGAGTGATTCCCAAAGAGATTGATTGAGAAAGTTTTAGTAAAATATTTTCTCCATGGAGTAGGCCACATTGGGTGAACCATGTAAATTGTGGTGTCTCTATTGTGTATGGTATTTTGTGCATTGCTTTTATTATTGCTATTGATACTGCTATCTTTACACAACATAATATTGAATTGGAAGAAAAAGTAAAAAGTGGTTTTATATTGTTCACCCCCCCTCTCAGTATAAGCTTATGTTCTTCAACTGAAACGAAAACCTACGAATCCCAGGCAGAAAGCGGCAACAGACACAAAGATGAGATCCATGAAAGCCTAAACTGAGGGATCCAGGGGTCTGCATGCATTGATCACAAGTCCTCCCCCAAGATCGAGACATGCAGGAGAAAACCTAAAGCACCCCAATAGAAAGGACCATGAATCCCCATCCTTGCACTTGAACAACTTCAAGGAACTAGAACTAGGGCTAGGAACAACTCAAGCACAGGAAGAGGCCCCCCAAGGCCATCCAAATGCTCAAAGCATCCACCAAGAAGCAGATCCAACAAGAAGAAGCCTTCGAACTTGGTCCCACCCAAAGGGATGAGACCACCAGCAACCAATGACATCCTAGAGAGGAAACACGAGCAAAGAGGAAACTGGCCCCCCCAAACCAACCTCGATGAAGAGAGAACCTCACGGGATGCACTAGGAAGCAAACAAGAACCCAACCTGCAACCACCACAAACCGAGAAAGCCCTGGGAATCAGATCCTAGTAATAACCTACGAAAAAACCCCAGGAGAAAGCCTGAGGGAGATAAAGGATAGGATCCCAAGAACAAGCAGGAAACCCCAAAGGATCCTTGGGAAGCACCAAGCCCGGGACTCAAATGAGGAAACCCCAAAAACTACTAGGAAAGGAGCAAAAAGTGGGCAAGGATCTTCCCCCAAGGAGATCATCTGCTACAAACCATTCCTAGAGTGGGATGACCTAGGATGAATCAGGGACTGGGCAAGAACTAGGGAAGGGGGAGCAAGGAGAGGGAGCAGGTCCCTCCCCCTCTCCCCCCATTGATGATCTCAAATTCGTTTGTCTTTATTTTTTAATGTAGTTGTGTTTCTTGTCTCAATGTAAAAATCTTTACTCTTCATTGTTAGACCTAAATTCCTTGAATCTTTTAATGTTCACCCATAAGATTTAAACTTTAGTTTATGGTGTGAAGCATTAAGATTTCATTTAAAGGATTTGAACCTTGATTTATGATCTAAAACTCTCCACTCTCGATAGGTTATCTTAAACCCTATAAACTAAATGTTAAAGCTCACCCCAAAACCAAAACCTTAGTTTATAATACGAATCTCAAAACTTCAAATTGCTAGTCAAGACCTTATGAACAAAATGATAAAATTCATCCACAAACTTTAAACTTCAACTTATGATATAGAACTCACTATACTCTATCACTTATTTTAAATTTTTTTGATTACATAAAAAAATTAGTTACAACTACTACCATACTTTTTTTAAATCTTATTGATTTCAGCATAACCCTTTCATACTCAATGGCACTCCTTGTAATCTTAGCCCCGTGCATACTTCTCGTAATAAAAATATTAAAAAATTAAAATTTATAAAATATAATATTATTTAATAAAATCAAATGAATAATTAAATATATTTTTTAATTCTCTTAGATTTAAATCTAACAATAAGATTTTGAAAGTTTATATCATATAAAAGTTAAAATTGTATGCTAATGCTATTTTTACAATTTTTTTTATTTATAGCAAACAAAAGAATATATATTACTAAAATTTAAATATTAATCTTTGTGAAACATCATAGTGATATGACCTTCAAATCACTATATAAAATTTAAAAATTTAAATATTAATCCTTATAAAACATCATAGTGGTATGGCTTTCAAATCATTATTTTAAAAATTTAAATTATAGTGGTGGTATGGCTAAATAAAATTATTTATATATATAAATAATAAAAAAATAAAAAATTTAAGGAGACAACTAAAGCTATGAGGTTTGGTGTTTTTTTTTTTTGAGAGGTCCAAGATTCAAACCTCTTTATGTTTGTGTGTTGATCCTCTATTGATAAGTTTAGGTGGATTGGTAAAGACTTGATTGGTCAAGTCCTTGCCAATAAAATACCTAGGTTTAAACTTCAGGGGCAAGCTATTAAATTTAGAAAAGGTAATAGTCAGTGCTAAATCCTTTGAGTGTGCGTCAGATTGAGGTTTTCATCTCACGTCCAATCAATAACAACGAGACGAATAAATTGTTGGAAGCAAGAACCTTTTCAAATCAATAACATCCAGATGAATAAGTTGTTGGAAGCAATCCCTATGATTTGTCAAATCAATAACATCCAGATGAATAAGTTGTTGGAAGTAATCCTTATGATTTGAGCCTTACGCTTGACGTTTTAGACTAAAAATAGTAGCTTTAACCAATTTTCCTATGTAACCAAAACAAATATTAAAAAAAAAGGAAAATTTAGCTCTTGACCTTACATTTATGGGGACAGAGATTGGTCAACCCTAAGCCATAAGCAGTAGACTTTCACATACTAACCTAATTAAATATTTTAAGCATAGGTACTTAGAAATTTCACATACTGACCTAATTAATATATATTTATAGATTTGATTAGTGCGAGAAACTTCATAATGGATGCTAATTTTTGGTATTTCCATCCCACAATAACCTCTCATATTATTATTATTATTATTATAAAAAAAAAAAAAATAAAAGCCAAAATTTCAAACTTTATTAAAAAATTATGCATCTTCGTAATTTAAACGTCTATTAAGAATTCTAAATTCCACACTCGAGATGTACTCCTTGCACCTGGGCAACGATCGGGATTTTACAATAAATCAGAAAATTTCAGTCATATATTTTGAACAAAGCCACTCGCGTTTTTCCCTCCAGCACCGTTCAACAGCAGTAGCAGACTCTGAGTACAGAAATTTCGGACGAAGCAGAGCCACAACACTGGTGTCTGCAGAACCTTACGTTCCCGGGTTCGAATTTCTTCGACTTCACATTCTATTGCAACCCCAGCCCTCTCCAATGGCGGGGACCGGATTCGCCTTCGGAACGGGGTCCGCATCCTCGACTGCCCCCTCATTTGGCTTTGGAAGCACCCCGCCCTTCGGAAGCTCCTCTGCGGCCACGGGCGGCTCCTCCCTCTTAGGTTCCGCCTCTTCCTTTTTCGGAGCCCCGTCCGCCGCCTCCGCGCCATCCACTTCCGGCTTCTCCTTCGGTGGCGCCTCGGCCTTCAAGCCCCCTTCGAGTTCCCCTTCCTTATCCGGATTTTCCCTGGGCGGCGCCTCTTCGACCTCCTCCGCTCCCTCGGCCATGGCGCCCTCCTTCGGCACCGCCACTGGCGCCACAACCCCCGCCTTCAATTTCCCCTCAACAGCAGCGGCGGCGTCGTCCTCGGTCACGCCTTCCCTCTCCTCACCATTTTCCTTCCCTTCCGCCAGCTCCGGTCTGTTCGGCGCCTCCTCCTCCTCTTCCTCCCCGTTCTCAGTGACAACCCCTTCGACCCCGCTCTCCTTCGGCACCCCCGCGGCTTCCTCCTCTCCGGCGTTCTCGACTCCGGCGCTGTCCTTCGGCACGCCGGCGTCCGCGTCAGCCTCGGCTCCGGGCCTGTCCTTCGGCACGCCGGCGTCCACGTTGGCATCGACCCCGGGCCTGCCGTTCGCCACACCGGCGTCCACGTCGGCATCGACTCCGACTCTGCCGTTCATGACCCCGGCGTCGTCGCCCTCCGCGGCGGGGATTTCCTTCGGGACCCCTGCCACGTCGGCGGCTTCGACCTCCGCTTTGTCGTTAGGGTTTGGGGGCGTTGGTTCCACTTCTTCCTCCTCCTCTTCTTCTTCGGCATTTGGTGCAACGCCGGCTACATCTTCTGCCGCTACGTCAGCCCCTGCTGCCGCGCCTTTGTTTGGTGGAACGGGGGTTGCAACGCATTCCTCTACTTTCGCAAAATCGTCATTTATGGGTCCGAGTTCCACCGGTGCTGCTGGCAGCTCTGCGGCGCTTCCAAGCTTTTCTTTGTCAGTATCCAGTGGTGCTTCTGGCAGTTCAGCGGCGTTTCCAAGCTTTTCATCCACGTCAGCATTGACGTCGACCCCTGCAACAGCTACAACAGCCGCACCTTCAATGTTTGGTGAGTATAACTTCTATATTTCTCCTGGAATTACTACATTTTAAACGTTTGAAAGAAAGAAATTGTGGAAATAATCTTCTGCAACACCTGTGCCAACAAAGAAAAGACCTTTCAAATTGGAGCCATTGCATCATAGATCCTTTTAAAGGTGTCTTCATCAATGATATTTATGATATTCACGTAAACAAATGAGTAAAATATTATCAGGATTCTGGAAAAGACAGGGATGCGTCAGGTTACCGAAGTAGCGAAATGCAGACCCTATAATTAGGTCAAAGACAAAATATAGCGTGGAGTGATTTGAGGCAGCGAATTTTAATGGGAGGGGGTGCGGAGAAAGTATCCTTTAAGAGGAGGAATCGATGAAGACCCAAGATGGAAATTGGCAGCTTTAATATGTATATAATTGACTGGTTTTGCTTTAGTGCCTTCCGTAATTGTCTCCGGTTTGCTTCAATGGGTTCTTTTAACAATCGGCCAACCTTACCGGCTTTCATTGCATGCACTTGATCTTTTTGGATGTTGTTAACTTGCATATAATTGATTCGGTGCAGTTTTAGGTTACCAAGTTCGGTTTGAACAGAAGTCCAAAGTACTTATTTGGTTTCCTTTTTTCCGAAAACGTTTGGGTGTTGTTGGGTTTTTTGACTCATAAATTAGTAAGCAAAACCAGTCAATATATATATATATATATATATATATATTAACACACACATAATATATGAATATACATAGCTTATTAACGAAAGATATGAAAAGAATGCAGGAAATTTCAAAATTTTTAGTTTCAAAATTCTCTGCCATCAGCATTAAAGTTTAAAAAGGTTGTAGGTCCTTCAATGTCGAAATGGCCCATGATTCACACCACTTTTTTCCTCTACCAGACATCCAAGAGGAGGTTAGGTTTCAATTGCTATTCAGATGATATGAACCATAACGATCTTTCACCATAAATCCATGGTAATGGGAGTCTGCCAAGTCTTCTATAGCTATCGGACGATCATGAACTGCAACCATCTTTCATTAGAAAGGCATGTTAATGAAGTCGTTGAGTGTAACGGACACATTTTCCTTTCCGGCCGCAGGCAAAAATTTGGGAGTAGTTTTGAGCAATTAGGAAGGTAGCCAGGGAAAGAGAAAAATCAAGGATTGCATGATATATGCTTAGACCGTTTTCTTCCATGTTAAGTCAAGATCAATAATCTATGGCAATACTGTAGAAGATCAAGAGGGCATTGGCAAAGATATGCAAAATACAATGCGGACTATTGGAAAGTGCTTCAAAATGTGAAATGGATTTGGATTGGATGATGTTTCTAGTTCAAATATGCTCTAAAATGTGAACACAGCTGAGGCTACAAAACAAGGAATAAAAATACAGGATAGGTCTTCCTCATTTCTTCGAGTGATGAAGACTCGATGTCAGAACTCTAATTATAGTCTCTTTGGCATTTGTGTTCACTTTAGCAACTTGGTGTTAGTTTTGTGTGGAGTTCATATGCTGGCTCAAGATGTATAGGATTTGACCAACTTACATACGCATGCAATTGTCTTGCAAGAGTGCAAAACAGAAGTTGCTGCTATGGATGTGTACCATCCTAATGTGTGAACTTACATTGTTAACATATCTAGAACAAACTATACCATTTTGTATCTATTATAACTTAATAAATAGACTCTTCCCCATTTATTCTCCAAAAATGCAATTAAACTGAGAAAAATGATGAATGCTTATCTGCTAATTTGTCCTGCTAGAAGAGTTTGCACTGCAATTACAAGCATGATGTGCAACCCCATTTAAGAATTGTCAGTAATAATTTTTGTAGAAGAGGGTATAACAAACCTCATAAAATACAAGTGAAAGATTGTGAAGGTAGAATGGCAAAGATAACTAAAGCGGTGGCAAATTGAAATCATATAGCTCTGCAGATAGCTATGATTATATCTGCACCCCACCAAAAAAAAGGATTAAAATGCATTTTTTTCCCATACATTTCATAAAACCACAATAGAACAAACAAATCGAAAAGTTCTACATGGAAGCTGCTCAAGATTTTCTGCAGATAAGTTGTTTAGGAATGTTTCATTAAGTTTAAAAATTCTTGTCTCAGCTAAATTTAAACAATAAAAAGAATTGGCATATCAAAGGGTTTCCAATAAATTGGACTCTAACATCAAACTTGAAGGTCATAGATGAACATCAATTGAGGTCTTCTGTAGATTAAATATCTACACTCCGACATGCGACAATTTAAAATATGAAGTAAACCATCTGGCAAATGTCACCAATTTGTATTAAGACAAACTGAAATTCTTTACATGTCCTTGTTTGTAATGGTAAATGCACTTAATTCTATATACAACTTCATGCATAAAGCCAAAACTAAGTTTAACCAGATCCTAAAGCCAGGGCCCATAGATGCTAAAAAAAGCAAGCTCAATGTCTTAAGCATAATTGACCGAGTGTAATGCAGCCTTGGTAAATGCCCCTATCTGATCTTTAACTTGCCGAGGCATTTTTCAACTCCTAAAGAACATTCCCAAAAATCTGATAATGTCGATTGTACAGAACCTGTCCATTAGTACATTAGTCTATATTTGATAAATATGTTGAACTGGAATCCTTTTTTAAAAGG